>BSBK01000692.1:7500-620000 GCA_027943335.1 Chamaecyparis obtusa
TCCTTTGTGTTGATATACTCAAGTTTGACTTCTTTATCTACAAGTTTCTCTCTTATAACATGATACTTTATCTCTATATGTTTTGTTTAAGAATGTGACATGGGATTCTTAGACATACTTATTATACTTGTGTTATCACAATGTATGATAATAGGATCATTAAACTTAATTCCAATATCCTTCAATATTTTTTTCATGCATATTATCTGATTACAATTATTTTTTGTTCCTACATATTCTACTTCTATTGTACTTTATGAGATACAATTATGTTTCTTGCTTAGCCAAGAAATCAATCATCCTCCAAGAAAAAATGTTCCACCACTTGTACTCTTTTTATCATCCACACTACCTCCCCAATCTATATTTGTATATGCACATAGGGTAAAGTCATTTGATTTAATATACCAAAACCCATACTCAATTGTACCTTTCAAATATCTGAATGTCCTCTTTACTACTGCAAAAAGTGATTCCTTAGGATCAGCTTGAAATCTCACAACAATTCCAACTGCATGTGCTATATCTAGTCTTGTGTGTGTTCGATATTGAAAACTTCCAATCATAGATTTGTACTTCCTTTGTTCAACTACAGGAGTCTCATCTTTGCTAGATAACTTATGACTAGTTACCATAGGTGTACCAACATTCTTACAATTCTCCATACCAAATCTCTATAATAAGTCTTTCAGATACTTAGTTTGAGATAAGAAAATACCATAATTGTTATGCATAATCTATAAACCCAAGAAAAAATTCAATTCTCCAATCATGCTCATCTCAAATTTTCTCTTCATTTCATCAGCAAATTTATCACTTGCCTCATCTTCTCCTCCAAGGATTATATCATCAACAAAAATGACAACAATCAATAGACCATTCTCTATTTATTTTAGATATAAGTTATTGTCTACAGTACCTTTAGAAAATCCCAATTTTGCCAAATATTTATCCAGCTTCGCATACCAGGTTCTAGGTGCGTTCTTTAGTCCATATAGTGATTTATTCAACTTACAAACCATATCTCATTCTTGAGTCAAAGGAAAACTGCATGGCTTATCAATGTAGAATTTTTCTTCTAATTCACCATTCTAAAATGTTGACTTCACATCCATCTGATACACTTTGAATTTATTATATGCTGCATAGACCAAAAATATTCTTAATGCTTCAATTATTGCAATAGGTGCAAATGTTTCCTCATAATCTATACCTTCTTATTGTGAGTATCCTTGACATACAAGTCTTTCTTTGTTTCTTACAACTTCACCTTGTTCATTCATCTTGTTTCTAAAAACTAATTTAGTTCCAATAACATTTTTGTTCTTAGGTCTGGGAACCAATTCCCAAGTGTTTATTATTCTCAATCTGATCCAATTCTTCCTTCATTTCTTGAATCCAATTACCATCTTTATAGGTTTCATTAGTAGTCTTAGGTTCAATTTGAGAAATCAAACATAATTCTTCATGTACCTTATTTCTTGTCATAACTCCTATGTCTTTTCTCCCAATAATCTAATCAGGAGGATGATCCCTTATCAAATTCTTATTCTAGGTTTAGATCTTAGTTCTTCTCTTTGTTCTTCATCATGAATCTCATTTTGCAAATCATTGTTAGTTTCATAAAACAACTCAACATTTTCTTGATTAGTTTTAGGATAGGCTTCTTCATCTTAATCATAATTAAGTACTCTTTCCTGAATTCTAAAATTTTCATCCACTTTACCATTTTTTCTCTCAAAAATAGTGTTAGTTCTCTTATTAAAACATCTATAATCTTTTCTTTTCAATGAATAACCAAGGAACATACCTTCATCACTTCTTAGATCAAACTTACCAATATCATCATCTCTCTTAATGTAACACTTACTTCCAATGATTCTAAAATATTTTACTGATTGTGCATGTCCAAACCATAATTCATAAGGAGTCTAGTCTGTATCCACTCTGATATACACTTTGTTTATTGTATATACTATTGCATTCACTGCTTCTCTCCAAAATATATTTGGTATATCATTCTCAAACAACATAGCTCTTGTTGCCTCAGTTATTGACTTGTTTTTTCTTTCAACAATACCATTATTCTCAGGTATTTTAGGGGTGGAAATTTGTCTCTTAATGCCATTCACTTCACAAAAATTATTAAATTCATTTGAAGTAAATTCTCCACCTCTATTAGATATTAAACATCTAATCTTCATTTTTTATTCATTCTCAACTCTATTCTTAAGCAACCTTAACTTTTCAAATGCTTCTGACTTTTCTTTAATAAATGCTACCCACATCATCCTAGTAAAGTCATCAACAAGAATCATAAAATACAATTCACCATAGAATCCTCTTGTTCTTGTAGGACCACTCAGATTTGTATGAACAATCTCCAATTTTTCTGTTGTGGTGAACTTCTTGCTCAGAAAAGAACTTCTTTTCTATTTTTCCATAACACATTCCTTGCACACCATGTTAGTAGGTCTCGCAATTTTAGGCAAATCTCTTACTATGAATGTAGTACTTTCTTTCATAATTTTATCAAAGTTTATGTGACAAAACCTTTTGTGCCATAACCAACTATCATCAACTTTAGAAATCAAACATGTCATCTTAGTAGGATTCAACTAAAATACATTACCTCTAGTTCTTGCTCTTGTTCCAATCATCTTACCATTCTTATCCTTGATCATACAAGTCTTTTCAGTAAACCAAACCTGATATCACTTTTCAACTAACTGTCCAACACTTAAAACATTATGTTTTAATGCATCCACAAAGTAAACATCATCAGTGTTAGTCTTTCCATTAAGAGTAATAGATCTTATTCCTTTTATTCGGCAAGGTGCATTGTTCCCAACTCTAACAATTCCTCCATTATAGTTGTTAAACTTTATAAACTTATTCATATCACCAGTCATATGATGTGAACAACCACTATCTATGATCCAATCAATTTTATTTTCAACTTGTGATACTAAATTTTTTTCTTGTTTGACTTTTGTTTTAGAATTTTCTTATTTTATTGCAACAAATCCTATATCATCACTTCTATTATCACTCTCACTTAAGAATTTCTCAATACTAGCATCAAATTCTTCATCATTATCATAATAAAATTCTTTAGGTCTTTTAGGCTTAAATTTATTCTTATATTTCTTCACTCTCTTAGGACATTTAGAAGTAAAATGACCATATTCTTGACATGTCAAACATTTAAGATTTTCTTACCTTCTGGTTCTCTTCTCACAAGCAAGGCAATTCCTTCTTCAATCTTTCTATCTTCTTCAGTCTTAGATCTCCTATTGCTGGCATAATATCCACAGACACTTGCACTCCTTGACAAAGTAGGGAAAATAATAAGTGTGCTAAAGGCAGTTTCAATCCTAGGTAAATCTCCAAATTGTTTCAGACTTATCTTTGTTGCTTCCAATCTTCCAAGAAGAGTCTCTCTAGAGTAAACTTCTCAATACAAGGTATGACTTGTTCAATCATCTGTGCTATTTGCTTAAATGTTGGGGTCAAGGTTTTCAATATCTTCCATATGATCTCATCTTAATCCTTATTTCCTTCACAAGCTTTGACACCTGCAATAATATTTAATATTCCACAAATATAGCTTCTAACAGATTCATCTTCCATCATTTTAACCTATTGAAATAAGTATATCTAATTTTTTAATCTGATTCTCTTAGAATGTTTATCACATTTAAAAGTAGATTCCAAAGCTAACCAAATTTTATGAGATGTCTTTAGAGTTTTTATCTGACTATATTTATTTTCGAGAATATCTAACAAGAGTGCTTCTCTAGCAAGTATGTTACACATGAATAGATCTCTTTCTTTTTTAGTGCAATCCTCAATCTTTTCTTCTTCAATAATAAATTTATCATTCTTTGTGATCAGCCAATATCCTAGCCCTAAACATAGAAGATGTGTCTTCATCTTTTCTTTCCAGTTTTCATAGTCAACTCCATCAAACTTAGGAATTTCTTTTCTGAAATGACTCACCATGAATCTCCTTAAGCTGTTAAGCTTTTCCTTCAAGGACCTAATGCTCTAATACAATTGTTAGAAAGTAAAGTCCATCAAGATGACTGAGAGGGGGGCTGAATCAATTATCTAAATAAAAAAAATTTTATTAACCTTGTTATATCTGAAACATGTGATCAACATAAATAGATAACCATACACAATGACACCAGATTTTATAACTAGGGAACCTCTTGGTCAGAGAGTAAAACCTAGTGGGGATGGAAACCATAGAAAGATGTACTAATATGAAAATTCCTTGTGAGAGGATGGACCCTATTAGTAGTCTATGAAATACATTCAGTACATATCAGTCTCTATTAGGAGACTTCAAATACCTGTGAAGAGATTCTAACCCTATTAGGAGTTAAAGAAGATAGAAGGACCCACTGTCCAAACAACTTCAGGGGAAAGATCACCGAACACACTTTCCAACTGACCTTTGTATTATCCAAATAGAATAATACCAAGTATGATTGATCTCAAAAACTTCTCTTCTCTCTTCTGACTATGCCAAGACCACACCAAATGCTTCTCTAGATCTCAACACCAGATCTACTCACTTCACATCACATATCAATCCCTTAGATCACTAATTCACACTATTTCACATCCACATCTTACATTACATATATCAATCAAGGAAAATAGTCCTTCCTATATACCATGCACAATATTTCATAATTGAGTCATCTTATTAGGCTTAACCAATTAAAAAATATAAAACATTACACGTTACATAATATTTCCATAATTACATAAAAATGTCAGCTCGCAAACTTAATAAATCTTTGCACATGTGATCTTTTACTATGCTAACTCATCCAGGTCACCTCCACAATGTCTTCAACCTCTTTATAACTTCTCTTATCCATATTCTATCCCTGTTAGGAGATATAATCCGACTATCACAAACCGCTTCTCAGGAACTCTATTAGAATACAGTTTTCACTAGATTACTTATAACTAATGCAAATACTTGAATTTTTGTGCATTCTCTTAACCATGATATTAGGACACCATAAGAAACATGTGTCAGCTCCACATAACCTCATCTACAATATTCTATGTGTGCTAAATCAAACTATGTCTGCTACTCTACTAATCTTCAGTATAATCAGTATGTTGACATCAATGACAAACACAGTCATGAATGCAACACGTGACTACTCTAGTAATGCTAGAATACTCCCTTATAGGAAATGTTCAGCATTCAGGCTATATGTGTGTGTGTGTGTGTGTGTGTGTGTGTGTCTATATATATATATATATATATATATATATATATATATATATATATATATATATATATATATATATATATATATATATATATATATATATATATATATATATATATATATATATATATATATATATATATATATGTGTGTGTATGTATGTATGTATATGTATGTATATGTATACATATATATATACATATACATACATACATATATATATACATATACATACATAAATATATATATCTATATATATATATATATGTATATATATATATATATGTATATGTATGTATGTATGTATGTATGTATGTATATTAATGATAATTATATATAAAATATTGATTGAGTTATCGACTGATAAATATAAATATATTTGGAGATCACAATACTTCCTATGCAGCTTGTATTAAAGGTATTGTAACACATATGTGTTATGATACTGAATACATATTGTAACATATTTGTGTTATGATACGTATTTGATGCAGAGGCAGGGAAGGTAAAGGCAGAATCAGGGTTAATTGACTCTACTTAAACCCACAAACAAGCCCTTCTCAGATTTACACATGGAAGCAATATGAAAAACCACATGAAAGAAGTGAAAACATAATGGATATGAGACAATAAATTGGCAACAACACTGGTGCAATTATTATAAAATTAGCAATATGCCCGGCTGTGAGGCCTTCTGGGTTTTGGCCTTATACAATGAAATTATGCAATCAGAATCACAGCTCGCATACTATAGTTGTCTATCCTTCTAGCTACTATTATACTACTAATACTTCTACTCTACATCAACCCAAGCTCCAAATATATAGCCGTAAAGCTACAAGTCATCTAGTCAAGCATTTAATTACAATATAGGTCCACTTAGGAGGAGAAACCAAAACTAAAGCAAGAAAGAACAAAACATGATACACTATTACAGTTAGATCTACACATGATCCTGTAATACCCCAAAAATGGGCTATAAGTTCATTAACCTCCTACATCGACAAATCGAACAAAATCGACATCGAAGTCCTAACCTAAGGCACATCTAAACATCATCAAATCATAATTGATTATCTTAAATTCTGTATCGGGGAATATTCCTAGCAATATTCCTAATCATCATAATTATCTTTAATTTTATAATTATTTGGCAATAAATCACATTTATCCTAAAGTTTGATTAATTAAATATTTCCATATTTAATTAATTAGATTTAATATTTGCCACTTAATTGTGTAATTAAATTTAATTCTATCTATTATTAATTGTATTATTTAATTTTGACAATAAATCTAATATCATATGAATAATTGATTAAATTTTTATTTAATTAATTAAAGCAAGTTGTCATTATTTAATAATATAGTTTTTAATAAAAGTTTGATTAAATAATTGATTAACCCATAAATCAATTATTTTATTTTTAAAAGTAATTAAGTTGAACATAAATCACTTTATTATTAAATTAATTCATAAATAAAACATACACAATCATAAAAGCAAACAACTATCAATTATCAATTAAAGCTAAACTCTATTTTGAGTTAAAGCTTAGCTTCTGCATGTTTTTGTGACTTAATTATCCTTTATTTAAAAATAACTCAAAAATCAACCTGAGTTATTTGAGTGATTTATGAATTTTTTTCATGCACCTCCAAAGCCTTGGATTTCTATAAAAACAATGCTCAGCTCTTCATAATTCATCTCTCAATAATCTCTCAATATCTCTCAAATTTGAATCCAAGCATCTGATATTTTGCACAATCACGCTGGAGAATTTGCACAATTGGAGCTTGAAAGAATCAACTTGCAAATTCAAAGCTTTGTGAGATCAATTTCAATTGCATAGTTTTTATATCTTAGCATAGAATTTCATAGTTTTCATATCATTGTTAAAATATTCATTGTTAGATCATTTAGCATTCATTTCATATCAATTTTCAATAGCATTCATAGATTCATATCATTTTTTATCATTCTTATTGCATAGAAAATATCAAAAATATAGATTAATTACATTCAATTTCATATCCATCTTTTGCATTCAAATCCTTCATTTAGGTGTCGTCTAGGTCACTGATCTCGATTACAATCTGAGAACATTAATCTCGCACTTGCTAGAAGGCAGTAAATCGCTTGGTTAGATTAGATTTCAATTTTGCACGATTTTGATTATCACTAACTTCTAATGTTTTACTGAGTGTTGTGTTTATAGATCAGGTACAATTTTCACACACACATTTTTGGCACCCACCATGGGGCAACCCACCTTTGCATGCTGATTTTGATTCTTGGAGCTAAAACCCTAAGTTTCAAAGATTTAATTTTATCTCCCAAACAGCTTGGATTTTTGGTCTAAAATTTGTTTTGCAAGTTGGAGACATATCAGGGAAGCTTTGAAAAAAAAATTTGAATTTCTAAATTATTTTGAATTTTTAATAATTTGTTTTCGATTTTTCATAAAAAATTAATATTTGATGCAAATCAGCATATTTTTCTAAAAATTTTATATTTTCAAAAAGCTCTTCAAATTCTATAGGGGATCTATTCTTTGTATTTTAAATTTGGATGCAATTTAGTAGCTCAAATAGTCAATTTGCAAAAACTAGTCTATTTTGATAAAATGGGTCTCTAGGGCACAAATGAAGAGATTTTTCTAAAATTTTGCATTTTTGGAAAGCTCTCTATTTTTTAGTAGGGGTCTCTATTCTGAATTTCTATTTTTGTGTCCAAAATCATATAAAAAAAAATCAGATATTGTTGACTAGGTCAAATGTAGTGCAAAAAAATTAAAATTTTGTGATGGGTATACACTTATTTTTCATATGATTCAATGCATGATATGAGTTGTCATTTGGATTAATTTCTGGTTATTATTTCTCCTAAAAATTGATTTTTAGATCTAACCCTAGGGTTTTCATAAGTTGAATATATCTTGCATATCTTGTTTGCTTGTTGGCTTGTTGGAGAATTCGTAGCTTGCTTGCATAGTAAAGCTCAACAAAAATTGCTAAAAATCAGGTAAAATCTATTAAGCACGTTGCAAGGATCCCAGGTATTCTCCTTGTTCTGAAAATATTTTGATTTGGACTTAAAATAAATCTCTTATGTGTCAAGCTTGTGTGCATCTTTTCATGCTTTTGATCTATTTCTACACACTTGCATAATTTGATACTAGGTTGTGATCCCTTAAGGATTCATTAAGTAGTCTTAGAATACTTGTGATTGATCTTGATTTCTATCTTGAGTTATTAGACTCGCTAATCTACCGGCCCCTCATTTTCACCCCGTGGTTGCAATCTCAGTGCCATAAAGGGGAGGGGTCAACAGGACAGAAGCGTTAAGTGTTCCACTTGGCAACCCTTTTGTGCTTTTAGGAACTCACTTGTTTTCTAAGTTGTGGACTCATTTTCAGCTTGTGTGAGGTGTTAAGTGTTCCACCTTGTGGACTCATCTCATATTTTCTTTAAGTGTTAAGTGTTCCTCTTTCTACTTTTTGGATGCTTTTGGTAGATTTGCTTTCGGGAATATATCTGTGCTCACATAGTAATTAGGCCCTATGAACACTATTTGTGATTCTTGAGAGATTGGATTCCTAGAGAAATCTTTCTTGACAATAGAATCCTTGTAGGTAGGGAGGATACTTAGTGTGTTTCACATTCAAATTGGTTAGTGCATCTTCTCTTATTGATCGACACATTCTCTCTCCGGAGAGGTTGATAGATCATGTGGGGTTGATATCACGAGCTTTGGTGAATCAAAATTGGTTAGTGTGTCTTCTCTTATTGATTGATACATTCTCTCCCCAGAAAGGTTGATAGATCACGTGGAGTTGATATCACAGACCTTGGTGGAACAAAACTTTGTCTTAGCGTGTCGGATTAATCTGCTTGCTTTGTTTGGGTTAAAAGTGAAGAGGTGTCAAAACCTTGAATCTGGAGCTAAGTCCCCTTGTGGTATAAATCTGTGAGTCACCTTTAGAGAGGGTTAACCGTAGCGGACAATCCCTTCACAGGGAAAACTGCATTAATGGAACCTCAAGTGGTAATAGCCATTTTTGCCATGGTAGTGACAGTCGCTATATAAATGTCCTTGTGGAAGAAATCTCCACAGGTATGGTTCATTGTTAGGTTGTCAGATCTCCCTAACAGCTCTTGAAGATTAAGTTCTCAAACTGTGTCAAAACCCTGGTGCACCAGGATTGGAGTTCACCCCTTTGAATCATAAAAGTTGCAGAGTCAAACCATTACTAAAAACCCTAGAGAGGCCAATTTTTCACTTTCAGGTATATGTGTGTTATTGCAAAACTTTTCAGAACATACACAATTAGTACTCTCAGGGATTAGCACAATTTGGTCACTTGATTGTTCATGTGCAAGGTTACTTTTTCCCTTGTTCATTGTTTTTAGACGTGCTTGGAATCACTTGCTTGCTGTTCTGTGTGCTTGTTTATCTACTTGGCTATTAAAAATGATCAAAATCTGGTATAACCTTCAAAATCTGGACAGTACAATTTGCAAACAATCCAAAATTGAAAACCTTAAATTTTGCAAAAATTAACGTAAAATTCTTTCTAGAGTCAAAAGTCATTTCAGGAGGTCAAAAGTCGTATGAGTTTTGTCAAGTGTCATTTCAATACTGCCCATCTGTCGTATGATTGAGAACCCAGTGTCATACAAGTTTTCATGCCAGCAAATCCAAGGAAGTCAAAATCTTGTTAGCAACTGTCGTATGATATTTACAACTGTCATTTCATTGCTACCCAACTGTTGTACGAGTTTAGCAACTATCATTTCACAGACTACCCAGTGTCATACAAGTCTGCAGGGTGTCGTTTGGAAAAATTTGAGAGAGTTGTCAGAAATTGTCAAATTGCAAGATATCCAATGTTTCCAGCCTAGTTCCAGAATCTATCAAAAATATCATTGTGTCAGGAAAAAATCAGTAGCTATTGAAAATCAGTACACATGTCTCAAAGAATCAGTACACATGAGGAAGAAATTTTGATCGTCGCTATGATGAAGCAGCTGCAAGCTATGCAAGTCTAGCTTGACAAACTTGAGAAAGAAAAGGAACCTCTATACTCTTTTCCATTTGATAAAGACTTGTACATGTCACCATGCCCCCAGAAAAAATTTGAGCAATATGATACCTCTTCCACGGAGAGTGACACATCTAGCTTTGGAGACTATGATGACTATGACGATAGACAATGTAATGATACCTATGACACCTCTATTCCTAAGAGTCCTCCTCATCGTTCATTGCTTCTTACTACAAATGGGCCGTCACATTGGATAGATCGTGATGGTGATCCATATGATTCTAATTTTGAAAGAGACTTTGATGGCTTTTGTGGACAATACCTTGATTATGATCCATCTACTACTGCTGAGGACTATAAAATACATTGTGCTAGCTTGAAACGTCAATACTATAAGGATCTCTCCTCTAAGAACTCTCCAGCTGAAAATAAAGATTACACTCTCAAGCAAGATCATGTTAATGTTGAACCTTTGTCTGGTGATGGTTCCCTTCCATCCCCTACTTCCTCCAATACCCATACATTTCTTAAAGCTTCTGAGTCTTTCAAATCTTTCACAGAACCTTCATCCGACACAAGCCTTGATACTTTTCATGTGGTTCCCTATAGTTATCCTCCAGGGCTACCTCTTAAAGAAACTCAAGATAACCTTCACTTGGCTGCAAAGACTTTCAATAATGATAAACCTAAAGAGCCTAAGCCTTCATATGCTATAATCCCTACTTCAGCTAGTCCTCCACCATCTCTTCCAAAGTCTTCCATACAAACCCAACATGCTTCCTTGTCCTTAGAAGTGGCTCCATGTCAAGAGGATTCCAAAAATGATGAAGAAAAGAACATAAAGAAAGATCAAGATCAAGAACCCTCCATATCATCCACTCCTTTTCCCAATGTCTCTTATCCACTTCATGGTTCTTTTGATCTTACAGACCCTTTTTCATGCATTCCACCATGTCTTAAGCCTTCTCTTAAGCAAGATCAGGCTACTACTTACATTGATGAGCTTATTGACAATCAAAATGACCTTACTACACATTCGCTTTCCAAAGCTGATACTTCCATTAAGGTTGGTAAAAATGGTGTTGTTACTTCCAATGTTACACCTATTAAAAATCAAGAGAAAAATTATGAGCTTATGCTATCCAAAGATCATTGTCAAGATCAAAGTCTTCCATCTTCGTGTTCTACCACTCCATGTTCATTTCTACTTTCTACTCTTCCTAAGTCTTTGCAAGCTTTGAACAATCCTATCAAAGAAGGTGCTCATATTCAAGATGTCCACAATTCTATTAAAAATTCTAATGCTCACTCTAAAGATGTTGATATCCTTGGTTGTCATATAGATGCTGATGAACTTATTGATTATCCTTTTGCGTCTTCCACTTCCATCTTTGGACCTCTTCGACCACTACTAAGGGCTTCATTCCTTCCATCCATCTTGGGTCCTTACATACCTCCATCTCCCATCTTTCCTCAAGATCAACATAGATGCATACCCTTGAATCTTTTTCATCCACCCACCCATCTAAACCAGTCATATCCTCCCTCTTCCACAAATCCCAAGTCTTTTGAAAGTAACTTGAATGTTCAATACAAGAAAAAGAAGCAATGCAAGAATCCATCAAAAAAAGAAGATCACCATGTCTCCTCTAATCGACACGGAGGCATAAAGTCAAAAGAGATATCTAAGAAAAAAACTACAAGACAAGTATGGGTTCCAAAATCCATCATTGAAGATATTCTCTCTAGATCATCAAAAGGAAATAAAAATCCTATGGCTATATGGATTCCAAAGTCTCTCTTGAAAGAGTCTGGTGTTGAGAAAAAAGTGAAATTGACATTCAAGCTTCCAAAGGCTTCCACTTCATCTCCCTCCAAAAATATTCTTCCATTTCATGTGCCTAAACCACAACCTCTGCTATCCATTCGCCATATTCCTTCATGTATTCCTTCATTCACATTTCCTCCACCCTCTCGCTACCCTTCAAGGTGTGTGTTTACGTTGATCTTTCCTTCCTTTCCACCTACCCTTTCACAATCCTTCCATGCCTTATCCTTCTACCTTCTATCATTTTTCCTCATTTGCCTATTCCTCCTATCTTCCAACATCACTCGCTTGACATAAAACCTTATCCTCCATTTTTCTCTTTTATCTCCCTTTCCCTATCAGCATCTTTGAGTGTGTCATTTTGAATCCTTGGCATATCATGGTTTATCCTTTCAATGAGCATTATCTAAAAAGCTTGCCTTCTTCTAAAAAAGAAATGAAAAATAAAATAAATTGAAAATGTGCCTTGGTGAAAATCTGGAAACAAGCACCTTGGTAGCAAAAGTAAAGAGAAGTAAATTCATCCTATGGTGAAAACCACTCCCTTGTGGCACCTTGGATAAGTACCATGATGAAAACCTGGCAATCAGGCATCATGTGTAGTTCTTCTACATATTTCATCCATTCCATCTTCTCTCTTTGATCTTGACAATGTTGATCTATACACGAACATTTGGCTATTTTGTGAGCTATCTTATGATGATCTTGCTTTCATTCCTTTCATGTTTAGCCTTCATATCCATCTTCCTCCATTCATTTTCACCTATCGCTATCTTTTTCCCCTTTGGTCTTGATCTAATAAAAAAAGAAAGAAAGAGTAAAACACAGTTCTATGAAGCCTCTTGATATGTCTACTCCTTTGGATTGCATTCTTTCCTGCTCTTGCACTACGCTTTTGTGACTTATCCTATACTAGCCTTTCACTACTTATCCAAATATGCTTTACATGACAATTTTTCCATAGCTTGAGTATTCTTGAGGAGTTTTCCCTTGAGGATTTCTTCCCTTCATTCTCCTTCATTCTCTTGTCTTCCATCTCTTCCACCAGCTTGCCAATCCCTCTTGTTCTCCACCTTGCTAGACATTGAAACTGCACGATATGATCTTGCTTGGGAGTTTGCAATGGAAAAAGATGCTATCAAGTATATCAAGTATCAGAACAAGTATCAGAACAAGTATTAGAATCAGTATCAGAAACTAGTATCAGAACCAAGTATCAGAACAAGTATCAGAACCAGTATCAGAATCAGTATCAAAACTAGTATTAGAACAAGTATCAGAATGAGTTTCAGAACAAGTATCAGAATGCCTACTGGGGCTACACCATTCACTTTAGTTTATGGGTCTGAAGTGGTATTGCCTATTGAGGTTGAAATCTCATCACTTAGAATCAGAATGCATGGACTTGTCACTGATGAAGACTACATAGTGTCTAGGTTACAAGAACTAGAACTACTAGATGAGCACAGACAAGTAGCGTATGATCATCTCAGAGTATATCAGAAGAGAATGTCTAGAGGCTACAACAAGAAAGTTAGATATAGAGAATTTCAGGTTGGTGATCTAGTCTTGAGAGAAAATCCTAAAATTCAATCACATCGAGAATGCAAGGGAAAGTTCGAACCCAATTGGCTGGGTCCCTTTTTTTATCACTACTACTTTTGGCTCTGGTGCCTATCAACTCTCAATGACTGAAGGAGAACAGCTCTGAGAACCAATCAACGTTCTCCATCTGAAGAAATTCTACGCCTAAGGCATTCAGTGCTTGGTAAATGTCCTCAAAAAATCCTAAAAATTAGAAAAAGTCCTGAAAAAATGAACATCTTGGTGAAAACCTAGCAATAGGCACCTTGATGATTCACAAAAAAATCAAAAAATATCAAAAGCACAAAAAAATTGAAAAAATGAAAAATACAAAAAAAATGAAAAAAAAAGAAAAAGTGCCTTGGTGAAAACTTGGAAACAGGCGCCTTGGTAGCAAAAATAGAATCTCTGCCAAGATGGTGAAAACCTGGCAAACGGGTGCCACTTGTTCCAAATGCTCCATCTATCAGCACAATCTTGGTCTTTCCCAGCTTTCAGTCTTGCTTTAGTTTGTACATATCTCCCGGTTTGTTTTCGCATTTCCAATTTTCAATAAGTCAGTTTGTACACCAATCAGCTTGAGCGTCTGTATCCTATCAATGTTCAAACTTGGGGGCAATCAATGTCATATCCTATGGCCTCCAATGTATCTTAGATGTATCCTATCTAGTCAGAGTCCTTTGAAGCTTCATTTGAGTCAGTCAGTCAGTCTTGTCTCCAAAAAGGATTTTGCATCCACAACAATGCAATCAAACATCAAAACTCAACTGAAAACAATCTGTGCTTCATGTTTTTATCTCCTTGTATGCTTACTGATTCGCATTGAGATTTTTTCATATTGTGTCCCTTCGAGCTCCTCAATGATGTCCTTTACAGGATTTAGAGAGTGATGACTAGGGGCATAATCTTTTCTTGGTTTTCTGCTTGTATGTGAAATCTAATAACTTTGGAAATTCTGGATTGAAATGGTGTCCGACTATAAAAGCCTCTATCTCAAATTGGATGGCCATGCGTACCTCGACCATTGATACCCAGAAAATTCAAGGAGGTTTGATCTAACTATTATCTTTTTGAAGTAAATTCTTTCTCCTACTGTGAAACGCGATCTTGCCTAAGGAGGTGAATGATAAAGGGTCACCACGGGTAATTCACATTGGATTTAGAATGATCTCTTGACTGTTTGATGTGTTTTCCATGCAAGGCGTACTCAGGTCATCACGACATTTATGTTTTGATGCTTCTACAAATTGCTATATCAAAATGGACATGATATTCAGGTCATCCTGGCATTTGTGCCTTGATGCTTATATCTAATCTGACATTCCAAAAATAAAATCAATATTCATATATCCATGGTTGTTGACCAGTGGGTGTTGTATTGATTCTTGTGCATACAAATCGATATTCATATGTCTATGGTTTCATAGCTAGTGGGCATTGTATTGATTTATCCGGTTACCTAAAAGTTCGATGATGATAACAAATCAACATATGATTAGTGACTAGGTCCTCGGTCTTAGGTTGCATTTCATTTTGCATCTCTCTTTGCATTTTGCATGTTGCATGATCTCACAATGGCTAAACAAACTTCAATGCTTAAATGATTCTTCAAATCGCATCTTCAAGTCTAACAAGAGCTGAATCTCACATAAAGGTTCTTCCAACGAAACAGCAAGTAGAATCCTTTTTCGGGATCAAAATCAAAATCTGAGATCATTTATCTTATTCACTGCTTGCATAATCAACCTTCCATCATCACGGAAATCTAGTATTCAACTTAACTGATTATCTTACATCAAACTATCAAAATTTCAACTTGGTCAACTATGGTCAACTCATGGTTTAACCTAGTCAAACTTGGTCTATAGGACCTCTAAACAATGTAGAATGTGTTCCCAGACGTGTTTAACCACTTCTCAAATCAATTAACATGCTTCTAAACTCTCAACGCTGACTTTTCTTGTCAGATTTCAATTTTAATCCCGAAGGGGGCATGGTATTGCATATCATTCAAAGTCTATAATCAAATTTGAAATCATATCTTTATGGAAATCATATCTTCCTCAGTAAACAAGATAACAATCACGTCTAGTTACTGATTCATCAAAAGTCCTCATCGCTCAGGGAAAATCTATCATCACTTGGGGCATATCAAATTCATCAAGATCCATATCAATCTGGTATTCTCCTAATCTTGTAAACTGTATCAGTTTTTGCAACCATCAGATCATAGTGTTCTTTCCTTGGTTCTTTGGCAACTAAAGGGTTTGGATGTGATACCTGCTAGTTCTGCTAAGACAATTGAGTCTAGAATGGGTCACTCACTTCTTATCAATCCTAAGGTTTAGAATCAGGCATTTTGAAACTTTTTCACAATCATAGGTTCATTTGCTACTACAGTGAACATTATCTTTGGTCATTCAGGACCTATTATCTCCATATCAAATCAATATCAATCAGCTTCTGTCTCATATCAATTATCAATTTCAAACATCAGTTTCATATCTCTATCAAACACAGACTTTCTTTGAACCATTGCGCTTCACACAGTAATTCAAAGAGGGGAAAAATGTAATACTCCAAAAATGGGCTATAAGTTCATCAACCTCCTACATCGACAAATCGAACAAAATTGACATCGAAGTCCTAACCTAAGGCACATCTAAACATCATCAAATCATAATTGATTATCTTAAATTCTGTATCGGGGAATATTCCTAGCAATATTCCTAATCATCATAATTATCTTTAATTTTATAATTATTTGGCAATAAATCACATTTATCCTAAAGTTTGATTAATTGAATATTTCCATATTTAATTAATTAGATTTAATATTTGCCACTTAATTGTGTAATTAAATTTAATTCTATCTATTATTAATTGTATTATTTAATTTTGACAATAAATCTAATATCATATGAATAATTGATTAAATTTTTATTTAATTAATTAAAGCAAGTTGTCATTATTTAATAATATAGTTTTTAATAAAAGTTTGATTAAATAATTGATTAACCCATAAATCAATTATTTTATTTTTAAAAGCAGTTAAGTTGAACATAAATCACTTTATTATTAAATTAATTCATAAATAAAACATACACAATCATAAAAGCAAACAACTATCAATTATCAATTAAAGCTAAACTCTATTTTGAGTTAAAGCTTAGCTTTTGCATGTTTTTGTGACTTAATTATCTTTTATTTAAAAATAACTCAAAAATCAACCTGAGTTATTTGAGTGATTTATGGCTTTTTTTCATGCACCTCCAAAGCCTTGGATTTCTATAAAAACAATGCTCAGCTCTTCATAATTCATCTCTCAATAATCTCTCAATATCTCTCAAATTTGCATCCAAGCATCTGATATTTTGCACAATCAAGCTGGAGAATTTGCACAATTGGAGCTTGAAAGAATCAACTTGCGAATTCAAAGCTTTGTGAGATCAATTTCAATTGCATAGTTTTTATATCTTAGCATAGAATTTCATAGTTTTCATATCATTGTTAAAATCTTCATTGTTAGATCATTTAGCATTCATTTCATATCAGTTTTCAATAGCATTCATAGATTCATATCAGTTTTTATCATTCTTATTGCATAGAAAATATCAAAAATATAGATTAATTACATTCAATTTCATATCCATCTTTTGCATTCAAATCCTTCATTTAGGTGTCGTCTAGGTCACTGATCTCGATTACAATCTGAGAACATTAATCTCACACCTGCTAGAAGGCAGTAAATCACTTGGTTAGATTAGATTTCAATTTTGCATGATTTTGATTATCACTAACCTCTAATGTTTTACTGAGTGTTGTGTTTACAGATCAGGTACAATTTTCACACACACAGATCCAAGAACATATCCCAAACTTTTCAAGATCCAATTCCCCCACATGGAACCGTGCAAGGCAAAATACCACACATTTCCTGTGAAACTAACGGAGAATCGATACCCGAGGGAAATGGTGATAGCTTCCAAGTCTGAATGAATTAGGACGTGCGCCCTTAGGAGAAGGTCCCAAAATAGGTCCATGGAATAGCATTAACTACACAAGGCAAGAAACCAACCACAACAATGCCTAGAAAATAAACATCAGATAGGTACAGGAAATAGAAATGTTTTTGGTGATGTAAGATTGCTCAAGACCCAAGATGCTCCTGGAATACCGCCTGATGCATGGGGCAGGGAAGGTAAAGGCACAATCAGGGTTAATTGACTCTACTTAAACCCAAAAACAAGCCATGCTCAAAGTTACACATGGAATCAATATGAAAACCACATGAAAGTAGTGAAAACACAATGGATATGAGACAAGCAATTGGCAACAACACTAGTGCAATTATTATAAAATCAGCAACATGCCCGACTGCGAGGCCTTCTAAGTTTCATCCTTATACAATGAAATTATGCAATTAGAATCATAGCTCACATAATTTAGTTGTCTATCCTTATAGCTACTCTCATACTACTAACACTCCTACTCTACATCAATCCAAGCTCCAAATATATAGCCACAAACCCACAAGTCGGCCAGTCAGGCATTTAATTACAATAGGTCCACTTAGGAGGAGAAACCAAAACTAAAGCAAGAAATAAAAAAACATGATGCACAATTAAAGTTAGGTCCACAAATGATCCAAGAACATATCTCAAACTTTGCAAGATCCAATTCCCCCACATGGAACTATGCAAGGTGAAATACCAAACATTTCCTATGAAATTGGTGAAGAATCGATACCTGAGCGAAATGGTGATAAATTCCAAGTTCAAATGAATTAGGACATGCACCCTTAGGAGAAGGTCCCAAAATAGGTCCATGGTATAGCATTAATTGCGTAAGGCAAGAAACCAACCACAACAATGGCTACAAAAATAAACATCAAACATGTACATGAAACATAAATGTTTTTGGTGATGAAAGATTGCTCAAGACCCAAGATGCTCCTGCATCAGACACCTGGGGTAACAAAAGAATTGATGTCCACATCAGACATTGTGTATATTCTAACCTGAATCATAAAGATCCAACTCAGCTTGTGTAATCGATGAACTATCTTCAACTGTCTTGTCTTTCCACTAAACTAGGTATTCCATGTAGTCTTTTCCTCTTGTACTCTTGCTCACTCTACTATTCAAGATCTTCTCAATGTTGTCTTTGTTCTTCTTAGGATAATCTAGATCATCTTCCATCTCCTTATTCAATTCAAACTACTCAAAGATATCAACAATTTTGAATATAGGTGATATATTCATGTCCTCTGGTAATTCCACTTCATAAGCATTTCCATTGTCAAACTTCTTCAGAATCTTACAAGGTCCAAACTTCTTCATTTTCAGATTATTGTAGGTACCAACTAGAAAAATATTCTTCTTTAGATGAATCATAAACTCATCTCCAAATTCAAAATATTTATATCTCCTCTTATCTTCTCTCTGTTTATATTTCACATTACTATCCTCCAAATTCTTTTTAACTTCATAATGAAAAGTTCTCATGGATACTGCAAAAACCTTAGCTTCAGCACTCCTTTTGGTCTTACTGGGTAAATGTAGATCTCTATAGTTTTGTTGACTATTAGTGACTCACACTTAGTCATATATCTAGGCAATGATGGTTGGTCATCACTGCGACTGAGTCATTATGTAAAGGCCAAGCCATGTAATGTTTACTGCCAAGTAAACTTATGGTCACTATGTATTGTAGTAGTATACCAAGTCTAGTTCTATTGAGTCTTGTATACAATGATTACCGAGTGCTAGAGTTATCAACATATGCCGAGTACAGTGAATGCCGAGTATCAAAAACTACATTTGTCAAGTTAGCTAGAGAATGACATAAGAGTTTGTTTTGGTACAGTGATCAAGGTAAATAGTTTTGGCTGACATCCATGTTTTTTATTTTTTCTATTGAGATAATTATGGAGGTAATTACACATCTACTTAGTAATCATTGATCCCTATTCTATACCTAGAGCCAATCAGAAATTAGTAAGACTTAAGCAGCAAAAGGAAATAATCTAAGTCGTAGATCTTGAATAAGTAAAATGTTTTTATTGATTATATAAGGTCAAGATCTTAACCCTAAAATGTAGTAGCAAGGGATAGTGAATGTGAAAGGTATAAGCAGATAGGCATGATTCAAAAAAGGGAAGTATTTAGAGACAGAGTTCAATGACTGAGCTAAGCAGTGAAAGCACAGAAAAGAGATAGATCTGATAAATGAGATCAACATCACACAGTAAAGAGAAGATCTGTTATCTACATACAATGCAAACCAAAAGATCAGGTACTGAAACATTCTAGGAAGTGTATTAGGGTAAATCTCTTAACCGAGTAGTCCTAACAAACTTTTTGTAATCTCTTAACCGAGTGCTTACTTTATTGTAAGTTTCAAATCCTTTTACAAGGTAGACTTTATAAGTCTTTTAGCTTTTAACAGACCAGACCCCTCACAAGGTAGATCAAGTTTTAATCAAATTTTATAAGCTTTAATAGGCAAATTTATTACTGCAGTAGTGAAGATTTGTGGGTGTTTTCCCCACCCCAGTTTTACCTTTCAAGGGTTTCTAGGTAACCAAAATCTCTATGTTTTTTAATGTTTTCATGGATAATGTTTTAGTTTGTTAGTCATTTGATTATGTTCAAAATGGGTGATAATATACAAAAATTTTATTCATATGTGAATGGTTTAGTAGGTGATTTTTGATTCACCCCCCCCCCTCTTAGTATCACATTTCCCAATTATATTTCCAACAATTGGTATCAGAGCTGCAAGGTTTCTCATAAGAAGTCTAACCACTTGAAGAAAAAGATCTTGAGATGGAAGTCTATAAAATGGGAAAGGTCATAGAGAATCAAAAGATTGATGTACAACGGGCATTACAACAACTGGAAGTAGCTAGAGGCGAACTGAAGAAATCCTTGAGCAAAAGGAGAGAAATTGCTATTCAACAAAATGAATCACACTATCAAGAAGAAGATACCAATGGATTATTTGACAATGGAAATATTGCAGAAATTGATAAAGCCATAAAAGAGCTACTGGAGAAGAATACCATACTGAATGATGACATCAGGAATCTAAAGAGAGGTCAGGAGATTCAATCTATCAAACTTTGTGAAGTTGTTGAACAAAAAAAAAAAATGAAGATGACAAGATAATGGCTGAAGAAGACAAAAGACAAATGGCAATGAGACTAGATGAAAGGAAAAGTGACATGTAGATGTTGAAAAATAATCAACTGGACATGGTAAATCAACTATTTTTGGTTAATCAAGAGTTGGGCAGGAAAGATATGAAAATCAACCAACTAAGATTTGAGAATGATCAATTAAAGAATGAACTTAGAACTAAAAAGGAAATCAATGAAAGGATGAACAAACCTAATGAAGCTATAAAATAATTTGAAGAACTATTAAGGTCACCTAGAAGATATGATGATAGATCTAGACTTGGACTAAATGAACATGCTTCATCTACTGAAGAAGGAGAATCATCAAAGAATGGAGAAAAAAAGAATGCAAAACCAAAGAACAAAAAGCCCACATGCCATCACTGTGGAAAGCCAAGACATACAACCAACATATGCAGAAGTAAACATGGTAAGTTTCACTCTAAAATAAAGTTCAATGGACATTGCTTTAACTGTAAGAAACATGGACATCAAGCACATGAATGTAGGTCTAAGGTCAGTTACCCACCTACTTCACCTAAGTTTCAAGGCAATTGTTTTAACTGTCAGAAGTATGGGCTAGAGCATTTGAATGCAGGTCTAAACCAAGATGGTCATCAAATGAACAGACTAAGTCACCTGTGAAGAACAACTCATAAAACTAGGATTACAACACATGGTACAGTTGTCATTATCGTGGAAAATATGGACACATTGGAGAAAATTGCATGAAGACTCATTTTAGAGGAAGATCCAAAAGCTAGATGACTAGAAGCATGGTGTGTTACAAATGTAATAAGATAGGTCATCTTAAGAAAGACTATAGATCACCTATGCCAAGAAAAAAGCAGAGTCGGAATGAAGATATCTGGGAAAAATTGAAAAACCAGATGGACAAGACATGGAAGAAGAAAGAAGGAAGCACTAGTGAAATTGGCACATCTGAGGTCACCCAATCCAATGGATCAGGTGATCATACTTCTTCTAATTAAGCATATAAGGTATGTTTGGAGTTGAATATTACAAACCTTTATTTTACATCAGTTCCTAACATGAAGACTGAGTAGAAGTCAAATCTGTATAATTAAAGATGCATTAGGACACATCTGAGAAAAATAGAAAATTTCTTTTGATGTCGAGTGACAATATTCTAATCGAGATATCAATGTATGTCGAGCACCTATTATGGCTGAAATACTATAAGCACTGAGCTATGTCATAACAGTTATTTTGACTGAGTTTATGTTAACCAAGGTTAGCATGAGTTAACTAAGACAACTGTATTCCACTTACAAATTTTGTACAGAGCATTTATGAGGCCCTAACTTCACTTTTCAAAATCTATAAAGGGGAAAGTTGTTGTTCATTTCATTTCACCTAGTGATTTGAGATTTCTTTGAGCGATTCCAAACGTGAACAATCAGTTTATCAAGCTGATTCTGAATCTCTACAGTGTTCCATCGACAAAAATCATTTGCAGGATACTTATGAGAAAAAGGTACATACCGAGAAAACATTTCTTTCCAAAATTTTATAATTTGAAATGGCATCATCATCTGTTACAATGAAGAAATAAGGGATGGAGGTTATCAATGTGCAATTGGTAAGGAATGAGGTCTGCAAGCCATGAATCTTTAAGACAATTTCAGAATCTGTGATTAAAGGAGATTTGAATGGAGCCCTGTCTTCAATTCTAGAAAATGTGCTGATGATGAATGACATTGGGTCATGTTATATGTGTAAAATTGGGAAAATCAGAGATTACGAGATTAGGGAGGCATATGAAAAGTTATGTGTCAATGGAGTGTTGAAGCCGGAGTATAAATTGGTTTCTGAGCAAGGGTTAGTGCATGCCCTAGATTTCCCGTAGAATTTTAAGGTTGAATGGATAAAAATTGTGTTGAGTCAAGTACACGACATGCAACTATGGCTGGAAGATGGACCAGTGAAGATAATGAAGGAAATGATCCAACGAGTCACTGGTTACCCTTCGATTCAAGGAAAATGAACAATGAAGTGTTCGAGCAAAGAGGAGATACAAGAAAAAACACAAGCTATATGGAACAAATGAGGTATGATGATCTCTACCATTACAGATCTAGAGATTGACTTTGATGTTAGGGTTATCTCATACAAGTTCTACCAATCTAGTTGGTTGGATAGTGTCCCCTCTATGGTAGTGGACCAGGCATGGAAAATCATTAAGAAAGGGCACACGTATGATCTTGCTGAGCTCCAGGTGACTCAACTTGCTGAGAACCTCAACTCAATCTGGACTACAAAGAACTCAATGAGTAAGTTTGGCTCTTTGCTAATCTTCCTATTCTTTTCCTACTCATGGAGGTGTGAAATGGGATAAGAAGAAAACCATTACTGTACAAATCAGTGAGTTCATAGGTCAGATAGGAGATAGCTTAAATGGAGTAATGGACAATTATTTTTTTGAGTTAAAAATAAAATGAGGAAGAGGAGTAGAATCCCTATCATTAGTTGAGAAGTATGATAATGATATATGTTTTCTAGTTGACACAGATTTCACATATGCACAAGCAGTCCTTCCTAGGGTTTCATGGCTCATGCCACTACCCTATAAAATTAATATAGATGAAGCTACTATTGCCATCATAGCCCTCTTAGCCGAAGAAATTGATAGCAAGGCACCCTATTTTAGGACATATGAGGAAGCCAAATCAAAAATCTCTTTAGGTTTAACTGTTGCAACCTTAGAGAGGAAAATAAAGAAGATAGTAAAGAATGTATGTGAAAGAATCAGACAAGGATGCTCCACTAGAGTTGACCCAAGGTTTGGGAGAAGACGAACCAAGAGAATCTAGTGACAGTGAATAAGAAGAAAAATAAATTCAAGTAGAAGAGAAGAAAGAAAAGAAACCAATAATTACTGAGCCCCCAACCAAGAAAAGAATACTAAAACCTAGAGTGTCTTCGACACCTATACTGAGGCCTAGAACAAGGGGAACAACTGTTGAAACTCCTAAGGTATCCCCTATTTCCAATAAGTGAAAGCCTGCACAACCTAAGGCCATGCTGAGTAAGGGAAACAAAAGACCTAGAAGGAAACTTGTATTGGTACAAGAATATGATGAGGAAACTGAAAGCGATGAAGAGGTGAAGAAGAAGATTGCACTACAAGATGCTAAATCTATTGTGGATGAAATATGCCACAAGATCAAAAACTCTGTAGGAGTGGATGACTTGAAAGAATTGAAATTTGGAAGTTTGAGTATAGGAGAGAAAGAGAAAGTAGAAGATGCTATTCTTGAAATGCTTTGTACTTTCAAGATGTTACCCATTCAATTGGAGAATCGAATCCCAAAGGAGTTGAGCAACAGGGTTGCACCAAAATGGGAATATGCCCTAAATACTAAAAAACAAATAAGGGAGAGCACTTTAGCAAAAGTGGAGTAAAGTCTCACCCCTACCAACATCAAAAAAACCATGGAGAAATGCTGAGCAAAATTTGATCCTAAGCTTAGAGCTTATCTAATCCTTCAACACAAGGTTGAGGATGTAGTATAGGAAAGTATCAAAATTTGGAAGATAATATATGGATTGTTGATTGACAAAGATGAAGGTGCTAGTACATCTAAGGATGCTGAGCCTGAAATAGAACAAAGTGTAATGGAATCATCCATTCCGGAGACAAAAGCTCCTAAGGTAGAAGAAATTCAGAAGGAACCTGAAGTGCACATTGTTGATATCACAGAGGATACACTAGTTAAGAATTCGGTATTAACTAAGGAAGACATACAGACTAAGACAACTAAAAATACATCATTTCCAGAGAGTAACTTAGTACTCTTGCAAGTCAAAGCTTATCTGGCAATTAATGCGACATCAACTGGTAACACTAGCCCCACCAAATCTGAAGTTGTTACAGTTGATCCGTTAGCTGGCACTAGTACTACCGAGGAACCAGAGAAGCTAGCACCAGTTACTCAACCAACATCTGCCAAGGAAATTCACCAAGAAAAAGAGGAAAAGACAGCAAAAAAAGTTACTAGTTCTTATGTGGAGAATAAGGGAACTAAGGGGAATCAAGGAAAAGACAAATTTTATGAGGTACAAGAGCCTACAAAACAAGAAACAATACAAGCTCTTGTACAGATGCTGAGTGGGAGCACACCAAAAAGAGCACACAAATAGAAAATGGAAGTCTTCTCACCTGAGGTAACCATTGATGAAGTTATTACTATTCCTAAATGGGATATTGATAACTTATCCTATGAGAAAATACAAATATTGAAAGATTTATTGTCAAGGAAAAGCAGACAAGAAGAATTGAGAAGAGAACATCAACAGAAATAGGTTTTGTATAAAATCAAAGATATATTTACTGATGTTTATGAGTTATCAGATGTAAATAGTTCTGCTCCCATATTGGAACAACTTGTACATATTGTTCAAAAGGTAAATAATGACACATGTGCCAGTGATAAATTGTTTGAGTGGTTGGAAAGAAAGTTTGACACCAAAATGTTGGAGAAAGTATCTGTCAAGATTGCAGTTAAGTAGGTTGCACTTTCTACTTTGGTAGCGGAGACCAAAGAAGTCATTATCAATGCCAACTCTCTGCTCACAAAATTGTGTAATATTGAATCATTCACTGAGGAGAATCAATGTTTGATTGATCAAGTGTAGCAAGAACTTAAAACCATAAGTCAGTCTTTAAGTGTTGATCCAAAATAGTTCCAATCATTATGTCAAGATAATGCATACTCAAGGAAAGATAGCCGAGCTAATGGCTAATGATGGAAAGATTAGATCTTGCCTACTTTCTATGCAAACAATTTTAACACCTCACCTGGAGGCATTACAAAGAAAGTTGGTCAAGGCTACAGAATTAACTAAGAGGGATCCAAATATGTCTACTGCTGAGAGTCTAATCAATCTAGCTGTCGAGCTAGAAGTGCAGTTTGAAGTGTTAACTGTTGCTACTGGAGGATGGGAAATTGCACTACACATGGTTATGATGCTCAACAAACCATTTATGGAGAAACATTTTGAGATCCCCACTCCAGATGACATTCATCATGTCAAAATCAAGGGGGAAGTAAAATCATGACCTGACAAAGAGGGAGGTAACAAATTTTTTGTAAATTTTTGCATGTACATATATCTCAGGGGGAGTATTTTTGTAAAGGGAGACGTAATGTCATGACAAAGTGTTTTTTCCACTAATGTCCAAGGGGGAGATTGTAGATCTCTATAGTTTTGTTGACTATTAGTGACTCACACTTAGTCATATATCTAGGCAATGATGGTCGGTCATCACTGCGACCAAGTCATTATGTAAAGGCCAAGCTATGTAATGTTTACTAACCAAGCAACAGTACTGCTAAGTAAACTTATGGTCACTATGTATTATAGTAGTATGCCGAGTCTTGTATACAATGATTACTAAGCTCTAGAGTTATCAACATATGCTGAGTACAATGAATGTCGAGTATCAAAAATTGCATTTGTTGAGTTAGCCAAAGAATGACATAAGAGTTTATTTTGGCACAGTGATCGAGGTAAATAGTTTTGGCCGACATCCATGTTTTGTATTTTGTCTATTAAGATAATTATGGAGGGAATTACATAGATACTTAGTAATCATTGATCCCTATGCTATACCTAGAGCCAATCGGAAATTAGTAAGACTTAAATGGAAAAAGGAAATAATCTAAGTCATAGATCTTGAATAAGTAAAATGTTTTTGTTGATTATATAAGGTCAAGATCTTAACCCTAAAATGTAGTAGCAAGGGATAATGAATTTGAAGGGTATAAGCAGATAGGCATGATTCAGAAAAGGGAAGTATTCATAGACAGAGTTCAGTGATCGAGCTAAGCAATGAAAGCACAAAAAAGAGATAGATTTGATAAATGAGATCAACATCACATAGTAAAGAGAAGATTTGTTATTTTCATATAGTGCAAATCGAAAGATAAGGTACTGAGACATTCTAACTAGTGTATTAGGGTAAATCTCTTAACCGAGTAGTCCTAACAGACTTTTTGTAATCTCTTAACTAAGTGCTTACTTTATTGTAAGTTTCAAATCATTTTAAAAGGTAGACTGTATAAGTCTTTTAGCTTTTAACAAAGCAGACCCCTCACAGGGTAGATTAAGTTTTGATCAAATTTTGTAAGCCCTAGCAGGAAAATTTATTACTGCAGTAGTGAAGATTTGTGGGTGTCATCCCCACCCCAGTTTTACCTTTCAAGGGTTTTTGGGTAACCAAAATCTCTATGTTTTTGAATGTTTTCATGGATAATGTTTTAGTTTGTTATTCATTTGATTATGTTCAAAATGGGTGATGATATACAAAAGTTTTATTCATATGTGAATGGTTTAGTAGGTGATTTTTGATTCACCCCCCCCCCCTCTCAGTATCACATTTCCCAATTATATTTCCAACAGTAAAAATCTCAACTCTATGGTTCCCTTAGGATGAAATATAGTAACAATCTCAAAAGGTGTCCTCTTAGTACTTCTATTCACAAAATTATTATATGCAAACTCTGCTTGTGCCAAAACCAAATCCCAATTAGCATGCTTCTCTCCAACTAAACATCTCAACAAGTTTCCAAAACTTTTGTTCACAACTTCAGTCTGTCCATCTATCTAAGGGTGAAATGTAGAACTAAACTTCAATTCTGTATTCAAATTCTTCCAAAGTGTTTTCCAAAAATAACCAGTAAACTTAGTATCTTTGTCTGAAACAATAGATTTAGGAAAACCATGCAATCTTACCACTTCCTTGAAAAATAATTCAGCTACATGCAATGCATCAGATGTCTCCTTACAAGGTATGAAATGTTCCATTTTAGAAAACCTTTCAACCACTACCAAATTAGAATCATTACCTCTCTAAGTTCTAGGCAATCCAAGAACAAAGTCCATACTCATATCTTCCCAAGGTCTATCAGGTACAAGTAAAGGTGTATACAATCCCACATTTTGACTAGTTCCTTTTGCTACTTGAAAAACTCTGTAACCTCTAACCATTCTCTGTACATCCCTATAAATCTGTGGCCAAAAGTATCTCTCTAAAATCAATTTCATAGTCTTATCAATCCCAAAATGTCTAGCAATTCCACCACTATGTTTCTCTTTTATTATGTTCTCTCTCATAGATCCTCTAGGTATGCACAACTGAACTCCTTTAAACATGTCTTCTTGAATGAAATAATCAGTCCACTTATCACTTACTATTTGTTCTTTACAAGCTTTCCAAGGCTCTGCAAAATCAATGTCAGCTCCATGCAAACACTTCAAATCATCAAAACCAAGTACCTCAACTCTTACTTCTATCAGCAAACTTCTTCTTCAGCTCAAGGCATCAGCAACCTTATTAAACTGTCCACTCTTATGTTTCAATGAAAAGGAAAAATTTTGCAAAAACTCAACCCACTTCATATGTCTCGGATTCAATTTATTCTGACTTCCCAAATACTGCAAAGCTTTATGGTTAGTATACAACACAAAATCTTTAGGCATCAAATAATGTCTCCATTTCTTCAAAGCTTGAACAATAGCATAAATTTTTTTATCATAAACTGAATATTTTCTCTCAACATCATTCAACTTCTCACTAAAGAAAGCTATCGGTCTTCCTTCTTGACTCAAAATAGATCTAATTACACTACCACTAGCATCACATTCAACTTGAAAATTTTTATTGAAATCAAGCAAGGCAAGTGTAGGCAATTCTACAATTCTTTGTTTCAATGTTTTAAAATTCTTTTGTGCTCCTTGTGTCCATTTGAAAACCCTTTTATCTCCTCTCATGGTTTCAGTCATAGCATTACAAATAGAACTAAAATTTTTGATGAACTTCCTAGAAAAACTTGCCAATCCATGAAATGATCTTACCTCTCCAACATTCTCTAGTGTAGGCAAATCAAGTATAACTCTCACTTTCTCAGGATCCATCTTCAATCCATCAGCTAAAATTACAAAACCAAGGTACACAATCTCCTCTTTCATAAATGAACATTTCTTCAAGTTAATCAACAATTTTTCTTCCTTTAATCTTTGCAATACTTGTTTGATATGATCAATATGTTCTTCCTTAGTCTTACTAAATATCAATATGTCATCAAGATATACAATCACAAACTTACCCAAGAATCTTTTCAAAACTTCATTCATCAGCCTCATGAAAGTACTAGGTGCATTAGTCAAACCAAAAGGCATAACCAACCATTCATACAAACCTTCATTAGTCTTAAAAGAAGTTTTCCATTCATCCCCTTCTCTAATCTTAATATGATGATATCCACTTTTCAAATCAATCTTCGTGAAATACTTTGCTCCAGTCAAACTATCCATTATGTCATTCATCCTAGGTAAAGGAAAGTTGTACTTTACTGTTATCTTATTTATAGCTCTAAAATCAGTGCACATTCTCCATTCTCCATTCTTTTTAGGTGCTAACACAACATGTACTGCACAAGGACTCAAACTTTCCCTAATCAAACCTCTCTCAAGAAATTCTTGCACTTGTCTATTCAACTCAATCTTTTCATTTGGTGTCAACCTATGCGGTGCTTGATTAGGAAAACTAGCTCTAGGTATCAAATCCATACAATGACTTATACTTCTCATAGGCGGTAAACCATCAAGTACATTATCAAAAATAATGTCATGAAATTCAGTCAACGAAGATTTAATCTTAGGTGCATATTCTAACTCATCTTGTTTCTCAGTTTTCCTTGGGATTAAAGAAAAGCAAATATTTTGTTCTTTCATTTCTCTTGCAAATTTTTTACCATCAACCAAGCATACTCTGACTGTAGTACAATTACCTTCATCAAACTTCTCTATCAAAGGCAATATTACTTGTTTCTACCCATCCATCCAAATAGTATATTGATTCAATCTACCATCATGCAAAGCTTTCCTATCATAATGCCAAGGTCTACCCAAAAGAATATGACAATAATCCATAGGCATAATATCACACAAGACTTCATCATGATAATTCCCAATTTTGAATTTAACAAGGCATTCTTCACTTACAAGTAGTTTATGCTCCTTCTAGATCCAAGCAATATGGTATGGCTTAGGATGTTTCAATCTCTGCAACTGCAATTTACTAACCAACTCTTTGGATGCCAAATTATCAGAACTTCCACTATCAATGATTACCTTGCAACATTTGTCAACGATCTTACATTTGATTCTAAACAAACTTTTCCTCAGAATAGGTTCCTCATCAGCTTCTTTATTACATAATATCCTTCTTAGCATCAAGTTCTCACCATGTTCAGGTTCATTAGACAATTCCTCAACTTCTTCACAAGCCAAATTTTTTTTGCTATTACCTCCAGTCTTCTTTCCAGAGTTAGTACATTCAAAAGCTCTATGTCCTTCTTCACCACATTTGTAACAAGTACCTTTAAACCAAGATTTCTCATCTCTTTTCCCATTATTATTATTCCTAGAGTAACCAATATAGCTACCTCTAGAGTAGTTACCTCTTTTACTAGCAGGGTCATCCTTCCATCCTTTATCTTGTACTGCATTGTCAGATCTGCTACTTTCTCCATAAGATCTACCTCTACTTCTTTGAAATCTGCCACCTCTTTCCTCTTTGTCTTTGATCATGTCCTTTTGTCAACCTTACTTCTTCCTTCAAAGAAAATTGGTATGCTTCTTCCACACTTTCCATCTTAACATAACTACTCTCATCTTGAATAGATGTCCTTAGGCCATTCATATATCTAGCCACCTTCTCAACTTCATCATCCACATGTCCAGATCTAATATCCAACTTCTAAAATTTCTCAGTATATTTTTTCACACTCATGTCCCTTTGTCTCAAATTCTACATTTTCCTCATCAAACTAACTTGGTAGTCAGCTAGAAGAAACTTCCTCTTCATCTTTCCAAGCATTTTCATCCATGTCTTGATCTTTTCTTTCCCTCTCTTTTGTCTCTCAATTTTCAAATGATCTCACCATAGAGATGGATGACCTTTCAACTTTGTGAGTGCAATTTTAACCTTGTTATTATTAGGAGTACCTTCATACTCAAAGTACTTATCCATCTCAAAGATCTAATCCAAAAGTGCATCAGTCTCAAGTCTTCCATCATAGCAAGAAACTTTAACTACAGGTCTGGAGTTAGCCTTAGAAAAAACTATAAAGAGTCTTTCCTCATCCTGCTCAACTTCATGTTCAGGATTAGGTGTTGCTTCTTCTTCATCACTAACATCTTCAAGATATGTGCCTCTTCTCTAGGCTGTTTCTATAGCTTCAAGCCTAGTTGCAATTTGCCTCAACATATCCATGATAGGATTATCATTTCCTCTACAATGAACCATCTTGACAATCAAGTTCCAGCAAGATCATAACCTTCTGCAAGTTATAGTTCATATCTCAGATCCACCACCCTTCAACCAATCCAACAAGTTTCTCCATGATCCAATCCACAAGAAGAACTTTCTCTGATACCACCTAATGCAGGGGCAGGGAAGGTAAAGGCAGAATCATGGTTAATTGACTCTACTTAAACCCACAAACAGGCCCTACCTAGAGTTACACACATAAGCAATATGAAAACCACATGAAAGAAGTGAAAACACAATGAATATGAGACAAGCAACTGGCAACAACACTAGTGCAATTATTATAAAATCAGAAACATGCCCGACGGTGAGGCCTTTCGGGTTTCAGCCATATACAATGAAATTATGCAATCAGAATCACAGCTTGCATACTACAGTTGTCTATCCTTCTAGCTACTCTCATACTACTAACACTTCTACTCTACATCAACCCAAGTGCCAAATATATAGCCGCAAAGCCACAAGTCAACCAGTTAGGCATTTAATTACAATGTAGGTCCACTTAGGAGGAGAAACCAAAACTAAAGCAAGAAATAACAAAACATGATGTGTTGTTATAGTTAAGTCCACACATGATCCAAGAACATATCTCAAACTTTGCAAGATCCAATTCCCCCACACGGAACCGTGCAAGGAGAAATACCACACGTTTCCTGCGAAACTAGCGGAGAATCGATATCCAAGGGAAATGGTGACAACTTCCAAGTCTGAATGAATTAAGACATGTGTCCTTAGGAGAAGGTCCCAAAATAGGTCCATGGCATAGCATTAACTGCGCAAGGCAAGAAACCAACCACAACAACGGCTACAAAAATAAACATCAAACAGGTACAGGAAACATAAATGTTTTTGGTGATGCAAGATTGCTCAAGACCCAAGATGCTCCTGCATCAGTATTACATATCATAACATGCACGTGTTACAATACATAATATGCAATGTAACACATATGTGTTACGATACGTATTACGTATCGTAACAAATATTATTATCTACGACAAATCTTTTGTATTAAATTGTGCCTCCAATGTATTATGAAACGATATCTCTTGCGAAAGATAAAAATGCATGTCTCATGTAGAGACATGTCTCTACATTCATAGATGCATGTGTCTCTACGAGGCATGTTCTCATAATTGAAAATTTATGTTTAGAGAAATCTGCATTTGAAAGACACGAAAATAAATGGTAGTGTTCTTCCAAGTGCAAATTTATATATGCAGAATAATATATAAACAAGTTCATAGTCTAATTTAAAATAGAAGTAAAATATATATTATGTCTGAAATAGGAATCTTAACACCGTCATTCAAAGGTGCCTTCAAATTAAGGCAATTTATTTTTTTCCAAAAATAATAAATTAATAACCTTCATTTAAAGGCAATTTATAATCCATCTTTGAATACTAGCAACTACATTTGAATAAATATCTTTGAATGAAGGTGTTTGCAATTTTTAATCCTGACAACAAGAATACTAATACATTCATTTAATCTGATGCTCAATCAATTAATGTAGAGAATTAAAAAGTTTGAGCAACAATTCTATAGTTTATAATTATTTTTATTTCAATAATTTTAAAAATGTTATTTATCTTTCTTTCAATTGATTAATAGGGAAAATTTATTGTACAAGTCATATTATTGTTTATCTTTTTTTAAAATAAATTAATTTGTGAGTTTAATTAATTAGTTTCACACACACACACACACACACACACACACACAAAGAGAAAGAGAGAGGTGCATTGTTGACTTTAACATGATGTTGTGTCCTTGTATGACATTTGTGATGTCATCCATATCTATCCAATTAAATATGCAATTAAAAAAATCTTTAACACTATATAATTTTGAAAATACCTATCTAACAATTGATCGTATTTCATTTTTTTATTCTTTTAACAATTTGTTCATTTTTTATGTATATATTATTTGTATAATATACAATACATTATTATTCTATAAAATACATTGATACAAATATTTAAATTATTCATATAATAACTCTAAATGATAACAACTTTTTACTAATAATACTTAATTTACTTTAATAATTATTTTTACGTCAAAGATGTTTCATATATGTGAACGAGCTATTTATTGAAATCCATGGTTGTGAATAGGAGCAAGATGATACAAATATCCTTGGCTGCTCATTATTCAGTTGTGATTTCTTGAACCCAATTTAGAATATATCCTAATACACTTGCAGAAAAAAGCATTCAAGTAGATCAAATTGATTTAAAAAATAATATGGATGGAAATTCAATACTCAAATTCCTTGTTACAGACATTTGCAGGCTCCTACGCATCACTAAAAAAGGAAGCTAAAATGTGTAGAGAAAGTCATTTACTATATCATTAACTAGTTACCAATAAGCCACATGACTAATATAAGCATCACAAAGAGTAATCAACTAGAGGACTAACGATATACATGGATGCTCTATCTTTCAACTACAATCATCAATTACTCTAGCTTACAATATCTATTATATGCACCACTTATAGACATGAACTTGATGTGACGTGTCTCTTGTTTTCATTCCACCCATCCAATTTTGAAATGTTGCACAAGTGAGACTCATTATTGTGAGTTCACTTCATAATATGTTAGTTGATGGAAAAATCCCCTTCTTGTTACATGCACCAACATGAAGTAATGTTGGGAGACTTAATGGTTATGAAGTAATTTATTATTATTATTAAAATCTTGAATACGTTGTCGTCTAGTCCGGTTAGGATAAGATATTCTGTTATCATATTTAAATTACTCTATGTTTTTATGATTTATTTATTGAAAGACGAGCTATGTCGCTTGTGTTTGGACTTGGTACTGGATAAACGAAATTGTAATAAGTTATTAATAATGAATTAAGAAAACAGATCTGCTGGAATAGCTCAGTTGGTTAGAGCGTGTGGCTGTTAACCACAAGGTCGGAGGTTCAAGCCCTCCTTCTAGCGTACACGTACAACAATTTTTACTTCCTTCGCTTCTCAATTAAAACATTTAAAGTTTGCGTATTTCAAAATGAGGCGATCTATGATAAATATTTTTGGGATAAGTTCTTCTTGGTAATTTTATTAGGATTAATTGTTGTAATTAAAATATAAAAATTTGTAGACGAGGAGGATCCGTGGCGCAATTGCAGCGCGTCCGACTCCAGATCAGAATAAGAGGATAGAAGAATAGGGAAAATTTTCAGAAAGCTAATGGCATTTTACAGACTAATGTTTTATAGTTTTCTTTAAACGACTCGCGGAAGCAGGCAAATATTCAGATGTTTATGGTGATGATGCTAAAATTAAATGCGGTTGTCTTTCTTCAGTGCAACTCTTTTAATCTATATATATAATTAGTCTTTAAACATGGAAAATATAATTTTTGTCTTTAGGGCAGATAATCTAATAGTATAGTTGTGTACTCTAATTTTGTGCTTCTCAAAACATTGTGGAAATTTAAAATCGCTTTCAATTTTTTAGAACAATTTATTTGACAAGTCCTCTACTTATAACTAAGGTTTGAGGGCCACATCATCAAATATGATGTCACATAATCAGATATGATGCCATGTCAGCATGTTTTTTGCCAATGTATCCAAAACAATCCAAAAAGGGTGAGACCAATGGTTGTGCAAAAGGCACACTCATACTTGAGCAGCTGATGTGACATCACATGATTGGTTGTTTTGTATAACAAAGGATACATTCCATTCAATTATGGGTAGTCGTCGTCATCAATAACAAGTTTAAAGTCACAACTATTGGTGCAATGTTGTGAAAAATATTGGACAATAAATCAACAAGTGTGGGTATTAAATTACCAAGTGTGGGTATAAAATCAACAATTGCTATCACAACCATTGAAACGCATTAAGTACTGTGTCCTCTCCCCTACTTTACTTTTAAAAATATATAAAATTCTAGCCTAAAAAAATTTGACCCCAACAATGCTCATGTAATCATAAGTCATACTGAAGGAAACCTTGTAGTCTCTAGCATGTGGGATAAAAGTAGGAGAAAACTATGAGTAATTTAAAAAAAATTGTTTGATAAATTTATTAGCGGAAACTTGATCTATAAAAATACCATGTGTCCATTAGAATATAAGATTTTGGTCTTAAAGAATACATATCTCAATAATAAACAATTAGTCCAAGATAATACATTTCATAGATTTTGCAAGATTGTAAAAGAATTCATGGTGAACTCATGTTACAAAATTTATCTCTAAATTTGAGAAAAATAATAAATTCTCAAATAGATATAGACCAAAATATGTGGAATATAAATTGTTGTCATAAATAGATACAGACCAAAGTTATTTGATGTTCCTTTTAATCATAATTTCATACATTCAAATTAAGTGATAGATGGTGAAAGCTATCAGTTTACCTTTTTAATATTGCACACACTAAGCTTCTTTTGTAATAATTTATCACAACTATTAGGCCTTTAGAGCATGAGAAAATATAGAATGGTAAATAGAACTACAATAAATCTTACAAATATCATGATAACCAAGCTTTCAAATATATACTAGAAAAAGGCTCTTTTGTCAAATAACTATTACAAAAACCATAGGAAATATTTTTTAAAAAATTGATAAGCAAGACTTTTAGCTAGGACCTACTAAGTGAGGCCACAAATGGGGGACCTTATCCCAAACATGAATAGTGCAGACCCATAGGCATGGAAGCCCAATAGGGGCATAAAGCCTATGAACACACTATCCTAATGAGAATTTGAATCACAATCAACACCAACAACATCAACAAAAAGGTTCAAACCTTTGAGCACACCAATTTAGCAAGAAAATGAACTCCACAATCATAATAGCCCAACGGGTGTTTAAACCTTTGTGACAACAACAAAGATGCCATGCTTAACTATCACATATGTGATGAACCCCCATAGGAAATATTTTTTATGATAATTGAAAAAAGTAGCATTACTACTCAAATGAGACATGACCAAACCAATGTGTGAAAGGTATATAAATATTATAGTGGAAGGGACCTCTATTGGTTATTTCCATGATTTATGTTGTGTCAACAAGAATGTGGCTATTGAGAAATCAATATCTTTGATCTTCATACAATATAAAAAAAATTTAATATTAAACATGATCCCTTGAATTCATGCATAAGTCAACATACCAACAAAACTTGCATAGCTTGAATAAATTGGATTAACAAAATTGGGTTGCTATTTTGGAGTCACCAACCATATCAAACCATATTACAAATATCATTCCTTCTGTAGATTGATAACTTAGAGGTTAATTTTTTTTATGAACGTTGAAGGTAAGGCGATGTTCAAATCAAATGCAATAATAGCATATAGCTAAAAAGTTGGCTCCCCATTGGATTACAAGGCCTCTTAAACATGAATGATGATTTGAATGAAGCAACAAAGGCTATTCCTAATTAGATCTAGGATAGGATGAGGGTGAGAAAAGCCTAACATGTCAATCTTCCTTTTTATTATGTACCTATTAGAAAATTGACTTATAGGTCTCTTATCAACAAAATCTTGGGTATATGGAATATGATTGTCCTTAACAATGATAGGAAGGAAATTATTATTTTTATAACCAATGTTGGAGTCTCTCAAAGTGAACAAAGCCACAAAAAACTAATTGGTTCATCTTGGAGAAAAAAATAATTTTCAAGATTTCTTCACTGCCACAAAAAACTAGTTGATCACTCTTTGTTTGCCAAGATTATCAGATTTCATAAAAAATAAAAAATTCAAAGAAGAAAAAAAAAGCAAAAAGAGAAAAAGAAAACAAAATACAACCATAACTTTTTTATGAACTTTTTTGAGAAAAAATATTTTTGGGTTTGTCCATTGACTCAAAAAACCATCTAGGTATATATTGTATCTTGCATGAAATAAGTACATTTTGCATAAATAAGATCATAAAGGTTGTGTTTGTTGGTCATTAGATAGCTAAATTTTTCTTTTTTTTCTTTTTTTCCATAACTTGCACATGGGGTCAAAATTGTGCAAATAAGATATCACTAGAAAGCTAGTTCCAAGCCCAATCCAATAGTGTTATTCTTTTTTGTAGATTTTTATCCTGTCTTTTAGTTGGATCTTTAAGCTAGATCTTCTTTTACACACTTCTAAGGTCATATCTTCCACATCTAGACTTCATTTTTCGTAAACAAGTAGGCACTAAAAAGATGCTTCTATGCTCTACCTAAATTTTCCATCTATTTTTATATAAGTTTTACTACGTACTTAGAAACCTTAATTTCCTTCATTTCTTTCTTTTGTCATTTCTTATTTTTAAAATTGCAAAATTATTAGTTTTTCTTTCTTTGAGAAGGTAGAATATTCATCTTTTAGATCTTCATACTGCACTAGCCCTTGCCTAATTTGAAAATAGATTCATATGGTGAAACCCTCTATTAAGAGACTTGCATCCCATAAATATCATTGTTGGAAGTCCAAGATAATCATATTTCTTCAATCTCAAGGTTTATGGTCATGTTTAGATGAGAACCAACTAAGATTGACTCGTCAGTTTGAGATCCCTTAATATAGGGGCTAGATGGATAGAACTATGGGTTTGATTGGATTGGATGTTGTGCATGATTGAAGAAGTGGATCAAAATAATGGAAACAATGCAATAAAAGATCCAAACTCACAATCCACTAAAACATGAAATAGAATCTAATATGTATGCATAAAATCAAATGATGAACTATAATGTCATCACAAATATCTTATGAAACTCCATTATTGCTTATGATTTGCTCAAATAATTGATGTAGATTTGGTCTTAGATTTGTATCATAACTTTGATATCATCATGATAGTATGAAGTCTTGATGCTTGATAATGAGAACACTATTTTTTGATTGAGGATTCCTAACAAAATGTTTCTCAAATATGATGTAGTTAGACTCCTTTCCATGTATATTCCATAAGTATATCCACTCTTGGATAGGGATATATTCTCCACCAACCATTTATTTAACCCTAAGGTCTTCGTGCAAAACCTTGAGACCGTTATACAACAGGATATGCATAAGAATCAAGAATAGTACCTAAAATGAGTTGAATGGTTTCCCTTCAAGTGGACCAGTGTTAAGATAAATTTATGTGCTAGTACACTTGCATAGCTATGTGATGGCCTCATCCTTACTAAACCTCCATCAGACTAACCCTTCTTCCACTTCACCTAATCCACTCAACCTCCCATTTGACCAATCTTATCCACCCAACCTATTTTCCAACCAATTCTGTCTTAACCTCCCTAAATTTGTGCACATGAAAAAAAATCTCTAAATTTGGGTGACATCTCTCCTAGATGGGCACCCATCCTTTTCAACCTCCATTCCACTTGTCAACATTTGCATGGACACATGTATCTCCTCCCAAACACTTTTCATCTCACTTTCCCTCAAATAGGATAAGAGGTTCATTCTCATGAGCCGTCATCTTCCCTTCATTTATATTTAATCCCTCTATTTTCCTTCACAAAGAATCCACAATCATTCATAGAAAATTCATAATTTTTCTTCTAGCATCCATAGTCCTTGCGATTTAGCCATATTAGGCCATTTTGAATTCTCATTGGCTTCATCTTGTGCATCCATTTCACTATCCATTTGCATAATCATGGAGTACTATTGAGCAACCTTGGAAACAAAGTGAGCATAGATATCAAGAATCAAATCAAAAGTCAAATTATTTCCCCTTAGGCTTGTTGTCCTTGATGACATAACACTAACTCTCTTTGGTTCACATACATGATTAGTTTTCTATATCTCTTATATAACAGTGATACATGATGGTGATGCAAAAATATTAGATATTATATATGGCTAACCATGATGTACATTTGATATACTTGATGTCGTTTTAGTGGATACATTACTTGGTTTATGTTTGGCTTTCAATTTATTTACCTTGATCTTGAAAATGATATTGATGATGACATACAATATTGATATCTTATTTTATCATCATCATGGAAGGATTGGTAAGCCTCATTACATACAATATTTACATCTTGTTTTCTAATCATCATGGCAGTTGAGCATGATCAACAATATTAAATTTATCTTCATTCTTACTTGGTTGACAAATACAATGGTGATACTCATGGTGCTTTGATGATCTCTCTCTACATTGACACTCATGTTGGATTGACATTCTCAATAGTGAGATGTGGCATATTGTGGTATACTTTGCAACATTTATTTGATTCAAGTCATATTTATCTTATGCTAATGAGATGATATGATGGTTTATAAAAGTGAACACTATGTGACTTTATTCATGAACAAGCTTGGATACCAAGTTTGTATTTATTTTGATCATCTTATATTTATATAATTGACATTTAGGGACAATATGTTTTTTGTCTCTCATATACTTATTGGGACATTAAAATAGGTGACAATACTTGTTTGAGTCACTTTAAGTGACTAGATACATATCATATTTTATATGGGAAAATTGACCCCACCAAAATGCACTTGGTATAAGGAAAGTGTGATATATTATTCTTAGATAACATGTTTTCGATGCTCACCATGGTCAATAAAGGCATTATGAATATTGAGAATTAATCCCATCAATATTACTCCTTGGATTATGCAACACTTAAAAAAGGGGGGGAAACAATAATTTTTTGAAGTACATTTCATTATTCATTTAACTAAGTTTGGTTAATCCCTTGATCTAGGGCATAGTTTGATCCATTAGGGTTTCTTTGCAATGGCAGTATAGTTTGATGGGCATGATGAAACAGCATCAAAACAATGTTTTTTTAAGGATTATGGTGTGGTTTCCAGTCTCTTGATGCATGTGTAACAATAGTTTTCAGGGAATCAGGTGTTGTTGTTTCAGAAACCCTATCCTTGTTTTTAGTCTTGAGTTTTGTGCTAGTGATCAGGATTAAAGTGGGAAAATACTAAAATCTAATTTTTTCCAAAATGTCATATGTTTTAGTAAATTGCAATTTTGAGGGTCTTCGGTGCATTTCTAGACAAACATGCTGCCTAGAAACATGATGGAACATCGATGTTTCCGCAATTTCATTCAAGATTATTTGAATACCTTTCCAATGCATCAAACGGTTCGTAATTTGGAGCTAGGATGAGAAAGTTATGCCTTCTCCAAGTGGACCTAAATTTTATATTTAGTTTTTTGATAATTTTTGATAGTTTTAATAGTTTAATTGTAATAAACATTATGATGACTCTTCATTTCAATTCCAAGGGATTTGTGTGACCCTTGGGATCCATCTGACTTGTATAAACTCCAATTTTGAATAGAATGGAGACAGTTTTTGGTTTACAATCTTGTTGTTCTCAATTTTCGTGTTGAATTCTACAATACTGTAGGTATCACACCAGGTATTGTAATCTGGTTTTTTCATAAATCAGATCAGCTAGTTAAACTATTATTTTTGGGTTAACTTTTTTTGAGTTGAAGAGGGGTATCTTGATTGTTATTTTTCATATACTCTATTGATTATTCAAGTCTATTGAAATGGGATCAAGTTGCATTTTTTAAGATGTTTTTTTTTTTAAAGCCATTATGTGAGTCTGTGTGGGGTTAATTTTTCAATAACCTAAGTTGGTTTGTCTTGCATTTAGTTAATAACATTTCTATAAACCCTAGTATTTCTAGTTACAATGTCTGGGTAGTTTTGCATTTTCCTTATACACTTTTTGTGTCATACTTCTTGTCATTATATCATGCAACATTTTTTAGTTTTGACCTTAGTTTGGGTATTCTGGTTTGTCAAAGGTTGTTACACCCATGTATGTTTTGTTGAGTTGTTAACTCGGGTAGAATCATTTGTGGTTATACAAGTTATATGATTATGTTACTATGTTCAACTTTCTTTAACCCTTCTAAGGGTTGTGTTAAGAAATAAAAGTGAGGGTTCAAAAACTCTAGTTCGGGTATTCAACTTATTTTTAATATGTTGTTTTTTATTTTGATTTGGTTTACTTAACCTAAGTATGGGTAGTTTCCTCTGTGCTTATCCATGTTCCATTCTTATCATCATATATGTTGGCATTCTGTCATACAACAACACTTTTGGTTGTAATCTTGGTTAGGGGTTTGATGTCCTTGGTTAAGTTGTATATGCTTTATCTTTCCATACCATGTTCAAGTATGCTACATTCTCTACCATGATATGAGTTTGAGAAGAATGTAACTGATTATCATAATTTGGTTAAAAGGAGTTTTAGTTATTGTGAAAATTTAATTGAGTTTGAAATGTGATAGTAAATTATATATTTTTGAGAGAAGGCATTTGAAAATGAGATAGTTGAAGTGATAAGGGTCATTTTGTTACAGTAATGTCAAAGAGATATTTTTATTTGTATTTGCACAAGTGTAGATTGAAAAATGAATACATTTGATATAAAGATTGTATCAGTTACAATATGGTAATATTAGATATACTAGATATATATACAATGGTATGGTGTATCAATCTTTTCTTCTAAAACTCAAGTGATGTGATTTTTAGTAGATGTTATTGTATCGTCGAAAAATGGAAGCACTTCCATTTATGACAAGTTTAGCCCTTTGAGTAATTGGTCTGGGGTCATGTCAAGCACCTTGAATAGGTCTTTGCATGGATCTATCTTTTTCCCCTTGTTCCGCTTCTTTCTCCACCTATTTCCATCCTGTTTCCAACACTTGGTCCTAAGAATCTCAGATCTATGACCTCAGGGTCAAGGTCAACCTTTTGGGTCAAGGTTGACCTCAACTCTGACCTAGGTCAAATTCAACCTCAACTTTGACCTAGGGTAGAATCAACCTCGACCCTGACCTTGGGTCCAATTTTCAAATTCTGGAGGTTTCGGGATGTCGGGCTTCGGAAAGTTTTATTTTCCCACTTCCAAGTCAGCTATTTCAGATTTCATAATAGTAAACTCTTAAATTGTATTTAATCTAGGTCCACTTCTAAGGGTTAAGGCCTAATTAGAATTTAATTCCCCTATGTTGGCCCCTCTAGAAGATTGTGCCCTAGATCACTATAAAAGGAAGCCTTCCTCTCTCATTTTCTCCATCAATCAATCATCAAGCAATCTCTCAAGCAAGTGAAATCAAGAAAGAAAGAAGGAGAAGGAAATCATTCAATAATTCAAGATCCAATTCATCAAGGAGATCCATTGATAGCCATTGAAGGACTCAATTTATTTGGAACCCTCTTGTTGAAGATTTTTCCATCCACATTCATCCAAGCTTCTTCTTATTCCAAGATCCATTCAAGATTAGTGTTGAAGATCTAATGAAATTTATTTGAGACATCCTATTCTACATTCATTTGGAGCATCCATACTTGTGGATTCAAGGATTCGAATCCTCCATAAGGATTTCAACATAAGAAAGGTGAATAGTTACATTTACTTTGTTTATATATTGCAATTTCAATTACTTTTCAAGGTTGATTCCAAACTGGGGTTTGACCAAGGCAAACCCCCCATCCAAATAACAAAACCCTTTTTTCTTATAGGTACAAGTGTGAGACGGTGAATATCAGTGCAGATCTGGATACCCTTTTTGGTGAACTTCTGAGATCTATGAACAAAAATTTTGTCGGAGCTGTTTCAGGTCAAGGTCAACATTTAGTGGGGGTCAAGATTGTACCCCGGGTTAAGATCTTACCCTGATCCCGAGGTCAAGGTCAACCTTGCTCTGAAAGACAAAATGTTTTTGGGTTTTCTCTGTCTCTACATTTCTAGGCTGGATCGGGTTGCAGAATCTCCCGAAACTGTGCACAGACATCAAAGAATAGGCTTTTCCATATTTACCCTATTTTGAGGTTAGTACTTGTCTTCTATACATTTAAGTTTTCAAGCACACATTTTCTATAGAGAACTATATGATTTTCTCCTTTCTTCATAGTCTCCATCGTTTAATTCATTTGTGTATTGATCACTTCCTTTTGATTAATCAATTTGGATCTCTCCTTTTGGGAATTTGCATTAGGGATAGATCCTATATCCCCCACACATTTAAAGCACATACACATTACTACAAAAACATATTGGTGAGAATACATCTTTTTCACCAGTACATTTTGGTGAACCCTACATGCTTATCCCTTTATTTTGTGGTATTAGATGCTCTATTGTGTTTGTGGTGTTAGATTTCCCTTTATATTATCTTGTGTGTTCACCTTCATCTCACATTTTGGTGAACTTGACGAGCTTAGCCCTTTTCTTTTGTGGAATTAGATGCCTTATTGTGTTAGACTTGTGGTTTAATTCTTTCTTTTATGGTGTTAGATCTTGCATGTATTAGATTTCTTTTATGTGTTTGCATCTCATATAAAATCATAATATTTTGTGTCCTTAGTTTAGTTCATTGTTATTACATTGGTATATGAGCTTTACTACCTCTAGTCCTACTTATAATATTTTGGTTAGATGAAGTTGTAGACTTATGGGTGCCTTTGATCCTGAGTCTTCCTCTCCTTTCCTTAGGATCCCAGATGACAATTTGATGATTCATGATTCCAATCATACTATGGAGCAAAAATCTTCTCACTCATCTCATTATGAGGATGATGCTTTAAGAGTTCCTCCTAGACAAGTTCAAAAAATTTCAAATGAACTTGATAAAATGGGTAATTGGCTTATCCAAGAAAACCATAATCAAGATTCTATTTAATCTATAGAGGCTCTTAAGAAAGTTCTTCGTGATAGTGATTAAGGTGTTAATCTCTTGCGTGGTATTACTCATCTTGTGCATGCAAATGTTAAATATTTAGCTCAAGAAGCTCAAGATTTAGGATTTACTCCTCCTGTCACTAGTTTGGAACCCTCTTCCATTCTTTTACCTAGTATTCCTACCTATACTCCTCCCTTGGTGACTACGATGGTTCCCTCTCTTCCTATGAGTGTTCCTCATGTGTCCATTCCTACATCACAACCTTCTTATCATAATTTTACTTTTACTTATTCCAATCCTCTTCCAACTGTAGTTCCAAGTGTTCCTCCAGTTGTTTCTTCCATTCCTACTACTTCATACACTTTACCTAGTGTTTCTAATGCTGCTACGCCTCCTATTTCTCCTAATGATTCAACAATCATCAATTTGGCTCAAACTATGTCATCTTTACAACAACAACTTGCATCCATGACTCAAAACAAGTTTAGCATTCCTACATGTGACATAGCAAGTCCTTTGTCCTTAGACATCATTTGTACTCCCATTCCTCAGCAAGTCGATATGCCTCATCTTGAGAATTACAATGGTAAGGGAGACCCTGTTCATCATGTTAAAACATTTCAAATCCTTTGTAGTGATTATGCTCATGACCATAGGATTTTAGCCAAGTTTTTTTCTAGAAATTTTTGTGACAAGGCCTTACAATGGTACTATTCCTTGCCTCCTTATTCTATTGACTCTTTTCCAAAACTTTCTAATGCTTTTCTTCAACAATTTCAAAATAACATTGGCCCGCAAGTGTCTTTGACTAATTTAATGCATTGTAAACAAAACACTAAGGAAAAATTGACTGAATTTATTAGTAGATTTAAGCATTTTCATGCTCATATTTCCTATCATGTTCCTGATATTGATATTCAACATATGTTTATTTCAAATTTTCAAAAGGATATTAGAGATAAGATTCTGCTTACTGAATTTACCTCTTTTCAACAACTTTGTGCAACGCTTCATCATTATGAATTACAAGTGAGATAATTTGAGAGAAAAACTCCAATGGCTCATGTTCCAGTTGATAAGAGTGATGATGCTATTAATCCAAACAAATTTCAAAAATTCAACAACTATGTTAAGATAAATAAACAAGTGAATGCAGTTGCTGATCAAGTCATTGTTGCATCCCACAATGCCACTTCTGCATCTACTTCTTTTTGATTAAATTGTACGTTTACTCCTCTCTCTGAATCTTTACATTCTATTATGAATAGGTTGTTAACTACTAATATGATCACTTTACATCCTATTCGACCTCTTTTATCTGCTACAGTAGCATCCAAATCCTTTGATCTTAAAGCTTTTTATCAATATCATCATCATAATGGTTATGATACTGAGAAGTGTTATTCTTTAAAACATAAGGTTCAAGACTTAATTGATTCTAATACCTTATCTGTTAATAATCTTGATGGTAGTGGGAACAAATTTGTCTCTCCTCCTAATCAAAATCTTCAAATCTATACGAATCCTTTACCTACACATGATACTAATACCATTTCTCAACCATCTTCTATGGATATTATTTATGATTCAAAGATGGATGATCTTAATCACATTGTTAATCAAGTGGAGAATGTTGTTCAAACATATCTCCACCTCAGCTTCAAACTCAACCTCAAGTTCCACCTTAACCTACACCAAAACCACAACCTAAACTGAAAACTCAACCTAAACCTCAAAAGTAACCTAAGAATAAAAAACCTCAATAACTTTTGATTACCTTTGATGATTATGAGACTATTAAAGCTCCTAATGGTCCCCTTTAAATTTATGCTAGGATTTCTCAGATACCTATGTGTGGTTGTCTTGTTGATCCTACATCCTTAGTCAATGTTATTAGTGAAGAAAATATTTTTATGAAAATTTTTCAACGTGATTATTATTATACATCGGATGTGTGGATTCAAACTTGTAATGGTTTTCTTTATCCATCATTTGGTTCTATTAACTTTCCGGTTGAGCTTTGTGGTAAAATTGTGAACACTACCTTTGTTGTTGTTCCTACTTCTGTTCAATTTCAAGTTAAGCTTGGTTTGCCCTAGTTGAATTCCATGCATGCTATTGATTCACCTATCCATATGTTTCTTAAATTCATTCATGATAAAGAATTGAAGATGATTAATCATAGTTTATATCAACCTTCTAGGACCAGGGATTGTGCTACCCTTGATTTCTTTTGGCCTTCATTACCCAATTCATGTCCTTCTCGACCTGATAATTTTTTTCTCTTGTATCAAGCCTATAAGCATCATAAAATTCTCAAGTTAAGCATACCACCAATGGATCTTAATCATGATCTTTTGCCTACACCTTCCATACCTCCTTTATCCATGGTTTCTAGTTCTGTTAATCAAGCTCCTATAGTTTCTTGTTAGTTTGCTGAGAATCCTACTAATCCTCCTATAGAAACCTATGAAGAATTTCGTAGTTGTTCCTCCTAGTATCTCAAGTAAAACAAAACATAATCGATCTGCTAATGAACATCATAAGAAGTGTCGTGCTCAAGTGAAGGCTCGTACTTCCATTCTTCAAAGTTCTTTACCTTCTTTTGACAAGCCTATGCATGATGTGTTAGAAGAAGTCACTGCTAATAATGATGTTAAAATGCAAGACTATGATGATTCTATTCATATCGTAGATCCCATTTTGATTAATCTAGATGAAGAAGATACTCTTGATGATGTTAATGATGAATATGAAACTATTGACATTGATATTGATTTACCTAATATGCTTTCATCATAATTGACTCTTACACCTAGTATTGAACATTATGATTCTCAAGAGGATCCTTGTTTGGAACTGGCTATCATTCTTATTGTGTTGGATATAGTCCCTCTTGCGAGTTACCCACCTTCTCTAAATGATATAGAATGAGATAGGGAGTAGGCGGGATGCTTGATTGGCTTGTCCTTTATGGTATCTTTTTTGTGTGTTTTCCTGTAGTATTGTGCTTCTCCTGTGATGTGTTTGCTAAATGTTGTAAGATTCTTTTATACGACCCTTGTTTCTCTGTTGGTGCAAGGTGATAAAGGAATCAAACCTATTGTACGAATCCTATATATGTATCTTTATTCTTCTATATGTTGTTTCATGTTATGTTGTACTTGTGCTATTGTTCATAAATGTTTCCTTGTATAGTCTTCTTAGATCCATGACTTGGTAGTACTAAATCTTTTTGGTTTCCTGGTTGTGGCCCGAAAAGACTCTTCTTTGTATCACTTATGTGTTCTTTCCTCCATTGTGATTTTAGTTATACTTTCTTTGGGGAATGATGTCAATTCATTTAAAATAATATCATATATATTATCTTATGATCATACTGACCCCATGACTGGTAGATCCCTTCTGTGTTCTCTGTATGTTTTTGTGGTATTTCCCTTGATTTGCCTTCGTTTGGGGGCATCTCGCAGTGGAAACATAATCAGTGGAGTTGTTTATTTTTTTGTTAAATCCATTGCTCTTGTTAAAGAGTTAGCAATGACTTTAATGTGGGAGCATACGCTCTACTCACCTATTGCACACACACACTTTCAATATACATATATTATTCAAGGAATTTCTCTCTCCCTTTATGGATTAGTGACTAATCCTCAAAGCATGGATTTTTATTTAGGATATCTTAATCCCTCTAGTTTCAAAAATTTTGATCCCTTAAGGTCGAAGGTGTCCTTAATACTGGATCTCTTTTTCCTTTGGTTTTAATCTTATGTAATAGAATATTCCTAAGGGTGAATCCTTGATGGGTTGATTAGTGAGTAGCCACATTCACTAGGTGGTTCAATTCCATCTTTCTAGTTGTGTTGTTTCCTTGTGTGGTTCACAATGGGACATAAGTTCTCATTGGGAAAGGTAATCACACACTCTCTCTCTTTCTCTTTTCTAGTCAATTCCATCTTTCTAGTTGTGTTGTTTCCTTGTGTGGTTCACAATGGGACATGAGTTCTCATTGGGAAAGGTAATCACACACTCTCTCTCTTTCTCTTATTGTAATATTGGAGCTGACAGAGACTTGAGTCCTTGGGGGCTTGAGGTTTTCTTTATCTCTTTGATTCCAATAAGATTATCTTTTCATTATGATCTCCTTTATCAAGAGTTTGCATCGAGTCCATACTCTTGCTAAAGTGGGGGCTAAATGTATCATTGGAAAATGGAAGCACTTCCATTTAGGACAGGTTTATCCCTTTGAGTAAGTGGTTTGGGTTCATGTCAAGCACCTTTAATAGGTCTTTGCATGGATCTAGAATTTTCCCCCTGTTCTGCTTCTTTCTCCACCTATTTCCAGCCTATTTCTAGCACTTGGTCCTGAGAATATCAGATTTGTGACCTCAGGGTCAAGGTTGACCTCAACTCTGACCTAGGTCTCAGTCGACCTCAACTCTAACCTAGGGAAGAGTCAACCTTGACCCTGACCCTGGGTCCAATTTAAAAATACCAGAGGTTTCAGGATGTCAGACTTTGGAAATTTTTATTTTCTCGCTTCTGGGTCAGCTGTTTCAGATTTCAAAATTGTAAACTCTTAAATTTTATTTAATCTAGGTCCACTTCTAAGGGTTAAGGCCTAATTGGAATTTAATTCCCCTATGTTTTCCCCTCTAGAAGATTGTGCCCTAGATCACTATAAAAGGAAGCCTTCCTCTCTCATTTTCTCCATCAATCAATCATCAAGCAATCTCTCAAGACAATGAAATCAAGAAAGCAAGAAGGAGAAGGAAAGCATTCAAGAATTCAAGATCCAATTCATCAAGGAGATCCATTGATAGCCATTGAAGGATTCAATCTCTTTGGAGCCCTCTTGTTGAAGATTTCTCCATCCACATTCATCCAAGCTTCTTCCTATTCCAAGATCCATTCAAGATTGGTGTTGAAGATCTAATGCCATTGTTTTGAGACATCCTATTCTACATTCATTTGGAGCATCCATACTAGTGGATTCAAGGATTTGAATCCTCCATAAGGATTTCAACATAAGCAAGGTGAATAGTTACATTTACATTGTTTATATATTGCAATTTCAATTATGTTTCAAGGTTGATTCCAAACCAGGGTTTGACCAAGGAAAACCCCCCATCCAAAAAACAAAACCCCTTTTTCTTGTAGGTACACGTGCAAGATGACGAATATCAGTGCAGATCTAGATACCCTTTTCAACGAACTTCCGAGATCCATGAACAAAATTTTTGTCAGAGTTGTTTTAGGTCAAGGTCAAATTTTAGTGGGGGTCAAGATTGTACCTCAGGGTAAGATCTTACCCTGATCCTGAGGTCAAGTTCAACCTTGCTCTGAAAGACAAAATGTTTCTAGGTTTTCTCTATCTCTGCATTTCCAGGATAGATTAGGTTGTAGAATCTCCCAAAATTGTGCACAGACATCAAAAAATAGGCTTTTCAAGATTTACCCTATTTTGAGGTTAGTACTTGTCTTCTATTCATTTAATTTTTCAAGCACACATTTTCTATAGCGAACTATAGGATTTTCTCCTTTCTTCATATTCTCCATAGTTTGATTCATTTGTGTATTGATCACTTCCTTGTGATTAATCAATTTGGATCTCTCCTTTTGGGAATTTGGATTAGGGATAGATCCTATATCCCCCACACATTTAAAGCACATACACATTACTACAAAAACATATTGGTGAGAATACATCTTTTTAACCAATACAATTATGTAATGACGCAAAGATTGTATGTTGTATGACTAAAAATAGTAACTTGGAAAATTGATGTATAGCCAGTGAGGCACACAAATTTCCAGTGGGGCACTTTTTATGAATGAGACATTTGTGTTTGACAGTGAGACAAATTTTTCAGTGAGACATTGTAAAACATAATATTTTAGATAAGATAGTGAGGCACTTTGAGTAGTTTTATGCCCTAGAGGACTTGAACTCAAGACAAATACTTGTGACAAACTTGTGCATGTTGTTTTTATTTACTATTCATTTCTTTATAGTTTAAATTGTATGATCAAGATTTAAAAGGGTTTTGAAATGAAATTTTTTTTATGAAGACTAATTCATAGATATAATGGTGATAATCATGGTGCTTTGATGATCTCTCTCTACATTGAAACTCATGTTGGATTGACAAAATCATTAGTGAGACGTGGCATATTGTGGTATACTTGAAAACTTTGATTTAATTCAAGTCATATTTATCTTATGTCAATGAGATACTATGGTGGTTTACAAAAGCTCTTACTATGTGCTTTTATTCATGAACAAGATTTCCTATCAAGTTTGTATTTATTTTGATCATCTTATATTTATATAATTGGAATTTAGGGACAATATACTTATTGGGACATTAAAAGAGGTGACAATACTTGTTTGAATCACTTTAAGTGACTAGATGCATATCATATTTCATATGGGAAAAGTGACCCCACAAAAATGCACTTGGTATAAGAAAAACATGATATATTATTCTTAGAGAACATGTTTGTCATACTCACCATGGTCAATAAAGGCATTATGAATAATGAGAATTAATCCCATCAATGTTAGTCCTTAGATTATGTAACACTTAAAAAAAGAGAAAAAAAGAGAGTTTTTGAAGTACATTTCATTGTTCATTTAACTAAGTTTGGTTAAAATACCTCAATCTAGGGCATGATATGCATGATAAAACCACATCAAAAAAATAGTTTTGGAAGAATTATGGTGTGGGTTTCCAATCTCTTGATGCAAGTGTAAGAATGGTTTTCGGGTAACTAGGTGTTGTTGTTTCATAAAACCTATCCTTGATTTTAGTCTCGAGTTTGGTGTTAGTTGAACTATTATTTTATGGTTAACTTTTCTTTATTTGAAGAGGGGTATCTTGACTGTTAGTTTTCATATACTCTATTGATTATCCAAGTCTACTAAAATGAGATCAAGCTATACTTTTTAAGATATTATTTATTTTGTAAACCATTATGTGATTCTGTGTGGGGTTTAGTTTTCAATAACCCGAGTTGGGTTGTCTTGCATTCAATTAGTACCATTTCTATAAACACTATTTTTTTCTAGTTAGAGACTTTGGGCAATTTTTCATGTTCCTTATACATATATCATGGCATATATCTTGTCATTATATCATGAAACATATTTTAGTTTTTACCCTAGTTTGGGTATTCTAGTTTGTCAAAGCTTGTTACACCCATGTATGTGTTTTTGATTTGTTGAATCATGTCAACGTATTTTTGGTTATACTAGTTATATGATTATGTTACTATGTTCAAGCTCATTTAACCTTTGTAAGGGTTGTGTCATGAAAGAAAAGTGAGGATTCAAAAACTCTAGTTCAAGTATTCAACTTCTTTTGAATATGTGGTTTTTTATTTTTATTTTATTTACTTAACCCAAGTATGGGTATTTTTCTCTATGCCTATCCATGTTCCATTCTTATCATCATATATGTTGGCATTTTTTCATACAAAAACATTTTTGGTTGTAACCATGGTTAGGGGTTTGATGTCCTTGGTTAAGTTAAATATGTTTGATCTTTTCATACCTTGTTCAAGTATGCTATATTCTCTACCATGATATGAGTTTGAGAAGAATGTAGTTGATTATAATCATTCAAATAAAAGGAGTTTTGGTTATCATGACAATTTAATTCATTTTGAAATGTGACAGTGAATTATATTTTTCTAAGAGAAGGCATTTGGAAATGAGACAGTTATAGTGTATATACACAGAAGTGAATTTGGGTTTGATACTTTGATAAGATTCATTTTGTTATAGTAATGTCAAAGAGTTATTTTTTATTCATATTTGTACAAGTGTAGATTTAAAAATGAATACATTTGATTTAAAGATTGTATTAGTTGCAATATAGTATAAAATTGCATATATTAGATATATATACAAATGTATGTTGTATCAACCTTTTCTTCTGATACTTAAGTGATGCGAGTTTTAGAAGATGTTATGTAATGAAATAGAGATTGTACATTTTATGACTCAAAATAGTAACTTGGAAAAGTGGTGTATAGCTAGTGAGGAACAAAAATTTCCACCGAGGCACTTTTTTTGAGTGAGACATTTGTATTTGTTAGTTAGACATTGTAAAACATAATATTTAAGATACCTAGTGAGGCACTTTGATTTATTTTATTACCCAAAGGGTTTCCTCTTAGGAAAAAATACTTGTGTCAAATTTGTGCATGTTGTTTTTCTCTAACATTCATTTCTTTATAGTTTAAATTGTATGATCAAGATTTAAAAGAGTTTTGAAATACAAAGTTGTGTATGCACATTGATTCATAGATACAATGGTGATACTCATGGTTCTTTGATGGTCCCTCTCTACATTGACACTCATGTTGGATTGACAATCTCATTAATGAGATGTGGCATATTGTGTTATAATTGAAAAATTTGATTTGATTCAAGTTATATTTAGCTTATGCTAATGATATGCTATGATAGTTTATAAAAGTGCTCACTATGTGACTTTATTCATGAAAAATATTTCATATCAAGTTTGTATTTATTTTGATCATAGTACATTTATATAATTGACATTCAGGGACAATATATATTTTGTCTCTCATATACTTATTGGGACATTAAAAGAGGTGACAATAGTTGTTTGAGTCACTTTAAGTTCCTAGATGCATATCATATTTCATATGGAAAAAGTGACCCCACAGAAATGCACTTGGTATAAGGAAAGAATGATATATTATTCTAGATAACATGTCTGGCATACTCACCATGGTCAACAAATCCATTATGAAGAATGAGAATTAATCCCATCAATATTATTCCTTGCATTATGTAATACTTAAAAAAGGAAAAAACAAAGAGTTTACAAAGTACTTTTCATTATTTATTTAACTAGGTTTGGTTAATCCCTTGATCTAGGGCATAGTTTGAGCCATTAGGGTTCCTTTGCAATGGTAGTGCAGTTTGATGGGCATGACGAAACTGCATCAAAATAATGTTTTTTAAAGGATTATGGTGTGGTTTTCTAGTCTCTTGATGCAAGTGTAAGAGTTGTTTATAGGTAATAAAGTTTGTTTTTTCATAAAACCTATCCTTTATTTCAATCTTGAGGTTTTTGTTAGTTGAAATATTATTTTGTGGTTAACTTGTTTTGATTTGAAGAGGGGTATCTTGACTATTAGTTTTCATATACTCTATTGATTATTCAAGTATATTAAAATGGGATTGAGTTTTATTTGTTAAGATGTTATTTATTTTAAAAACCATTATGTGAGTCGATGTCAGACTTATATTTTAATAAACCAAGTTGGGTTGTCTTGCATTCAATTAGTAACATTTCTATAACCTTATTTTTTCTAGTTATAGTCTTTGGATAGTTTTGCATATTTCTTATACATATTTTTTGTCATACATGTGGTCACTTATACCATCCTAAAAATTTAGCACCCATAATTGGAGGCTCTAGGACCTTTTGAACCCCACTTTGGTGATATTGAGGTCTAAATGATAGTTTTGTTAGATCCCAAGAACCTTTAATTTCTCCCTCCACTTTCTATCGCACTCCCCTAAGTCCTAGGAAATTTTGAAGCAAAACACCTGGACTAGGTTGGTCAAGATGGCCTAGTCCTGGACTAGGTTGGCCATGACAACCTAGTCCTCTATTTTTTTTCTATGAAGTTGGTTTGGGGCTCAATGGCATGGTTGTCTTTTAGTTTCCATATCTGTGGTCGACCTAGAGTTAAATTGAATCCTCAAATGAGTATAGAAGGGGACTTTATCCTCTCATTTTGATATGACATAATCATAATTTAGATGCAAAAATATCTCATTGTGAAAGTAGTCGATTGATCAAGTGAAAGCAATTTAAGTTCTCAAGTTGTGCAATTGAAGTGGTGGATTCAAGACTTGAAGAAAAGAAACCAATCTAGGAAAGGAAATGAATCCTCAAATGAGTATAGAAGGGGACTTTATCCTCTCATTTTGATATGACATAATCATAATTTAGATGAAAAAATATCTCATTGTGAAAGTAATCAATTGATCAAGTGCAAGCAAGTTAAGTTCTCAAGTTGTGCAATTGAAGTGGTGGATTCAAGCAACTTAACTTACATTCTAATTTTGGTGTTAGATTCCCTTTTTATGCATTTAGATGTCTAGATCTATTTTTTATGTATTTACATCACATTTCTACAGTCTAATCATTTTGATATCTAGGTTGACCTATATTACATTTCGGTGAACCTGACTCATTACATTTCTATTATAATTTTGGTGTTAGATACTTTTTTTGTACATTCATACATCTAGATCTACTTTATGTGTATTGTGTTAGTTTCTATTTCTATCACATATTAACTACATTTTATGCATCTAGTCTTCCTTTCATGTTAATAATTAAATCTACTTGTATATGCTTTACATTACATGGTTGATAGTTAATGTGCTTTTTATTGCATATTTTATCCTCATATTTTGAATTTCTCTTTATTCCCTTTTGTATGAATGTTATCACTTTGAGTCCATCCTATAGTATTTTGGCTAGAAGAAGCCGTAGACTTATGGGTTCCTTTGATCCCGAGCCCTCCTTTCCTAGGAATCTTGATGAGACCAACATGCATCTTAATGATATCAATCCTATCATGGAGAATAACTCTTCTCATTCTTCTCATGATGAAGATGAAGCCTTAATATTTCCTCCTATCCAATTTCAAAAATTTCCCATGACTTTGATAAGTTTGAACAATGGCTAGGTCAAGAAAACTCTAATCCTGAGCTTCTTTCCATTGTAAAAGGCTTAAGGAAACTTATTCATAATGATGAACACGGTGTTAACATCTTGCACAACATTTATCATCTAGTTCATACCAATGTCAAACCTCTTAGGGATTGTGCTCAAGATTTAAGCCTCATTCCCCCTACTACAAATATTGAAACCTCTTTGCCTATATCTACTTCTATTCCTAGTGTGTCTACTTATGTTGCACATATCATAAAAACTTCAATTAAAAATATTCATCCTTCACATGTGATTCTTTGTAATCCTATTATTTCTTTTATTCCTTCAAGTATTCTACGTGTTTCAATGCCTTCATCCATGCCCACTTACCATAGTGTCCCTTTTTCAAATTCAACCATTCCTTCAATTTCCAATAATTCTCCTAACATTCATCTTGTTTCCCCTCCTACCATCCTTTCTACCGATTCTACCATTAGTATTTTGGCTCAAAATGTGTCTTCTTTGAAACAAAAAATTTCCTCCATGACTCAATCCAAGTTCAAAACTCCTACTTGTGATATTTATATTCCCTTTTTTTGGATATTATCCATTTTGTTATCCCAAAAAACATGGATATCCCTCACCTGGAGAATTATAATGGTAAGGGTGATCCTTTGGCTCATGTCAAGACTTTTCAAACCTTCTGTAGTAATTTCTCTTATGGCCATAGGTTAATGCAAATATTATTTACTAGAACCTTTCAAGATAAATCCTTGCAATGGTATTGTTCTTTGAAACAATATTCCATTGATTCCTTTCAAAAGCTTGCTAATGCTTTCATTGAACCATTTAAAAACCAAATTGGTCTTCAAATCTCTTTGACTAATTTAATGCATTGTAAATAAGGTGTTAAAGAAAAACTAAGTGATTTCATTGGTCTATTTAAGTATTTGCATACTCATATTTCTTATCTCATGCCTAATATTGATGTACAATGCATTTTTATTGCTAATTTACAAAATGACATTAGAGATACGATCCTTCTTTTTGAATTCTCTTCTTTTCCTCAATTGTGTGTAGTGCTTCATCATTATTAAATTCAAGTGAGTCATTTTGAGAGCACCAGTCCAATTTCTCTTATTTCCATTGATAAGAGTGACGTCGCATCTAAATTTTTTAACAAATTTTAGAAACTGATAAATTTCATCAAATCCAATAACTCATCCAACATTGTTGATGAAAAAGTGGCATAACCATCCAAAGGTGTGGCTTCCTTGTCATCTTTCTTTAAACATGCTTGTAATTTTACTCATCTTTCTAAATATTTGTATAATGTGACATTGAAGTTAATTAGTTCTCATTTGTTAACACTTCCTCCTATCAAACCCATTGACACATCCAAACCAAAATCCAAATACTTTGGTCCCAAAGTTTTTCCCAATACCATCGTCAACCTAGCCATGATACTGAAAAGTGTTACCATTTGAAAAAATTTATCCAATATCTTATTGATTTTAATGCTATATCTATTGAGGGTGAAAATGATAATGGGAAAAAATATGTGGCACCTCCCAACCAAATTTTTTAAATTTAAACCAATCCTTTTCCATCTCATTCAACCAATACCATTGATCTTACCTAACCTTCTTCTCCTTGAATTGAATACAATGAAAAAATTGATGAAACAAATCATGTGGTTAGCAAAGTTGAGAAATTTAAACCTAAACCTCCATCTCAACTTCGCATTACCTTTGAATCTACTAAGACAATTAGAGCACCTGATGGTCCCTCTATATTGTCGCAAGGATTGATGGCTTCCCTTCTTGTGGCATCCTCATTGATCCCACTAGCATGGTGAATGTGATAACTGAAGAACATATGATGCAAGGGAGGATGGTGAGAGGGGCAAAAAGCACACCCTAACTAGATCCACCTTGCAGAACCACATGCGGAAGCAACAACACACAACAGTGAGAGAGAGAATGCAGATGCTTTGTTATATTATCTTCAAATTGATTCATACATGTCAGGTTGTAAGGCCTTCCTAATTTAGGCTAGATATTACAATCAAGTAAACAAATCCTCCAACATGAGAGGATCTGCCAACAATCTCTAATTTTCTATCTTCTATCTTCTATCTAGACTTCTTCCTAAAAATCTAACCAAACAACTACATTTATACAAGAGGCTACCGAGCCAAGTCGATCTTCAGATCCACAATCGATGGAAGGGATGACCAGATCTAGGTCCACATGCTTCCCAATGATGGATACCAACATTAAATCCATGACCCAAATTAAATGCACAAGTCAGCCTCAAAAGAAATCCAAAACAAGAAACACGGTAAGCAAGGAAATCGAGCACCAGACAAGCATCACCGAGCGCTAGGGAAATTCACCGAGCACTAGAGAGATAACCGACCAACACCAGAAAACAAAGGAAACCGAGCAACACTGAACCAACTCGGTCAAAGCTGGAACCAAGAAACATAGACAAACTCACATATGTTTTTGGTGACATAGGATTGCCAAGGACCTGAGATGCTCCTACATCAACATATTTATAGTAGATGATTACAATGTGATTTATATGATCGATCTGATGTTATGATATGAACTTACAATGGTTTCCTTTATCCTTCTCATGGTTCCATTTCATTTCACGTTGAAGTTGGTGGTAAAACTGTAGATGTTACCTTCACTGTCATCCCAACTTCTAATCAATTTCATGTCAAACTTGGTCTTCCTTGGCTTACCTCCATGAACATCGTGGCTTGTCCTATTCATAAATGTCTTAAATTCTCTCATAAGGGAATGTAGACATCTAAAAATGTCTCATGCCTACAAGTGACAAATTCAATAACATTCCTCCTAAATTATTAAATGATCTTTATTATTTAAATAATTGTGTCATTCTACCATATTCTAAAGTCAAAATCATCATTTCTCCTTAATTCTATAATTAAGCGATTTTAATTAATTACATTAATTATTAATCATCCAATCAATATTTTACCAATTATTCATCTATAATGTAATCAAATAATTAAACATTATATAATTATTCCTTATGTCATTCAATTAATTAAATAACCATATTTAATTAATATTTCATCTTTCTAATTATTGAATTTATGTAATAATTAAATCAAAATCCCTATCACAATTAAACAAATTATATTAATTATTCTTCTCTCATAAATAAATATTAATTATTTATTTATCAATTGTCACATGTGCAAGTAAATAATTCTTTTATTTATTTAATCATGATTTATTCCTCCAAAGCTAACTCATATTGACTTTCAATTGACTCCATAATTCCCTCTCCTAACTATTCAATCCACATTGTTAATTCCTTGCTCAACAATCAATTAAAGTCTTCAATCAATTTAGTCTTCTAATCCATGCATTCAATTGACTCATCCATGCAATTAGTTAAATCACTAGTCTATTCCGATATCTCACCAGTCCATTTAAGTCATATCTCTGATCTATTTTCTAACAAATTAATCAATCATGTTAAACCAAGCAATCAGCTCAGTTCAACTCTCACTCACTTTGAGTTCAACTCCTCAATCACATTAATTAGCCCTTCAATCATGGATTCTTGGTTGAAACCCCTAAACTCTTATAAATAGGGAGCCACACCTTTGATTTTAGTAACCGAAATTGCTTTTAATTCTTATGTCAGCATCATCTTGAGCTTAATTTTGAGAACCTACATTACATAAGAAGGATAAGAACAAAGGAGGAATTATGAATTTGCATATGATTTTATGTTATTTGATTTCAATATCTTGATTTATGTATGCAATTCTCTTATTTCCTTTCCTCTTTTGATATTGGGAATACCAATTATACTAATAAATATCTTTTTGGTTGAGATGTCTTATGTTATTGTAGATTTTCTATTGATCCTATTATACCCGATTACAAAATGGTGAACCCGACGTGAAATTTGGTCATATCTTTCAACTGCTTGAATTTTTTTTATGATTTTTTTTTGCAGGTTTGTGTTGATATAAGGAGGCTACAATCCAAATTTTACAATTTTGAGATTTTTTAATTTTTTTTTATAAATTGGTTATGATATGTCATAAAAATTTAGTTTTGGGCACAAATCAATATATTTCTTTTAAAAAATTACATTTTTGGAAAGGTCTTGAAATTATAAATGGGATCTCTTCTCTGTGATTTTAATTTTGTTGAAAAACATTTACAAAAAATAGATCTATTAAAACTGGCCTATTCTGATAAAATAGGTCCCTAGGGAACAAAATAAAGAATTATGCTTTGAGTTTTCTTTTGCAAGTTATTTTTGACATAAGGAAGCTACAGTCCAAATTTCAGATATTTCAGGTTTTTTTTTTCCAAATTTTTATGAGATTTTATTAAAAAATACTTATGAGCACAAATCAACATTACTTTTTGAAAAAGTTACATCTTTGGAAAGGTCTTGAAATTCTATAGGGGCTCTATTCTTTGTGATTTTAATTTTGATTAGAAATATATATATATATATATATATATATATATATATATATATATATATATATATATATATATATATATATATATATATATATATATATATATATATATATATATAAACTTTTCTTTTTGTGTGTAGGTGCAAGTGATAATCATTTTATAAAAAATACTATTTCAAAACTAAAAAATGAGATTTACTTCTCTTGTATTTAAAATCTTATTCTTTATTGTAAAATGGAACATTTTCATTGTTGAAAATACACACTTGATGTAATGCACATGGCCATCAAAACACAAAAAAAGTCAAGATTCAGGAACCTATTGAGCAGACAAGAAGAGAAATAGAGATAAAACAAAACAAGAAGTTAAAAAGTTTTAGGATGGGTACTGAGAGGGGGGGGTGAATTAGTACCACAAAGATTTCACACTTATTTAACTTTCTAATCATAAACCAATAGCTAGTAAATTACTTATATTGATAACTAATTTGTCTTTTACCGATAGTTGTTGTAATGTTTAACTGATAACTGATTATATGCAAATTAAACATACAACACAAACATTCAAACACTTAACACAATATTTTGTGTCATAGAAAACTCTTGGTTAGAGGGAAAAACTATGGTGGGGATGATACCCACAACTCATCACTATAGTAATAAGGTGCCCGATTAAGAGCTTACATAAGTGTCATCTTCTAAATGACTTCACCTTATTAGGAGTGTCTAATACCCTATTAGGAGTATCGAAAGTCCTGCTAAAGACTACTTTGTTAAGAGATTTTTTCCCACTTATATAGTGTTCATCTTGTTAAAGGATTTATATTAAGTTCCTAAAAAAAACTTCTAAGTCCAGTTAGAGACTACCCGGTTAAGGGATTTTACAATCTTGCTACTAAACTATTACGAATAAATCAACAAGTAATTTGACTTGTAGATGCTTTCTCCAAAAGCTTCTCAGATCTTGTTTTTCTCTTCTTCTGCTCTTATCTACTTTCTGATCTCTTCCAATAACGCAGCTCTTCACTTCTATATGTGTCCTCTGATCTATGTCTTTGTATATCTGTCTGCATCTGTTATCTCTATCTTCATGTCCTTTCCTTTTCCTTAGATCTCCTCTTATAATTGCTTTTCCTAATTAGGGATTCTCAATCTTCCATAAAACATTTTTCTAATTTAATGTTGTCCTCATTTTTAATCTTTTATTTCTTTAACCGCTAACACTTTTTGATAATATTTTTTGATAACTCTTCCTTTATGCCAATAACACTTCCCGATAGTGTCTATGCCAATATGCCTTTAATTTCTTCATTTCTATACTTAATGTTATTTACCAACAATGACAATCTAATCAAAATCATCATTGATTTCTTGTTAATTATCTATAGAGGATTTTGTCAAGTAACACAAGATACCGGCTAAGATAGAATGAATCAATGCTTTGGAGGTATAAATTAGAGAACAAGGATTTATTGACACCTATGTGGATAAGGTACATAAAATTTATAAAATTTTAACTGTCACATCATTAACCTTATTTCTATCAAAGAATTCTAAAACAAATTGCTATATTTTTTTTAGTACTAACTTTTCCTTTTAGCACGCGACTTGAAAGAAGGTTTTAATCTTATTAATTTAAAATTGATTCATCTTTCATTTTGGTGCTTCAAAATTAGCAATGCATGCTCAAATATCACAAACTCATACTACATTTTAGATTAGTGTAATAAAATCAAACAAGGAAAAATATATTTGGACTTTGGTGCTTCTAAAATTGAACAAAATAAATCTCATTTGGTTTGGGTATAAAATTGAACTCATGTTCTTGTGTGAAAGATAACGTAGTTCACATATGTCTATTTAAAACAAGGGAGGACAGGGAGAGGGGCCAAAGGTGCACCCTAACCAAATCCACCTTACAAAGATCACACACAGAAGCAACAAACACACAAGTGAGAGAGAGAATGAAGATCAACTTCTTATTATTTCATCAAATAGATTCATACATGCCAGGTGGTAAGGCTTCCCAGTTTAGGCCAAATATTACAATTCAAGTATAGAAGTCCTCTAACATGCGAGGATATGAAACAATCTCCAATCTTCTAATTTCTATCTTCTATCCAACTTACTTTCTAAACTACAACCAAAGATCACAATATACACAAGAGGCTAGTGAGAAAGTCAGCCTTCAGATCCACCATCAATGAAAGGAACAACTAGATCTAGGTCCACATGCTTCCCAATGATGGATACCAACATTAAATTCATGACCATAATTAACTAGAAGAGTCGGCCTCAACAAGAAATTAAAACAAAACACCTCAGTAAGAAAGGATAATCAAGCACTAAACAAGCATCACCGAGCACTAGAGAAATAACCGAGCACCAAAGAGATAATCGACCAACTTGGTTAACAAAGGAAACCAAGTAGCTATCAAGCCAACTTGGTCAAAGTAGGAACCGAGCACCACAGGAAAATAAAAATGTGTTTTTGGTGATACAAGATTGCCAAGGACCTGAGATGCTCCTGCATCACTATTAGTGCTTAAATATGATTAACCTGGTGTTTGGAGTTCTTAGTCCACCTTTATAATTTGTTAGATTAGAAACCATTTTCATTTTTAGAGAGGTGTGTCTAGAGGGTTCGCTTAACCCATTATAGAGGATGACCTCAAACTAGAAAATCCGTTTGGTTGGTATATAAATAAGAATTTGATAAAACTCTTGTCTTATCTTCTCAATCTTAGGAAATGTGTGTTGATGATAGTATGGACCAGACGAAGTATCCATAGACAACTTGGTCAACTAGGCTCTTAAGTGAGTCACACATGTACAAATCGATTGGGGAGACTCTAGAGAACTTACTACAACCTGTTAAATAGAGGCTACCTGGTTTACCTTTAAACATTTTTCTTATTATAGTGCAAGAGGACACTGAAAAATAATCTACCCCAAGACTCCCATCATATATGTCCCAGGGATATTGTGTTACAAAAGAGATCTTCATTAACATAGAAACAATACCCAAAAAAGGCGATAACAAAAGCACCTTCAAGGGATTTTTATCTCTAGTTGTGTGGCACTTATGTTGTGTGAGTTGACAAACACCCAAGAAACAAGCCTATAATATTTCAAGTGAATTCAAATTCAACCTTATATTAAACTTCTTGTATACTGCTTCCACTGTGATTCACTTCGTGAAAACTTGCAGCCTGAAAAATTTGTTAAAAAACATACACAGATCGTTTCTTTTGAGTCAGTCCTTTAACTACACATTGATTTTTAAGTTTTTGGAGTTTGGTCCTACAACATTTATCCTACAACAATTTATCCTACAACATTTTTTCCTACAATATTTGTCCTACAATATTTGTCCTACAATATTTTTTGTACTATATTTTTCCTAAAAAAATTTGGTCTTACAACATCTGTCCTACAATAATTTTTCCTACAACAATTGGTCGCACAACATTTTCCCTACAATATATTATCCTACAACGATTGGTCCTACAACATTTTCCCTACAATTTTTTTTTCCTACAACAATAGGTCCTACAAACATATTACAAATATTTCACCTTGGTTCCTTGTGATCGACATACTTAGATAGACATATCTTAGAATCTTGCATTTTTTCATAGTCATATTAGTCTCCAAAATCCAAAAAATATCAATAACATAGCTTGCATTTCTTAGGGTTAACTTATTACACTTCCTAGAGTCATTTTTTAAATTAGAGGGTGCATTTTCCTAGGGAATTTCTATAGTGGTCTTGCACTTTACCTTGACATTCTCACAAACTATCTTTATTTGCTAGCCTCAACATAGACATCGTGTCATTTTGGTTAATATGTGTCTTAGACATACACTATCTCCACAATTTATCACTTTTGTCCTACCTTTTGGTGTCAAGATAGACCTCATTATCATGTGGGTATTTTCTTAGAGGGTTTACCATAAAATTTTCTAGAATCTCTCTTAAGGTAAGGTACTCACATCTTAGACATCATATTTGATTCCTAGTTTGCATTATCATCCCATATCAAAATATCCAAAAAAATATAGAATTTGATTTCCTTAGTTGTCTCATATTCATCATAGACTTTCATATTCCAAAAAATTGATACAAGAAGGGTAAGGACACAATGGAGTATAATCAAATCCCTGACCATGATCCCCATCAAGAAATTGAATTTGTACCAAGAAACTTGGCACTAGATTAAAATAATCCTAAGACATTTTTGCATCAAGAGAAAACACTAGATGATACTTTGCAAGTGCATGAACTCTCCCCTGAAAAAATTAGAGCTAGATAAATTTAAGAAGAGTTTTATGAAGCCCTAGCTAAAGAGAAATTAAAAGAAGTTTTGGAATTCATGTTGGAATCTTACCTGAAAAAATACTTTCGTATGCTTACACAAAAAGGTGCTAAATTACCAGCTGGGTTATACACATCTACCATAGTTGAAGACATACATGTACCACCATCTTGGGTAGCCTCCATGGAACCCCTACCACTCAGTTCAATCCTCCCATCCACAAGTTCCATGCATAATTCTTCCTAGGTCACCACATCTTCTAGTACATTAGGGATCCTGTACACCAATCCGTCATTTTCCAATTTTCTATTTGCATCTGTATGCACCCTCAAATGGTCGCCTAGACTTTGGGCCCCATTTATTAATTTATCAATTTCTTGAATCAATGCTTTGCAATTTTCAAATCAATTCCTTGATCAAATCGCAATTAAATCAATAATTCAAATATATCTAAGGTTTGATCATTTCATCAATAATTTTGATTAATTAAAAGAAATATTTCCTTTTGAATAAATAAAATACTCTTATTTAATTAAAAGAAATATCTTAAATGAAATAATCTTATTTAATTAAAATCCCTTTTAATTGAATGATTTTATCTTATTTAATTAAATATTCCTCTTTTTATTAAATAAACTTATCTTATTTATTTAAAAGATAATTCCTCTTTTAAATAAATAAAATCCCCACTTAAAGCAAAATCTGTGATGGAAAAGGAAATAAATCAAAGAAAAATAAAATAAAAATCTTTTTCCTCATTCTTTCAATAATTTCATCAATAAATTTTATTTAATTAAAAAAAATATTCTCTCTTAAATAAATAAAATAACTTTATTTAATTGAAAAAGAAATATCTCTTAAATAAAATAATTTTATTTAATTAAAATCTCTTTTAGTTAAATAATTTTATCTTATTTAGAATAATATCTCTTTTTTAATTAAATAATGTTATCTTGTTTAATTAAAAGAGAATCCTTCTTTTAAATAAATAAAAAAATCTACTTAAAGCTCTTTGTGATGAAAAAAAGGAAATAAATAATTAAAAATAAAGAAAATCCCTTTTCTCTCCACACTTTCTAAAAAATGAGCTTTATTTCCTCTTTTTGGATTTATCCCACATTGCTCTTGAGGATGCATTCTCCTCCATATTTTTCTATATAAGGAGCCCTCTCCTTCTCATTTCAAATCCCAGAATTTTCATATATTGTTATGCTGCAGGTTTGGAGAGAAATCTTGGAAGAAGCTTTTTAAGCATTTTGAGCTTGGATATTTGAGACTTCTTTCTTCTTGTCTTCTTCTCTCATGCGTCATGACAATCCATAATTTATATTAGTATTGCATTTACATAATAGTTTAGATTCATGTTTCCTTTCATTGTTCTAGCTTAATCCACATAGCATAATTATCAAGGATTTGTAATATTTTCATTTCAATAGAATAGTTTACTTTCTTGCATTGTTATCATCTAGACTAGTTTCATTTTGATACAGGAGCATCCTGGGTGTAAGAGCAATCTTGCATCACCCAAAAATATTTTTGGTTTCTTTTCAATAAGGGCTATCTTGTGCAGAGCTACTATTTATGGAAACTTGCTATTTTTAGTAAGTTGGTCATACGATCTCAAAATGTTCTGATTTCATAGTTAGAGGTTCATCTTAGTCATATCAGCTTGCCTATAAAGTTTCATTGCTAGATCAAGTCTGCTTTTGAAGATATTGAAACTTTTTAGTTTTGGAAACAGGGTATAGAAACTTTGAACTCAATTTTGAAGGCTTTAGAGGCCCTAGATGAGGTCAAATTTTTAGTTGAATGAAGCTTGCTTGATTCAAGCGTTGTAGAGGTCCTCATGCCCTTTCCGAAATGGGGTTATAATAGTCAATTGGGTCAACGGGTGATGACTTATGGTCTCCGAAAGTTGGGCCACCTGAAATGGCAGAAAATAATTTTCCTTCAAAATTTCTATTTGGGTTTCAAAAGTTATTTTGAGCCGACTTTGATGTAATAAAATGAAAAATAAAATAATTCTAAGTTTGGTCAGCCCTTAGGGCTAAATTTTTGGAACCTTCTCGGGTGGTGGAAATTGCCTATATAAAGAAGGCTTGTAGTGTTATCTAGGTAGTTCTCGGTAGTAGATCTGGGTATTGATTCAAGGCTTTGTCCTACAGAATATTGTAAAGGAATGCCCATGTGGCTTTACATATTGTAATTCTGAAAGTTTGTAATTCCACATTTGTGGATATAATAAGAAGCCCATTTTCTATTCTTGCATATGGTTATTGTTTCTCTATTCCTGTTATGTGTTTGTGGTATTAAGGGGAGCACCCTTCATCACATTTGCATGCAATAACTTGATGATCATGGAGATTAGCATTCTTTCTATTCATCTTTAAATCTCTTGTTTCTTGGTGTACTTGCATGGGCATAACTAGGTCAATCTGAGGGCCTCATAATACAACCTCTGCACTCCACAAATAGAGAGCTATTAATAGCTATTTGAGACCTCATTGTTGAGTGTTCTTGACTGTAATGATTCAAAAAAGTGTGACACTTTTATAGCACACATTTTTGGTGCCCACCGTGGGGCAACCCACTTTTACATGCTGGTTTTGATTATTTTTGGAGCTAACCCCCTTTGCAGATTTGCTTGGAGACTAAAACCCTATATTTTCATAGATTTGATCATATCTCCCAAATGGATTAGTTTTTTGGTCTAAAATTGTTTTTGCAAGTTGATGACATATTAGAGAAGCTCCAATAAAAAATTTAGAATTTTTTGAATTATTTTCAATTTTTTATAATATTTTCTTGATTTTTCATAAAAAATTAATTTTTGGCACAAATTAGCATATTTTTTAGAAATTTTTACATTTTCATAAAATTATTCAAATTCTATAGGGGGTCCATTCTTTATGTTTTGAATTTAGATGCAATATCATAGCTGAAATTATTGATTTACAAAAACTGGTCTATTTTAATAAAATGGGTCTCTAGGGCACAAATGAAGAGATTTTTATGAAATTTTTACACTTTTGGAAAGCTCTCTATTTTCTAGTAGGGGTCTCTATTTTTCATTTCTATTTTTTTGGCTAAAATCATATCAAAAAAATCAGATCTTGTTGACTAGGTCAGATGCAAAAAAAATAAAATTTTGTGATGAGTATGCACTTATTTTCATTGACCAATGCATGATATGAGTTGTCATTTGGATTATTTTTTGGCTATTATTGCTCCTAACAATTGATTTTTAGGTCAAACCCTAGGTTTTGCATAAGTTGGATATACTTGCATGCTTGTTTGCTTGTTTGCTTGTTTGCTTGTTTGCTTGTTTGCTTGTTGGAGAGTTTGTGGCTTGCTTGCACAAAAAAAGCTCAACAAAAATCTACTAAGCGCATTGCATTGGACTTGAGGTATTTTTTTGAATCTCTATAACATTTGGATTTTGGAATAAAATTAATCTCTCATGTGCCTATCTTGAGTGTTTATTGCTTTCATAGATCACACTTCAAATTTGGGCTCTAAAAAAGACATAGATTCATTTTCTTGCATACATGTTTCACATAGATAAGTAGGCCCTATGAACACTATTTGTGGTTCTTGAGAGAGTGGGTTTCCAGTGAAAATATTCTCAATGAGAGAACCCTTGTAGGGAGGGAGGTTACTAAGACTGTCTTTGCATTCTACTAGATTTGTAGTCTTTGAATTTTTGATTGATGCATTCTCTCTCCAGAGAGGTTGATAGATCATGAGTTATTGACATTACAAATCTTGGCAAGATAGTTTTAGTCTTAGCATGTCAGAATGAATCTATCTTCTATGTTTGGATGAAGAGAAAAGGATAGAGGATTATGCTCTACTCCCTTTTTGGGTAGTAACAAAAACTTGGACCCTTGGATCTAAGCCAAGTCCCCATGTGGTCCTTGTTGTGAGTCACCTTTTAGAGAGGGTTAACTGTAGTGGACATTCCCTTCATTGGGTAAACCACATTGACGGAACCTCAAGTGGTAATAGCCACTTTTTTCGTGGTAGTGACAACCACTATACAAATGTCCTTGTGGAAGAAATTTCCATGGGTACAGTTTCTTGATGGGCTATTAGATCTCCTCAGCATCTCCAATTGATTAATTTCTCAGAATGTGTCAAAACCCTGGTGCGCTTGGATTGGAGTTCACCTTCTTAAAATTGTAAAAGTTGCAGAGTCAAGCCATTATTAAACACCATAGTGCAACCAAATTTTTCTTTTTAGGACTATTGTGTGATTGGGAAAACATTTTGGAGAACATACACAAGTACTATCTTTAAGGAATAGCATACTAAGTCAATATTCATGTTCATGAGTGAGGTTGCTTTATCCCTTGCTCATTGTTTGAAGACATTTTCTTGCTGAAAATCCATGGTTATTGTTTTATGTGCTTGATAAATGCTGGAAATCTATTAATCGACCAATTTAATCTTTTAAAATGAACAAAAAACTAAGTTTCTGAGTTTTAGACATTTGCTAGCCAAAGAGTCATGCAACACAAAAACCCCATCACACACTATCTCAAGTTTTATCATGTGATACTTCGCTGCTATTTTTGTATCGTACTACTTGCCTGGATTCTATCACACCAGTCACCTAGAAACTATTGCATAGCCTATGTCAGAAATATCACCCTGGAAGATTTTATCACCCTGTTTGCCTAGGAACTATCGCACATAGTCTTTTTGCTGTCTTGCTGATTTTTGTCACTTTCAGTCTTCCTTGGTCAGTCCAGGATAGATCTTAGGTTCTATGACATATTGCTCAAATGAAATTCAATGGTATCAATTTGTACAAAATGAATCTTGGTTTTCTTTCTTCCGCATCTCCCATGTCTTCCTAGTATCCCATTTCCATGCTTCTTTTTCTTCCTAAACTCTTTATGTCTTCTTGATTCCTTTCCTCTTATTTTCTAGTCTATCTTCTTCTATTCATCTCTTCTATCACTTCCATGCTTGATCTCTCCTCTTCGAGAATCATGAATTTCAATTATCTTGTTATGGAACCTCTCTTAAAAGTAGATGATCTCAAACTCATTGCTCATTTCGAAGAGTTTTGTTCCTCCAATAGTCCTTCTAGATATGGCATGGGTGATAAACTTAAGGCAAAAATAAAAGAAAAGTTGAATGAATCAGACACCTTTTCTAGAATTATCCTCATGATCATGTCACGATCATCTTCTTCCAAACATTCTTCATCATCTAAGTCTTCTCATTCTTCCTCATTATCCAAGTCTTATCATGACTCTTCTAAACATTACTCATCTTCCTCATCTTCCAAGTCTCATCATGAATCTTCTAAAAATTATTCTTATTCATCATCTTCCAAGTCTTCTTCCTCCACTAGGTCTTCACTTTCCTCTTCTTTACGATCTTGTTCCTCTTGTACTTCTCCCAAGAGTCTTACTCATTGTCTCAATACATGCCATGATGAGCAATATGATAGCCCTTGTGATACCTCTCCCATGAAGAGTGACACACCCATATTTGATGACTATGATGACTATGATGACTATGATGATGGACAATGTAATGATACTTATGACACCTCTATTCGTAAGAATCCTCCTCGTCGTGTGCTTGTGCTTACTGGAAAAGGGTCATCACATTGGATATATTGTGATGGTGATCCATATGACTCTAATTTTGAAAGAGACTTTGATGATTTTTGTGAACAATACCTAGATGATACATCTACTTCACTTGAGGAAGAGAAAGCTGAACATGCTGACTATAAATGTAAATACTATAAGAATCTTTCCTCTAAGAAATCTCATGCTAAAAATAAAGATTACACTCTCGAGCAAGATCATGTTAATGTTGAACCTTTGTCTTGTGATGGTTCCCTTCCATCCCCTACTTCCTCCAATACCCATACATTTCTTAAAGCTTCCAAGCCTATCAAATCTTTCACAATTCCTTCATCCACCAAAGGTCCTAATACTTTTGATGTGGTTTCCTATAGTTATCCTCAAGGGCTACCTCTTAAAAAAACTCAAGCTAACCTTCCCTTGGCTGAAAATAATTTCAATAATGCTAAACCTAAAGAGCTTAAGCCTTTATGCACTATAATGCCTACTTCAGCTAGTCCTTCACCATCTTTTCCAAAGTCTTCCATATAATTCCAACATGCTTCCTTGTCCTTAGAAGTGACTCCATGTCAAGAGGACTCTAAAAATGAAAAAGAAAAAAGTATGAAGAAAGATCAAGATCAAGAACCCTCCATGTCATCCAATTCTTTTCATGATGTCTCTCCTCTGCTTCATGGTTCTTTTGATCCTTTACACCCTTCCGCATTCATTCCACCATGTCTTAAGTCTTTTTCTAAGCAAGATCAAGCTACCACTCACACCATTGAGATTATTGACAATCAAGATGACCTTACTTCCATTAAGGTTATTGAAAATGGTGTTTTTACTTCCGATGTTAAGCTTATTGAAAATCAAGAGAAAAATGATACGCTTATGCTATCCAAAGATCCTTGTCAAGATCAAAGTCTTCCATCTTCTTGTTCTACCATTCCATGTTCACTTCCGCTTTCTACTCTTCCTAAGTCTTTGCAAGCTCCGAACAATCCTATCAAAGAAGTTTCTCCTATTCAAGATGTTCATGATCCTATTGAAAATTCTAATGCTCACTCTAAAGATGCTGATGTCCTTGGTTGTCATATAGATGATGATGAACTTATCGATTATCCTTTTGCATCTTCCGCTTCCATCCTTGGACCTTTTCCACCACTACTAAGGGCTTCACGTCTACCTTCCATCTTGGGTCCTTATGTCCATTCACTTTCCCCTCCTAACTCTCCTAATTCATCATCCATCTTGGGTCCTTATGTCCATCCACCTCCTATATTTCCTCAAGATCAACATAGATTCATACCCTTGAATCCTCTTCATCCACCCACCCATCTAAACCATTCATATCCTCCTTCTTCCACAAGTCCCAAGTTCTTTGGGAGTAGCTTGAATCTTCAATACAAGAAAAAGAAGCAATATAAGAATCCATAAAAAAAAAAATATCGCCATGTCTCCTCTAATTGACATGGAGGCATGAAGTCAAAAGAGATATCTAAGAAGAAAACTACAAGACAAGTATAGGTTCCAAAATCCATCATTGAAGATATTCTCTCTAAATCATCAAAAAGAAATGAAAAGCCTACGACTATATGGATTCCAAAGTCTCTCTTAAAAGAGTCTCATGTTGAACAACAAGTGAAGTTGACATTCAAGCTTCCAAAGACTTCCACTTCATCTTCTGCTAAAAACATTCTTCAATTTCGTGCACCAAAACCATAACCTTTACTATGCATTCACCATATTCCTTCATTCATGATTCCTCCATCCTCTCGTGAGCCTTCAAGGTGTGTGTCGATGTTGATCATGTCTTCCTTTCATTCATTATCCTTCTACTTGCTATCCTTTTTCCTCATTTTCCTATCCCTCTTATCTTCCAACCTCACTCTCTTTACATAAAACCTTACCCTCCATTTTTCTCTTCCATCTTCCTTTCCCTATCAACATCTTTGAGCATATCATTTTGAATCCTTGGCATATCATGGTTTATCCTTTCAAGGAGCATTATTTTAAAAGTTTGCCTTCTTCAAAAAAATAAAAATAAAAATAAAAATTTGAAAACGTGCCTTGGTGGAAACCTAGAAACAGGCACCTTGGTAGCAAAAGTAAAGAGAAATAAATTCATCCTATGGTGAAAACCACTCCCTTGTGGCACCTTGGATAAGTACCATGATGAAAACATAGCAATTAGGCATCATGCGTAGTTCTTCTACATATTTCATCTATTCCATCTTCCATCTTTGATCTTGGCAATGTTGACCTTATACAAAAACATTTGGCTATCTTGTGAGCTATCTTACGATGATCTTGATTTCATTCCATTCATGTTCAGCCTTCATATCTATCTTTCTCTATTCATTTTCATATCGCTATCTTTTTCCCCTTTGGTCTTGATCTAATAAAAAAGAGTAAAATACGATGCTATGAAGCCTCTTGACATGACTACTCCTTTGGACCGCATCCTTTCCTTCTTTTGCATTCCTCTTCTATGACTTATCCTATGCTGACCTTTCATTGCTTGTCAAAATGTGCTTTACATGATAATTTTTTCCTAGCTTGGGTACTCTTGAGGAGTTTGTCCTTGAAGATTTATTCCCTCCATTCTCCTTCATTCCCTAGTCTTTCATCTCTTCCATCAGCTTGCTACTCCTTCTTGTCCTCCACCTTGCTAGACTTTGGGATTACACGATGTGATCTTTCTTGGGAGTTTGATGCCCATTCTATGTGGGGGCATCCTTTGTACATATTTATTGATCTTGAAAACATTCCAAAAAAATTCATATATGATGCTGAAAAAATTCTAAAAATCAGAAAATGTCCTGAAAAAATGATCATCTTAGTGAAAACCTAGCAATAGGTGCTTTGATGTATCTCCAAAAAAAAAATATATTCCAAAAATACCAAAAAAAATAAAAAATAAAAATAAAAATTAAAAAAATAGAAAAAGTGTCTTGGTGAAAACTTGGAAATAGGCGCCTTGGCAGCAAAAATACAAAAAAATTGTAAAAAGTTCTTAAAAAAATTACAAATAAAACAAAAATCCAAGTGGTGAAAACCTAGAAACGGGCGCTACTTGAGGCCTTTGCACCCTTGTTTCTTAGCATGCATCCTTGACACTTAGCCTTTCTCCATCTTGCCTTGTCCTTGTTACCTTGGTTTGGAATTGGTCTTTGTCTTTGTCTAGGGGTCATACCTGTGTTAGCTTTGGTCTCTTGGATACGACAGTCTTTAGGACACCACCCCAACTATTTTTTTCAACACAACCCTTGACATCGAGTGTTTTTCAACACTTATTAGTTTGGTCTTACCTAGTTTTGTCATGTGATTTTACCTACTTGCAAGCATTTGAACCTTATCCTCAGAATTCAGTATCAGTTAAAACACTTAAATTTTTAAACACAACACTTAATGCTTGAGCTATTTCATGATCTTTTCTTTGTGTGCTGACTGTTATTGATTTTCTTTGAGTATCCTTGTCTAATAAGTCTCTCTGTGATGCATAGCTAGAGGACTTGGGGCATGTTTTTGTTGCTTTCTACTTGTGGGTGTGCTCTCGAAGCTCTTGAGTGTCTCTTGTTATTCCCTAGACACACTTAGGAGATTTGAGGCATCATCCTTGACTATTTTTGCACAATCGTTCTTATGGTCATCCTGGCATCTATGCCTTGATGCGAGAGTGGTTTTGCTACATTCAATTGGGTAAGCTAACATCAAAGTCATCTTGACCTTTATGTCTTTGATGCTTATGTTATAATCTTTCCACATTCCAATCCGATATAAATCATATTCATATCTTCATAGTTGCACTTGTGACTAGTGATGATTGTGTGATTTTCTGATGTCCGTTAATAATGGCCCAATGATGAAAATAAGTTTTTTAACATTCTCTAATGAATGAAGAACACAACATCCTATGTTATAGTTTCTCTATTGCAATACACCTTTGCATTCTCGTGTACCTTGCATTGTTAGATTTCATGTTAAATTGCATTTATAGGCTACATTATGAGTTTGAGAGGGTTTTCCTTCATCTTTCTTTTGGACTTTTAATCAATTGTGATCACGTTCCGATCTTCATTTCCTTATCTTCTTTCATGATATCAATCAAAATTCTCTATCTTAAACAGTTGATTGATTTTGGGGCATCCTATTTCTTGAGGCAAATTCTCTTTCTTCTCTCCATTTTTTTCCGTCTCTTCCAATCTTTTATCTTCCATTCACTTTCAACCCATGTCTTTTCTTCTAATTCAACCTTGGGGCATAATCTTTCATGCTTAATAATCTACCTTGGTTCTATGATCCTTATCTTTCATCTTACATCAAGAACCTTATCTTTAGTTCGATCTGATCAAAATTATCAATTTACTATTTCTCCTCTATCTCATTTCAATTTCAATCATGAGGGGGCAGTACCTATCAAACTTCAATCCTTGATTCAGCTTTATCAAACCTATCAATCAAACCTTGCTTGAGACTTGACAATTACCTATTTACAGGGGTGTTGGCCTTGTCTTTTTCAAATCAGCTTATGTTTGTCTTGATGTGTTCCCATCCGTCGAACACACATCTGGGTTGTTTTGTGATCCCAAATCGAGCTCACATTTCAATTCCATTCTTTGACCACATGTGATCCCAAATCGATCTCACATTAGTCAAAGAAAGGCAAATGTATGGACCCTAAAATGGTCGCCTAGACTTTTGGCCCCATTTATTAATTTATCAATTTCTTGAATCAATGCTTTGTAATTTTCAAATCAATTCCTTGATCAAATCACAATTAAATCAATAATTCAAATATTTCTAAGGTTTGATCATTTCATCAATAATTTTGTTTAATTAAAAGAAATATTTCCTTTTGAATAAATAAAATACTCTTATTTAATTAAAAGAAATATCTTAAATGAAATAATCTTATTTAATTAAAATCCCTTTTAATTGAATGATTTTATCTTATTTAATTAAATATTCCTCTTTTTATTAAATAAACTTATCTTATTTATTTAAAAGATAATTCCTCTTTTAAATAAATAAAATCCCCACTTAAAGCAAAATCTGTGATGGAAAAGGAAATAAATCAAAGAAAAATAAAATAAAAATCCTTTTCCTGATTCTTTCAATAATTTCATCAATAAATTTTATTTAATTAAAAGAAATATTATCTCTTAAATAAATAAAATAACCTTATTTAATTGAAAATGAAATATCTCTTAAATAAAATAATTTTATTTAATTAAAATCCCTTTTAGTTAAATAATTTTATCTTATTTAGAATAATATATCTTTTTTAATTAAATTATGTTATCTTGTTTAATTAAAAGAGAATCCTTCTTTTAAATAAATAAAAAAATCTACTTAAAGCTCTTTGTGATGAAAAAAAGGAAACAAATAATTAAAAATAAAAAAAATCCCTTTTCTCTCCACACTTTCTAAAAAATGAGCTTTATTTCCTCTTTTTGGATTTATCCCACATCGCTCTTGAGGATGCATTGTCCTCCATATTTTCCAATATAAGGATCCCTCTCCTTCTCATTTCAAATCCCAGAATTTTCATACTATTGTTATGCTGCAGGTTTGGAGAGAAATCTTGGAAGAAGCTTTTGGAGCATTTGGAGCTTGGATATTTGAGACTTCTTTCTTCTTGTCTTCTTCTCTCATGCCTCATGGCAATCCATAATTTATATTAGTATTGCATTTACATAATAGTTTAGATTCATGGTTCCTTTCATTGTTCTAGCTTAATCCACATAGCATAATTAGCAAGGGTTTGTAATATTTTCATTTCAATAGAATAGTTTACTTTCTTGCATTGTTATCATCTAGACTAGTTTCATTTGCATGCAATAACTTGATGATCATGGAGATTATTATGCTTGCTATTCATGTTTGAATCTCTTGTTTCTTAGTGTACTTGCATGGGCATAACTAGGTCAATTTGAGGGCCTCATAATACAACCTCTGCACTCCACGAATAGAGAGCTGTGAATCACTATTTGAGACCTCATTGTTGAGTGTTCTTGAATGTAATGATTCACAGAAGTGTGACACTTTTATAGCACACAACATCTACTATACTCACTACCACAAAAACACCATCAATGTTGTCCTTGACTCATCCAAAAAGAACTTCACAAAAATGGTTGAAAGTTCCTCCATCACAATTCCCCAACCAAGGAAGGGAATACTCCTATTGGGAGAACCTCAACCAAAGCCTCCTAGTCATTCTTGACCAAGTGTCCCTTCCAATTCAGGACAACCCAAAACCAATCAAGGGGCAGGTCCAAGTAATTCATATTACTTAGCAATGTTTTTTAGATTCATCCAAAAAATGATGGAAAGTGGGCCTAACACTTCCCATCTTACAAAAATACCTTGACATAATCTTACACCCCAGCATATACTAGTACCTCAACATAATTAAACACCCCAACATATACCAATACCTCAGTATAATATGGTAGCCTAGCATATACCAGTACCTTAGCATAATCTAGCACCCTAGCATATATGAGTACCTCAACAAAAACAAACATCTCAATACATGCCAAATCCAAAATCTTAGTATACCCTAGTACCCCATCATAATCCATCATCTCAATACATCTTATTACCTCAATATACCCCAACATGTTAGCATGTTCTACCACCATATATACCTAAAACATCCCAAAATAGTGGAGCCCCTTTTTTTTGACCCTAACGCACTACTTGATACACCACCAACCACTGATATACTTCCTCATTAGTTACAAACCCTTAAAAATTTATTCATAAATATACAAATAGGTGCTTCTAAAAGTTTTTACACCATAATAGACCTTAGTCCTTACCCCTATGATAGGACACTACACATTCCACCTTTTCCAACCAATTTTTTCATACCTAAGTTCGATAGGTACAAGAAAAGGGTGATCCCCATGATCACATAAGATATTTTTTCATACCTTGCATTGAATTTTCTCATGATGATACATATCTTATGAGAATTTTTCCATGAAATCTTTGTGGTACAAACATGGATTTATTTTATAGACTCCCTCCTTGGATAAGAATGTGGAATGAACTAGAAAAAAAATTTATATCACACTATTTGGACAACATTATCATGGAAGTAACATTGATGGATATTTGCACCACCAAGAAAAAGAACAGAGAGATATTTTCATCTTTCCTACAACATTGGATAAATGTTTCCTCTAAGGAATCCTTCCATGTGCCAACTAAATAAAATATCTAGATGTTCATTGAAAACTGTCATCTAGAACTAATGTATGAACTTAACTCCCATCATATTGAAACATTTGAAGAAATAACTGAACAAAGGATAAAAATGGAGAGACCCCCCACCTTGAAGGGAATCATCAAGAAAGAGACCACTACTCCAAAACCTTATGATAAAACTAAATAATAGTCCAGAAATAAGAACATGACATATGATGGGGTTGTCAATACTAGAATGGAACAAAAATTGTTGTGTGTTCAAGCACCAACACCAATCCAACATACCCAATGAGCACAAACATCTCACAATGTTAACATTGCAACTCCTAGGTAAAATCCTAAACAATCTAATGCTACTACCCAACAAATTTATGCAAGAAGGAACCCTACTCGATGATATTTTATGCCTCTTGCAAAACCTCTTGAGACAATCTTGAAGATATTGATACAATCACAATCCATCATTTTACCTAAGAGAAGACACTATGAAAGTCCTGGAAACCCAACATAGTGAGATGACCATGAATACTACAACTATCATAGAATGAAGGGACATTAAACATCTAGTTTTATGCAAATGAAGCACATTGTCTAAGATTTCATCAACCATGGTGAGACCAAAGTGGTCACAAACTCTAGGACCACCAACCAAGATCATAAGGTTTTCCAAACCCCATTGATGAATCAAAACAAAGCTAAGGCATCTACCTTAGGAATAAACAACCAACAAAACCTCACTTACACTAAGACAAATCCAAATCTAACCATAAACACCATCACCATCCAAGGTCCAGAAGAAATTTGTACTGCTACCACCCATCGTACCAAAATAATAGTACAAGGATCCACATCAAAATTTTTTATACCTAGTAAGCCATCCAATCTACCATCAGGTTAGTAAAATACGATAGACCATCTAAAGAAGACCCCCAAAAAAATTTATATCTATGAACTACTCCACATATCGCATGAGCATAAATCAGTCTTAGAAACAACTCTATAGTATTCATCCATCCCAAAGGACCTAGAACTAGATGAATTTTAAGCCATGGTAGGGTATCTAGCAACCCCACATCATGTTGTGTTTACTGAGAAGATCTTCTAGCCCTTAAACCATCTCATAATGATCCTTTACATCTAGAAGTTTTCATCCACCTCCACAAAATTAGGTGAGTCTTGATAGATGGAGGAGCAGGTCTCAATACCTATACACTGAAATTGGTACAAGCATTGAGATATTAAGAGAGTCATTTAGATACCACCAAGAAGATCATAATAAAATCCTATGAAGATGAAGATCATTTGTTGCAGAGTTACCAAAAGAAACAATGTTATCCCTACACTCCTACCAAATACCTTTCATAATCATCCCCTAATCTTATCAAATTATCCCCTCACCTTGAAATAAACTCCATTCCCTACCTTCAAGATCCACTTGTAGAATCAAAGGATCCTGTAAGCCCCAATTTTAAGCTACTGATCAATTGAGACCACTCCCTAGTTCAAGTAACATCATTCCTTCCATGACCCTTCTAAACAAGCACCTTGTCTAGTAAACCCAATCCTAAGTGATTAAGGTGTATCCCTCAACTCCTTCAAGATAATTAGTTAGATCCTCCTAAAAAAATAATTTGGCACGGGAACAAGGAACTAATTCAATTCCACCAACCCAATGGTCTTATCCAACTATCTAGAGTGTATTTGTACCAATTAAGCCTTTTTCCCAATTAGGCCTCCTTTTTTTATTTTATCCCCACAAATTTGAATTTTCCTAAATAAAACAAGGAGAAAATTTCATTTTAAGATACACTTTTGGACCCTTGATAATATGGGTTCCTAAACCTAGTAACCAAGCACCTTGCTTATGACTGTTCGCGTACATCCAATAGGCCTAATTGGTTTGATTTACAAAGAAAATCCTCTCAAATGGATTTTCCCAACCCTATCAACCACTTGAACATCTCTGTAGCTATTTCAAATCACCAAATTCACCATCAACTCTTGACTAACCCACTCTCCAACCCTTCTACAACACTCATTTGCAATATAAGCTAACCTATCACATTGAGATACATGGTTAGGGCTTCTTCATAATCCCAATCCCTTTCACCTCCTATTCTAATAAAATTTAATCTTATAAAACATCTAGGGGCCTCACTTTCTATCAAGGGCCATAATTTACCTCTAGTGAAAAGTGGAGTTATTCACATTTTAACTCCAAACCCTAGGTACATGAGGGTTTCATAGTCTCCCTAAAGAAAATGCCTATAAATTTTTATGGAAAGATGATATCTAATTCCAACCACCTATATATACAATTTAGGACAATCCTATAACTACTCATGTATTGCATTTTCCCCCACCAATCCGTACAAAACCTTATAGTTCAGAAAAATAGAAAAAAAACTAGGAAAATAAACATTTTTTTTATTGTTCCTACTTGTAAAATATTCAACAACCCCTTTTCTTTGACGATAAAAGGAATATATAGATTTCATAAAACCTCCCTAGCTTTCCCCAACTACAATTTTAACCAATATGACCATTGGGACCAAAATACAAAAAGTTGCACTTTTTATTATTAATGTTGTCATGGCAACATTGACAATATTTGTCATGTTTATGCCACTTTGCCCTCTCTTTAACAAAAACTCAATCTAATGACCAAACATGGTTCAAAACAACATACCAACCCTATTCTACCCTTTTCTAGACCTTTTATGACCATTTGACCATATTTGACCACGAGGAGTTATAAATGCCTATTAGGTCAATGGTCTTACAAATGGGTCCAATTAATTTGCAAAGTATTCCAAAATGGTCCATAGGACCTTATTACATGCATATTTACTCATGAAATCCATGATCCTTCATTCTCTCCTTGGTGTTCTTAGGTTCCCTGCACCATACTCCCCAAGTAGATGATCTCAAGCTCCACTTGTGATGATGTCTTGCAAAGTGGTTCCAAATACATTGGTATCCAAGATTCATTCTAATTTTATAGGTTGGCTAGGTGGAAGATATTTTAATCACTCCATATCCTCATCTACCCAAAGACCTATTTGATCAAATATAGTTACATCATCCTTATATGTCATAAAATTTGCAACATTAAAAATTGGGTAAATGCCTATGTCTAGAGGTATCTCTATTTCATATGCAGTAGGTGAAAATTTGTGGATTATTTTGTAAGCTCTTATTTTCTTCATCATGAGTTAGTATAATTCCCTTTACGTAGCCTATCCTTCTTTAGATATACCTATACTAAATCCCCCACTTGGTATTGGACATCTCTCCTCCTCTTGTCTATTTTCTCTTTGTATTCAAGGCATTCCTTTGAAGTGTATCTACAACTTGATCATGAATCTACTTAATTGATTTTGCAGAGCTTTCCCCTTGTGCATTGATCCTTCCAACATTAGGAAATTCTATAAGCTCCAAGATTCCTCTAGGATCCATCCCATAAACTATTTGAAAAGGACTTTTATCGGTGCTTCTATTGACTGAGTCATTATAGGAAAATATTTCCTGAGAAAGAATTGCATCCCAAGTTTGACCATGTTGTTTGGTGAAGCATCTTAATAGATTTCTAGGAGATCTATTTACCACGTCAGTATTTCCATATATTAGTAGGTGATAGGAAGAAATGAAGGATAAGTTTGAGTTTGATTTCATCCATAGGGTCCTCCAAAAATGACCAAAAAAATTACATCTCTATTAGACATAAGGCTAGAAGGGAGTCCATGAATCCTAACCACTTCCTTAAAAAAAATTCCTGCAATGTGTGAAGCATCATTTTTTCTTTTGAATGGAAAAAAGTGAGTCATCTTACTAAATCTATCAACCACCAAAAACACACTGTCATACCCCTTTTTTGTCTTTGGAAGTCCCATCACAAAATCCATACTTATACTATCCCATTGTCTATTAGGAATGGGTAGTGGCTGGTATAAAATTGCATTAGTGGTGAGTCCCTTATCCCTTTGACACACCGCACAAGATTTCACAAAACTCCTAATATCTATCTACATTTTAGGCTAGTGATAGTACCTCCTCACCCATTCCAAAGTCTTTTCAAGGCCAAAATGGCCACCCAAACTCCTACAATACTTCTCCTTAATGATTTTCTCCCTCATTGAACACCTTAGAACACATAATTGACTTCCCTTAAATAATAGACCCTCCTTGACCAAATATTCTAAATATTCTAAATTACACGAGTTAGATAACTTAGTACAAACCTTATATATCTCATGACAATCCTCCTCTCCGTCATAAATGGACTTAAGAGACTCAACCTCAATGCTTTGCAATTGAATTTCATACACTTTCATCATCCTCCTTCTCAAGGCATCTACCACCTTGTTACTTAACCCCTACTTCTGCTTAATTGTGAAGGTCTAGGCATGAATAGAATCTACCCACTTCATGTGTCTATGCATCAATTTATCTTGGCTATTAAGAAATATTAAAGCTTAATTGGATGTATACACAATGAGATTATTGGAAAGGATATAGTATCTCCACTTCTAGAAATTTTCCACTAAGACATACATCTCAAAATCATATGATGAATACTTCATTTTGTCCTTATTGAGTCTTTCACTAAGGAAAGCCACTAGCCTTCCCTATTGACCAATTAATAATCCTATGCCTATATTACTAGCATCACATTCCATAGTAAATTTTTTTTTTAAACCGGGAAAAATAAGAATAGGTTGGTGAGAAATATTTACCTTTAGTGGCTCAAAGGACTTATCTACAATATTTGTCCAAAAAAACTTCCATCTCTTCCCTCCTTTGGTATTATCCAACATAGGTGGACAAAATTGACTGAAATTTCTAATGAGTTTACTATAAAAGGTTGACAAGCCATGGAAACCCCTAACTTACCCCATGCTCCTAGGGGTTGGCCAAATAAAATTGGCCTCTTCGTTGGATGGGTTCATCTTAATATTCACCTTAAAAATTACAAATCCCAAGTAGACCAGCTCCTACTACATGAACTCACACTTTTCCAAATTAATAAGCAATTTATCCTCATGCAATTTCTTCAACACCAACTCAAAATGCTTAATGTATTCTATTGGTTCCTAAAAATGATTTTACACTCAAAGAGACACCAATATACCTAAGACTGATTTTGAGGAGGGGTTAGTTCCAAATATGGGGATATCAGTAGGTAACTGGACCAACTATAGGGACAAGATTGCTCTCTGCACTTCTGGCTCTACAAAACCAAGGTGGGTATACCTAATCTAGTAACATATGGAACTTTTAAAACAATAAATTGGATTGAACAAAGAAGATGATAGAAAGAGAAAGTACTGAATGATAACCAGTCATTCATTGACTCTCCATTGCTATGGTGGAGCAAAATAGCCTTGTGACCTCAAGAATTTGAGGGATCTTGGGATTGGTAATGATTAATATTTGTGGGATGTAACACACCATATCAGACACATTATTATAGAATCTACTTGCTCTTGACCAGTGCCTTATCCATTGGGCCAGGTCTCTATTGCATAATAGAATACAGAATCCAACTACTAATCTTTATCACAGATCCAAGCCATAAATATAAACACCCAAATCCATGCTGCTTACAAACATCCTAGTGAAAACCCAATGAATCTATGCTTCATCTAGAGCATCATTTAATCTAATCCTAAATTAGAACTAGAGAATGACAACATATGCATGGATAAAACTCCATATAGTGAATTAGAAAAATTCAAAACTCATTATAAGGACAGAAATGGAGAGTAATGAGAAATGATATTTATATTAAGTATGAGGATGATGCCTCTGTATACACCTCTTTCAACATCTAAACCAATTCAATAATATGCAAAAGATCAGAAACTTTCCTTTGATACAATAATACTATCTAATACAAGAACCTACTACATCCTAGACTGAGAGCAAAATTGTCAGCTAGTATTCTGAAACCAAGAAGAGACTAAACCTAGACCTCTTGCCCAGCCAAAAGATGACCCTCCTAAATGATCATGAAAAATCCTTTATACCAGGATTACAACAAGGATCTAATCATTTAGGGAAAAATTAGATTTCCAACCACTTCCAACAACTAGATACAATAAGAAATAAAAGCAAACAAGAAAGATTGAAAACCTAGGGAGGATCAGATCAAATCTGATGTACAATTATTTGGGTTTCATAATTAATAGGCTAACTATAATTACAATTTGAACAGATTTCTTAACGCAAGAAAAAAAAATTACATGCTAGGACCACCCAAAATAAAAGTTGCATGCACAGGGCATGGAAACAAGTGACAATCATCATACCCTAGCTGCCTTTGTCAAACATCAGTCCTTAGTATTAACTCAGCATGGAATCCTAAGGAAACAAAATCAAATCAGGATGGCTACCAATATCTTCTTCATCATTTCTCACTTGCAACCATCCTAGAAAAAACAAATCTGATCTAGCTTTGTCATTTTTGGCTCACTATATAAAACCCCGACAAGAAACCCTAGCAGAGAATTCAAATTCTAGCAGAAACAATCAAGTTGATTAGTTTTAAAACATGACCATCGATCCTCATCCTTCCCAGCACATTGTGCAACTCTCATTAAATGACAAAAGTCACTTAAACCTTTAAAAATATTTGGCCACATCATCATATCTTGGCATCCAATCGAGATCAAGCACCCAACATGACTTGGTAGTGGACCCACTTTCTTTTTACCATGACAAGCACCTTAACCCTTAGTCATTCATTGAACACATGATTGAAGGATTTCTCTTGATTTTTGAATGTTAACCTTAACCCTGGTCTGGTCTAGAAATCACGTGAATGACGCATTCATGTAATCTCACAATCTTTCCTTGACCCCTGGTTTGATCCAGAAAACATGTGACCACCACTCGATCTATTTTCACCAACGGTCTGGATTCTATCTCCAAGCCTTTAAAATTTAACTCAAGCTTGATCAAAAGATCATGCAACTGAAGCATTCTCTAATTTGCTGAATGTATCACTTAACTGAAGTCTCATCTGGAGAACAAGAGAACAAAGAATTTCCCAAGTTGCCAGATAAAAATCTTAACCTTAGTTATATCTCAGTATTACACACTGACCATTGATCTTGTCCTCATCCTATGGCTATCGGTGAATTACTGAGCCTTATTATTAACTCACCTTATATCAAGTGATTCAATGACAAAGGGAAAACTTTACTTGCCTTTAACTATGATCATATTCAGAGACTACGCGACTGCGCATTCTCACATTCACTAGACAATTGCTTGAGCTTGGGTTAAATCATGAGAACATGAAAAAGCCTTAGTTTCCAAATTTCTTAATGATAAAATTAACCACCAAGGACTAACCTTTCTCTAACCTTGACTTAACCCAAGCCCATCTGGAGATTACATGAACAAAGGACTTCACATGATTGATGAATCATTTCTTTTCCTAACGTTTCATCCAAAGAATACGCGATCACCACCCAATCAAAACTAAAATAAAGGCTCACATTTTATCTCTAAAATCTTCATGCCTTGACCGAATATCTGGAGATTGTGCGACTGAAAGAAAACATGACTGCCTACTAGGTCACTAGATGAAATGACTAACCACTTGGAAACTTGGAGAATTGGAAAATGCCTCAATTGCTAGATCCTTGAATAGAAACATAAAAGCCATGGCAAGGAAATTAGACATGTGCATAATGGGGACTTTATGTGGCCCAAAAAGGTAACAAAGAAATAGACCTATTTGTGGTTTTGGACTTAGACAAATTTCATGAAGCCCTAGGACATGGATTTAGACCTATTTATCAAACCTTAAAGATGCATAATCTCCTTGGTTTTTACACTTGAGCACATGTCATCTTAACTTAAGCTTGGACACACCATAAACTATCCTTGGCCAAGGGTGCAAGCCATGAAACCTGATAGATTTTCTTGGCAGATCAAAACAATTTTGCACCAAGATAAGGCAACTTCACAAAATTTTGCAGGAATAGACCATTTTCTTAGGATTTTGGCTATGATAGGAAAATGGCCACCTAACATGTTCCTCCTTGGAATTACTTAATATAATAATTTCATCCAAGTAAACTATAACAAAATTCCCTATGAATGGATTTATCACCTCATTCATTAACCTCATGAAGGTTCTTGGGGCATTACTCAAGCCGAATGGAATGACCATCCATTTATATAACCCTTCATTTTTTTTTGAGTCTATCTTCCACTCATCCCCCTCCCTAATCCTTATTTGATGGTATTCATTTTTTAAGTCTATTTTAGAAAAATAACAAGCCACTCCCAAGTAATCTATCAAATCCTTTATTCTAGGCATAGGAAATATGTACCTGATTGTAATTTTTTTTATAGCTCTTGAATTTGTATAAAGCCTCCACTCACCATCCTTCTTTGGTGCTATAACTATGGGTACTATACATGGACAAAGGCTCTTCCTAATTATCCTCTTATCCAATAACTCCTAGAATCATTTGGAAATCTCCTCATTATGAGATGGAGTCATCCTATAGGAAGCTTTGCTTGGTAGCTTGGCTCTAGGGATGAAACCAATGTGGTGAATAACATCTCCAGTTGGTGGTTGAGAGTTAGGTATCTCCTCCTTCACTACTCTCTCATACTTCCTTAGAAACTCCTCCACTTTTGATGGTAAATCCTTCCCCTGATCCTTAGACTAATCTAATAAATCCCTAGGATTCATTATGAAGGTAAAGACAATTCTCTCTTCCTTCAAAAATTGCAACATTTCATTCTCCTCTATAAACATGACACCTAGTTCTTTCTTTTATTTTTCCACATTAGGTAAAGGATTCATTGTATAGTTTATTCATCCTTTAGTTATCTTGTAGCTATTCCTCTTGACATCATATTAAGAATTCATATAATAATACCATGGGCAGATAAATAATAGGTGACAAGTGTCCATATTCATGATGTCACATAGTAATCTATCCTTATAATCCCCTATTTGAACATCCACCCAAGATTTCTCATCCACAATACTTTGTTTCCCTTTTGTCAACCAAGAAACCTTAGAGTAAAAAGGGTGAGGAATCCTTTTCAACTTCAATTTATCAACCATCTCTATAGAAAATAAATTTTTGGTAGAAATTGAATCTACAATAATCTTACACACCTTTCCTCCCCATTTGCATGTGGTCTAGAATAGGTTCTTCCTTTGTTGTGGTTCTTTTGGGGAAGGTCCTTGCAAGAAGATTCTTCTGATCATGAGGCTCTACCCAAGCTATTGATTTATATGCCTTGATAATGTAAACTTTGAGTATCATCTTCCTTAACTATATGGGTTTTTCCTTTCCCCCCTTGACTATTGGTCTGATTTTTCTCTGGGAACCTCCTAAAAGAGTGACCCTCTTACCCACAATTAAAGCATTTTCCATAGAAGATAACATTACTCCTTCCTAATCCTCCATTATTTCCCATACCATTAATACTTCCTCCCCTAAAGTTTCTTCTAGAATTATAGATTCTAGATTGATCCCCTTATCTAGTTTCTCCTTGTGACATTTGTCATTGGTTTCTGCCACCAAAGCCCCCTCTTCCTCTAAAATTTCTTCCCCCTCTTCCTCTTCAATTTTTCTTCTACCCTTAGGGCCAACTAAATACACTTGTTCAAAATGTCCAGTGAAAAAATATTAATCTCATCTTGAATATTAATCCTTAGTCTGTTTAGGTACCTAGAAACCTTCTCTGGTTCCTCCTCATGTCTTTTGGATCTAAGACTTAGCCTATGAAACTCCTATGTATAGTCATTCATATTGAGATCCCTCTGCCTCAAATTTTATAACTTCTTGTACATCTACACCCTATAGTATGGTGGTATAAATTGTTCCTTTATCCTAGCCCTCATCCTTTCCCATGATGATATCATATTCTTCCCCTCCTTAATCCTTTCTACCTATATGAAGTTCCACCATGAGAATGCATAACCTTTTAACTTGGCATTTTCTACTTTGACCATCTTATCCTCAGGGACCTCTCTATACTCAAAGTAATTTTTCATAGACTCCATCCAATATATTACTTCTTCTGCATCTATACTTCATCCAAATATGGGAAAACTATCCTTTTTGTCCCTACCAGTCTTCAAGGCATCCTTAAATGCTTTCTAATCTAAGGGAATTTTTGTTGGCAAGTTGAGTTTACTAGATTATATGACTAAGTTTTGTGTTTTATTATGGAAACAAAGTCATATGAAGTTTTGATGTCAGCACACTAACTAGGAAGATCATAATTCGGCTAAGTATAGAAGACAAAGTAGAAAGTGAAGCACCTGATGATCAGAGAATCAATGCACATGTGTATGATTGAGTTTATGTATGTACCCTTGGATATAATATTTTGAGTATATTATTATGCTAAGTCTAAGAACACATGATCAGATTTGATAGTATCAATAAGTTACAACATGTCTAAGTGACACTGGCAGTTAAGCAATAGAGTAGAACAGGGCATGTAGCTGATAGATAGTTTTTTGTTTAGCGTGTATCATTTTGTTTTGTAAAGGCTATGCACCTATTGTAATAGTGATCTAAACATGTTATTATCATTGTATGTAACCATGCTTGAGCCAATTAATTTGGAAGCATTGTATGTGTTAGGTTTTAGGCCGACACAGTAGTTAGTTTTGGTTGTGCCCATTCAACATGTATATATGAAATGCGCTTGTGTATTTGGATATGGTGAAGAGATATAGAGTATGGAAGATATAAATAAGAGAATATGTATGCAAGTTCAATCGGTATGAGATAAAGCTCTAAAAGAAGTTAGAGTAATAATGCACAAAAGGAACTGATCAGACAACAATGTTAAAGCAGTAATTCACCATTCCAGATATAGTGTGTATCTGATAACCAGGAGGTTGTAGCCTTCTTCATTGAGAAATGAGCTCTAGAAGTGAGCCATCCACCCCTAACATGGTTTTGTTATATCAAGGCTCTTAACCAAGTCATTGTACTTAGCTTTGTAAAGACTACTCCTAACAAGGCAAAGGAACATTAATAGGTTCATAAGACTAGTACAATTATTCGTGGGTGCTAATTCCCATTGGGGTTTTCCTCTGGCAAAGGTTTCCTCGTAAACATATCTTGTGTTATGTTTTATGGTTGAATTTTTCATTTTCTTTACTATTCATTTCAGTATTTAATTAATTGGTCTAAGTTTCACAAAACATAAAAAAATTAATTATAGAACACTAATTCACCCCCCTCTTAGTGTTCTTATTCTTAACAATTCGTATGAGATCTTTGGTCCTTTAAGATAAGTTTAACCACTTGAGGAGATCATGGATACAGCTGAAGTAAAACATCTGAAGAAAAATATTGAGGTAACTCTTGAAGATCTTGATAGAGATGAAAAAGAAATTGAAGAACTATAATTGAATGTCAGTGGCTCACAAGTATTCATCAAGAAACTGAGAAAAGATTTAAAAGATTGTTCAACAAATGATTTGGAAAAAATGGTCAAAAAGATGAATGCAGAAAACACATCTCTGAAGAATTAGATTGAAGATTTGGATGAAAAGTTAACTAATAATCAGGAAGCCTATGAAGAACAAATAAAAGAAAATAAACAGTTGGATGGAGAACTTATGCAAGAAAATATGAAAATCTTGGAGTTAGAAAACATCAAGAAAAAGATGGAATCTAAGTTGACAGAAGAAAAGAATCATATTGACAAATTGCACACAAGTGCTGATCTATTAGATTCTCAGATATATGCACAAAGGATAAAAGGAGATTCCAATGGTATTGGATTCAATGAAGCACAAATTCAAATCAATGCAATGCAAGAAAGATTAAAAGCACCTGAAGAATCTATAGAAGCTAAGAAGACTCAAAATCATACTAAATCTAAAGTAGAACCACCTAAAGATGAATGCAAGCTAGTAAACAAAAATTTGTATGCTTGTAACAAGCATGTACATATAGAAAGCAATTGTAAAGAGTTAAGACCTTTCAATGGTTATTATTATTCATGCAATAAATTTGGTCATAGAGCTATGAATTGTAGATCAAATCATAGAGGTTAGACACAACACATTTAGATAAATCAACCACAGTAAAATTTTAGAATTCCTCAAAACATCACATGTCATATATGAAATTACAATGGTGACATAGCTAGACAATGCAGGATGGTAACCCACATCAATGCACCAAGGAATATAAGACCTCTAGTCATTTGTCACTCTTGGAACAAGGTTGGACACATCTTAAATTTTTGCAGATCACAAGCGCAAAGTCAAGAAAGACCTAATAAGTCTCAAGGATTGATATTAGATGAATCTAGAGAAGTCAAGTTTATGAAAGCTACAGAAAATGTGAGCAAGATTTGGATGGAAGTAAAGAAAGATAATGTCAATGAAAAAGTAGTGGATGCATCTGCAATGGATGCACCTTCTACTTCTAGATAAATGACCCTCATGGTCCTAGGGGGAGATAGATAAGCTCTAGACCCCTGTGAAACTAGTATACTCACCCTCAGAGTATGCGCCTTTGGTTTTAGTTGTTTGGTTGCTAGTTGATGCAGTATTGAAGATCACACAACCTGATTGATAGTAAGAAATAATATTGGAATTCACTTTTGCAAACCATGTTAATGCGGCAAGCATTAATTGTAGAAAGTTGATTTATTAGTCACTGGAGAACTATTATCTTCACTTTTACATTCAAGATCAAGCCCTTGGAGAGAACGGGAGATCATAGTAGAAAGTATTGAAAGATTGGAGTCATTTCATTAGCAAAAAGGAGTTTAAATTATTGGCAAAACCCTAGCTCAGATGCGTCATTTTAGAATTCTCTTGGAAACTTATTTGAGAGTTGAAAAAATTAATGGAAACTTTAGTAGTATTTGATGTCATGGAAAGGAAGAGATATGTATTTAAGAAGCATCCATTTAAGTCAGTGTTAGATGATTTAGAAGGAGCATTTTCCAAAACTCTGATGGGAGTTATGCATGTTAAAGATATTCATGCTTACATATATTGTAAGAAAGAACCTGTAGGATTAGATATGATAAGGTCACACATTAAATCAATGGTTAATCTAGACTTCACAAATAACCCTATCATAGAGTATGCGACTACGTATGAGTTCTATGAGTTGGAATGGATCAAGATATTACTAAGCAAGATTCATGATGATTTATTTAGGATTGGTGAAGTCCCCGTTCGCATAAATATTGATCTCATTCATGAGATGACTGAACTTTCTAAGACCGACGCCATTCTTCCAATAGGTAAAGATGTCAAAAAATAGGTTGAGCAGGCATGTAAGTCTAGGAGTGATAAGTGTGGCATAACTATTGAGCCCATAGAGGAGAAAGATATTAAACTCATGGCTATGATACTTGGTTATAAGTTCCAACATGCAAACAGAGTGAACAATGTATCCATAACGACTATTCTGGCAACTATAAGGATAGTAAAAGAAAATGGAGAGTTTAACCTCTGTGAGATCTTGCATACATGGTTGTTATATAACATAAGAGCCATAAAACATGATAAAAGAAAAATATTCAGATTTGGTTCACTAATTATATACATGTACTTTCATATAGTTGGAAAAGTTTCTGATCTCTATCTTGACAAGAGCATACCTACATTGCCTCAAATTTCATTCAAGGAAACATTAGAGAGAACCTTAACGGATTATATGGAACTAGAAATTAAGACATTTAGAATTAAGATGCAGAGAAGGTACATGATACCTGAGAAGATAATATATGCTTCATGGTGGAAATAGACACTACATGCATGGAAGTAGTTGATCCTAGGACAAAGTGGATTCATCCACTTGGCAATGAAGTTGATGAGATCATTTTTGAAGGTTATGCAAAAGTCATCCTATCTACGCCTAAGGATTCCAGTGAACCTAGATGGGAAACTTATGAAGAGAAGAGAAGACAAGTTGATTCTATCTTATACAGTACTGTAACAAAGAGAAAAGCATCTAGAATTACCTTAGACATTCTAAAAATTCATGGTGTTACCCAAGAAGACTTAGATAAAGCAAGGGAAGCCAAGATTGCTATGAAAATTGAGAGTGCACCCTCATTTGCTGAAGTCAAAATAGAAAAATCTGATGATCTGAAGGAGAAGGAGAGTAAAACTAATGTTAACACCTCTGTGCCCACAACTACAATTGATCTAGAGTCCACTCCATGTCTTGAGCCAAGAAAGGTGTCTAGAAGGAAGAAACAGACCGACACAAACCACCCATCCTCAAGGAAAACTAGAAGAAAAGGAAAGAACAATCAAGAACCTCTTGAGGTAGGATTCAGACCGAATTTAGAAGTATTGAGAACTAGATTTGTTGATGAAGGAAGGATAGATCAAATTGCAAAATTCTATGAAAAATATCATGAGATTGACAAGTCAGAAATTCATTCTATGATTATCAAGCATATGATTAAGTTCAAAAAGTCATTCCTGATCATGTATGGAATATACTTGATTTCTTGAAAAGACAAGCTATAGAGGAGGATATAAGAATAAGAGAAAAGACATTGGATGACAACCTCCCTGTTTGTTCACTGGAAGAGAAAATATTGTTGTTAGATTTGGTAAAGCCACATCTAAGAACAAAAATCAAAACTTTGCAGATAATGAACAAAGATTATGAGCTGGTTGCATCAAAGGAGATGGAGAAAGAATTTGAAAAAGTGTTTTTCAAAAGACATGTACCCTCCTACTATGCTTGCAACCCAAGCTCCATCCGAGCAAGAAAAATAATCTGAGATCCCTAATGCACCTATGACAGGTCCATAGGATTTTGTGCCCAAAGTGGTAGTACCTACTGAAACAATGGAGACAAAAGATGAAACTATTGTGATTCACAATGTTGAAATATCCATGAAGGCAATGGATAAAGATCTAGATAAGTTTGAAGAAGCCTTTGTTAGTATTGAAGAAGTTGAGATTCTATGTGGTGAAGAATCACCTATGCAACAAGAAGTCCAAGTTGAAGACTTAATAGGATAGGAAGAAGAGAAGGAAGATGAACCTAAAGAAGAACCCTTTGTTGAGATCCCAGTAAAGGTAAAGAGTGAGATTATAGATATAAGTCAAAACACACTCCTTACACCTAAGTCCTCAATATCATTGTTGTCAAGTTTGACTCCTGATACAACAATCTTAGACTCACGGGGATAAGAAGATCTGATAAAGATAAGTGTATTGGCTATGGAGAAAATGAAAGAAAAATAAGTAATGAGGAATCCTCTATTTTTGGAATCAGTTAGCATAATGAACAATTTTCTTCCTGAGGATAAGAAATTGATCAGTGTTCATTCATTTGATGATGTTAGCAGAATCTTATCAAGCTTTAAAGAAAAATTTTCAAGTCTAGATGAATCAACGTCAACAATTACATAAGAGAAATACATCAAGAAAAGGTTGAATGAATTGATAAGCAATTTCTCACTTGACCTTAATTCTCTAAAGATTGGTCAAGCAATGTTGAAAGAGTTAGCAACAAAAGGAAGGAAGATAATAGTTGACTACATGAACAAGGATAAACTCACCTTAGACCACTCTAAAAAGATTCAAGAAGTAGAATCTCTGATGGCAGCAGTGAGAAAATTAGTTCAAGATCCCTCCCAAGACATAAACATGTGTAGTAATGTTTATCAAGGATAGATAGACAAAATAGAAAAGGAAGAAAAAGAGATGAAAGCTAAGGGCTAGACAAGCACAACTAAGAAATACACTAGCGCCCTCACTAGATGTACCAAATCAAAACATCAAGCATATTGATGCTATAATTTTAACATATGATCAAGGTCCCTGAACAAATTTAGAAAAGATAGAGAAGCTCACATATGCATTATGCGCCCATCTTCAGACAGTTGATGCACTTAAGGTTTTTTGGCAGCAAGAAATTAAAAATGTTCAGATTACATACCCTGATATATTTTCTTCGTAAGTACTTAAAAATTTCCTTTTTTGAGCACCTTTGTCATTAATGTCAAAGGGGGAGTAGTATAGACTAAAGGAGATAGTAGTATATAAAGAATAAGAAGATATGATGTACAATTTGATAGCAAGTTTTTTGTGTAAGTTAAGTTTAGCAACTTCACCATATTCCTTTGTTGCCATTAATGAAAAAGGGGGAGATTGTTGGAAAGTTGACTTTACTAGATTATATTACTAAGTTTTATGTTTTCATTATGGCAACAAAGTCATATTAATTTTTCATGTCAGTGCACTAACTTAGAAGATGATAATTTAGCCAAGTATAGAAGAAAGAGCAGAAAGTGAAGCACTTGATGATCAGAGCATCGACGCATGTGTGTATGATCAAGTTTTGGTATGCACCCTTGGATATAATATTTTGAGTATGTTATTATGCTAATTCTAAGAATTCATGATCAGATTTGATAGTATCAATAAATTACAGCAAGTCTAAGTGACATTGGTAGTTAAGCGACAGAGCATAATAGAGCATGCAACCGATAGATAATTTTTTGTTTAGCATGTATTATTTTGTTTTGTAAATGCTATGCACCTATTGTAATAGTGATATAAACATGTTATTATCATTTTATGTAGACATGCTTGAGCCAATTAATTTGGAAGCATTGTATATGTTAGGTTTTAGGGCAACACAGTAGTTAGTTTTGGTTGCACCGATTCAGCATATATATATGACATGCACTTTTTTATTTGGATAGGATGAAGAGATATAGAGTATGGAAGATATAAAGAAGAGAAGGTGTATGCAAGTTCAGTCAGTATGAGGTAAAGCTATAAAATAAGTTAGAGTAACAACACACAAAAGGAACTAATCAGACAACAGTGTCAAAGCAGTAGTTCACTATTCTAGATATAGTGTGTATATAATAACCAGGAGGTTGTAGCCTTCTTCATTGAGTAGTGAGCTCTATCAGTGAGCCACCATCCCTAACAGGGTTTTTAATATCAACACTCTTAACCAAGTCATTGTACTTAGCTTTGTAAAGACTGCTTCTAAGAGGGCAAAGGAACATTAACAGGTTCATAAGACATACAATTATTCATGGGTGCTAATTCCCACTGGGGTTTTCCTCTAGAAAAGGTTTCCCCATAAAAATATCTTGTTTTATGTGTTATGGTTGAATGTTTCATTTACTTTACTATTCATTTTAATATTTAAGTAATCGGGCTAAGTTTCAAGAAACAAAAAAACATTAATTATAGAACATTGATTCAACCCCCCCCTCTCAGTGTTCCCATTCTTAACAATTTCCACTACCTGCCTCGAGGTCTCCTCCTCCCTTTCTTCCACTTCCTCATAATATTTATTTTGTTCCTCCCTTTGCTTTCCTTTAGACTTCTTCATCTCCCCAAACTTGGCTTCAAACATTTCCTCAAACACCTTCTTGACTGCATCTTGAGACATGTTTTTAGGAGGCATGGTATTGTCCTCTTCCTTTGCCCCTTCTACTAAAATACACCAAGATAAAAATTCCCAAGTGATCTAATTCTTTCTTTGATACCGCTATGATGCAAAGTGAAAAAAAGAAACAAGGTTTTCCTTATACACCTTTCATAACCATCCCCTAATATTATCTAATTATCCCCTCACCTTGAGAGTAACTCCACTCCCTGCCTCCAACATCCAATTGTATAATCAAAGGATCCTTTAATGCCCACTTTCAAGTCACTAATCAATTGAGACCGCTGCCTAATTCAAGAAGCATCCTTCCTTCCATGACCCTTCCAAACAAGAGCCTTGTATAGTATACCCAATCGTAAGTGATTAAGGTGTATCCTTCCACTCCTTCAAGAATATGAGTTAGATCCTCCTAAAAATGTATTTTGGCACAAGAACAAGGAATTGATTCAATTCCACCAACCCAATGGTCTTATCTAACTATCTAGGTTGTAATTGTACCAAATAGGCCTAATTCCCAATTAGGCCTTCTTTTTTCTGATTTTATCCCCACAACTTTAAATTATCCTAAACAGCCCAAGGAAAAAATATAAATTTAAGATACCCTATTGGCCCTTGATAACATCTATCAAGATGGGTTCCTGATCCCATCAACCAAGCACCTTTCTTATGACTGTTCACCTATGTCTATTAGGCCTAATTGGTCTAATTTGCAAAGAAAATCCTCTCAAATGGATTATCCCAATCTCTCAACCACTTGAACATTTTTGTACCTATGTCAAATCACTAAATCCACCATCAACCCTTTACTAACCCATTCTCCAACCCTTCCACAACACACATTTTCACTATAAGCTAACCAGTCACATTGAGATGCATGCTTAGGGATCCCCTATAATCCCAATACCCTTCACCTCCTAGTCTAATACCACTTGAATCTTATAATAAATCTAGGTTCCTCACTTTCCACCAAGGACTATAATTTCCCTATGGTTGAAAGTGGAATTATTCACATTTCAATTAAAAACCCTAGGTACTTTAGGGTTTCACAGTCTACCTCAAGAAAATGCCTATATATTTTGATTGAAATATGATCTATACTTTAAACCAACTAAATATAAAAGTTAATAAAATCCTCTAACTACTCATGTATTGCAGTTTCCCCCACCAATCCGTACAAAGCCATATAGTTTAGAAAAATAGTTAAAAACCAGGAAATTAAAAGTTTTTTATTGCTCCAACTCATCAAATATTCAACAACCCCTTTCTTTCAACCATAAAAGGCATATATATATTTCATAGAACCTCGTTAACTATCCCCAACTACCATTTGAACCAATATGGCCATTGAGACTGAAATACAAAAAGTTGCACTTTTTGTTGTCAATGTTTTCATGACAACATTGACAACATTTGTCATATTTATGCCATTTTTCCCTCTCTATAATATGAACTCAACCTAATGATCAAAACTAGGTCAAAATAACATGCAAACCCTATTCTACTCTTTTATAGACCTCTAATCACCTTTTGACCAAATTTGACCATGAGGCCTTATAAATTCCTATTAGGTCAATGGTCTTACAAGTGGGTCCAATTGATTTCCAAAGTATTCCCAAATGGTCCATAGGACCTTATTACATGCACATTTACTCATAAAATCCATGAACCTTCATTCTCTCCTTAGTGTTCTTAGGTTCCCCTACACCATACTCCCTGAGTAAAAGATCTCAAGATCCACTTGAGATGAGATCTTGCAAAGTGGCTCCATGTTTCTTTATGTCTTGCTCATCCATGCACACTGCCTCACATGTTGGTAACCCATTCATTTTACCAAGTACTTCTTGACTACCTTGGTGTCCAAGATGACTTCCAATTGCATAGGATATCTTGTTGGAATATCCTTTTTCCACTCCATATCCTCCTCTTCCCACAGACCTTTTTTATCACCTACAATTATATTACCCTTATATGGCATAAGATTTGCAACATTAAAAATTGGTTAAATGTCTATGTCAAGAGGTATCTTTATTTCTTATGCATTAGGTTCATATTTGTGGATTATTTTTCAAGGTTCTATTTTCTTCATAATTACTTTAGTATACTTTCCTTTAGGTAACCTATCCTTCTATAGATGTGCCCATACTAGGTCACCCACTTGGTATTGGATGTCTCTCTTCCTCTTGTCTATTTTCTCTTTATATTTGAGGGCATTCCTTTGAAGTGTATCCCTAACTTGATCATGAATATCCTTTATTGATTCTATAAATTTTTCTCCTTGTGCATTGATCATTACTCCATTAGGAAATTCCCTAGGCTCCAAGATTTTTCTAGGATCCATCCGATAAACTATTTGAAAACAACTTTTTTCAATGCTCTTGTTGATTGAGTCATTATAGGAAAATTCTAACCAAGAAATAATTGCATCCCAACTCTGAACATGTTATTTGGTTAAGCATCTTAATATATTTCCAAGTGATCTATTGACCACTTCAGTCTACCCATATGTTTGTGGTGATAGGAAGAAATAAAGGCTAAGTTTATGCCCAATTTTCTCCATAGGGTCCTTAAAAAATGACCAACAAACTTTACATCTCTATCAGACACAATGCTAGAAGGGAGTCCATGAATCCTCACCACTTCCTTAAAGAAAATTTATGCAATGTGTGAAGCATCGTTTGTGTTTTTTTCATGGAAAAAAGTGAGCCATCTTACTAAATCTATCAACCACCACAAACAAATTGTCATATCCCTTTTGTGTTATTAGAAGTCCCATCAAAAAATCCATACTTATACTATCCCATGGTCTATTAGGAATGGGTAGTGGCTAGTATAAACCTACATTAGTGGTAATTCCCTTATCCCTTTAATACACCACACAAGCTTCAATAAACTTCCTAACATATTTATACATTTTAGGCTAATGATAGTACCTCCTTACCTATTCCAAATTCTTGTCAAGGAAAAAATGGCCACCCAAACTCCCACATTTCTTCTACTTAATGATTTTCTCCCTCATTGAACACCTCAGAACACATAATTAACTTCCCTTAAATAGTAGACTCTCCTTGACTAAGTACTCTTAATATTAAACATTATATGACTTAGATAATGGAGTAAAGACCTTATATATATCATGAAAATATTCATCTCTCTCATACATGAACTTAAGATACTAAACCCTAATGTTTTGCAACTAAATTTCATCCACTTCCATCACCCTCCTACTCAAGGAATCTACCACCTTGTTACTTAACCCCTCCTTATGCTTTATTGTGAAGGTATAGTCCTGAATAGACTCCACCCTCTTCATGTGTCTATGGCTAAATTTCTCATGGCTATTAAGAAATATCAAAGCCCGATTTTATGTATACATAGTGAACTCCTTTGGAAGGAGATAGTTCCTCCATTTCTTGAGGGCTTACACTAAGGAATACATTTCCAAATCATATGATGAATAATTCCTTTTATCCTCATTGTGTCTTTTACTAAATAAATCCATTGGCCTTCCCTTTTGAATGAGTATTGCCACTATGTCTATATTACTGGCATCACATTCTATAGTGAAATGTTTGTTACAATCAGGAAAAATAAGAATAAATTGTTGAGAAACCCTTACCTTTAGTAACTCAAAGGCCCTATATGCAATATTTTTCCAAACAATCTTGCATCTCTACTCTACTTTGATAGTATCCAACACAGGTGCACAATTTGACTAAAATTTCTAATGAATTTCTTATAAAATTTTGACAAGCCATGGAGAATCCTAACTTTTCCATGATCCTAGGGATTGGCCAACTCAAAATGGCCTCTACCTTGGATGGTCCATTTTAAGATTTCCCTTAGAAATAAAAAATTCCAAGTAGACCAACTCCTGCTTCATGAAATCACACTTTTCCAAATTAATAAGAAATTTCTCCTCATGTAGTATCTTCAACACCAACTCCAAATTATTGAGGTGTTCCTCCTTGGTCTTACTGGATATACAAATGTCATCCAAGTAAACTACAAAAAACTTACCTATGAATGTATTTATCACCTCATTCATTAATCTCATGAATGTGCTTGGTGCATTACTCATGCCAAATGATATGACCATCCATTAATAAAACCCTTCATTTTTTTTTAAGGTTGTCTTCCTCTCATCCCCCTCCATAATCCTTATTTAATGGTATCCACTCTTTAAGTCCATTTTAGAAAAATAACAAGCCCCTCCCAAGTAATCCATCAAATCCTCTATTCTAGGCATATGAAATATGTACCTGATTGTATTTTTTTGTATATCCCTTGAATCTATGAAAAGCCTCCACTTTCCATCCTTCTTTGGTGCTAGAACCATGGGTACCTTACAAGGACTAAGGATCTTACTAATTATCCCCTTATCCAATATCTCCTGGACTTATTTGTAAATCTCCTCATTTAGAGATGGATTCATCTTATAGGTAGCTTTCTTTAGTAGGGTGTCTCTAGGGATGAAGTCAATATCGTGACTAACATCTCTGATTGGTGGTAGAGAGATAGGTATCTCCTCCGTCACTACTCCTTCATACTTATAAAATCCTCCACTTCTAATGTTAAATCCTTCCCCTGATCCTTAGACTGATCTAATGTATCCCTTCAAAACTTGAAACATTTCCTTCTCCCCTATCAACATGATACTTGGTTCTTTATTTTCTTGTGGCACATCATGTAAAGGCTTCATTGTATAGTTTATTCCTCCTTTTTTTATCTTCTAGATATTCCTCTTTCCATCATGTTGATCATTCACATCATACTTCCATGGTTAGCCCAACAATAGGTGAAAAATGTCCATATTCACAATGTCACATATTGATCTATGATTATACTCCCCTATTTGAAAATCCATCAAAGATTTCTCATCCACAATAAATTTTGTTCCCTTTTTTCAACCAAGAAACCTTAGAGGGAAAAGGGTGAGGAATCCTTTTCAACTTCAACTTCTTAACCATATCTATGGAAACTAAATTGTTAGTAGAACCTGAATATACAATAACCTTACACACCTTTCCTCCTAATTTGAATGTGGTATTGAATAGGTTCTTCCTCTATGGTGGTTCTATTGGAGAAGGTCCTTTCAACAAGCTTTGTTTCATCATGAGGCTCTCCACAAGATCTGGATTCCCAGGCCTTGATAATGAATGTAAAATTTGAGTATCATCATCCTGAACTAGATGGATTCTCCTTTGTCCCCCTTGACTATTGGTCTAATTTATCTTTATGATCCTCTTGGAAGAGTGTCCCTCATTCCCATAATTAAATCACTTTCCATAGAATATGACATTACCCCTTCCTGACCTCCATTCCTTTCCCTACCATTAGGTCTTCATCACCTAAAGTTGCTTCTAGAATTGGAGCTTCTAGATTGATCCCCTTGACTAGTTTCTCATTGTGATCTTTGTGGTTGGTTTGAGGTTGTGCACTATTTCATTATTAGAGATAGTATTGGTAGCATCCATTCCACATCATCCCTTCTTATTGTACATCTTTGCAACACAACACTTAATGGGTGCATTACTAGAACATAACGACTCAAAAGGAAAAGAAAGGGCCATATACTATATCAGTTAGATGCTTGTGTCTTATGAAATGAATTACACTTATATTGAAAGAGAATGTTTGGCTATAGTTTTTACCTCACAAAATCTTAGACATTATATGTTGATCCACAAGACGATTCTCATTGCCAAGATCGATCCATTGAAATATCTACTTAGTAAAGTAGTATTGACAAGGAGCCTCGCCAAATGGGTCATGATACTAAGTGAGTTCAACATAGAATATGTCAATATAAAATCAATAAAATTCCAATCAATTGTAGACCAATTGAAAAATTCACCTCTATCATCTACTCATCCAATGTTGATAGAATTCCCTGATCAAGGGATATTTTCTATAGAAGAGCCAAAACAATGGAAGTTATATTTTGATGACTAACATACACAAAAAGAATTAGGAGTTGGCATAATCTTCATAACTCCTCAAGGATATTTTATTCCTAGATCTTTCTATGTACTAGAAGTACCTTTATAGAATTAGTTTGATAATATTTGATCAAAATAAGCTAAAATTTAATAATTAGTAAGATATTTAATGCAAATAAAGCCAATAAACATCCTATAGCTCTCTAATTAACAATGCTAATGATAAGCTCTTAGCAAGGTTCCATTAGTGACAGCCCTAAAATGAGGAAATGATAAGTGATTGCACAGATAAAGTCTATTTCAAAGAAACTATGCTTAATTATGCCTAAAATGCCTTTCTATCTCAAATTTGCAATAACTTGGATGCAATTCTTAGATGTGTGGATCCTTTCTCCTAATTTTAGCCCTCTATTTATAGATTTTAGCAAGCATATGGGGTGGAGTTACTTTGATCATGGTTGAATTAAGTTTTAGTCCATGGTTTCAATTATGGGGACAATTTAAATATTTTGTTCTAAAAACTTGGGACAATGAGACAAAATGAGTGGTCAAGATGCTATCACTGTATAAGTAATTGAGATTCAATTTTAGCTTAATCCATGTGAATCCAATTGTCAATTCATATTGGTTGAGGTAATTTCCTCCCATGTGGTAGGTGAGGGAAATTAGGAATTAATTAATTAAATTTTATAATTAGGAATGGGTTGATTTTTTTTAATTAAACTATATAATTAATTATATTAATGACATAATTAATTGATTTATTTTGATTTACTTGATTAATTAGCTTTTGATTTCAATTAATATTAGATTTTGTCTTGATTAAATTAATACCTTGATGTTGCATTAGTTTCTCACTTGATTTAATCTTGAGCATTTTTAGGTGTCTACAAATACCCCTCTTTGAATCGATGTGTGAAATAAATTGGTTCAAAGAATATCCAATGTCCTGATGCAGATTCCTAATTTTTAATTTTTTTATTCCAATAATAGATGCAGATTCCCTAATGAAATCATGATTGATTGATAGTCTCGATGGTCATTTTGATGATAGATTCTTGATGTGATGCTTGTTTTGACTTGATTTGTTGATTTTGATGCCCCATTCATGAATTTGAAATTTTTTACATTGAATGATTGTGTCACTGATTTGATTATGTCGATGATGATCCGAGTGTATGCCCCCTGTGAAATGAAATCAAATTTGATTGTGGTGAAGAAATTTGCATTTTTGATCAATTTTTGTTTAATATTTTAATTTTTTCATTAATTTAGATTTTATTTCTGATATTATTTTTTTGATGGACTAATAACAAATGCCCCTGATTTGACTGATTTGGTGTTTTATATGGACCCTAGGTTAATTTTATGCTAAAAAAGCCCCTTTTTAGGTCAAATGACTATATATAGAGGTGAAAAGTCAATTTTACAATTCATTTTCACCTTTTACTTTCACCTTTTACCCTTTGACCTCTTTGAGTTTTGACAATGGTGGTCTCATATAAAGAGCATAGATTTGAGTGCGGTCATTGTTATCATCACCCATTAGACTAAAGACCTCCCGTGAGTATCCCTAGAAACCTCTTTCCTCAATTTCATGCATTTAATATTAAAAAAAATTTGATTTTTCTAGGCAAGAGTATATTTTTTCAAAATTTAAATCAAATAGTGTTTATGATGTTTTTAATAGTGCGTACAAAATATTTTTAATGCATCCGCATTTTTTAGTAGTGTGTACAAGTAATTTAGTAGTGTGTATAAGGACAAAACCTAGGTTAGGTTTTCTCTTTTTAGATTTCCTGTAGCGCGTATGATTTTCTCTGCGTGAATAATACTTTCTATAGTGTGTGCACATGTTTCTTGTAGTGCATTTAAAATTATGCAGCATGTACACCTTATTTTAGCACATATGATAGTTTTAATAGCACTTTTAAATAATTTAATCGTTCATTTTCCTTTTAGCATGTACAAGCTTTGAAATAGTGTGTACACCATTTTTTGAAAGTTTTAACACTTTTAGTCAGTTGTCCTGCTTGCTTGATTATGTCGATCTGTCAATTGTCTTGGTTGATGATTCCTGTGATGAAACAGGATGTTTGGTGTCAGTTCTGATCATTTGATGATGATTTTGATTGTCAATCCTGATTGGTTGGTTGATGGTAATAGTAAATTTTTTATCCTCTTGGAGTAGAATTAGGAAAATTGATAGTCATTTGATAGGTTTAGGATGTTAATTGACTTGTGATGATTGAAAATTTGATGATTTTGATTACTGATGTGGTGTTAAATTACTTTTGAAGGATCCCCTTTGGAAGGTATCCGTACAAGGGTTATATCCTTGGCCTTTGGATATGATAGAAAATCTGACTGGGTAGGAGAACCGATTGACAGGGCATTGTGGTCTTTCATTTTTCTCTCTATACCTTGATTCTGAGTGAATTAGGGGATATTGATAGCTATAGAAGAGAGGTGGCACTCTGACCATAACACCTTTCACTTTCCTCTAGGGGAGATGACTATCACTCCCAAGGACGTGTATCGAATTCTTCACATTCCCACACACGGAGAGATCATATACTATGACCAGGTTTATGATGGGACAATGTGCAAGTGACTATTTGGTGATCCCACTATTGGTGATGAGAGCATCCTATGGGAACAGTTAACCTCTTTTCATTTTTTTCTTGTAGTACTTGGAGTACTGGTCGGTGGTTTCTTTATTCTTGATCGATGGGGTCACAAATTTGCAGTTGGCTAGGGGTAGATTCTAGAGGACATGATCGGTTATCCTCAGATATTTGACTAAGGTTCCTATGTATTGGCACAACTATATCATGATCTACATGATGTTGTATATAGGAACGATGCTACACTTTCTGCTGGTGTGATATTACTATAGTTATGGACATGGGGGCATCTCCTTGTCACATGACCTATAGTAGTATGATGACAAGACCTTGGGTGGCCATTTGCATTCATATACAAGGGTATGGTTATCCAGGCTCATCTAGGAAAGTTATACTAGTGGCAACATATTATTGATGATCTAGATCAGGTGACATGGAGGCCATATCTTGGATATGATCCATGGGTTGAGGATGCAATTGAGATTTATTTTATGTGTATTCCTAGTGGATGATTGGGCATACACCATTTATTATTGAGCGCTTCTATTTCTACAGAGTCCTCTCACTATATGGCCAAGTATAGGGCATGCCATAGGGACTAGCACTTTATGCACATGTATAGGTAGATAGATCTCTCTAGGGTCCTTAGATAGACTACAAGACATCCAGTGATGAGCTCCTAGGCCTACCACACTTGGCTTGAGTTATGAGGAAGCACATTGTTGATGCTAGTTTGACTGATGATTATTCCTAGTGGCTCCTTCATAACACATTTCCATAATTCATAGATCTCATAGACCCCATTCCTTAGATAGATGACAAGTCAGATGATGATGATGGCGATGATAGTGGTGGAGGAAAATGAGGTCAACAAGGAAGACACACTGGCAGAGCTAGGTGGGGTGGTAGAGTGGCTATTCCTATTATCATTGCCCTGGCTCCTACTAGAGGGGGTCTTCGTATGTGTAGTGGTAGGGCAGGCATCAGAAGTGGACCATTTTGAGCCTTACATTAGGTTTATTAGGTGAGATTAGGTAAATGGAGTCAGCATACAGTTAGAGTTTATAGGAAGGTTGCTCCTGATTTGGTAGCATAGATTAGTGCACAAGTCATTGTATAGGTTGGAGCATAGATTGGGTCACATATGCCACAGATTCCATTGGTTTCATAGGTTCCATAGGCACCTCCATCATAGGCACCCTCGGTTCAAACACCATCATAGACACCATGATGTGCATCATCACAGGAACTTGATAGGTTAGCTTCAGACATAGGGTCTTTATAGGATGATGTGACTGATATCAGACAACAGGTTACATAGTTGAACACCATGATGTAGACCTTCATGGCTACTATGAGTTAGAATGGATTATAGGCCAGCTCGACCAGAGCTCCTATCCTAGGTCCTGATGGTCCCAACATAGATGGTAGTGTAGGTGCAGGTATAGGTGATAGTTGATTGATATGCTATGTCTCTGTTGGTTGATAGACATGTATTTTTATTATTCTTTGATAGAGACTTTTACATTTCACATATTCTTTTATCACAATCTGCTCTTTATTGATGGATACTTTATGTTCTAGACTTTGATTATACAAAATTTGATGATACCATGGACTTTGATTTACTTTTCTTTATGTGATATCATTATGTGTTGGATTTCCTTTTCAGATGATTTATGATATGCATCTCTATATGATCCTATGTCTATATGCTTTATTTTTATGTTTTTCAGATGCAAATTTGATATGAATGCACATGCTATGCTTAGTTAAATATGGATGGATGTCTTATTTATGACATATTAGATGGATGCATTTATTACATGGTTTAATGTTTAATGATCTATAATGATGATATATTTAATGCTTTAATGTTTAATAATATGCAATGATATGGATGGATGTATTTTAATGCTTTATGGATAATGAGATGTAATGTAATGTAATACAGTGATATGATGAATTTAATGCTTTAATGCTTAGTGATGGATTTAATGCAATTATAATGAATTAATGATTTAATGATTAATGGATGAACCAACTTAAGGATGAATGCACCTTGTTAGCTATTTTTCTTGCTATCCCTCAACTCTAAAAGAGAAATAATGAAAACCAGACCTGGGGATCTTTGTCTAGTAACACAAATCTACTTGTTCATGCAAACTGAGGGGCAAGAAAAGACTAATTGATGAGGATTTGATCCTCCTTCTACTTCAAGTTCCACACACTGAGGTAGGTACACCAAAAACACACTAAATCTGCATACATAAACACTTACTCACTAAAACCTTTTATGCAAATAGGAAAATCAGTGGATAGTTCTCAAACTTATAAAACATGGGAGTTCAACTCAACCAGTCTTATACAAGATCCCACCTGTATGATCTACTAAGAACTAGGAAAATGACCAATGTGACAATAAGGATAAACTCCTTCTTCTCTTTGAGCTTTGAGCTCGGGCAGGCTAACCCATTGATTCTCTCTTCAAGGAATCACTAAAATGAATTGTACTACTTGAATACAATCAAACATGAATGTTCATAACAACAGGAAAGTAAAATGATTTCAATTAACTCTTGATGAAGAAAACTGCCATTCAAGCCAAGACCAATGCCTTATCTATTGGGCAACAGACTCAAACAAATATGCAATCCCAAAAAACCTTAACACCAACTCACAAATCTGAATGAAATGCCTTACAAACCATTCCTCTCATTTCAACACCTAGACATCAAATTCATATATAAACCTTGAATTCTCAGAACCTACATTCAAGATTGATTCTCTCCTTGAAAGAAACTCAAAAAATAGGATCACAACTACCTTATAGCCAGTGCATCAAAATGCCTTACAAACTGACACACAAGAACTAAGACCAGATACACAAAGACATCAACAAGAAGTGAATAGGGATTCCATTGTTTTCATTAAAACTTATCTGAAACTGTACATTGCACAACTATGAACACAAAATACAAGACTCAGAAGCCAAAAGCTATCCTAGCAGCATAAATTTGTCAACATCCCTGTTATAATGGAGAGAAAACTAGATATAGGAGAATGGAAGTCACCTACACCTATCAATCCTCAAAAATATCTACAACTAATTCCACCTTTACAAACCTTTTTCCCTCCAAATTTGCAACCTCTTTCTACAATCATTTCTCAAATTGATCTGATCTTGATTCTTGTCCTTGAAGTTTGAACCTGAACTACTCTTTCACAGTTGACTGAAACTAAAAATACTCATCACCATCAGATTCCTCATTTCGTGACCTTTCCGATGATATACAACACTTATATGTTCTGATAAAAAATGAGTTTCTGAGACATTAATCTGTGAACAGGCTCTGACCATTTAAATCTTTGGATTTTAGCCTATAGTTTCAACTATGTCATTTTCTCAAATCTTTTAAATTTGGAAATTTATTACATTATTCTCTGCACATGCCTCAGGAAGCACCAGAACTCACCATGTGTCAACATCTTATTGCATGCTCGGGCTTGACCATAGACTAACCCCTGATTGGAAGAACTGGCGAATGGTTATGATCTCTTAATCTCCCAATGAATTCCTTAATTGTAGTTTCTTCTAGCGATCTGGTGAATAAGGCAATCTTCAATTTGTGGAATGAAATCTTAACCCTAAGTGAAATTATGTGAACTAGTGACCAGGCCCATTCTCTAAATTGCGGAATGTTTTTTCACTAACTATCAGCATTGAGTGAACTGGTGACTGGCGGTGCTCTCCAAGTCATGAAATCTTCCTCTAACTATTGGCTTTCTCACATGACCATGTGACTGGCTATTCTTCAGATCGCAGAATGTTTCAGCCAAATCGCCAGCTACCTAGTGAACTAGCTACCATGGTTAATAGACTGCCACATCTGAATCACATATTATTTTCTCTAACCACTCAAACTTTTGGAGACTACGTGAATGCATGACACATGTCCACCTTAACCACCACCATTTTCTACAAAATTAGCTTCCTTTTGGGTGCAGGCATGAAAATTGAGGCACCAACATTGAGGGTCATGTGCATAGCCTCCAACACTCAATCTATTTAATTATGTTTACTTCGTGCCTTATAAATATCTCCTTTTGTCAATTCAAGACCAATGTGGGATATAGTTTTTGAATGTTTTAAAGGCTTTTCTAGCATTTCACCCAAAATAATGGGGCCTGCCACGCACTACATCACCCTATCAAGGGGCCCACCAAGAGCTGCTAGGCTTCTCATTTACAATACAATCAAAGTGCTAGGGTATTTAAATATTTGGTAGAACCATTTTCCACCATATGTGGGATAAAACCAGTTTACACACTCCAAATGCCTGAGCCCCTCCACTTTGCGCGAGCTCCCTGCTACTTGTTGATTTGCTACCTACTTCAACTCACGAGTCCCTTTGATACATTATGCAAGGAACCTCCATTTACACAGGGCCTTCCTTGTTTACGCAAGCCTCTAGGTCTTCAAGTGCATGAGGCCTCCCCTTTAGCATTGCGTGAGTCATAGCACACTTGCGCTAACTTCCTACCTACTTACACATGCCTCAACTCATTGCAGGCTACATGGTCCTTACTCAGAGCAACTAGATGACCATTCTTGCACAAAATTAGCCTACAGTTGTAATACCCCAAAAATGGGCTATAAGTTCATTAATCTTCTCTATCAACAATTCAAACGAAATCGACATCGAAGTCCTAATCTAAGGCACATCTAAACATCATCGAATCATAATTGATATCTTAAATTCTGCATCGGGGAATATTCCTAGCAATATTCCTAATTATCTTAATTATCTTTAATTTAATGATTATTTGGTGATAAATCACATTTATCCTAAGTTTGATTAATTGAATATTTTCATATTTAATTAATTAGATTTAATATCTTGCCACTTAATTGTGTAATTAAATTTAATTCTATCTATTATTAATTGTATTATTTAATTTTGACAATAAATCCAATATCCTATGAATAATTGATTAAATTTTTATTTAATTAATTAAAGCAAGTTGTCATTATTTAATAATATAGTTTTTAATAAAAGTTTGATTAAATAATTGATTAACCCATAAATCAATTATTTATTTTCAAAAATCAGTTAAGTTGAGCATAAATCACTTTATTTATTTATTAATTCATAATTATCCATGTGCACAATCAAAGAAATAGTTAAACTCCAAATTAGAAAATCAATGCAAAGTGTTGACTTTTTAGAACTCAACATCCTTTTGGAGTTCAAAAAGTTGATCTAAACTCTAATTTGAGTTAAAAAGTTGTTTTTACATGATTTGCATATTTTTGTGAATTAAAATATCCTTTATTTAAAAATAACTCAAAAATCAACCTGGGTTATTTGAGTGATTTATGGCTTTTTTTTCATGCACCTCCAAAGCCTTGGATTTCTATAAAATCAAGGCTCAGCTCATCTCAAATCATCCATAGAATCTCATATTTTTGCACAATCACGCTGGAGAATTGCAATTGGAAGGATGAAAGCTTATTACGAATCAACATTGTTGTGAGATCACTTTTGTTTTCATATTATTGTTAGATCAATTCATAGCATATCAGTTTTTACATATCATAGATTTCATATCAAGTTTTTATCATTCTTATTGCATAGAAAATATATAAAAAAAAGAAAAGATTAATTGCATTCAATTCATATCTAGATCAATTGCATTCAAATCCTTCATTTAGGTGTCGTCTAGGTCACTGATCTTGATGAAAATCTGAGAACATCAATCTCACACCTACTAGAAGGCAGTAAATCGCTTGGTTAGATTAGATTTCAATTATTGCATGATTTTGTTTTTGCTAACCTCTAATATTTTATTGAAGTGTTGTGTCTACAGATCAGGTACAATTTTCACACACACAACAATCACCGGCATTTTTTTAAAAAAGAGTCCATTTTCTATAATCAAGGCCACAACAGCAGTGCAACTTGGGTGCTGATCCTTGGATGTATTGAACATCACTGCAGCTCAAGTTCATCTTAAAAAGATGTCTATTTTGAGAAATGAATTTACCAATGTCTCTAGTGGGCATTGGAACAGACCAAAAGATTGCAAAAATCCTGGTAAAGCTTGTGTTGCAAATTGGGTAGCTGGAGCACCTCGATGACCATCAAAGACCCCAAATGCAAGAACATACCTCTCATTTCCCAAATGAGACAATAAAAAGTGTGCATCCCTATTGCCATGGTGTTGGGTCTCTTAGTTTGTTATGCACTACCTGCTTTCTTCTACACTCACGCTCCCTTAAATTCTTACACTGGCATCTCTTTTGTTATGCGTGAGGGCCCTCAAATGCATGAGCAGCCTCCACTTTCTTTTGCATGAGTCCACAGGCATCTACATTTACACCTACTGCCCCCTTTGCACAGACTTCTCTTTTATTTTTGTCTTCTCTCCCATTTGTGTGAGCTTATGCACCTCTACTTACGCTTATCTCAAAATCAAAACCTACGCAGGCCTCCTATCCAATGTTAGCAACTAGTACATTCATGTGGGCCACTCATTGTTTCACGTGGACAGTATCTTGCTATAGGCATGTTTTGTGTGGGCTTCCTCCCATTTAATTTGCGTAGACAGCCCCTCACATGGCACCTTCCCTTTCTAATTGGTAGCTATTCCATGCACTGGTATTCCTCTATCATTCAATGCTAAAATGCCCCCCAACTTTCCTTTTACATAGGCATCCCATTTGAATTGCATGAACTAATACTTGTGCAAGGCCTCCTTATGTTATTGCATAAGGCACTATATAGCTAATGTGCTGGCTCATGTGTGAGCAGCCCTTCTGCAATCAACTCTCCCCATTGGCATTTTACACAGGCCCATTATCAATATTGGTGCTCATCAACAGCAGCCTCTATAAAGTTTCATGCTGACATGATATTTCTCCCCTCATGCCCTCCAATCCTCTTTCTTTGTGTGAGCAATCCCCAACACAAAAGCGTGAGGCTCTCTGCTCCTCTTGCGCTGGCCTCCTCTTGCAACCAATGCCAGCCTCTTTGTCTTTGCATGAGCCACTTCATTAATTGAATGCTCACACAACATCTTTAATAATCAAATGATGCCCCCCTACGCAAGGTCCATGGTGTATTTACGCAGCAACATCCATTATATATGCGTAGACATCCTCCTTAACCATTACACAGGGAGTCACTTTGCCTCCTCCTTGTAATTGCATGGGTCCTTATTATATTTGGTGCTGGGTCTCCATTTGTTTGTGTGAGACCTCAGTCATTTCACTCACACTAGGCACTCAATCCCCTTTGAAACATAATGTCCCTCACTAAATTGAATCCGCAGGTCTTCTTCTGCTTGCAGCTTCCTCTTTGCTTCACGAGGGAAAGGCCATAGAAAGATAATTCCAAAATTTCTTGTTTGGTGACATGGGATTCATACTTACAATATCCCAAAAAGTTTCTTCCTGTCTATTTTTCTGACACATTCTCACCCATGTCATCAAATCCCAACAAAAGAAAATGCTTTGCCGAGCTTTAACTTCCAATTTTTCCATTCAACTTCAAAATGTTCCTTGACACATCGTATAGAATTTTGGTCTAGACGCTCACAATCTATAGATTTGCCTTGTCCTACATCATGATCTTGAAGTGCACTATTTGATCCAGCCAAGGACCACACACAATTACCAAGCAATCTATGAGGGTATCTGTCATCATCATGACATGCTTGGGATGACATCAGATCGGAAGAATCAGAATTAGAAATGTAGACTTCAGGTCTCCATGGAGGTATTTCAAATTGATATTATCATCCTATAGAAACCTTCTTACAATAATAATAGCCAAAGCATGAAGCTGACTCAAAGTGAGAAAATTGCTCCTCGTTACAATCAGACTCTACACAAGTTCTAGAACTAAAGTCTCCAGAATCAGAAACAGACAATGGGGGCAGTGAACAATGTATTTTCTCTGATCCTTCACATTCTCAAGGCATTGTTTTAGTACCACACAACATGTCTTTGGAGCTTGGAGAAGAAGCAGAGACCATGTCAAAATCAACATTATTTGAAACTCTATTAGACAATCTGCCATTTCCTTACTTGCCAAGCCATCTAAGCATTGCTATTGATTTTGATAAAAAACATTGTTTTGACTATGTACAAGTTCAGTAGTCACATAACCATCTTTGTCGGTCTTGAAAACTTCACTCAAGTAATAAATATAATTAGGTTATTTTAGAGCAGTAGAGCCAAAAGTGAAGGATCTCAAGAGAAAAACCAAATTTCTGGCAAAAAGATCAATGCAATTGTGATTTGCCACATCTGCAAAAAATCAAATTCTCCACATTATTAGTCAGACCCTGTATTCCATATTCCTTAATGTACCCAAAAAGTGGTCACTTGATGAAGTAAGTCATGGTACATTGGAATTTAATCCACTATCCACCTTTTTTACATTCCTGTAAGACTGACTAAATAACACCTAACTGTGTGTGTGAAAATTGTACCTGATCTATAGACACAACACTTCAGTAAAACATTAGAGGTTAGCAAAAATCAAAATCGTGCAAAATTAAAATCTAATTTAACCAAGCGATTTACTGTCTTCTAGTAGGTGCGAGATTGATGTTCTCATATTTCTATTGAGATCAGTGACCTAGACGACACCTAAACGAAGGATTTGAATGAAAAATTGATATGAAATATGAATGCAATTAAACTATTTTTTTGGTATTTTCTATGCAATAATATGATGAAAACTGATATGAATCTATGCTAATATGAAAATTGATATGCAATGCTAATCTAGAAATGATATGATATGAGAATGAAAATTCTAACAATAATATGAAAGCTATGAATTTGAAATTGATCTCACAAAGGTGTCGATTCGCAAGAGCTTTGATTTTCCCAATTCCAATTCTCCAGTGTGATTGTGCAAAAATATGAGATGCTTTGGATGCAAATTTGAGAGATGAATTATGAAGAGCTAAGCCTTGATTTTATAGAAATCTAGGGCTTTGGAGGTGCATGGAAGAAAGCCATAAATCACTTAGATAACTCAGGTTGATTTTTGAGTTATTTGATAAATAACAGATAATTAAGTCACAAAAATCATGCAAAAGCACAACTCAACTCGAATTAGAAGTTTAGATCAACTTTAAAACTCAAAAATATGTTGAGTTTCAAAAAGCTAAAAACTTGCATTGATTTTCCAATTTGAGTTTAACTGGTCCTTGAATGTGCACATGGATAATTATGATTTAATAAATAAATAAAGTGATTTATTCTCCACTTAACTGATTTTTGAAATAAAATAATTAATCTATGGGTTAATTAACTATTTTATCAAACTTTTATTAAAAACTATATTATTAAATAATGACAACTTGCTTTAATTAATTAAATAATAATTTAATCAATTATTCATAAGATATTAGATTTATTGTCAAAATTAAATAATACAATTAATAATAGATAGAATTAAATTTAATTACACAATTAAGTGGAAAGATATTAAATCTAATTAATTAAATATGAAAATATTCAATTAATCAAACTTTAGGATAAATTTGATTTATCACCAAATAATCATTAAATTAAAGATAATTATGATGAATTACTAAGAATATTCCCCGATGCAGAATTTAAGATAATCAATTATGATTCGATGATGTTTAGATGTGCCTTAGATTAGGAATTTGATGTCGATTTCATTCGAATTGAAGATGTGGGAGATTAATGAACTTATAGCCCATTTTTGGGCTATTACATTTTGCCCCTCTTTGAATTACTGTGCAAAGCGCAGTGGTTCAAAGATAGTCTGTGTTTGATAAAGATATGAAACTGATGTTTGAAATTGATAATTGATATGAGACAAAAGCTGATTGATATTGATTTGATATGGAGATAATAGGTCATGAGTGACCAAAGATAATGTTCACTATAACAGAAAATGAACCTATGATTGTGAAAAAGTGTCAAAACACCTAATTCCAAACCTTAGGATTGCTAAGAAGTGAGTGACCGGTTGTAGACTCGATTGTCTTAGCAGAACTAGTAGGTATCACATCCGAATCCTTTAGTTGCTGAAGAACCAAGGAAAGAACACTATGACCCGATGGTTGCAAAAATTGATACAGTTTACAAGATTAAGAGAATACCAGATTGATATGGATCTTGATGAATCTGATATGCCCTAAGTGATGATAGATTTGCCCCGAGCGATGAGGTTTTTTGATGAATCAATAACTAGACATGGTTGTTGTCTTGATTACTGAGGAAAGATATTGATTTTCATAAAGATATGATTTCAAATTTGATTACAGACTTTGAATGATATGCAATACCATGCTCCCTTCGGGATTAAAATTGAAATCTGACAAGAAAAGTCAGCGTTGAGAGTTTAGAAGCATGTTAATTGATTTGAGAACTGGTTAAACACATCCGGTGAATGCATTCTGCATCATTTAGAGGTCCTGGAGACTAAGTTTGACTAGGTTTGACCATGAGTTGACCATGGTTAACCAAGTTGAAATTTTGATAGTTTGATGTTAGATAATTAGTTAAGTTGAATACTGGATTTTTGTGATGATGGAAAGTCGAATATGCAAGTAGTTAATAATATAAACAATCTCAGATTTTGATTTTGATCTCGAAAAAGGATTCTACTTGTTGTTTCGTTGGAGGAACCTTCGTGTGAGATTCAGCTCTTGTTAGATTTGAAGATGCGAGTGGAGAATTGTTTAAGCATTGAAGTTTGTTTAGCCATTGTGAGATCATGCAACATGCAAAATGCAAAGAGACATGCAAAATGAAATGCAACCTAAGACCTAGGACCTAGTCACTGATCATATGTCAATTTGTTATCATCATTGAACTTTTAGGTAACCAGATAAATCAATACAATGCCCACTAGCTATGAAACCATAGACATATGAATATCAATTTGTATGCGCAAGAATCAATACAACACCCATTGGCTAGGCAACCATGGACATATGAATATTGATTTTGTTTTCAGAATGTTAGATTAGATATAAGCACCAAGGCAAAAATGCCAAGATGACCTGAATATCATGTCCATTTTGATATAGCAATTTGTATAAGCATCAAAACATAAATGTCATGATGACCTGAATACACCTTGTGTGACAAACACATCAAATAGTCAAGAGATCATTCCAAATCTAGTGTGAATTACCCATAGTGACCATTTATTGTCCACATCCTTAGGTAAGATCATGTTTCATAGTAGGAGAAAGAACTCACTCAAAAAGACAATAGTTAGATCGAACTTCCTTGAATTTTTTGGGTATCAATGGTCGAGGTATGCATGGCCATCCAATTTGAGATAGAGGCTCTTACAGTCGAACACCATTGCAATCCAAAATTTCCAAAGTTGTTAGATTTTCACATACAAGCAGAAGACAAAGAAAAGATTATGCCCCCAGTCATCACTCTCTAAATCCTATAAAGGACATCATCAAAGAGCTCGAAGGGACACAATATGCAAAAATCTCAATGTGAATCAGTAAGCATACAAGGAGATAAAAGCATGTAAAAAAGCATAGATTGTTTTCAGTTTGATGTTTGATGTTTGATTGCGTTGTTGTAGATGCAAAATCCTTTCTGGAGACAAGACAGACTGACTGACTCACATGAAGCTTGAAAAGACTCTGACTAGATATGATCCATCTAAGATACATGGGAGACCATATGATATGACATTGATTTCCCCCAAGTGTTACATTGATAGGATACAGACGCTTGAGCTGATTGGTGTACAGACCGACTTATTGAAAATTGGAAATGCAGAAACAAATTGGGAGATATGTACAAACTAAAGCAAGACTGAAAGCTAGGAAAGACCAAGATTACACTGGTAGATGGAGCATTTGGAACAAGTGGCGCCCGTTTGCTAGGTTTTCACCATCTTGGCAGAGATTCTATTTTTGCTACCAAGGCGCCTATTTCCAGGTTTTCACCAAGGCACATTTTCAATTTCTTTTCTTTTTTTTTTTTTTTTAAATTCTTTTTTGATATTTTTTTATTTTTTTGAATTTTTGATATTTTTTGATTTTTTTTGTGAATCATCAAAGTGCCTATTGCTAGGTTTTCACCAAGATGTTCATTTTTTCAGGACATTTTCCAAATTTTAAGATTTTTTTAGCATATTTAACCATAGACTGAATGTCTTAGGCATAGAATTTCTTCAGATGGAGAACGTTGATTGGTTCTCGGAGCTGTTCTCCTTCAGTCGTTGAGAGTTGATAGGCACTAGAGCCAAAAGTAGCAGTGATGACAAAGGGACCCAGCCAGTTGGGTTTGAACTTCCCCTTGCGTTCTTGATGGGATTGATTTTTTGGATTTTCTCTCAAGACTAGATCGCCAACCTGAAATTCTCTGTGTCTGACTTTCTTGTTGTAGCCTCTAGACATTCTCTTCTGATATACTCTGAGATGATCATACACTACTTGTCTGCACTCATCTAGTAGTTCAAGTTCTTGCAACCTAGACACTCTGTAGTCATCATCAGTTACTAGACCATGCATTCTAATTCTAAGTGATGGGATTTCAACCTCAATAGGTAGTACCACTTCAGACCCATAAACTAAAATGAAAGGTGTAGCCCCAGTAGGTGTTCTGATACTTGTTTTGACACTCATTTTGGTACTTGTTCTGATGCTAGTTCTGATACTGATTCTGATACTGATTCTGATAATTATTCTGATACTAGTTCTGATACTTGGTATACTTGATAGCATCTTTTTCCATTGCAAACTCCCAAGCAAGATCATATTGTGTAGTCCCAATGTCTAGCAAGGTGGAGAACAAGAGGGATTGGCAAGCTGGTGGAAGAGATGGAAGACAAGAGAATGAAAGAGAATGAAGGGAAGAAATCCTCAAGGTAAAACTCCTCAAGAATACTCAAGCTAGGGAAAAATTATCCTGTAAAGTGCATTGGGACAAGCAATGAAAGGCTAGCATAGGATAAGTCACAAAAGCGGAATGCCAAAGCAGGAAAGGATGGAGTCCAAAGGAGTAGACATGTCAAGAGGCTTCATAGCATCGTGTTTTACTCTTTTTTTCTATTAGATCAAGACCAAAGGGTAAAAAGATAGCAATAGGTGAAAATGAATGGAGGAAGATAGACATGAAGGCTAAACAAGAAGGGAATGAAAGCAAGATCATCATAAGATAGCTCACAAGATAGCCAAATGTTCATGTATAGATCAACATTGTCAAGATCAAAGAGAGAAGATGAAATGGATGAAATATGTAGAAGAACTAGGCATGATGCCTGATTGCCAGGTTTTCATCATGGTACTTATCCAAGGTGCCACAAGGGAGTGGTTTTCACCATAGGATGAATTTATTTCTTTTTACTTTTGCTACCAAGGTGCCTGTTTTCAAGTTTTCACCAAGGTACATTTTCAATTTTTTATTTTTTTTTTCTCTTTTTGGAAGAAGGCAAACTTTTTAGATAGTTCTCCTTGAAAGGATAAACCATGATATGCTAAGGATTCAAAATGATATGCTCAAAGATGTTGATAGGGAAAGGGAGATGGAAGAGTAAAATGGAGGATAAAGTTTTATGTAAAGCAAGTGAGGTTGGAAGATAGGAGGAATAGGCAAATGAGAAAAAAGGATAGAAGGTAGAAGGATAATGAATGGAAGGATTGTGAAAGGGTAGATGGAAAGGAAGGCAAGATCAACATAAACACACACCTTGAAGGGTGGCAAGAGGGTGGAGGAAATGCAAATGAAGGAATACATGAAGGAATATGGCGAATGGATAGCAGAGGTTGTGGTTTAGGCACATGGAATGGAGGAATGCTTTTGGAAGAAGATGAAGTGGAAGTCTTTGGAAGCTTGAATGTCAACTTCACTTGTTGCTCAACACCAGACTCTTTCAAGAGAGACTTTGGAATCCATATAGTCGTAGGCTTTTCATTTCTTTTTGGTAATTTAGAGACAATATCTTCAATGATGAATTTTGGAACCCATACTTGTCTTGTAGTTTTTTTCTTAAATATCTCTTTTGACTTTATATTTCCATGTCTATTAGAGGAGACATGGTGATCTTTTTTTGATAGATTCTTGTATTGCTTTTTTTTCTTGTATTGAACATTAAAATTACTTCCAAAAGACTTGGGACTTGTAGAAGGAGGATATGACTGGTTTAGATGGGTGGGTGGATGAAAAGGATTCAGGGGTATGCATCTATGTTGATCTTGAGGAAAGATAGGAGATGGAGGGACGTAGGGACCCAAGATGGATGGCGAATTAGGAGAGTTAGGAGGGGAAAGTGAAGGGACATAAGGACCCAAGATGGAAGGTAGACGTGAAGCTCTTAGTAGTGGTGGAAGAGGTCCAAGGATGGAAGTGGAAGATGCAAAAGGATAATCAATAAGTTCATCAGCATCTATATGACAACCAAGGATATCAACATCTTTAGAGTGAGCATTAAAATTTTCAATAGAATCATGGACATCTTGAATATGAGCACCTTTTTTGATAGGATTGTTCAAAGCTTGCAAAGACTTAGGAAGAGTAGAAAGTGGAAGACTTTGATCTTGACAAGGATCTTTGGATAGCATAAGCGCATAATTTTTCTCTTGATTGTCAATGGGCTTAACATTGGAAGTAACAACACCATTTTTACCAACCTTAATGGAAGTATCATCTTTGGAAAGTGAAAGTTTAGTAAGGTTATTTTGATTGTCAATAAGCTCAACAGTGTAAGTAGTAGCTTGATCTTTCTTAGGAGAAGACTTAAGACATGGTGGAATGCATGAAAAAAGGTGTGCAGGATCAAAAGAACCCTGAGGTGGATAAGAGACATCATGAAAAGGAGTGGACGACATGGAGGGTTCTTGATCTTGATCTTTCTTTATGTTCTCTTCTTTATCATTTTTAGAGTCCTCTTGACATGGAGCCACTTCTAAGGGCAAGGAAGCATGTTGGGATTGTATGGATGACTTTGGAAGAGATGGTGGAGGACTAGCTGAAGTAGGGATTATAGCATATGAAGGCTTAGACTCTTTAGGTTTATCATTATTGAAAGTATTTGCAGCCAAGTGAAGGTTAGCTTGAGTTTCTTTAAGAGGTAGCCCTAGAGGATAATTATAAGGAACCACATGAAAAGTATTAGGGCTTGTGTTGGATAAAGGTTCTGTGAAAGATTTGAAAGACTCAGAAGCTTGAAGAAATGTACAGGTATTGGAGGAAGTAGGGGATGGAAGGGAACCATCACAAGACAAAGGTCCAACATTAACATGATCTTTCTTGAGAGTGTAATCTTTATTTTCAGCCTGAGGGTTCTTAGAGGAGAGATCCTTGTAGTATTGATGCTTCAAGCTAGCACGATGCATTTTATAGTCCTCAACAATAGTAGATAGATCATAATCAAGGTATTGTCCACAAAATCCATCAAAGTCTCTTTCAAAATCAGAATCATATAGATCACCATCATGATCTATCCAATGTGACGACCCATTTGTAGTAAGTAGGAATGAACGATGAGGAGGATTCTTAGGAACAAAGGTGTCATAGGTATCATTACATTGTCTATCATCATAGTCATCATAGTCTCCAAAGCTTGATGTGTCACTCTCTGTGGAAGAGGTATCATAAGGGTTGTCACATTTCTCACATATTGTTTGAGGGCATGGTGACATGTACAAGTCTTTATCAAATGGAAAAGTGCATAGAGTTTCCATGGAGAACTCTTTAGGTTCCTTTTCTTTCTCAAGTTTGTCAAGATGGACTTGCATAGCTTATAGTTGCTTCATCATAGCAGTGATTAGAGCTTCTTCCTCATGTGTACTAATTCTTTGAGACATGTGTACTAATTCTCAATAGCTACTACTCTATTCTTGACACAGTGATTTGTTCGATAGATTCTAGAATTATGCTGAAAAAGCTAAATATCTGGCAATTCTAACAATTTTTTTTTTGACAACTTTCAAAAATTTGCCAAATGACATTCTGCAAACTCGTACGACAGTGGGTATGCTATGAAATGACAGTTGCAAAACTCGTACGATAGTTGGGTAGCAATGAAACGATAGTTGAAAATCTCATACGACAGTTGGGTAGCAATGAAACGACAGTTGAAAATCTCATACGACAGTTGCAAGATTTTGACTTTGAGAATTTGCTGGCATGGAAACTCATATGACACTGGGTATTCAATCATACAACAGATGGGTTGTAATGAAATGACACTTGGAAAAACTTGTATGATTTTTGACTTCCTGAAATGATTTTTGACTCTAGAAAGGATTTTACGTCAGTTTTTGCAAAATTTTTAGTTTGTAGATTCGGATTGTTTGCAAATTTCAATGTCTAAATTTGAGGATTGTAATAGATTTGTTCATTTTTAGTAACCAGATAGATAAACAAGCACGCAAAATAGAAAGCAAGTGATTTCAAGCATGTTTGAAAACAATGAACAAGGGAAAAAGCAACCTTGTGCATGAACAATCAAGTGACTTATTCGTTCTAATCCTCAGAAGCGCTAATTGTGTATGTTCTAAAAATGTTTTGCAATAACGCACATATACCCTATAAAATGAAATTTTGGCATCGCTAGGGGTTTTAATAATGGTTTGACTCTGCAAATTTTATGATCCAAAGGGGTGAACTCCAATCTCGGCGCACCAGGGTTTTGACACAGTCCGAGAACTTAATCTTTAGGAGCTGCTAGGGAGATCTGACAACCCAACAATGAACCATGCCCGTGGAGATTTCTTCCACAAGGACATTTATATAGCGGTTGTCACTACCATGGTGAAAATGGCTATTACTGCTTGAGGTTCTGTCAATGCAGTTTACCCTATGAAGGGATTGTCCGCTATGGTTAACCCTCTCTAAAGATGACTCCCAATAGTATACCACAAGGGGACTTGGCTCTAGATCTAAAGTTTTTGACACCTTTTCACTTTTAACCCAAACAAAGCAAGCAAATTAATTTGACACGCTAAGACAAAGTTTTACTTCACCAAGGTCTATGATGCCAACTCCACATGATCTATCAACCTCTCTAGGGAGAGAATGTATCAATCAATAAGAGAAGGTGCACTAACCAATTTTGATTCACCAAAGCTCATGATGTCAACCCCACGTGATCTATCAACCTCTCCTGGGAGAGAATGTATCGATCAATAAGAGAAGACACACTAACCAAGTTGAATGTGAAATGCTCCTCCCTATCTACAAGGATTCTATCATCAAGAAAGATTTCGCTAGGAATCCAATCTCTCAAGAATCATGAATATTGTTTATAGGGCCTAATTACTATGTGAGCACAGATATATTCCCGAAAGCAAATCTACCAAAAGTACCCAAAAAGAAGAAAGAGGAACACTTAACGCTTAAAGTGAATATGAGATGAGTCCACAAGGTGGAACACTTAACACCTCACACAAGCTGAAAATGAGTCCCCAACTTAGAAAATAAGTGAGTTCCTAAAAGCACAAAAGGGTTGCTTGGTGGAACAATTAACGCTTCTCTCCTATAGACCCCTCCCCTTTATGGCGCTGAGATTGCAACCATGGGGTGGAATGAGGGGCCAGCGGATTAGCGAGTCCAATAACCCAAGATAGAAATCAAGATCAATTACAAGTAATCTAAGACTGCTAATAAATACTTAAGGTGTCACAACCTAGTATTCAATTATGCAAATTCATAGAAAAAGCATGCAAAGAAACACTCAAGCTAAACACATAAGAGAGTTATTTTAAGGCCAAATTGAAATGTTATTAGATGAAAGAGAATACCTGGGATCCTTGCAACATGCTTAGTAGATTTTACCTGATTTTTAGCAATTCTTGTTGAGCTTTTTCATGCAAGCAAGTGACGAACTCTCCAACAAGCAAACAAGCAAACAAGATATGCAAAATATATTAAACTTATGAAAACCATAGGGTTAGCTCTAAAAATCAATTATTATCAGCAATAATAACAAGAAATTGACCCAAATGACAACTCATATCATTCATTGAACCATGTAAAAAAAATAAGTGCATACCCATCATAAAATTTTTATTTTTTTGCACTGCATTTGACCTAGTCAACAAGATCTAATTTTTTTGATATGATTTTGGCCACAAAAATAGAAATTTAGAATAGAGAACCCTACTAGAAAATAGAGATCTTTCCAAAAATACAAAAATTTTAGAAAAATCTTTTCATTTGTGCCATAGAGACCCGTTTTATCAAAATAGACCAGGTTTTTTAAATTGACTATTTGAGCTATTATATCATGTCCAAATTTAAAACACAAAGAATGAACCCCTTGTATAATTTAAAGAGATTTTTGAAAATATAAAAATTTCTAAAAAATATGTTGATTTACGTCAGATATTAATTTTTTTTGAAATTTCAAGAAAAAATTATTAAAAATTCAAAACATATTAAAAAATTCTAAATTTTTTTACTGTAGCTTTCTTAGCATGTCACCAACTTGTAAAAAAAATTTCAAACCAAAACTCTAAGCTGTTTAGGAGATAAAATTAAATCTTTGAAACTTTAGGGTTTTAGCTCCCAAAAAAAATTAAAACTAGCATGCAAAGGTGGGTTGCCCCACGGTTGGTGCCAGAAATATGTGTGTAAAAATTGTACCTGATCTATAGACACAACGCTTTAGTAAAACATTAGAGGTTAGCAAAAATCAAAATCGTGCAAAATTGAAATCTAATTTAACCAAGCGATTTACTGTCTTCTAGTAGGTGCGAGATTGATGTTCTCATATTGCTATCAAGATCAGTGACCTAGACGACACCTAAATGAAGGATTTGAATGCAAAATTGATATGAAATATGAATGCAATTAAACTATTTTTTTGGTATTTTCTATGCAATAATATGATGAAAACTGATATGAATCTATGCTAATATGAAAATTGATATGCAATGCTAATCTAGAAATGATATGATATGAGAATGAAAATTCTAACAATAATATGAAAGCTATGAATTTGAAATTGATCTCACAAAGGTGTCGATTTGCAAGAGCTTTGATTTTCCCAATTCCAATTCTCCAGCGTGATTGTGCAAAAATATGAGATGCTTTGGATGCAAATTTGAGAGATGAATTATGAAGAGCTAAGTCTTGATTTTATAGAAATCCAGGGCTTTGGAGGTGCATGGAAGAAATCCATAAATCACTCAGATAACTCAGGTTGATTTTTGAGTTATTTGATAAATAACAGATAATTAAGTCACAAAAATCATGCAAAAGCACAACTCAACTCGAATTAGAAGTTTAGATCAACTTTAAAACTCAAAAAGATGTTGAGTTTCAAAAAGCTAACAACTTGCATTGATTTTTCAATTTGAGTTTAACTGGTCCTTGAATGTGCACATGGATAATTATGATTTAATAAATAAATAAAGTGATTTATTCTCCACTTAACTGATTAATGATATAAAATAATTAATTTATGGGTTAATTAACTATTTTATCAAACTTTTATTAAAAACTATATTATTAAATAATGACAACTTGCTTTAATTAATTAAATAAGAATTTAATCAATTATTCATAAGATATTAGATTTATTGTCAAAATTAAATAATACAATTAATAATAGATAGAATTAAATTTAATTACATAATTAAGTGACAAGATATTAAATCTAATTAATTAAATATGAAAATATTCAATTAATCAAACTTTAAGATAAATGTGATTTATCACCAAATAATCATTAAATTAAAGATAATTATGATGATTAGGAATATTACTAAGAATATTCCCCGATGTAGAATTTAAGATAATCAATTATGATTCAATGATGTTTAGATGTGCCTTAGATTAGGACTTTGATGTCGATTTCGTTCTAATTGAAGATGTAGGAGATTAATGAACTTATAGCCCATTTTTGGGGTATTACACTAACAGGCCTCCAAATGCGGCTTTAAAAATTGACTTAATGTCTTGACAAGAGAGCACCACTGAGCACACATGCTAACATCCAACATGTAAGTACACCGGTCAAAAGAAACTGCCCACAAAGATTTGAGCCAGAAGACATTGATGATCAAACATATCCATTTGACAATTAAAATTGTCAGTACTGCAACAATCACATAAATTGCCTCTGGGACCGGCTTTTAAAACTGACCAATTGAAACTTCCAGGGATCAGCAATCGGGGCATTAATTTTTCATCATACAGAGAGTATAATCCATAATTAGTGTTCATGACGAATAATAGGGTGCATTTGGCAATCAGGCAAAAATAGGCTCTCAGAATTGCAAACTGGGAAACACAGCAAAATAGTGATTTGTCCATACGGAATGACCCTGGGAAAGTATGCTAAAAGATTCGTCAAGACTTCAAACTTCTCATACTTATAGTATTTTTAGAGTAGAACATAGTGGTACAACCCATTCAGGCTCATCAATTATGGATCAAAAGTTATAACAGCATGAACATGGGTACAAATCATTCTGCACATTCCACAACTTGCAAAACAATAGAAGTTGTGTTTGGAATCGCATTTGCAAACTGAGCAAATGGATTCGTAATGACCTCAAAATGGAAACATAAGAATTATTTGACCCCTAGAGTATGATGCAAAAGGAATTTTCTCAATAGGGTCAACTGGGTCAAAGCTATGATTGATCAAACAGGCCCTTCCAGAATTCTGAACAATTACACAAGTGCATGACCACAACAAACAATCAACTTTGAGGGGTTCGAAACCTAGTCAAATGGATTCGAAATGACTTGAAAATTGGAACATAAGTTCTTTGTTATGCATACTAAACATCCTCAATGTAGCGGGTCATGAAACATTTCTGGATGCAAGATATTCAAGGGCAAACTAGGCTACTGTATTTGTGTACTCAAAATAGTGCACTTCTATGAATCATTACAATCAAGAACACTCAAGAATGAGGTCTCAAAAATTGATCCATAGCTCCCTAGGCATGGAGTGCAAGGGTGTTAAGAATACTCTCAACTAGAGTTATTAAGCCAATAACCTTGCTAGTAAACCATGCAATGGGAGATTCAAATGAAGACAAGGGCAAGAATGCCAATATCCCCAAGAATCAAATGAAATGCAATGCAAGCTAGATTAAGATGAATATGCAAGCTAAACTATGGAAATGAAAGAACAAGTATTACAAAGCCTCCTAGTTAAGCTAGATGAAGTAATCTAAAGCATAAATAAAACTAAGCTAAGTATGAAGCTATGAATGTCATGATAATGCAAGAAATGAAACTATGATAACATGTAGATGCAAAAGCCAAGAATGCTCCAAATCTTCAAAAAGCTCCAAAGTGACCTAGAAAACCTGCAGCATAACATTAGCATAAAAAAGTTGGGGATCTAGAATGAAGAAGAGAGCTCTCCTTTTATAAGAAATGAGAAGGAATAGACCATGGAGAGAGGCAAAAGATTTAATCAATGGTGGAGCATCAAAGAGGAGCAATCCATGTGCACAAGTATCCTCCAATGAGAAAATAAGAGTTGACTTTTGTGTCCACATGAGACAAAAAGTGCTTTTTCCCTTTTTATAAAATAAGAATAATGCTTTATTTGTGCAACTTAGGATAAGATGAAAAGTGGGGGCTTTTTATTTATTAAAGGGGGAGGAAATATTCCTTTTAAATAAATAAAGACATAGGATAAGATGGTTAGCCCATAGAAAATAATAGAACAAATGACAGAAGTAGGATTTGATCAAGAATAAGCAATTGATAATTTAGCAAAAGGGGCTAATACTCTAGATGACCATTTTTTGGTGTATATAGTATTTTGTTTGACACTTAGGTAGAATTGTGCAAATTGACACATGCTCAAAATGGGACTTTACCGAATGATTTGGGATGATAAAATAACAATGCAAAATGCATGCACATGCTGAATGGAGTGTGTTAGAAACCTGGAACACCTCATAGGCTTCAAAATGATAGCTAGGTACATATGCATGAAAGGGATTTAAAGGGCTTCAAACTATAAAATTTTAACATGGTAATCAAAATCCATGTCATATTTTTTCATCCCAACACACCTAATAAATAATAGATGCAAACTAATTAATGAATGATGAAATGACATAATGATATCTAATGATTAATGCTTAGTAATGGACTTATTGTAATCAATGCAATATAATGATTAAATACAATGAACCTTAAATGAATACAACTTTATGTAATGAACTATGTAACTTAATACAACTAAATAATGGTTAATGCAATCTAAGCATATGAAATTTAATGATACAATATAATGCAATTAGCTAAAATGAATGCAACTAAAATGTCTTTGATTTATGATGCAATTTAACCTAATGCGATTTAATATAATGCAAGTTTGATTTTGATTTTTCAATTTCCAACACATTCAATGACATAAAGTAATGATGAAAAATTTCAATTTTAGCTTAACTCCACACCATTTTTATTTTTCATAACCCATTTTGAGAAAAGGATCCATGAAAAATAAATGCATTTAATCTAGTATGGATGCAGCTAGCTGTCACTATTTAGAATTAGGATACTTATTTTCATCACCGAGCATTTTTGAGACTTGAAATTGGTACAATCCTCACTGGTTCAACCATGATGATATGAATACCTTTTTCCTTCTGCATTACATGCCTAAAGCTGGTACAAGTTTCACTGGTTAGATTCAACCATGAGCATCTGTATATTGATTTCGTTGAATTCAATATTGCACCTAGATTTTGGAATTATGATATAGAACATCAAAATATCCAAGGTTTCTTGTTGTGTAAATAAACAAAGATCTTGGTTTCACCATATGTACATGTCCTTGATGATTCTTTGATGATCATTTCATTAGACAGTTGATACATATTTTAAAACCTTGATCTTAGGATAGTCATGCAAAAAATAATAAAATATCATGCTTTTATCATCCCTTATCTAGTCTAAGACTTTATCGATTTGCTAAAAAGACATGATTTCATCAATCAAGTAGTCACTTAGAAAAATAATTTGCATTATTTTTGAAATCCATATTTTAAGTAGAATTCCATCCATTTCATATTTGATTTTTCATTTTAATCCTGATAAAGGTAAGGTCACTGTGAGATCATGGATAAAAAATCTTTTATTTTTCTAATCATTAATTGGATTGGGATTTGAATCGATTGTCTAGGTGTTATGCTTGTGATTGGATGCATTAATTAATGTCAATTGACATCTATTTGATGAATCCCTTCTCATTTTTAGAATAAATTTGGCCCCAATTTGATTTCATTTTGTTGTTGGACTTGGACACTTTTCAAATCTATGACGAAAGTCTTTAGGTATTTTGCAATTGCGACTGTGGGATTTTATTATACAATGTTTACAAATGATGGTGAATGCAATATCTACAAGGATGGATAGGCATGAGACTTGACTTGAAATTCAATGGTGTCTATTTACCAGGTTTTCACTGATTGAATTTATTACTCTTTTTCTCTTTTTATGTTTTTTTGCTACCAAGGCACCTATTTTCTAGGTTTTCACTAAGACACTTTTCTTTATTTTTCATTTTAAAAAAATTTTTAATTTTTTTTTTAAATTATTCTCTTTTTCAATTTTTTTTGTTTTACCATCAAGGCACCTATTTTCTAGGTTTTCACCAGGACAACACTTTTTTCAAGATCATTTATGAATGTTTTTGAATTTCTTCATGCTCAATTTTCCACTATTTTTTATTTCTTCAAGATCACTTTTTGTTGTTTTTGAACTTTTTTGCATTTCTCATTTTTTTCTTCTTTTCTATTTTTCAATGTTTTTGAATTTTTTCAGGATCACTTTTGACTATACAAAATAAATAGGATGCTTCCTCATCTAATATTTTGATAATCTTTCACTTTACACTCTTTCATCTTTTCTAGGTGTAAAACCTTTTCTGGTGTATATTGTTGATGGGTTCTTGTAGTTCCTCTCCATCACAATCAGCTATATTGTATGTACCTATTCCAAAATAAGAAGTAATAATGAAATGGCCTAACCAATTTTCTTCCCATTTCCAATTCTTCTCTCTTTCTACCTATTTTTTGCATTTTCTCTCAATACCAAATCACCTATTTGAAATGTCCTTGCTTTGATGTGTCTATTGTAATTTCTTGACATTCAATTCTGATACACTTTGAGATAATCAAATTCTTGTTGTTGTCTTTCATCAATAAATTCCAATTCTCGCAATCTAGTAACCCTATAGTGTTCCTTAGTTAGCAATCCATGTAATGAAACTCTTAGGGATGGAATTTCAACTTCTAATGGTAGTACCTCTTCAGTTCCATAAACCAATGAAAATGGTGTAGCTCCTATTGGCATCCTCACACTTGTTCTATATGCCCATAAAGTAGGATTTATCTAAATTTTCCAATCTCTCCCTAAGTTATCAACTATCATCTTTAATATTTTCAAAATGTTCATATTAGTGGCTTCTGCTTGTCCATTTCCTTACGGGTAATATATTGAAGATGAATGATGTAACATATGGAATTTTGCACACAATTCTTTCAAGTCCTTGTTCTTAAAATGTTAGCATTATCTATTATGATGGCTTGAGGGATGTCATACTTGCAAATTATATGGCTCAATATGAACATGGAGATTAGTATTCCCATTGCGGTGGATAATGGCACAACTTTGACCCATTTTGTGAAGTATTCAGTTGTAGTTATAATGAACTTATGACCATTGGATGAAGGTGGGTAAATCATGCCTATTAAATCCAACCCCCATTGATAGAAGGGCTAATGTGTAGTCATCAAATGTAGTTCTTGAGCTGGTACTTGAATTAGGTTTCCATGATATTGGCATTTTTGACAAGTCTTTGCAAAATGACATGCATCTTTCTCCATGGAAGGCCAATAATATCCTATCCTTAGAATTTTATTTGCTAAGGTTAACCCATCTAAATGTGACCCACAAATTCCTTCATGGATTTATTGTAAGGATAATTTTGATTCCTCCTTCTCTAAAAACCTTAAAATAATTCCGTCAAGACTCTTGTGATACAATGTGTCAAATACAAGGGTGTAACAAGAGGCTTGTCTTATGAAGTTCCTTTTCTGGTTTCAAGTTTGGTCCAAGGGTAGGGTTGGGTCTTTCAAGTAAGTATGGATGGATCCATACCAGGGTGAGTCATGTCCCACTAATGGGAAAATGATGTTGGAATTGGAAGGGTCAAATGTGGGTTGTCCCATTTATTCTACCATGAATTTATATCTTGCGCTTTGGTCCATCATTTGGAGGAGTGAAGCCAATGTAGCCATGGCATCTGCTGCTTTGTTCTTTTCTCTAAGAACTTGCTCAAATGTGATCAAGGTGAATATTTCCTGAGATCCTCTATCATATTCTTATAAGGTATCAACTTGTCATCTTTTTTTTGATATTCATCATTTATCTGATTAATGACTAGTTGATAATCTCCATATATCTACAATTATGTCACCTTCCATTCTAAGGCTAGTTTGATGTCAATGACTAATGCCTCATATTCAGCTATATTATTTGTGTGTGGAAATAGTATCTTATATGATTTAGGGATGTTGATCCTTGGGATGTAATCAATAATATACCCTCTCCTGAGCCATGTTAAGTATAAGAACCATCAAAGTATAATTTCTATGTTTTTTCTTCAACATTGATTATTTTTAAATCTGGAAATTCCACCTGAATAGGATGTTCATCTTCTAATGGTTCCTCTGCTAGTTGATCTTCTATGACTTTGGCTTTGATTTCCTTTCTATCCACATACTCTATATCAAATTTGCTCAATACCATGACCCATTTGGCCAACCTTCCCATCAAAGCTATTTTTCTTAGAAGATATTTTAGTGGATCAATTTTTTCTATGAATTTGATCTCATGAGATAACATGTAGTGTCATAGCTTTTGGGAAGAGAAAAATACTACCAAACATGTTCTTTCTATGAAATTGTAATTCAGCTCATATTTCACCAAGGTTCTTCTTATGTAGTAAATAGCCTTTTCTTTTCCATTTTCATCTTCTTGAGCCAAGAGTGCCCCTAAAGAATGTTCTATTGCTGAAATCTGTAATATCAAAGGATTTCCTCTTATTGGTGGATTCATCGGGATTGGTGGATTCATCAGGTACCTTTGAAGTAACATAAAAGCTTCTTCACACTTTTCATCCCATATAATGTTAGGAATGAATGTTGAATATGTCCTATGGGGGAGTACTCAGAATCATTTTGTAGTAGTTGTATGTTTCATTCATGACTATAGTTGTCATTGATGTCAATACAATGATCTACTAGAGATTACCAGAGAAGAGGAAAGTGTTTGAATTAGCGCACATGGAGTATTGAAGATAAAGCTATGCAGAGTTGAGGATTTACTCTATATTGTGTCATGAGCTCATGGTCAAGAGCGCATATATAAATTCAATTATTCATGATATTTATGTGTAATTCACTGGAAGCAGTATTCAGGTAGTGTTTCTGAGAAGAGGCTTGTGGTAACTGGATGATATCTCCTAATTGGGATAGAATATAGGCATGCAAATTTGTACAGTTGATGAAGACATTATGATAGTGATGTGGATGTGACAACATGGTTAGAGGTCACACGAGTGAAGATTTATTTTGTTTGGAAGTTGATAGTTTTTATGTAATTGTGAAATATTATGTAACATGTGAAGGTTTATATTTTGTAATTGGTTAAGCCTTGTTGGCCGACTCATTTTTAATTATTTGAGTGTGGTATAAAGGAAGGATTATTTTCATTTATTATTATGATGAAAATCAAGAGTATGTATAAGGAATTTTAGAATTGAGCAATATATGTTGTAAGAGGATATGCGAATTGCAAATATCCGATATTTAGTTCTTTGATGAAGCAGTTGGTGTAGTTTGGCACAAAAAGAGGAGAAAAGATAAGTTGTCAAGATTAGTAATTATTTAGTATTATTCTTTTTGAGTAATACAGAGATCAGTTGGACAGTGTGTTTAGTGATCTTTCCCTTGAAGTTGTTTGGACAGTGGGTCCTTCTATCTTCCATAACTCCTAACCGGGTTAGAGTCTTCTAATAGGGATTCAAAGTCTCCTAAAAGGGACTCATATGTACTAAATTTATTTCATAAGTCTCTTAACAGAGTCCATCCTCTCACAAGGAATTTTTATATTGGTACATCTTTTATGTGCATCATTCCCATTGGAGTTTACTCTATGATCAAGAGGTTCCCTAGTCAACATATCTTGTGTTATTGTGTATGTTTATCTTTCTATGGTTGTTGTTTATATTGATTACATGGCTGAAATCTATTAATGGTGATAAAAGTTGTATTTATCTGATAACTCATTCACCCCCCCCCCCCTCTCACAGTTATCTTGGTGGACTTTACTTTCTAACAATTGGTATTAGAGAGACAGTTCCTTGAAGGAAAAGTTTAACAACTTAAGGAGATCCATGGTGAATCATTTCAAGAAAGAAAGCCCTAATTTTGATGGAGTAAACTATGACAGCTGGAAAGAAAAGATAAAGACACATTTTCTATGTTTAGGACCAGCATATTGGTTAATCACAAAGAATGAGAAGACTATCATTAAAGAAGACACAATTGAAGAATGTACTAATGAGGAAATAGATATGTTCATGTGTAACATACTTACCAGAGAAGCACTCTTGTCATCCCTTCTAGAGAATGAATACAATTAGGTAAAATATCAAAGGATATCTCATGAAATTTTCTTAGCTTTAAAATCTACTTTTGAGGGTGATGTACATGCAAAGAGAGCCAGATTACATAATTGGATATGTGCATTTGAAGATATAAGAATGATGGGGATGAATCTTTTAGAAGTTATATTGGTAGAATGTTAGAGATTGTTGCAGGTATCAAATATTATGAAGGAAATAAGACTGAGAATGAAGTAATATGGAAGATTCTAAAGACATTAACTCCTATATTTAAGCATACAACATAGATGATTGAACAAGTTATACCTTGAAATCTGAACTTTACCAGAGAAACTCTTCTTGGAAGACTGGAAGTAGCAGAGATAAGCTTAAGATAGTCAGGAGATCTACCTAGAATTGAGATAGCATTCATTGCACTTAATGTTTTCCCTACCTTGTTAAGAAGAATTATTGTAAGTGGAGACTATGCTAGTAGCAAAAGATCTAAGACTGAAGAAGATAGAAAGATTGAGGAAGGATTTGCCTTTCTTGTGAAAAGAGAACCTGAAGGTATGAAAATCTTTAAATGTTGGACTTGTCAAGAATATGGTCATTTTGCATCTAAATGTCCTAAGAGAGTAAAGAAATATAAGAACTTAAAAACTAGAAGATCTAAAGAATGTTACTATGCTAATGATGAAGTATTTGAGGCTAGTATTAAGAAATCCCTAAGTTAAAGTGACAATGAGAATGATGATATAGGATTTGTAGTAATAAAAAAAGAAAACTCTAAAACTGAAGTTAGAGAAGAAAAGGCTTTAGTTTACCAAGTAGAAAAGAGATCTGATTGGATTATAGACAGTGGTTGTTCACATCATATGACTGGTGACATGAAGAAGTTTATAAAGTTTAACAATTATGATGGAGGAATTGTTAGAGTTGGAAACAATGCACCTTGCTTGATAAAATGAATAGGATCTATTATTCCTGATGGAAAGACTAACACTAAGGATGTTTATTTTGTGGATGGATTGAAATATAACCTTTTGATTGTTGGACAATTAGTTGATAAGGGATATCAATTCTGGTTTACTGAGAAAACCTGTGTGATCAAGGATAAGGATGGTAATTTTATTGGAACTAGATCAAGAACCAGAGGTAATTTATTTTAGTTGAACCCTGTAGAGATGACATGTTTGATTACTAAAATAAATGACAGTTGGTTATGGCACAAAAGGTTTTGTCATATAAACTTTGATAACATTGTGAAAGTAAGTACTACACTTGCATTAAGAGATTTGCCTAAGATTATGAAACCTAATAACATGATTTGTAAAGAATGTGTGATGGCTAAGTAGAAGAGAAGTTCATTTCTGAATAAGAAGTTCACATCAGTAGAGAAGTTGGAAATTGTTCATACATATTTTAGCGGTCCCAAAAGGACTAGAGGATTCTATCGTGAAAGGTATTTTATGATTCTTGTTGATGATTTTACAAGAATGATGTGGATTGCATTTCTAAAAGAAAAGTCTAAAGCATTTGATAAGTTTAAAGTAATTAAGAACAAAGTTGAGAATGAATCTGGAATGAAGGTTAAATGTTTAAGATCAGATAGAGGTGCATAATTTACTTCAAATGAATTTAACACTTTTTCTGAAGTTAATGGTATTAAGAGACATTTTTCAGCCCCTCAAACACCTAAACACAATGGTATTGCAAAAAGAAGGAACAAATCAGTAACTAAAGCAGCAAGAGATATGTTATTTGAGAATGATTTGGTGAAGACATTCTAGAGAGAAGTAGTAAATACAATAGTATATACAATGAACAAAGTACAAATTAGAGCAGACACAAACATGACACCTTATGAATTATGGTTTGGACTGCACCATTAGTTAAGTATTTCAAAATTTTTGGAAGTAAGTGTTATATTAAAAGAGATGATGACATTGGAAAGTTTGACCGTAGAAGTGATGAAGGTATATTTATTTTTTATTCATTGAAAATTGAAGCTTATATTTATTTCAATAAAATAACTAAAACTATTGTTGAGAGTGCAAATGTTAAAGTTGATGAAAAGTTCAAAATTTAGGAAAGAATTCTTGATTATGAATTAGATGAAGGAATTCATCCTAGAATTGATCAAGAAAATATTAAATTATTTTATGAAACTGATAGTGATTTGCAGAATGAGAGTCACATTGAGGAATAAGAGAAGAACCTAGAGAAGAACATGGAGTTAAAACAAGAACTGAGATAGTGACACCTAACAAGAATCTAGCAAGAAATCAATTGACTAGATTATTGGGAGCATAGAAAAAGGAGTTCTAACATAGAATAAGATACAAGAAGAACTATGTTTGATTTCTCAAATTGAACCTAAATCTACTGATGAAGCTTGTAAATATGAAAATTGGATTAAAGCAATGAAGGAAGAACTAGATCAAATTGAAAAGAACAAGACTTGGGAGTTGGTCCCTAGGCCTAAAGATAAGTATGTTATAGGAACTAAATGGGTATTTAGGAACACGATGAATGAACAAGGAGAAGTTGTAAGGAACAAAAATATATTGGTATGTAAAGGATACTCACAACAAGAAGGAATTGATTATGAAGAGAGTTTTCCACCTATTGCAATAATTGAAGCGGTAAGAATGTTTTTGGCTTATGAAGCTTATAAGAAATTCAAAGTATATCAAATGAATGTGAAGTCAACATTTCTAAATGGATACTTAGAAGAATAATTTTACATTGAGAACCCTGAAGGTTTTCCCTTAACTCATGAAGGAGACATGGTATGTAAACTAAACAAAGATTTATATAGACTGAAACAAGGACCTAGAACTTGGTATGAAAGACTAGATAAGTATTTGATAAAATTGGGATTTGCTAAAGGAACATCAGATAGTAATTTATATTTGAAAGAAATTGAGAATGGTTTATTGATTGTAGTTATCTTTGTTGATGATATTATCTTTGGTGGAGAAGATGAAATGAAGACTGAATTTGAAATGAGCATGATTGGTGAGATGAAATATTTTTCAGGATTACAGATAACACAAAATAGTGATGGTATTTTCTTATGTCAAACAAAGTATCTAAATGACTTATTGAAGAGATTTGGAATGAAAAATTGTAAGCCAGTTGGCACACCTATGGTAACTGGTCATAATTTATCTAGTACAGATGAAACTCCTACAATTGAACAAAAGAGGTACAAATCTATGATTGGAGGATTACAATATTTAACTCATATAAGACCAGATATATCACATGCAATTGGAATTGTTGTAAGATTTCAAGCTGATCCTAAAGAGTCACATTATGTAGTAGTAAAAAGAATACTGAGATATTTGAAAGGCACAATTGACTATGGGTTATGGTATGAAAAAATTGATGACTTTACCCTATGTGCATATACGGATGCAAATTGGGGAGGTAGTGTTGATGAAAAAAAGATTACAAGTGGTGGATAATTTTTTTCTTGGAGGAAGAGTGGTTTCTTGGCTAAGCAAGAAACATAATTGCATTTCATAGAACATAGTAGAAGAAGAATATGTAGCAGCAGCAAACAATTGTAATCAGATAATATGGATGAAACAAATGTTGAAAGATATTGGAATTAAATTTGATGAGCCTATTCTTATACACTGTGATAACACCCATTCAGTAATTATGTTTAAGAATCTTGTATTGTATTCTAAGACAAAGCATATAGAGATAAAGTATCATGGTGTAAGAGAGAAAGTTGTAAAGAAAGAAGTCAGACTTGAGTATATAAGTACAAAAGACTAGATTGTAGATATATTTACAAAGCCTTTACCTAAAGATACATTTGATAATTTTAGAGGTATGCTTGGGGTTATGCCCTAGCCTACTTTTGAGAAGTGATGCAGATTGTTGCATCAGTCCAGTGGTATATGAGCTCTATCTTTTCTGGACTAGATGTTGGTACTTCCTCTATGGGCGAGTATGTGTGTTTTTTAGCTAAGTCATGAAGGACTGTGGTGGATTTATTTTATGAATAGTTTCTTTTGACATTAAAGGTTTAGATTGACATATTGATGCTTACTTTTTTTATTGATGTCAACAGGGGAGAAGGATACATGAAAAATCATCTATTGAAGAAGAAAAAAAGAGGAATAAAAAGAGGGAGAAGGCTACAAAAATCTATTGGAGGAGATGAAGCAATATAAAATGGAAAAAGCAGAAAATAGTTGATTGATGAAGAGGATGTGAAAAGATTGATTGATTTGATTGATGAAGAGGATTTGAAAATATTTCAAAGCAGTAGCATTGTAGTTTGGTATTTATGGAGCTTGGATGTTTTTTCATCTATATTGCCATCAATGCCAATGGGGGAGATTGTTAGGAATGAATGTTGAATATGTCCTATGGGGGAAAATTTGAAGTCATTTTGTAGCAGGTGTATGTTTCATTCATCACTATGGTTTTCATTTATGTTAACGCGGTGATCTACTGGAGATTAGCAGAGAAGCAGACATTGTTTGAATTAGTGCATGTGGAGAATTGAATATAATGATATGTGGAGTTGAGGATTTAATCTATATTGTGTCCTAAGATCATGGTCTAGAGCACATATGGAAATTCAATTATTCATAATAGTTATGTGTAATTTAATGGAAGTAGTACTTGGGTTGTGTTCCTAAGAAGCGGCTTGTGGTAACTGGATGATATCTCCTAATTCAGATATAATCTAGGCATGAAAATTTTTACAGTTGATGAAGACATTATGATAGTGATGTGGACATGATAGAATGGTTAGAGGTCACATGAGTGAAGATCTATTTTGTTTGGAAGCTGATAGTTTTTATGTAATTGTGAAATATTATGTAACATGTGAAGGTTTATATTTTCTAATTGTTTAAGACTTGTTGGATGAATCATTTGTAATTATTTGACACAAGGCATGGAGAAAAAGGGCCAAAAAATGGTGCACCCTAATGATCCAAGCTTGTCCAATACATGCGGAAGCCAACAAACATAGCAGTGAGAGAGAAAATGCAGAAGCTTACATATATATTCATCAAATAGAACCATACATGCCGAGATGTAAGGCCTTCCCAGTTAGGGCCTAATATTAAAATGAATCTCAAAAGTCCTCAAACATGTAAGGATCTATTACAAATCTCCAATCTAATGTCTACTATCTTCTATCCAAAACTGACTCCCTAATCTACAACCAAACATCTACATTTATACAAGAAGCTACCAAACTGAGTCAGCCTTTAGATCCATAATCAATGGAAGGAACGGTCAGATATGGGACCACACGCTTCCCAATGATGGATACCAACATTAAATCTATGATCCAATATAAATGCACAAGTCAGCCACAATAGGAACTAAAACTAAACCCATCGGTGAGCAAGATAACTGAGCAGCAGACAGGCAATGCCGAGCGCCAGTGAAATAACCGACCACCCAGGAGATAACTGACCACACTTGATAACCAAAGGAAACTAACCAACTACTGACCAACTTAGTCAAAGTAGGAACCAAGCAACACAGACAAACTCCAAATTGTTTTTGGTGACATAGGATTTCCAAGGACCCGAGATGCTCCTACATCAAACACCTGGGGTTATTTTGAAATGATTCTCCAAATCATTAGGTAGGTCTAGTCTAAGCTACATCAAACTCAGATTGTGAAATCCATGAACTATCTTCCATCGATATACTTTTCCATTTTACCAGATATTCCATATACTATTTTCCTCTTGTACTCTTTCTAACTCTTTCCTTCAAAATTTGTTCAACTTCATCGTTCTGCTTCTTAGGATATTTTTTCAATACTGTTACTTCTTCATCAGGTTCATGATACTCATACAAATCAGAAATGTTGAAAATAGGTGATATGTCCATGTCATCAGGTAACTCAATCTCAAATGCATTTCCACTGTCAAATTTCTTCAAAATCTTGCAAGGTCCAAACTTCTTCATCTTCAACTTTCCATATGTTCCAATAGGAAATTGACCTTTCTTCAAATGAACCATCACTTCATCACCAAAATCAAAAGTTTTATGTCTCCTTGATCTATTAGCTCTGTCTTTGTATTTTTGATTACTGTCTTCTAGCTTCAGTTTCACATCTTCATATAATGTCTTCATGTACTTAGTAAACTTTACTCCTTCAACACTTTTCTTATTCTCATCAACAATGTCTCTCAAATCAGATATTCCTCTTGGTTGTGTGCCATTCACAATCTCAAATGGTGTCTTTCCAATACTCCTATTCATTGAATTATTGTATGCAAACTCTGCTTGTGCCAACATAGAATCCCAATTACTTGGTGTGTCTCCAACTAAACATCTCAAAAGATTTCTCAAACTTTTGTTCACAACTTCAATTTTTCCAAAGGTTTGTGGGTGAAATGTAGAACTATATTTCAACTCAGTGCCAAATTTCTTCCAAAGGGTTTTCCAAAAATATCCAACAAATTTACTATCTCAGTTAGAGATAATACTCCTTGGTAATCCATACAATCTGACAATTTCCTTAAAGAAAATATTTTCTACATGTATTGCAGCTGATGTCTTTCTACAAGGTATAAAATGTGTCATCTTAGAAAATCTATCCACAACAAAAAATATTGAATCATTACCTCTTACTATCTTCGGTAAGCCAAGAACAAAGTCCATACTGATGTCAATCCAAGGTTTCCCAGGAACAACAATCGGTGTATACAATCCAGTATTCTGACTTACTCCTTTTGCAACTTGACAAATACCACAAATTTTCACAAATTTTTGAACATCTTTATACAACTACGGCCAATAGTATTTCTCCTTAAGCAAATTCCATATCTTATCAATACCAAAATGTCTAGCCAAACCACTACTATGTTTCTCCTTTATTAGATTAGTTCTCATTACTCCTCTCTATACACAATTGAATACCTTTAAACAACATACCTTCCTAAATAAAATATTCATCCCATTTAGTATCTTGTTGATCTTGAATAGGTGCTCTGCACTTTCTCCATGGCTCAAAAAATAAGGGTCAAACTCATAAGAATCTCTCATCTCATCAAAACCAAGAACTTCAATTTTCATCTCGGTCATCAAAGATCTTCTACTCAGTGCATCAGCAACTCAGTTAGTGACTCCACTCTTATGCTTTATCACAAATGTGTAACTCTGCAAATACTCAACCCATTTCATATGTCTCTGATTCAATTTATTCTGACTACCCAAATATTGTAAAGCCTTATGATCAGTATACAACACAAATTCACTCGGTATCAAATAATGTCTCCATTTCTTCAGTGCTTGAACAATAGCATAGAATTCTTGATCATACACCAAATATTTCCTTCTAGCATCATTAAACTTTTCACTAAAGAAAACAACAGGTTTACCTTCTTGACTCAACACAACTCCAATTGCACTTCCACTTGCATCACATTCCACTTGAAATACCTTACTAAAATCAGGTAATGCCAAAATAGGTAATTCAGCAACCTTCTAATTCAGTGTCTCAAAACTTTTGTCAGCTCCATGTGTCCACTTGAATTCTCTTTTGTTTCCTCTCATAGTCTCAGTCATAGCATTACAAATTGAACTGAAATTCCTTATGAACTTTCGGTAAAAAATTTCCAAACCATGAAATGATCTTATCTCGCTAGCATTCATAGGTGTAGGCCAATTCAAAATAGCTTCAACCTTTTTAGGATCCATCTTCAAACCATCAGCTGAAATAACAAATCCCAAATACACAATCTCCTCTTTCATAAATGAACACTTTTTCAGATTTATCAGCAACTTTTCCTCTTTCAATTTCTGCAAAACTCTTCTAACATGCAACAAATGTTCTTCTCTGGTCTTACTAAATATAAGAATATCATCAAGATAAACAATCACAAATTTACCCAAGAATTTCTTCAAAACTAACTCCCTAATCTACAACCAAACATCTACATTTATACAAGAAGCCACCGAATTGAGTTGGCCTTCAGATCCATAATCAATGGAAGGAATGGTCAAATCTAGGACCACATGCTTCCCAATGATGGATACCAACATTAAATCCATGATCCAATATAAATGCACAAGTCAGCCACAATAGGAACTAAAACTAAACCTGTCGGAGAGCAAGATAACCGAGCAGCAGACAGGCAATGCCGAGCACCAATGAAATAACCGACCACCCAAGAGATATCTGACCACACTTGGTAACCAAAGGAAATGGACCAACTATCAACCAACTCAGTTAAAGAAGGAACTAAGCAACACAAACAAACTCCAAAAAAATTTTGCTGACACAAGATTTCCAAGGACCCGAGATGCTCCTGCATCATTATTTGAGTGTTCTACAAAGGAAGGATTGTTTTCCTTTATTTTTATGATGAAAATAAAGAGTATGTGTAAGGAATTGCATAATTGATCAATATACATTGTAAGAGGATATGCAAATTGTAGAGATCTAATATTGAGATCTGGTGAAGTAGTTGGTGCGGTTTGGCACAGACAGAGGAGAAAAGATAAGTTGTTGAGATTAGTAATTGTTTGGTATTATTTTGTTTGAGTAATACAAAGATCGGTTGGATAGTGTGTTCAATGATCTATCCCTTGAAGCTATTTGGATAGTGGCTCCTTTTGTCTTCCATAACTCCTAACGGGGTTAGAATCTTCTAACAGGGACTCAAAGTCTCCTAACAGGGACACATATGTAATGAATGTATTTCATAAGGCTCTTAACAGAGTCCATCCTCTCACAAGGAATTTTTATATTGGTACATCTTTTGTGGGCATCATTCCCACTGGGGTTTACTCTCTGATCAAGAGGTTCCCTAGTCAACATATCTTGTGTTATTGTGTTGTTGTGTATGTTTATCTTTCTATGGTTGTTGATTATATTGATTACATGGTTGAAATCTATTAATGGTGATAAAATTTGTACTTATCTAATAATTGATTTGCTAGAAATAGGGAATATTGAGAGGGGGGTGAATTAGTATTCTACAAACTTTTACTTTTTCCCAATTATGGATATAAAAAATTATCTTGATGCATGCATAACATAGAAAACTAAACAACATGCATAGCAATAAAACAAATGAACTTATAACACATTATTTATTCTCGAGGAAACCCTAGCCAAGGGAAAATCCTGATGGGGATGGTACCCACAAAGACCCACTAATAAAAAGTATCTTGTTAAGGATGTTGACCTTGTTAGGAGCTTATTACATGCATATAGTGTCTCAGTCTTGATTGAGGGACTATAGGCCTTGTCAAAAGCCTCAACCCTGCTAGGAGTTGATAGTACAAAATATGATTACCAAATGAGCCCACTACCCAAACAAGTAATATACAATATTTACTGATTACAAAATAGGTCAAGATACATAACCTTATACTACTTGTGACTTCACATCAATATCTCTTCACTACCTTTTTTTATCTCTATTACATTCATATCATTTATTTTTCATGTATTTACAATTACATCATTACATCTCTTTATACAAGTTATTATTAATAACTCTTACAATCGGCTTGAATTATACAAAATGTCTTTACCCAAGGGTTAACATCTAGGATGTTTTCCTTTATATTTTTAAGACATTATTTTGATTAAAAAATTAATCCCTTAACCCTAAATACCAATTTTGTCTTCATATTCTATCCTGTCGGCTTAACACTATCTTCAGTAAAACTATCATAACTTCTTCTATACATGCCATAAAGACTTTCACTCTTAGGTGAGTCTTCTATAGTCACTATAGTATCTATGTTCAAGTGCACAAGCACTGAACTTACTCCAATCAACATCACTAATCAAAACTATCTTCGGGTACACTAGCAAAAACATTGTCTCATACTTAGACAATTTGCTTTGTGCTCTGACATACTTTCTCTTTGACCTATGTGATCTTCATGTAGATCATATGGTGCCATAATGACAACATCTATGTATCTAACTCAACCAAATTTCCAACAATCTCCCCCTTTGTCATTGGTGGCAACATATGAGAAAATTGGCTATGTCTTGGACTTCAAAAAAAAAAATTCAAAATTATGGCCATACTAGAAAATATGTATATATTGTCCTTATGACTCCATAAATCTTATAAACATACTATACTACCCCTAGGAGTATACATCCTTATCAATTTTCTATTGTATATCTCTCCCCCTTTGACAACAATGACAAAAAAATGTAAGGAGTGTGACAAAACTGTGTTCAGACAAAAGTTATACCTTGATTCAATATTGCAAAGATGGTAGGCTTGCAACACAATCTGCAAAGTTAATCTTCATGTTCTCTAACTCTTTCTCCCATGCCTTCTTAATCGAATCTGCAACACTGAGTAGTGAGCATAATCCATAAGATGTAATTTCACAGGCTTGAAGATTCTCAAAATTGAACTTCTAAAAACATGTCTTGGATGAAAGACATTCTTCCAGTTGTCCTACAACAATGCTCAATTTGATAGAAACATGCTCTCTTAAAAGAGATAATCTTTTCAGCTTCTTGTCCTTGTCATCTTGTAAAATTCTTATTTCATCATAAATCTTGCAGATTTTCTTCTCAACAGCAAGTATCTTCACATTAGGGCTTGAAAGAAGGTTTATCTCAGTTTGAATTTCAGCTTCCTTGATCTTAATCTTCTGCACTTCCTCTACTATTAGGTTTTCTAATTTTGTACACTGAATGTACAAAGATTTTCCTTTGTCTAAATTCCTTCTTAAATCTTTTATACAGATATCAAGATTGTTGATATCATTCCTAATGTTTTGACTTAAGTCCAAAAGTATTTTGGCCTCATAGGCTACTTGTGCCTTCACCTTAGCTACATCAGATAAGTTAGTGAACTCATCATCAAATGTATTCATCACTTTCTTTGCTTTTTCTAGTGGGTCAGCCTCTGCAATTTGTGTGGTTACAATGCCTTGTAACTTCTCAATTAGCTCCTTTAGGCATCCTTCAAGACTCTTCACTTTCTTATTCTTTCCAATAATTTTATTCAAAGATGTGATCAATTCCATCTGATCATCATCATCTACTTCTTTTCCAAAACTCTCAAATATAGAACCAATCTGAGTTTTCTTACCAGTCTCAGGTGTAAGACTGATTTCTTCTTGGGTGGGAACAAATACTTGTTTCTTTGTCTCTTTAGATTCTTCAGTTCTAGTTTCTATCTTCTCTTCTCCTTTGGCACTATCCTACTCTTCAAAAGTCGAATTGTCAACAATGTTTTCAAGGTTTTTAAATAGATTATCATCACTGTCCAAAGTGATCTTTGTTTCTTGAACATTCATAGATTCATCTTCAATGTTGATGGCTGGTGGAGAGGGAATGTCTTGTTGTTCTGCTTCTTCTGCTTTCTCTTCAGGTTCTCCTACAACTGATGGTTTTCCAGCATTCTCTGTTATTACCTTAACAATTTCTTGTTCTATTTCCCTATTGATTTCTTCATAATTGCCTCCCATAATCTATATTGTCCTCTTCTTTGTCCTAAGATGGGTGTTCAGATCCTTCATGATCTATTTGAAATGTTCTTCATCTCTCACATCACATAGATTTCTAACAAGATTTTCTCTTATTATTATATCTTCCTCTGATGTTCTTTTCTTCCTATTTACAAGCTTCTTATACAAGTCATCAGGTATCTTACCCTGAATTGTATCAAATTTTTTGTCAGTCAATATCATGTGCTTTACCACTACATTTTCTAGCTTCAATCTCTCAACATAATCATAGAGATCATAGTATTTGTTCATCTTTGTGAAATCTCCATCTTGAATAATCTGTTCATTCACTTTTTCAATTCTAGGTTTCCAAGTTTTCTTCTTAAGAGGGGTATCTTCATCATCTTTAATTTTTGCAATATTTCTTTGAACTGGTGGCACTAAAGTCTTCTACTTCTTTCTTGGTCCAGTAGCAATCTCTTTCACTCTTTTAGTAGGAGTGGAGGAGGTTGTTCTAGTGGATTTTCTTATTTCTTGATCTTTCTCAGTTACTTCCACTTTCACCTTGACTTGTGTCTCTTCTTGTTGTACTACAACTGATGATAGAGGAGGAATAGACAAAACTTCCTTTTGTCCAATTTCTTTAACTGTTGTTGTTGTCTATTTGGCTATTAAGAATTCATGTGTTAGAATAACTGAGAGGGGGGTGAATTAGTTATCCAGTGTCCCAAAACAAAATGTATAATTTAAAACAACTTCTTCAATTTCTTCTCCTCGGTAAACAATAATTACTTTCACTATCTGTGCTTTTACCGATTACCAGTCTAATATTATAACAGTTGTCAATCAAATCTAACATGTAACATATAAAGTATGATAGCAGACAAATATCACAATCAACACACAACACAAGAGATTTAACGTGCAAACCCTATAAAGGGAAAAACCACCTAGGACCGGCAACCCAAAATTTGTTCACTCTTCTAAAGTGAGGTCGGTTAAGACCCAACCCTATTAAAGGTTTACAAACACACTATCAGGTGTGACCTTGTTAGAGGATTTTAGAATATAAGTTATCATCTAACCAGCATTCACTATGGAGTTGACAGGATAACAATGTTCATTCTATGAATGATACATTATAAGACTTTTAGAGTCCACTCGGTTAAGAAATTTTGACTGTTTACAATGGTTAAATATGTAACAGTAAATGACCTACCTTAATACAACTTCAATTTTAGATTATAGATCAATATCAGTCCATACAAATCCTTTTGATCAATATTCCACTTCAGATTTAATACTGTATCAACTTACTATCCATCAATAATTGCTCTCTATAGCTCAGTAATTATTCTGTAGCTCGGTTCTTACTTAACCAGTATGATCAAAATGCATGAAAACCTTGTTCACATGATATTCTAGTAGTTTCTACTTCTTCCAACATCTTTCAATAATGAAATTCTATTCTCTTATATAGATGAGTAAATCATTTTCTTCTCCTCCATCAGATTTTGCCGCTTCAAACTTTCTAGGCTGATGTGTCAATAACATGTTTCAATCTGCTCCGTTAGATCTTCCTTTTAATTTTGTTAGCCGTCGATCTTTATAACAAACATTATCTATTATCACTGAAATCGAGGTACTTTGTAGCTCATCAATCTTATCATCTAAACTAATCATTTAGTTCATTTTGTTCCACTCAGTTAACAAAGAAATGCATCAGTGAACACTTCTTGGTTAATACTGTGATCGGTATACACTACACTCCATCGGTGTATACTAGAATTGCTTCATTTATTGACAACATTGCTTTGTGTCTTTCAGCTCTATACTTCATCATAGATGAATGCAACATAATAAAGGCAATATCATCAAGTCATAGACTCATCAAAAAGTTACTCAATGTGTTCCTTATCCTCATTTGTTATGTACATCTTTCCTCATGTAGATTTCTCTATTCTTCATCTCTTTCACCTTTTTTTTTTCAGATGTCTCGGTATAGTAACTTAAAAGATAAGTGTTGTCAAGCTAGTTGACATCTATGAAAACATAATACTAATTTAATCATATTACATATCTAATCAACAACTCCTCAATGATCTTTAATCACAGATTCTTTAATCAGATTTCAAATCAGTTGTAGTCCAATAATCTCTCCCTTTGGCATTGATGGCAACTCAAGTAATATGAAATGTACCATACACATACCAAACACATATTCTACAACTTTGTGAACAAAATGCTATAAGTCAAATAGACTTAATATGTTTAATCACTATGTTATTGAACAACATTAGATAGTACAACTTTACCATTCTGTAGTTGTGATCTTTTTAGTTCTTCTTTCAGTTTTCCTTTCAGTTCTCTATAACTGATCTTCAATATCATGTCAATATCATGTCTGTCTCATTCAGATTGTCTCTCCCTTAGATAATTCTCATCGGTGCTTGTCCCTTTTCATATTATTTATCTCTCCCTTTGACAGCAATGCCAAAGAAACAAATAAACAAACAATTATGTCTTCCTCTGTATCTATGTATACCTATATTCCAATCGGTTCGAGGTCTCCAAACTTAATCACAACCTTGAACATGATTCAAAGTGTGAACTATGCTGAATCAACATGAATGATCTTCTGATAAAAGTAGGTTGATGCAACAACCAGATCACCTTAGTGACCGATAGGTAGGGGATGAACCCCAAGTCTAGTCCTTAAGTATTCAAATGTGTCCTTAGGTAGAGGCTTTGTAAAAATATCTGCAAGTTGTTCTTTAGATGTGACAAATTCTAATTTCACTTGCTTCTCTTGCACTTGTTTGCTTAAGTAATGATACTTAATAGATATATGTTTTGTCTTAGAGTGCATCCTAGGATTCTTTGAAATATTAATAGCACTAGTGTTGTCACAATATATAATCACCAGGTCAGTGATTACCTCATTTATCCCTTCCAAAACTTTCTTGATATATGAAATGTTTGAGTAGTTAGTAGCAGCAGCAACATACTCCACTTTAGCTATAGATTGAGAAATACAAGCCTACTTTTTACTTGTCTAGGTTACAAGTCTTTCACTAAAGAAAAATGCTCCTTTGGTGGTGCTTTTTCTATCATCCACATTTCCAGCCCAATCAACATTGATGTAAACTTTTAGTTCAAACTTCCCTTCCTTAGGATAACATAATCCATAATTCTCTATTTTCTTTAGGTATCTTAAGATCCTTTTTGTAGCTATTATGTGTGATTCTCTAGGATTAGTAGAAAATCTTGCAACAATACCCATAGAATGTGCTATATCTGGTCTACTGTGAACTACGTACATTAACTTACCAATCATGGATCAATAAAGTGTCTGATTTACCTCTGTAGTTTCATCCTCCTTTGTTAATTTGTATCCATTAGCCATCGATGTTCCCACAGGTCTAGCATCTTCCATACCAAATGTCTTTAGTACTTTCTTTATGTATTTAGTTTGTGTGATGAATATTCCATCACTCTGCTAAATCACTTGTAGTCCAAGAAAGAACTTAATCTCTCCAAACATAGACATTTCAAATTCCTTTTGCATTTCATCAGCAAATGTCTTGCATACAAGATCTTGACCTCCAAAAATAATATCATCAACAAATATTTCAGCAATGATAATAGTATCATTAGTATCACCTTTCATGTACAGATTGTTATTTTCACTTGTTCTAACAAATCCAATACTTAACAAGTAAGTATGCATTCTTTCATACCATTCTCTAGGTTCTTGCTTCAATCCATATAAAGCTTTATGTAATCTACATACCATGTCTTTATTGTCGGGATCAACAAATCCTTCAGGTTGTTCAATGTAGACCTCTTCTTCAAGTATACCATTCAAAAATGCTGACTTCATATTCATTTGATAGACTTTGAATTTCTTGTGTGCAGCATATGCAAGTAGCATTCTGACTCCTTCCAATCTAGCAACAAGTGTAAATATTTGACCATAGTCAATGCCTTCTTCCTGTGCATATCCCTTGCATACCAATCTAGCTATATTTCTTGTGACTTCACCATTTTCATTCATTTTATTCATGAATATCCACTTAGTAGTGATAACATTCTTATATTTAGATCGGGGTACTAAGGACCAAGTTTTTTTCTTCTCTATTTTCTCTATTTCCTCCTTCATTGCATTAATCCATTCTTCATTCTCTAATGCAACTTTCACATTTTTAGGTTCAAATTCATAAAATAGACATATACCTTGTCTTGTTTTGATTCTAGTTTGCATTCCAGCATGTTTGTCTCCAATGATTTGTGTCTTAGGATGATGTCTTTTGACAAAACTAGCTAGAACTTGATTTATCCTTTCTTGCTCATCCTACTCAGGGTCATTTTCTTGCTCGGTAGCTCCATCTTGTTCATTGGTTTGTGTTTCCTGTTGTCCTGTATTGTTTCCTTGCTGACCCATTGTCACAACTTGCGGCATCGGTAGATACTCTGGATGTTTAATGTAAGTGAATCTACCATAGTATTCTAGTTCCTTTGTACTTTCCTCTATGTTCTTGTCATCAAACTCATCAACATGAACATTAGTACTTTCAATTATCTTATTTGTAACCTTATTCAAACATTTATGTGCTTTATTTGTAGAGGAATATCCTAGAAATATCCCTTCATCTCCTTTAGAATCAAATTTTCCATTTCTTTCATCTTTCAAAATAAATCATTTACTTCCAAAAATCTTAAAATAACTTACAGTAGGTTTGTGTCCAAACCATAGCTCATAGGGTGTTCGGTTGGTGTCCTTCTTCAGTTGTACTTGGTTAAGAACATACACAGTTGTACTGATAGCTTCCCTCCAATATGTCTGAGCAACATTCTTTTGTATCATCAATGTTCTAGCACAATTAATTATAGACCCGTTCCTCCTTTCAGCAATGCCATTTTGCTGAGGTGTCCTTGGTGCAGAGACCTATCTTTTAATTCCATGCTCATTACAAAAATTAGCAAATTCATCAGAGATAAATTCACCTCCTCTATCAGATCTTAAGCATTTTATTTCTTTTCTAGTCTCTTTCTCTACCTTAGCTTTATACCACTTAAACATTTTAAAAGCTTCAGATTTCTCTTTCAAGAACATAACAATCATCAGTCTAGTATAGTCATCAACAAAATGAATAAAATATCTATCACCAGAACACCTTTGAGTTCTCATAGGACCACATAGGTCAGTATGAACCAACTCAAGTATCTTCTTTGTTGAGTAGTCTTTACTTTTAAAACTAGACTTAGTCATCTTACCTTTCTGACATTCATGGCACATGGCATGATCAGGTTTTGTCAAGTTAGGAAATCCTCTAACTCTATTCTTTTTACTAATCTTGATCATTTTGTCAAAGTTCACATGGCACAACCTTTTGTGCCACAACCAAGCATCTTCATCCTTTATTAATAAACAAGAAGACTGATCCATATCAAGATAGAATAAATTACCTCTAGATTATGTACCAGCTCTGACAAGTCTTCCTTCATCATCATAGATCTTCACCTTTTTTTTCTCAAATGCCAGTCGGTGGCCTGAATTGTTTAGTTGAGCCACACTTAATAGATTATAGTTCAATCCATCTACCCAGTGTGCATTTTCACATTGTATTCCATTATTGATCATCAGTGAACCTTTACCTCTTACCATACAAGGTGCATCATTTCCCATTCTCAGAGATCCTCCATTATATTCAACAAGATGATCAAACTTCTCTACATCACTGGTTATATGATGTGTACAGCCACTGTCTATGATCCATGTATCATTTATGCTTACTTTAGAGATCAGGGCTGTCTCTTCATGTTTCTCTTCTTCCACTGAGTCATCTTTCATTGGAACAAATATGACTTCTATATCATCATCAAAATTAGATTCAGTTTCAATATCTTCAACTATGTAACATACCTTTTTTCCTTTATCATCTTGGTTGTCTTTGTTGTAGTGTCAGTAGCCTCTATTGACTCTTCTCCCATAGCTTCCTTCAGATCTATCTTTGGATCTATCATCATCTTTCTTTTGAGGACATCTAGTAGTGATGTTAAAACATGCCAAAGGTAGCTTACCTCTATACCTTCCTTTTCCTTTGGGCAATCTTCTGGTCATAAGAGCTTCAAGCTCATCAAATTCATCATTGGTATTATCATCACTATCATAATTCTTACTATTCCTGCTAGACTTTCCAATCTTCATAGAAGACATGAAAGTGGATTCAATAGAAGGAACAACACTATTATCAACATTGTTTAATTCAAAAGTTTTAAGTTTACCAATCAGAGTGTCAAGAGTAAGGTTGGATGTAGCTCTTGTTTCATGAATTGCAGAGATCTTGATTACATAAATTGGTAGCAAAGTTCTGAGAATATTGCTTATCATTGTTTCATCATCAATCACTCCATCAGATGCTCTAATAGGATGTACCACCTCTTTTAGTCTATTTGAGTATTGCACAATGTTCTCACCTTATTTCATTCTCATATCATCAAATCTACCTCTTAGGCTTTCAACTCGGGCTCTTTTGACATTCAGATCTCCATTGTATATTAGATTTAACTTGTCCCACATCTTCTTAGCAGTATCACAACCCTTGATGTCTTCAAAGTTGGCATCAGTATAAGCAACAACAAGTTCCATCATAGTGACATTGTGTTCATGCATGTCCTTCAATTGATCAAGAGTTAAGGGACTAGTGGGCGGTTGTATGTAGCCATTCTCCATCAGATCTAATGCAGAATTCCCAATTCCAGATATGTGCAGCTTCATCCTACTTTTCCATACTGCGAAGTTCTCTTTGTTTAGCTTTGGTACTTCCCTCTTATACATCTTGAGACCTTTATGCTTAATTCCTTAAAACTCTATTCTAAGCAACCACAGCTCTGATACCAATTGTTAGAATAACTGAGAGGGGGGTGCATTAGTTATCCAGTGTCCCAAAACAAAACGTATAATTCAAAACAACTTCTTCAATTTTTTCTCCTCGGTAAATAATAATTACTTTCACTGCCTGTCCTTTTACCAATTACCAGTCTAATATTATAACAGTTACTGATCAAATCTAACATGTAACATATAAAGTATGATAGCAAAAAAATATCACAATCAATACATAACACAAGAGATTTAACATGGAATCCCTGTAAAGGGAAAAACCACTTGGGACCGGCAACCCAAAATTTTTTCACTCTTCTGAAGTGAGGTCGGTTAAGACCCAACCCTGTTAAATGTTTACAAACACACTGTCAGGTGTGACCTTTTTAGAGGATTTTAGACTAGAAGTTATCGTCCAACTAGCATTCACTATGGGGTTGATAGGATAACAATGTTCATTCTATGAATGATACATCATAAGACTTTCAGAGTCCACTCGGTTAAGAGATTTTGACTATTTACAATGGTTAAATATGTAATAGTAAATGACCTACCTTAATACAACTTCAATTGCAGATTACAGATCAATATTCAGTCCATACAAATCCTTCTAATCAATATTCCACTTCAAATTCAATGTTGTATCAACTTACTGTCCATCGGTAATTGCTCTTTGTATCTTGGTAATTATTCTGTAGCTCGGTTCTTACTTAAACAGTATGATCAAAATGCATGAAAACCTTGTTCACATGATATTCCTGTAGTTTCTACTTCTTCTGGCATCTTTCCATAATGAAATTATGTTCTCTTATATAGACAAGTAAATCATTTTCTTCTCCTCCATCAGATTTTGCTGCTTAACCACATTCATAGATTTTGCCACTTCAAACTTTCTCAGCTGATGTGTCAATAACACATTTCAATTTTCTCTGCTAGATCTTCCTTTTAATTTTGTTAGCCTTCGATCTTTATAACAAACATTATTTATTATCACTGAAATCGAGGTACTTTACAGCTCATCAATCTTATCAGCTAAACTAATCATTTAGTTCATTTTGTTCTACTTGGTTAACAAAGAAATGTGTCATTGAACACTTCTTGGTTAATACTACGATCGATATACACTACACTCCGTCAGTGTATACTAGAATTGCTTCATTTACTAACAACACTTCTTTGTGTCTTTCAACTCTATACTTCATCATAGATGAATGCAACATAATAAAGTCAATATCATCAAGTCATAGACTCATCAACAAGTTACTCAATGCGTTCCTTATGCTCATCTGTCATGTACATCTTTCCTCATGTAGATTTCTTTGTTCTTCATCTCTTTCACCTTTATTTTAGATGTCTCAGTATAGTAACTTACAAGATAAGTGTTGTCAAGCTAGTTGACATCTATGACAACATAATACTGATTTAATCATATTACATATCTAATTAGCAACTCCTCAATGATCTTTAATCATAGATTCTTCAATCAGATTCCGAATTAGTTGTAGTCCAACATCATGTCTAGTCATTCACGTGTCCTTTAATATCTTCTTGATTGTGCTCTCTACTCTTTTCTTTGATTGTTTCTCTTCAAGGATAGTCTTTGTGGAGTTGAAGTTCTCCTCAAAGGTTCCAAACCTGTTCCTATGAATGTCCAACTTTCTCTTAAGTAGTCTACTCACATATTCTTCTATCTTAATATCAATAATCTCATAGCCAAGAGGGTCTATGAACTCTAGTCTAGGCTCTACTGCTTCAATGTATGTAAAGTCAGTATCAACCATAAAACATATTTCATTCTTATACTTTTCTACTAGGGACTGAGCGATCTTTGATCTTCTTGACATCAAATTTTGAAATGTTTTAATCACCAACACTGCACTCTCATTGAATTTTTCAATAAGATGTCTCCTGTACACTTTGTTAATCATTTCCATTGTAGTTTGACCATCATTCCAATCATCACTAAGGGTGTAAGGAAATCTTCTTAACAAATGGAAAAACATATAAGTTATCAATGATGAGAATCTAAATTGAGAGTACTTAGTCTTCTTTATCTTTTCCAAATTCTCAAACAACTAAATTCTCAAGATCTCACACATGTCAACTTGTACTTTATCAACACACATCAAATAGGCTACATGTATCATTCCTGCTGCCATGTCATCTTCTCTCGAGTTAGCACAAAACTTAGTTGTAAGGATCTTGCAAAAATATCTGACACATCTTGTTGTATCTTGCTAATTACTATTCCTCTGCCATTGTAAGATGAATTTGTGTTGTCTATAACTATTTTCCTCATGTTCTTTTCATTCAAAGGAAAGGCTCTAATTTTAGATAGTACAATTACCTCATGAATTAGGTCAGCTGTGATATCTATCACTCTGTCATCTAACCAAAACTTTCCATTGTGAATTCTGCTTAAAATTATCTTGGTACATTCTTCATTATCAAACTCATATTGCAGAGAATACTTAATAATCTCATTATCTTTCAAATGTTCAAACCCTACTTTCAATGACATATCCTGATTGTAGATCATCTGATATTCTTTTGTGAAATCACTATCACTGAGAGTCTCTAGCTTACATCCCAAATAACTTCTAACATTTCTAGATGTAAAACTCCATCTGGTACAAATGATCAAGCTAACTTAGGATCATCTTCCAAGGGTTCTATTGGTTCCTGTGTGTGAATTTTGTACCTGGCTATAGACACAACACTTCAGTAAAACATTAGAGGTTAACAAATACTGAAATTTGCAAGTAATTGAAACTATGCTAACCAGGGGATTTACTACCTTCTAGTAGGTGCGAGTATGATGTTCTCAAATTGAAATCAAGATCAGTGACAATCCAACACCTAAATGAAAGATTTAAGATGATGAAAACAATGAAATATGAATGCAAATTAATCTATATTTTTGGATTTTCTATGCAATAGGAATGAAAAATTGTATGAATCTAAGCTATAATGTATGAAATTGAGTTGGGATGCAGATTTAATCTAAGAAATTCTATGAATGCATATAAAAATCTATGATATGAAACTATGAATGCTCAAAACAATAAATGAAAATCTCACAATAGCCTTGATTCGCAAAAGATTGATTTTTCAGTCATGAATTCGCCAAAGTGAGGATGCAATTTTGAGGTCTTGATTGCCAAATAAAAATTATGCAGACCTTTGTGAAGAGCCGAGCCTTGATTTTATAGAAATCTAGGGCTTGAGGATGCATTGAGAAAAGCATAAATCACTCTTGATAAACTCAGGTTGATTTTTGAGTTAACAAGAAATTAAGAATAAATAAACTCATAAAATCATGCAAAAGTAGTTTTTATCTCAAAATAGAGTTTAGTTTTTTTTGTTTTTTTCAACTCATCATCAGATGTTGAGTTTCAATTTTAAAATTGATTGTTAATTTCTAGTTGCCTTCTTTTCTGATTGTGCATGATTTATTTATAAATTAATTTAAAAATAAAGTGATTTATTCTCAACTTAACTATTTTTTGAAATTAAAACAATTGATTTATGGGTTAATCATTATTAAATCAAACTTTATTCCAATTAAATCATTAAATTTGACAACTTTGATTTTAAATCAATTAAATAAATATCCAATTGATTGTTTGTAGGAATTTTTATTTATTGTCAAACTAAAAACAATATTAATTAGGAATAAATGCAATTTAATCTAATTAAATAATTAAGTGGCAGAATTAAATTAATTAATTAAATATTCATCATATTCAATTAATCAACTTTAGGATAAATAAGATTTATCGCCAAATAATTATTAAATTAAAGATAATTAGGATAAATTAGGAATATTTAGGAAATATTCCCTAATGTGGAATTAAGATAAAATCAATTAGGATTTCTATGTGAAGATGTGCCTTAGGTTAGGACTTTTTGTATCGATTTCATTCGAATTGAAGATGTATGAGGTTAATGAACCTATAGCCCATTTTTGGGGTATTACAATTCCCTTTTGACTTTAGGTCTATTCTTATTTCTAACATTGTGAATCAATGAAACATCCATGACTTCTGCTAATTCCTTAACTAATTTAGAGAATTGCCAAGTAAAATACCTTGATTCCGCAATTTAGGGCTTGTGTAGATTTGACATGAAAATCCTTCACCAAATCCTTGCAAAATGCTTTCAATAACTACTCTTTGATCTCCTTAGCACTTGTATTCACTTTGACAATCAAATAATACCAATCATAACCTTTTATCATTTCAATCTCACATAGATCTGACATCGCATTCAATTCTTTTGTCGCTTCTTTCCAAAAAGCTGATTCTACTTACTTGCAAAACTTAAAACTTCTTACAATCTTGCAAAACATAATATTTTTCTATGCGCTCTTAACCCTAGTATCAATACATCATATACTACCTTGCATTAACTACGCAAGACTCAATTCATCATATATCAACTTCTACACTAATCTAAGTTCCTATTCTACTGTAATTTTCATGAATTAAGTACTTTGAGATGGGTTAGGTAGAGTTTCATTCTTACCACTTGATACTTCACCTTTCTGATTACCTTCAGTACTGAATGTGTCTCCTTGATTTGTGCTTTTAACAAACTTCACTTCTTCTGAATTACTAGAGCATCCTTTTTGATTGTTACTTGCATCTTCATTTCTCCTTGCATGACTTCTAGGGTTAGGATTAGGATGAAAAACTCTATTGTTCATTCTGCAAAACCTTTCTGTATGTCCAATCTTGCTACATATCTAATAAACTATTCCATTGTTCCCATATCTTGGTCCAAACTAATTAATCTACGATCTACAGTTTCTGGCAATGTGTCCAACTTTGTTGCATCTATAACATACTACTCCATTTCTCCTGTTCATATCTTCAGTAGGTCTCTTATCTGCATGGTTAGTATTCCTAAACATTCTACTACTATTATTATTCTCAACAAATTTAGGTTTTCTACATTCAATAGCTCTATGTCCAAAACCATGACAATTATAACAATAACCATTAAGAAGTTTAAATTGTTTACTTGTGCAATCTTTCTTCATATGACCACTAGTATTACAAGTAAAGCATCTACCTTTAAATTCTCTTTGCATACCTTTAGGTGACTCCTCTTGCTTTGATGGTTCTTCTTTAGGTGTATCTTCATATTTGTCAATTTCATCATATTTCTTTTCATCTATGTTTTCAGACATTTTCAGATTTGGTTCCTTGCTTTCTTCATTTTCTTTAGATGTGTTGAATCCAAGACCAGTTTTATCATAGAATGGTTTTTGATAAGACAATTATTCATCAATCTTCTCACTAGTTGAATATAGTCTTTCAAGTTGCTGCTTAGATTGAGTTATTTCACCTTTCACAATTGTATTGTATTTCTCAAGTTCGACATAATGCAAATTGACTTTCTCAAGTTTAGATGTTACTTTAACAAGTTTAGATTTTAGCCCTTCATTCTCAAGCTTCAGATTTTCATTCTCAGATCTTAGATTTTCTTCATTCTTGCCATTTTCATCTTTCAGACTTAGCTTTAGATTTTCTATCTTCAATTCATGTTTAAGGATCTCATTTTCTTTTTCTAGGTTGTCATCATAATCTTCAATTTGAATTTCGGATTCCTTTTCTAATTTCAGATCTTCCAACTTTTTTTTTAGTTTCTCAATGAGGTTCTTTGCATCATCATATTTTCCTTTCAAAGTGTCTCTTTCTTCAGTAAGCATATCAATCTATTCAAGAGCTTCTTCAAGATTCTTCTGTAGCTGATCCATATCCATAGAGATCTTACTCAAGCTACTAGGCTTTCCTTGAATGATTCTTTTCCAAGTAACTAAGCTCTGACACCAATTGTTAGAAATAGGGAATACTGAGAGGGGGGGTGAATCAGTATTATACAAAATTTTACTTTTTCCCAATTATGGATATAACAGATAAACTTGATGCATGCATAACATAGAAAACTAAACAACATGCATAGCAATAAAACAAATGAACTCATAACACATTATTTATTCTCGAGAAAACTTTGGCCAAGGGAAAACCCCGGTGGGGATGGTACCCACAAAGATCCACTAATCAAAAGTATCATGTTAAGGATGTTGACCTTGTTAGGAGCCTATTACATGCATATAGGGTCTCGGTCCTAAGTAAGGGACTATAGGCCTTGTTAGAAGCCTTAACCCTGCTAGGAGTTGGTAGTACAAAATATGATTATCAGATGAGCCCACTTCCCAAACAAGTAATATACAATATTTACTGATTACAAAATAGGTCAAGATACATAACCTTATACTGCTTGTGACTTCGCATCAATATCTCTTCACTACCATTTTCACTATTGCTCTTACATTCATATCATCTATTTTTCATGTATTTACAATTACCTCATTACATCTCTTTATACAAGTTATTAAGATTAATAACTCTTACAGTCAGCTTGAATTATACAAAATTTATTTACCCAAGGGTTAACATCTAGGATTTCATCCCTTTATATTGTTAAGACATTATTTGGATAAATAAAATAATCCCTTAACTCTTTACCAATTTTGTCTTCATATTCTATCCTGTCGGCTTAACATTGTCTTCAGTAAAATTGTCATAACTTATTTCGTACATGTCATACTAACTTGCACTCTCAGGTGAGTCTTCTATAGTCACCATAGTATCTATGTTCAAGTGCACAAGAACTGACCTTACTCCAATCAACATCGCTAATCAAAACTATCTTCGGGTACACTGGCAAAAATATTGTCTCATACTTAGACAATTTGATTTGTGCTCTGACATACTTTCTCTCTGACTTGTGTGATCTTCATGTAGATCATATGTTGCCATAATGAAAACATCTATGTATCTAACTCAACCAAATTTCCAACATGATTCACACCCCCCCCCTTCTCAATTATCTTGGTGGACTTTACTTTCTAACATCTAAATATTGTGTCCTTATGAAGGAGTTGAGTAAAAGGACATTTTTCTATTAATTGTGATATGAACCTTCTAATTGATTGAATTCTCTCTTGGAGTGATCTCATTTGGATCATATTTATAGGTTCCCCCATTTCCATTATTTCTTTAAATTTTGTGGGGTCTACCTCTATTCCTTTTGCCAAGTCTATATACCCTAGCAATTTTCCAGATTGTACCCCAAAGGCACATTTCTTAGGATTGAGTCTCACTTTGAATTTCTATAACCTTATGAATATTTCATCTAAGATTGGTAGATGTTCCTCCCTTGAGTGGTATTTTACAAGTATGTCATCCACATAATCTTCTAGAAATTTATACATCATATCATAGAATATGATAGTCATGGCTCATTGATAGGTCACTCTTGCATTCTTAAGACCAAAGGGAATAACATTCCTACAAAATGTCCCCCACGCACATGTAATTTTACAAGAAGTGGTTTCTATTGCACAAAAAGATTGAAATGTTAATGCCTGATACAACCACTAGACTTATAGAAGACACAAGAGGTTGTTAAACCATGTCACAAATCCCAAGGGGAGCACTGAATATTTTTCCAACAATCTCCCCCTTAGCATTACTCGAGGGAATTCAAATGTCTAACCAAGATCTGATACCACTTGTTACAATAAGTAGTTGTCATTGCACCAAAAGATCAACCTGTTAATGTCTGATATAACCACTAGAATTATAGAAGAGACAGGAGGCTATTAAACCATGTTATGAATCCCGAGGGGAATGCTGAAAATTTTTCCAACATGTAAAAGCTATTTTATCTTGGTCTTTGGTACAATTTCAATTTTCTTGTATCCACTAAATCCATCCATGAGAGAGAACATTAAATGAACCGTTGTCAAATCCACTATATTATCTATACTTTGTAAAGGAAAGTCATCCTTTGGACATGAGAGGTTGAGATCTCAAAAATCTGTGCAAATTCTGATGGACTTGTCTACTTTTGAAACATGCACAATATTTGATATCCACTCGACATAGTCAATTTCTCTTATGAACCCAACTTTTAGTAACTTTTCTAATTCCACTTTGATGAGAAGTGAGATGTGTGGGTGCATCTTCCTCAACTTTTCTTTGACTGTTTTTACCCCTTCTTTGATATTCAAGTGGTGCATTATCAAATTTAGATCTAATCCTGTCATATCATTAGAAGACCATGAAAAATTTACTTTCCTTTATTTAAAGAGTTTTATGAATTACATCTTTTTTTTATTTGATAATGATGTTGAGCGATGTATGAACTTTGGCTCCGATTCGGTTCTAACGTTAATCTTTTCTAATGGTTCTATCAGAATAGGTGATCTCTCCTCATAATTTTTGGGTAAAGTATCCAAATTCTCTTCCTTAGATGCCACAATTGGGGTTTCACCTTTGGAAACGTCCTTTATTTATTTATCTTTTTGGTTTAATACTACCACCTTGTGGTTTTCACCATTAGACTCTTTCAATTTTTTATTTTTTTCATTTTTTTCTCTTATTTGTGAACTGCGAGATTAGATACTTTCCTTCATCATTTCTTTTTGATATTCATTAGTAGAAGAAGGTTAAACCAAATTTAGGTATAGGGTCATAGATTTTTCATTTAGGAATGTGGGAAGGTTAGTTGGTTATATGGAATCTCGTTTAATAAGTTCTAGATATACGAGGGATAAGGGATCATTTATTTGGTTTGGGTTGATAGTGTAAGACTAGAATTGGATTAGAATGCATGAAAATGAAACAACCACAAGATTCATATAAGAAACATGCAAAGCAACTCTAATCTACTTCATGAGAAACAACTTAAAAATAAAGAATGAAATTAAATGCAAACTCCCTCCAAGATTTAGTTCCCATGTCCTCCTTTCTTCTCCCAAAGATGGGTTGATGTAGCTCTCCAAATGCTTTGAAATGCACTATATGTTTGAAAGCAATGCTATGAGAATACTAGGAGTGTGGTTTAGAAATAGATAGAAGATAGAATAATTTGGATCCCTTAGATCTATAATAACAATGCTCATGAAGGCTCCCTTTTTAAAGGAAAATGAAGTCCTATTTATAAGATTTTTAGGAGAATCAACGGTCAGGATTGAATGAAGATCAAGGGCTGAGATTCTCTTATTTTAATTATTTAATTCAAAGTGGGTGAGTGGGTGGATCCACTTTGAAAATTGAAACCTACTACCCAAATTCGTATGGAATGCTTAAGTAAGATTTTGGAGGGTTTAGGAGTCTTCTAGAGGGTAGTTAGAGTCAAATTTAGCTTCTTCACTTGATATACTTAGGGTAGGGGGTTGAATTTTGGTCACTAGGTGGCCCAAGACTCATAAAAGAGCCTCCAAAAATGACCCCAAAGTTCAAATCCGAGTTTATGGAGTTTTAGATTATTTGGACAAAGTATATTTCTTCCATGTGGTTGTTTTTGACTTTAGAGGAGAAGTGAAGACTTTAGAGGTTGAAGAAATTATTATTTTAATTTTAGTGGGTGGGTAAGAAAGATGAGTTTGGTTAGAATTAGGAGTCATGTGTTCAAATAGAATTAAATATAATATTTAATTTCAAGTGGGTTAAAAGGGAAATATGAATTAATTTAAATAGATAAATATATTTATTTAAATTAATAGAAGAAAATAGAATTAAATGTAATATTTAATTCCAAGTGGGTTAATAAAAGAAATATGAATTAATTTAAATAAATAAATATATTTATTTAAATTAATAGAAGAAAATAAAATTAAATGTAATATTTAATTCCAAGTGGTTAAAAAGGAAAATGTGAATTAATTTAAATGTATTTATTTAAATTAATAGAAGAAGGGGATTTAATTAATAAAAGTACTAGGACTTTAAATTAATCAATCATAGGGTTTGTTTAGCCATTATATTAAATGTAGCATGTGATTAATACAGATTTAAGGTTTTTCGTATTTGACACTAAGTCAAGTAGAGTCCATTAGAAGACATAATTGTCTAGTATAATAGGACTTTGATGGTTTAGAAGGATTGATATACTGAGGCCAATTTTGGGGTATTACATTTTGCCCCTCTTTGAATTACTGCGTGAAGCGTAGTGGTTCAAAGAATAGTCCGATATGATGATTGATGTCTAGATTGGGTCTTGATCGACCAAAAATTTGAGATGTTGTTAACGGTACCAACAATGAATCGATGATTATAAACAAGTGATAAGATGACTGATTCTGAACCTATGATTACAAAGAAGTGAGTGACTAATTCCAGACCTGATTGTCAATAAGAATCACATTGGTATCACATCTGAACCCTTCAGTTATGAAGAATCAAGGAAATAGCACTGATGAACTGATAGTTACGAAAAGTTGATATAGTTAACAAGATTAAAAAAATACCAGATTGATATGGATTTTGATGAATCTGATATGCCCCAAGTGTTGTGTAGATTTCAAGATTATCTCTAGAACAGAGTTTTGATTTTTAGAATCTAGGTTAGGTTTCCCAAATATCAGTCAGAATTGATTTTCAGGGGTTGAGATTAGATTGCCCCAAGCAATGTGCCTCAGTGGATTGACAAAAGAGAGATATGATGCCCCCTCACAAAATTAGGCAGAAATTGATTCGAGGACAATTTTTTGAAAAGATTGAGGTTAGATAAGATTGATGGAAGGAATGTTAGATAGAGAAAAGATGATTGGTGATGATACTTGCTTTCATAAGTGCACTTCACGTCATTAGAGATTTATTTTGATGTTTCAAAAGTGGATATGTCATACCTAGCATAGAAAGCTAGGATGATGATCCATTTGCATAAACAAACACATAGCAGATAGAGAGTGATCTCATCTTTCCTAAGACATATGAACAAATGTCTCAAGATCTCAGAAGATCATCCAACAAGCATAAGTCAAAACAAAGACAAGAAAAATATTATGAACAAATTTATTACAGATTTTCAAGTATGTGATTTTTTTATTTTTATTTTTATTTTTTTAAAGATTTTTGAAAAGAATATTTGATATTTTTACACATTTTTCAAGACATTTTACCCTTTTTAAAAAATAAAATAAAATTTCTAAGGATATTACAGAGATGCAAAAGTAAGAACTTGCCCTAGCATCTGATAAGCATGTTCACAGTGACCCACACGTTCACTTCATAGGATGAACAATAGGATGGCAAGAGTAGGCAGATGCAATGAGAACCACTGGTGACTGTTGTGAGGGAAATTCTCAAGGAGAGAGATCGCAGTAATAGCTAGGCAAGAGTTTCCCCTAGGAGTTGTTGAAGTATAGGGCTTGATGGGACAAGATTTCTGACCAAATGTTATTTCAAGATTGATGAGGATGTGTATAGCAGATGAAGAAAATCTCAAGATTTTTTGACAAGATTTATTTTGTAGGAAGAAGTGCCACCGTGCTATATACAATAGGTATAAGGACAAGATGAGCTAATAGCGGTAGGGTACATAGCTGTGAACTATGGGTATTTAGCAAGAGAAAAGGCCATGGAAAATTTACAAGAGAAAACACATCAAGTGTATCAGAGAAGAAGGTGAAGAAAGAAATATCATTAGTGGGGAGAAGAAAAGGTAGTAGGCATAATGAAAGAAAGTAGAAGGAATGAAGATGGTAGTGATGAGAGTGTGGATGGGAGACGAGTGAGGCCAAAGCTCATGATAAGATGTCCCCAAAGAGATCCAGGTCCTTTGATGTCGTAGGCGGCGTGGAGAGAATGGACAAAGGATGCGGGTGAGGGAAGGCAAGAGGATGCTGGTGAGGAAGGTAGGAGGAAACTGATGAGAGAAGGCAGGAGGCTAGATCCCAGGAGCAATATGCCTCATGGAGATCAAACTATCCGATACTCTCCAGCTTCTTCAAACAAGGTCCACAAGGTGATCAACAGAGATGGAATCCTGTCATACATCGACCAGTACCGAGGTATCTGATATTCTCTAGCTTCTTTGAACAAGGTCAACAAAGTGATCAACAGAGATTGGATCATATTGTACAATGACCAGGACCAGAGCCAATGGTTGCAGCACAAGTAGTATGACCAAAGCTAGTAATGTGGCAACAATTTGCATTGGCAGAAGACTACAATGCGGTGGTGGAAGAAAGAGATGCCTTGCGGTGACAACTGGTAGTAGAAGAAGAAAGGGCGAATCAAGAAGAAAGTGAGGTGACATGGTTGCAAGGTATGATAGATAGGGTATGGGAAGATAGTGCATAGACTGAAGGATCCCGTATGCAGGGGGTGATAGAGGCAGAACGGGCTCAAGCAGATCATGCCCACGCAGCCTACGATGCATTACAGAGTAGTGTGGAAGCATCCCAGAAGACCATGATAGAGATTGATGCCATGTCAGAGGAGACACAAGAGCGACTGAATGTAGTGACTCAACAGGTGAATAATCTTAGACAATAGCTAGAGGATGTGACGGTGAATAGAGATCGATGGAGGTTTGTGGCAGAAGCCTACAAAGATGAGCAAGATACTGCATGATGGGCAGTCACACTCCTAGGAGCATCTCAACTATTGATGGAGACTCTATCAGTCATGAGAGAATTAGCGAGAGTTGGTCGGGAAGTAGCTTATTACAAGGGATTATACCATCAGACAGTCCCAGTGGATCAAAGGCGAGATGGAAATATGCCACAGAGGATGGCTAGACCAATCAGAGGTATTGGTGTCTGTCCACCAAGGCATAGAAGTAGCAGCAGAGGTTCTTCATCATCAGAACCTGGACGGGCGGAGTGATGACACAAGTGTTGTTTTATTGTTTTGTTGTTTTTTTTTTGTTTTTTTTTGGCTAGACACATGATGTGTACCAAATGTAATCACCATGATATATATATAAAAGGAGGATTTCATGTATCCAAATTTTGTTGTTTTTAGATGTATGTATATATTATGATGAAATAATGAACTTTTGATGGACTTGATGTTCCTATGCATCTATGGATGATTTTTATTTATTTTTAGTCTTTTAGTTCAATCAAATAAATGTATCATATTTATTTGATTTAACAGGAAGACCAAATTTATCATTTGACAAATGACTTATTGGATAATTATCGGCACAGAGCATTCGGTATCGAACAATCACAAGATGTCATACAACCCTCACTGATATTACTATCATGAGAATATAAATATGACATTAGTCTAAGATTTGTCAGAATGTGGTGTAAGCATTAAGGCACAAGAAGCCAGAATGACTTGTTCACCTATTCCTTTTGATTTAGCAAGTTGACATAAGCATCCAAGCACAGTTGCTAGAATGACCTGAATGTTTCTTGCATACAAACACACCAGACATGCTAGAGTTTCTTCCATTTTCTAAGTGAAAGATAAGCATTTCAATGTTGCTCGCAGTGACCCTTACGTTCACTTAGTAGGACGAGCATTTTCAATTTTACTTGTAGCAGAAAGAAGTCACTCAAATAGACAAAGAGAAGAACCAACCTCACCAAAGTGTCCATATAAAAGAAGTCGAGGTACACATGGCCGTCCAATATGAGATGAAGGCTCTTACAGATGGACACCCCTCTTATATGAAGTCTTTAGATCATTAGAACTAAACCAACAAGCAGAAAGAAAGAAAATATTGTGCCCCTGGTCATCACTTTCTAAATCCTGTAAAGGACATCATCGAAGAGCTCGAAGAGACATAATATACAAAAAAAAAATTTAAAAAAAAAATAAAAATTTCAATGCAAAATAGTAAGCATACAAAGAGATAAAAGCATGTGAATCATAGATTATTTTTGTTGTTATGTGCAAAATCCTTTTCTGGTAAGGAGATAGACTGACTGACTCGGATGAAGCTTCAAAAGATTCTAACTAGATATGACATGTCTAAAGATAGACTCGAGGCCATAGGATATGACATTGATTTCCCCCAAGTGTTAAGCATTGATAGGATATAGATGCTTGAGCTGATTGGTGTACAGACCAACTTATTGAAAATTGGAAATGTAGAGACAAAATCGAAAGATATGTACAAACTAAAGCAAGACTGAAAGTTGGGAAAGACCAAGATTGTGCTGATAGATGGAGCATTTTGAAACAAGTGGCACCCATTTACTAGGTTTTCACCATCTTGGCAGAGATTCAATTTTTGCTACCAAAGTGCCTATTTCTAGGTTTTCACCAAGGTTTTTTTTTTTTTTTTTTTTCGGTATTTTTCAATTTTTTTTTACTTTTGATATTTTTTACTTTTTTTTTGTGAGTCATCAAGGCGCCTATTGCTAGGTTTTCACCAAGATGTTCATTTTTTTATACTTTTGATATTTTTTTTACTATTTTTGTGAGTCATCAAGGTGCCTATTGCTAGGTTTTCACCAAGATGTTTATTTTTTCAGGACTTTTTCTAATTTTTAAGATTTTTTCAGGACATTTTACTATAGACTGAATGCCCTAGGCATAGAATTTCTTCAAATGGAGAACGTTGATTGGTTCTCAAAGCTATTCTCCTTCAGTCGTTGAGAGTTGATAGGCACCATAGCCAAAAGTAGCAGTGATAACAAAGGGACCCAGCCAGTTGTGTTCAAACTTCCCCTTGTATTCTCTATGTGATTGATTTTTAGGATTCTCTCTCAAGACCAGATTGCCAACCTGAAATTCTCTATGTCTGACTTTCTTGTTGTAGCCTCTAAACATTCTTTTCTGATACACTCTGAGATGATCATATGCTGCTTGTCTACGCTCATCTAGTAGTTCAAGTTCTTGCAACCTAGACACTCTGTAGTCATCATCAGTGACTAGACCATGCATTCTAATTCTTAGTGATGAGATTTCAACCTCAATAGGTAGTACCACTTCAGACCCATAAACTAAAGTGAATGGTGTAGCCCCAGTAGGTGTTTTGATACTTGTTCTATAGGCCCAGAGAGCCGGATTGATCATAAGATGTCAGTCTCTTCCTATTTTATTAACTGTACGGTGCAAGATTTTTAATAGATTCTTGTTGGAAGCCTCTACTTGTCCATTCCCCTAAGGATAGTAAATAGATGACCAATGTTGTGTGATTTTGAATTTGGCACATAAATCATCCAAGTCTTTGTTTTTAAATTGTCGACCATTATCCGTGACTATAGAATGGGGAATACCATATCTGCAAATGATGTAGTTCAAGATGAACATAGAAATTTGTTTACCAGTTGCTTGAGTTAAGGGAACTGCTTCTACCCATTTTGTGAAATAGTCTGTAGCTATAATTATATGGGTATGTCCATTTGAAGAATGTGGATAAATAGTCCCTATAAGATCAAATGCCCATTGTTGAAAAGGCCATTATGTTGTAAAGGGGATCAAATCTCTCCCTGGTGCATGTATCAAGTTTCCATGGACTTGACACTTTTGACATTTCTTGGCATATGTAACAGCCTCTTGTTCCATGTTTGGCCAATAATACCCAGCCCTAATAATTTTTCAAGCTACTGTTAAACCGTTGGAATGTGATCCACATATACCATCATGGACTTCTTCTAATGCACATTGAGACTCTTCATGTTCTAAACACCTAAGAAGTGTACCATCTAGACTTTGTTTGTATAGATCATTACTAATGATGACATACCGTGATGTGTTTTGGATAAGGGAACATTTTTCATGGTGGTTAAAGGAATCAGGAATGATTTGATCTCGAAGGAATGAGAAAAGGGGTTTGTATCTAGAAGAATCATGACCAACAACTATGCAGATCATGCGGGTTTCTGGACAATCATATGTAGGGAATGACAGTGCTTCCACTAGGAACTCATAACATAGCTCATGTTCTGGCTGTTGTAGTAGAGATGATAATGTTGCCATAGCATCAGCAGCCTTGTTCTCTATTCTAGGAATTTGCTCAAAAGTGACTGTGATGAAATACTTCTTAAGGTCATCAACCATGCATTTTTATGGAATTAGTTTCTCATCCTTTGTCTAGTATACATCATTGACTTGGTGTATAACGAGCTGGGAGTCTCCTTGAATGTGTAACTCTGTCACTTGCCACTCAATTGCTATCTTTATGCCATTAAGTAGAGCTTCATATTCTGCAATATTATTTGTACAAGGAAATTTTATTCTGAATGCTTTAGGTATGGAGTATCCTTGTGGTGTTATGAAAAGTACGCTGGCTCCAGATCCATTTTGTGTGTAAGATCTGTCAAAGAAAAGTTGCCAAATCCTTGAAGATATGTGCATGATAGAGGAGTCTGAAAATTCCATCTGTAATGGTGTGTCATCAAACATTGGGGCTTCAGCCAATTGATCAGCAATGACTTGACCTTTGATAGCTTTCCATTCAACATATTCTATGTTGAATTCACTAAATAGCATCACCCATTTAGCTAATCTACCTGTGAGGGAAGCCTTGCTCAATAAGTATTTTAATGGGTCAATCTTAGCTATCAACTGCGTTGTATGAGCTAACATATAGTGTCTTAGTTTATGTGATGCAAAAATCACAGCTAGATAGGCTTTTTCAATCTTTGAATAGTTCTTTTCATATGCTACCAAGGTTCTACTGATGTAGTAGATGGCTCTCTCTTTATTGTTGTCAGCATGTTGTGCCAGTAATGCCCCCAGTGAGGTATTTGTGGCGGAGACATACAAAATCAATGGCTTCCCCTGAATGGGAGGCATCAAAATAGGAGGATTTGAAAGATATTGCTTGATGTGCTTGAAGTTCCTTTCACATTCTTCATTCCATGTAAAAATCACACCCTTATGTAATGTGTTTGTGAAAGGTTGTGATATATTTGCTAATTGAGATATGAAGCGTCTGATAGATTGCACCCTTCCTTGCAAGGTTCTCATTTGACTGATATTTTTAGGAGGTGACATCTCTATGATAGCCTTGACTTTAGCAGGATCTACTTCAACGCCTTTCTTTGAGACAATATAGCCTAGGAGCTTTCCAGAAGTTACACCAAAAGCACATTTCTTATGATTTAGTCTGAGACTAAACTTCTCCATTCTGTCCAGTATTTTGCGCAAATCATTTAGATGTTCTGATCTTATCATTGATTTTGCTAAGGTGTTATCAACATAGTCTTCCATGGTTTTATGCATCATATCATGGAAGATAGTTGTCATAGCTCTCTGATATGTAGCACCAGCATTCTTGAGACCAAATGGCATGACATTCCAACAGAAAGTACCCCAAGCACAAGTAAAAGTTGTTTTCTCCTAATCTTCTGGAGCAATCTTGATCTGGTTGTAGCCAGAAAACCATCCATTAGAGAGTACATTTCAAAGCCAGTAGTCATGTCCACTATCATATCAATGTTTGGTAGTGGAAAGTCATCCTTAGGGCATGCTTTGTTTAAATCTCTAAAATCTGTGCATATCCTGATAGAGTTATCTGGTTTTGAAACTAGGACTATGTTTGATATCCACTCAACATAATCTATGACTCAGATAAATCTGGCTTTTAGCAACTTTTCCAACTCAAATTTGACTAGAAGTGCAATATGAGGATGCATTTTTGGCAGTTTTTGTTTGACAGGTTTGACTCCTGGAGCTATGGAAAGATGATGCATGATTAGCTTAGGATCTAATCCAGGCATATCAGAATATTTCCATGCAAAGTTGATTTTCTTTTCTGATAAGAACATAGTGAATGCTTGTTTTTCTTCTTCTGACAGAGATTGAGCTACATGGATTAACTGAGGTTCTTCCGCTGTGCCCAAGTTGATAGACTGAGTTGGTTCAATCAATACTGGAGATCAATCCTATGAGTGACTCGGAAGGACATCAAATATCTCATCCTTAGGTGCCTCTGAGAGGTTTTCACCTTTGGATGCATCTTTTGTTTTTACTATTTTATGTTTTGAGACTGCCACATAGTGGTTTTCACCCTCAAAACTCTTTTTCCTTTTGTTTTTACTTTTTTGACTAAGATATTTGATATCCGACTCTACCATGCTACTGCTAGATTTACTGATGGAAGTCATCATGGGTTCCACTGCATTGAGGTAGCACACAAGGGTGTAGTTAGTTGGAAAGATATGGACATCTTGGTTTGGGTCAGCTGAGTTTTGGTCTATGAGGTCAGGATGATGGATAGTCAATGTATGGAAAGATTGACTGATGGTGTTTACGCTTATGGTGTTGTCATCATTGGTTTTAACCTGACTCTTGAATTCAAAGATAGTATCACTACTAAGAATGTCTAGTTCATTAATCATTTCAATGGTGTTAGTGATTCCATTGTTAGTATTAAGTGAATCAGATTCACAAGGTTCATTACTTCACTCTAAACTTATGTTAGGTGTAGGTGAGTTTTGATGAGTGGCATCTATGACAAGCTCATATTTTTCTGATTCTTCCTCCAAATCAAGAACATGGGTGAAATGGGGATGAATTCCCCAAGCAGGATTTCCTTCAGATTCTGAGTGGAACTCATATTCATGGGAGTCTGTTTCAGAATCATTCTTGTGTTCAAGCTATTCAATCAACATTCTTTCAAGATCAATTAGTTTTTGTGTGGTGACTATCTTTTGGGTTTCCACTATACTGATTCTCTTTATGGGATCATCTTCAGCATCAAGGAGGTTTGTTATTTCTTTAGGAAAATGCTCATAAGGAATGAGATCCTTATTAGTGTCAGAATCATCACTATCAGATTATTTTGTTTCTTCTTTCTCAAGAAGAGTTTCTCTTGGCTTGATTTTCTCTATGACATGAGAGGAATTCTTGCTAAGATAGAAAGGCTTCTTCTTGTATCCTAGACTTGTAGTATCCTTATTTGCCTGGCCACAATGTTCAATGGGTGATATAAGACCTTTTCCTCTTATTCCTAGAGGTCCTTTTCCCGTGTATCCCATTTGAGTCATTAACTTGCTACCCAGTCCATATGATTCTGCAGGAATCTTGTGTGATTGAGAGCCACAATTTTGAACTGTGTGGGATTGGGTCTTTTCTTTGTATAACCAGGTGAGTACACCTATTTCTTCCTCAAATTCTTTCTTGGACACTTTCTCTATGACAAAACTCCCATTATAGATGACTTTTGGTGCTCTGATTGCTAGTTTTGTCTTTTCTGAGGGTTGTCCATAAGACTTAGGTGAAATTGGGAGAGAAGTGAGAGATAGCATAGGTTCCATTCTATATTCTCCCATGTCGATGTCTTTGATTTTGACTTGCTTCATTACATCCTCTACTTTAGAGTTAGAGGTTGTGTTACTCTGTTTAGTGGCAGATTCCCTATTGTGTGGAACAAGTTTGTCTGCACTTTCTTGCAAAGCATTGCAAGAAGTTGTAATGTCTACTAGTATAAGGACCTCGACTCCATCATAGGGAAATTTTACACATTGGTGATAGGTTGATGGAATAGCTTGCATGTCATGGATCTAGGGTCTTCCTAGAAGAATGTTGTAGGCCAGTGGGAGATCCAGTACTTGGCAGGTGACATCTCTGATTACAGGTCCTGTTCTGATAGGCAAGACAATGGTGCCTTTTGAGGATCTTTCTTGTTCATCATATGCTTTTATGGTTATCCTCTTTTTAGGATCAATAGCATTTTCTGACCATCCCAATTGTGTCACCAATTTGTAGGAGCAAATATTGAGGCTAGTGCCTCCATCTATCAACACACGTTTGACACGATGATTTTGGATTAAGACTTCTATATGCAAAGGTTGGTTATGGGGGTGACTTAATGAATTGTCATCTTCTTCTGAAAAGGAGATGTATTGAGGAGATGTAAGATGTCCAACCATAGTCTGGAACCTGTCTAAATCAAGGTCATCAGGAACATTGGATCCAAGCAAAGCTTTGTCTAGAATGGCTCTGTGAGCTACAGATATTCGAAGCAACTCAAACATAGAGATTTTTGCATTAGTGTGCTGGAGTTGTTGAACAATGCTATAAGATGTAGGCCTTGTATCTTTTGGATTGGAAGATTTTGAAACAACCTTCTGTTTGGAATTAGATGAAAGATTGAAAGGTATCTTAGGGACATTAGATGAATCTGGGATTTGTCCTTTCAGGTGTGCCAGAGCTTTTGATTGAGTAACTACATTAGCTGAGGAGTGATCTCTATCTCTTCATACAATTGTGATGACATTGCAACTCTCAGAGAGATATGGTTCAACCATATTGATGACAACATTATTTCCAAGGTAGGCATAATTGACCTTTGCCCCCATATTAGGCTGAGAAGATGAAACTTCCTGACCATGTTTCAGAAATGGTTCTGTGAATGTTGTATGATCATTATTGCTCTTATGGTTGTCAATTAAAATCTCTTTAGCATCAATTTTGTCTTGTATGAGATGCTTCAAGTGTAAGCAGTTATAAGTTTTATGACCCTTGCCACAATGGAAGTCACAAAACTCATTCTCTCTCCACCACTTTGGTTTAGGTTCAGGGTCATATTGTCAGATCTCAGGTAGAGATATGATGTCAATAGCTAACAGAGTTTTCATAGCTGATTCCAAAGATTCTCCAAGAGGAGTAAACTTGCATTTAGGATCTGAAGCCCAAGGTTTATATTTAGATGACTTTTTGTTAGCAGGTTTAGGTGTCTTCAGTTCTGAAGCCTTGATGGCCTTGGTGCCAAGAGTGAGATTAAATGCTGGTGCCTCAGATGGGGCACAGAGAGTATCAACAACACCATCTGTGACAATGCCTTTGTTCTTATTCCAAATTTTGACATTTTGGTTTTTGTCCTTTGGTTTGGAATTAGAACCTGTTTCAAACTTATTTTCCTTGTAAAGGGATATGTCTCCCTTATGAACAAGTACATCTTCAATTTTTATGGCATTTTCTACCATCTTATCAAAAGAAGTATGATTTTGTATTTGGAGGTGATAATTGAGTTCCGAAATGAGGTTGTTGATGAATATTTCAAGTTTTTCATTTTCTGGAATCTGCCGAGCATAGAGTGAAAATTTCTTCCTCCAACATTTGAGGAAAGTGAGAAGGGATTCTCCTGACTTTTTTTTCAAATTGAAAATGTCGATCATGGTGACTGGGCATTGGATGTTGTAGGAGTATTGCTAATAAAATAGTTTGATTAACTCCTCAAAAGTCTTGATAGTTGGAGGTATTTTAGAGAACCATTTGATAGCCGCTTCTCCCAGAGATCGAGGGAAAAGGCGCATTAAGTAAGTTGGTTCATGCATAAACTCCATGGATTGTGTACAAAATTCTCTGACATGATCTTGGGGGTTAGATTTTCCATCGTATTTGTCATATTTGGGTATTTCCATTCTTTTTGGGAATGGTGGCATGTACAAGTCTTTATCGAATGGAAAGGGGCATAAAGCCTCCATAGAGAATTCCATGGGTGTTTTCTCTTTTTATATCTGGTTAAGTTTGACTTGCATGACATGCATTTGTTTCATCATAGTAGTGATGGGAGTTTCTTCCTCATGTTTGATGATATCTTCAACATTGAAATTAGGAGGAAGTTTGGATCCTTGTTGAGCTAGTTGTAAGAAATAAGCCTCTTTCTCTTCTCGTAAGAAATGTCTCATCATTCTTCAAAATTCATCATTGTTTTGGTGATTAGCTATTTCAGATGGTGTGGGTTCTTGGTCCTCACCATGTTCAGATTGATGACCTTGAGAGCCATGACTGGTTCCACCTTGAGACATGGTGGTATTTTGATTCTATTCTGGTATTGATATTGGAGGGGTTGGTGGGTTACTTTTGTGAACTAATGGTAGAGGGGGTATAGTGTTAGACTCTTCTCTGGGTTTCTTGTATGAGGATGCTCAAGTTTCCACCATCAATCTTTGGTGAATCCAAAAGAGCAAGATAAGAAAACTAATAGATGACCTGATTTAGGACAAATCAAATGACACAACCCTGTCAAGATTGGTTTGGTTGATTGGGTGATAAATGATTTGGACATGAGTGTAGGATACTATGCCCTAGTTGTATGGGTAGATGCCCAAAAGATGGCAAACATGATTTCACAACAGCTAGCCATTGTTTGAGAATTGATTTGAGGTTTTTTTGACAAGGTTTTGACACAAGATGAGACCAAATTTAGAAAGATGAATTAGAAGGTAAAATCAAGCTAAAAGGATCTCTTTGGAAAAATGGATTGGAAGCTATTGCTCTCTATTTCATTCCTGACATAGGGTTTCCTAACAGAACTACGTGAAAGCTTGGGATGACCGTGTTTACCAGAAAAGGATTCAACTATTTTGGATGTTTGAATATTTTGAAACCATTTTTTAACAAGCACATGGGTTTGAACTATCAAGTAGCTATAAATGCAGGAACTCAATTTTTATTTGTTAAACAAGCACGCAAGATAGCAATCAGGGAGTTCAAGAAAACCATTATTTTCAAACAATGAGTAAGGGACAAAGCAACCTTGCACATGAAGAAAGATAGTGACTTATTATTTCTACTCCCTAAAGAACTATTTGTGTATGTTCTCAAAATGTTTTTCAATTATGCACATAGTCCTAGCAAGAAAATTTTGGTTGCTCTATGGTTCGTAGTAATGGTTTGACTCTGTGACTTTTATAATTTCAAGTTGGTGAACTCCAATCCCAGCGCACCAAGGTTTTGACACATTCCAATAATTTAATCAATCAGAGATGCTGAGGAGTTCTGACAGCTCGACAAGAAACTACACCTATAGAGATTTCTTCTACAAAGACATTTATATAGCGGTTGTCACTACCATGGTGAAAATGGCTATTACCGCTTGAGGTTCCATCCACGTGGTTGACCCAATAAAGGGAATGTCCACTATGGTCAACCCTCTCTAAAAGGTGACTCACAAAAGGACATTGGGACTTGGTTTGGATCCAAGGATTTGAGTTTCTGATACTACCCAAAAAGGGAGTAGAGCATAGTCATCTAGCCTCTTCACCTCACCAAAACATAGCAAACAAGGTTCATCTGACACGCTAAGACTAAAATGGTCTCACCAAGGTTCATGATGTCAACAACTCATGGTCTATCAATCTCTCCAGAGAGAGAATGCATCGATCAATAAGTCAATGACTACAAACCTAGTGGAACACAAGACATTTTCAGTATCCTCCCTACCTACAAGGATTCTCTCATTGAGAAAAGCTTCGCTGGAAGCCCACTCTCTCAATAACCACAAATAGTGTTCATAGGGCCTAATTATTATGTGAAACACTTATGCATGAAATTGAATCTATATTCTTTTTAGAGCCCAAAATCGAAATGTGGTTTATGAAAGTATTGAATCACACAAGCCATACACATGAGAGGTTCATTTTATTCCCAAAATTGAAATGTTGTAGAGATGTAATAGAATACCTCAAATCCTAGCAACGCGATTCACCTTTATGTTGTTGTGCATGAGCAATTTGGAAACATGTATATTTGTAAAAGATTAGAGTTAATTGACCTTAGAATATGCAAATTTGAGAGACATTTGATCAATTTTCACCCATACTTAGCTAAATTTGAAAAGATTGAAGAACATTAGAGCATAGCTTGAAGAAATGAACGTTGATTTACTTTGAATCCTACTTTAGATGAGATTCATTTGCCTTTAAGAAAATCAAAGATGTGAAGTTCTTTTTAGGTACTCCAAAAGGAAATGTGAGGATTCATGAGCATTTAAAAATTGGCTTTGAAACAAGTTGAATTCATTTTAGGTGCACCAAATCCAAATATGAGAGTTCATTTAGCCTTTAGTGATTGGATTGAAAACTAGTTGCATCAATTTTAAGAGCACCGAATCCAAATGTGAGGTTCTTTTTAAGCATTCTGAAGCTATGTGTGAAGGTTGATTTTGCCTTTAGAAATTGGAAATGGAAGCATTTGAGTTCATTTTATGTGCACCAAATCTAAATGTGAGAGTTCATTAGCTTTAGAACTTGAAATGAGATGCATTAGAAGTTCATTTTAGACCCTTAGAATGGAATGGGAATAGCCAAGAATGAGACAAGAAAGTGGAAGAATGGAAGACAAGAAGAAGTGGAAGAAATAGTCCAATCTTGCAAAAATTGTTGAGGAAGCTTCCCAAGAGCCCTACAAGAATAAAAACATCAAAAGAAATACCAAAAGGTTAGTATTGTTCACGTCGGGTTCACCAAAATGTAAGACTAGAATTGGATTAGAATGCATGAAAATGAAACAACCACAAGATTCATATAAGAAACATGCAAAGCAACTCTAATCTACTTCATGAGAAACAACTTAGAAATAAAGAATGAAATTAAATGCAAACTCCCTCCAAGATTTAGTTCCCATGTCCTCCTTTCTTCTCCCAAAGATGGGTTGATGTAGCTCTCCAAATGCCTTGAAATGCACTATATGTTTGAAAGCAATGCTATGAGAATACTAGGAGTGTGGTTTAGAAATAGATAGAAGATAGAAGAATTTGGATCCCTTAGATCTATAATAACAATGCTCATGAAGGCTCCCTTTGTAAAGGGAAATGAAGTCCTATTTATAGAATTTTTAGGAGAATCAACGGTCAGGATTGAATGAAGATCAAGGGCTGAGATTCTCTTATTTTAATTATTTAATTCAAAGCGGGTGAGTGGGTGGATCCACTTTGAAAATTGAAACCTACTACCCAAATTCGTATGGAATGCTTAAGTGAGATTTTGGATGGTTTAGGAGGCTTCTAGAGGGTAGTTAGAGTCAAATTTAGCTTCCCTACTTGATATACTTAGGGTAGGGGGTTGAATTTTGGTCACTAGGTAGCCCAAGACTCATAAAAGAGCCTCCAAAAATGACCCCAAAGTCCAAATCCGAGTTTGTGGAGTTTTGGATTATTTGGACAAAGTATATTTCTTCCATGTGGTTGTTTTTGACTTTAGAGGAGAAGTGAAGACTTTAGAGGTTGAAGAAATTATTATTTTAATTTTAGTGGGTGGGTAAGAAAGATGAGTTTGGTTAGAATTAGGAGTCATGTGTTCAAATAGAATTAAATATAATATTTAATTCCAAGTGGGTTAAAAGGGAAATATGAATTAATTTAAATAGATAAATATATTTATTTAAATTAATAGAAGAAAATAAAATTAAATGTAATATTTAATTCCAAGTGGGTTAATAAAGGAAATATGAATTAATTTAAATAAATAAATATATTTATTTAAATTAATAGAAGAAAATAAAATTAAATGTAATATTTAATTCCAAGTGGTTAAAAAGGAAAATGTGAATTAATTTAAATGTATTTATTTAAATTAATAGAAGAAGGGGATTTAATTAATAAAAGTACTAGGACTTTAAATTAATCAATCATAGGGTTTGTTTAGCCATTATATTAAATGTAGCATGCGGTTAATACAGATTTAAGGTTTTTTGTATTTGACACTAAGTCAAGTAGAGTCTATTAGAAGACATAATTGCCTAGTATAATAGGACTTTGATGGTTTAGAAGGATTGATATACTGAGGTCAATTTTGGGGTATTATAGATAGGACTTAGGGACATGACTTCATTAGAAGGTTTGTACATTGCATCACTTAAGTCTATAACACGTGCTTCTTCAAATGTGTTCCAAAGAACTTGGGTCAAAATCCTCCTCACTTGAATCCTCTTGGAATTCTTGTGGGTTAAACCTATTGCTAGATCCCTCTATTGTTGGAGTCCATGATGGTACACAGGGTTCTCATACCCATTGTGAGTCTTCTACTTCTTGACTTGGTGTACTTCCTTGAGTCTCTTGATTAGAACTTGAAGCTTGGTTAGAAATTTATTCCAAGATTAACTCTTATTCTTTTCCTTTGTTAGGAGCATAAGTATGGAGTACATATACATCTTTATCTTGGCAAGATTCACTAGACAATGAATCTCACTCCCATTTGTTTGAGTCTTCATCACTTTGAGAGTCTAATTGAAGAATTTGTTCATAGAATATGGGGTGATTATTTTGAGTGTATCCTTGTTCAAGATACCCTAATCATGATTTCTCCTTTCTATCCGTTCAATACATTTCTATTGGTTCAATAAACCCTTCATTTATTCTACCCAAAGGTCATTGTCCTTCGTAACCCAACTTTTTCATTATTTGAAAACCTTTTCCATATTGATGATTAGGGATGCTAATGTTTTGGATTCTATTTTCATGAGCACTTGACTCATCATCCTCATATAGCCACTTAAAAATTTCATTGTCCTCTTCATCCATGGATGAAGAAGTACTAGACCTTAGAAAATGATTATTGTACATTTTTGAGGTGGATGCAAGCTAGAAGGTTTTCCATGAGACTTAGGAGATAATGGAATATCCATCATAGATAAAAAAATATTCTCCCACACCATTCTATTTGATCTTGCATTATTTTTTGAAGTTTTTCATCATGGTATCCATATTTTGGTAATGAGCCTCCTTAGTCTAAATTTGGGTAGATTTTTCATGGTCTTCCTCTTCTTTTTCCTTAGAATTTTCCTCACTAACTTTCTCTTTTCCCTTAGTTGATGTAGCTAAGTTAGTGGGAATTTTATGGTCTTCAACAAAAGTGTCTTCTTCACCTATCGTTTCTTTTCCTTTTAATGAAGGAAGGTCCTTCGAGCTATGGCCTTGCTCTATCTTTTTTGATGTAGTGCCTTATGCATTATGAGGGACCAATGAATCATTTATGAGCTTGATATCGTTACAATATTGGAATGAATTTAGGTCTCCACTCACCATAATTTCTTTCCCCATGTATGGAAATTTTAAGCATTGATGGTACGTTGAGGGTATCACTTGTATTTCATGTAGCCATGGTCTTCCCAATAGAATGTTATAGGTTAATTTCAAATATATCATTTGAAAAATAGTCTCCTTTTACATTGGACCTACTCAGATAGGGAGTGTTATTATCCCTTTGGAGGATCTCTCTTCAACATCATAAGCCTTTATGGTTATTTTTTTTAGGGTCTATATCTTCTTCGGAATACACTAAGGCTTTGACAAGGTTCAAAGTAAAAATGTTTAGACCAGATCCTCTATCAATGAGGACTCTTTTAACCCTATGCTTATGTATCAAGACCTCAATATTAATGGAAAGCATTGGGGATGATTTAAGGACATGTCATTTTTCTCATAAAGGATAAACAATGAGGTGTGACTATGTGTCCTACCATATTTTGAAATTTGTCAATGTTCAAATTCAAGGGAATATTGGTTTCGACAAGGGATAAATTCCAAGATTTCTTTATGAGTAGGCAAAACTTTTTAAAAATCCAAAATAGAAATTTCTACGGGAGTTCATTGGAGTTGATCTACTAAGTTGTATTGCTTTGATGAAGAAGATGTTTGATTTCATACAATGATTCTAGCGTAATCTCCTGGAAAGGTGATTTTAGATGCTTATGCCCTAGTCATGACATATGATGCTTCTTCCTTTTTCTTTTCCTTCACCACTATCACATTGATTGTGTTTTTAGACCTATTCAAAGAGTTTATGGTGTTGTCATAGGTATGAGAAAAAATCACTTTCTCATTTCCTCTCTTGTTATTTTGATTCGCATTTGATGTTTCTCCTTTTTCATGATTCAAGAAAGCATTCTTAAAAGTCATGTGATCTTCATTATTTTGAGGCCCTTCTATTGGAAACTATAATTGAAACAATTGTTATATTTTCATTGATGTGAAACCTTAACTAGTAAGATAGTTTCTATCTAGGAGAGTACCATATCTATTGATTGATGAAGAAGATTTGGGAAAGGAGATAACAAGAGAACCTAAGGAAAGGTTGATTAATTTGATACTTCAATGGGTACTTGATTAGTTGGCACATTGGTAAGATAATGCATTTTTTATCTAAGTAAGAAGAAAGATTGGAGATGTAGGCTTAATCGAGAAAAAGTGAAGAAATCTAGTTTAAGCTGAGTGATGTTAGTTTCGACTGAGTGCCAATATATGCCAATTAAATATAGTGTTGACCGAACATCAGTAATTGCCGAAGGATAGGAAATTACCAAGCAAAGATAGTATTTCTCGAGGAAGATAGTTTGTAATGGTGACTGAGTTACATAATGATGACTGAGGAGAAGAACACAGTATTGACTGAGTGTCAATAAATTACATTTGGAGAAAGAATTAAAATTCCCAGCCAACATAGTTGAATTCTTGGGATATGTAAAATGTGTTGACATTATTAATGAATTGTATAGAGAATTTAATGCATGGTAAATCATTTTCTTATGGATTCAAAGAGAATTTTGGAGATGTATCTATAATGCAAGAGCATCTCGGGTCCTTGGCAATCCTGTGTCACCAAAAACATTTTGGAGTTTCATCTGTGTTGCTCGGTTTCTACTTTGACTGAGTTGGTTGGTAGTTGGTTGGTTTCCTTTGGTTACTAAGTGTGGTCGGTTCTCTCCTGGGTGGTCAGTTATTTCACTGGCGCTCGGCATTGCTTGCCTGCTACTCGATTATCATGCTTACCGATGGGTCTAGTTTTGTTTCCTATTGTGGCCGACTTGTACATTTATATTGGATTGTAGATTTAATGTTTGTATCCATCATTGGGAAGTGTGTGGTCCTAGATTTGACCATTACTTCTATTGATTGTGGATCTGAAGGCCGACTTAGCTCGGTAGCTTCTTGTATAAATGTAGATGTTTGATTGTAGTTAGGAGGCATTTTTTGGATAGAAGATAGTAGACATTAGATTGGAGATTGGTAACAGATCCTTGCATGTTTGAGGAATTATGTAATTCATTGTAATAACTAACCGTAACTGGGAAGGCCTTATAGCCTGACATGTATGATTTCTATTGATGATAATATATGAACTATCTAGCATATTCTCTCTCTTTATTGTTGTTTGTTGCTTCCGCATGTGTGTTGCAGGCTTGGATCATTAGGGTGCACCATCCTTTGGCCCCTCTTGCTCCTTGCCTTGCATTAGGTGGTATCAGAGCAAGGTGAGATCTTGATCTAGTTCTGCGGATCTAGGTTTGCAGGTTCATCTTGAAGCCCTAGTTGATTGTTGTGGCGTAGCATATTGCGATGTGACCTGCAATTGCAGAGGGTTGTCAAGATGGTTCATGGGAGGCAAGATGCAGATCCAAGATTGGAAGATATGCTAAGGAAGATTGCTGCTAGATTAGAAGTAGTGGAGATAGCCCAAACAAGAGGTAGACATCTTGAAGATGTTATTGGTGATGAAATTGAAGAAGAAAAGGTGAATGCAGAACCTGCACCTATTATGGATCAAGGTGAAGAAATATTTTTGAAGGATTTCACAAGTGTAAAGTCAACACCACATTTCAATCCTCCTAAGTATGGTGGAAAGTTGGATTCTAATGAATTGGAGGATTGGATCAGCGAGATGGAAAAGTATTTTGAATATGAAAATATCCCCGAGGATAAGAAGGTGAAGACTGTAAGCACAAAGTTGAAAAGTCATGCATCCTTATGGTGGGAACATCTACAATTGGATTGAAAGAGGAAAGGAAAGGAAAAAATCAAGATATGGAGTAAAATGGTCAATAAGTTGAAAGGAAAGTTCTTTCCCTATGATTATTAGATTAACCTAGTTCAGTGAATGCAAAGTTTGAGATAGAAAGATAGCTTGGTAAAAGAGTATAAAGAGGAATTCTATAGATTAGATATCAGATCTGGACATGATGAAGATGATGTGGAAAGAATCGGCAGATACCTGAATGGTTTGAGAGTTTCCATCCAAGAGGAAATTAGTATGGTCAAGTTGGAGAACATTGAAGAGGCTTATCAATTTTCTTTGAAGGTCGAGGAGAAAATGAACAAAAGACATGAGCAAAGACATAGAGGTCAAGGTGGTAGGTTCCCTAGAGGAAGAGGTAGATCTAATGGTGAAAATGGTAGATCTGAACCAGAAAAGACAAATCTGGACAAAGGAAAGACCGAGTGGAAAGGTGAAAGTTCTAGAGGTAGAGGTGGCAACTACCGATGTGGTTATTATAGAGGAAGTTTCTAAGGAACTTGTTATAATTGTGGAGAAGGATATAGATCTTTTGAATGTACACAGGCTAGTAGCAGAAGAAATTCTTTGGTGCAAGAAGAGTCACTGCATGAACCTGAGAAAGAAAATAACTTGATGGTAAGGAGAGCACTATAGAATGAAAGTAAGAAGGAAGATCCGATAAGGAAAAGTTTGTTCAAGACCAGATGTAGAGTTTCTGATAAAGTTTGGAAGGTAATCATTGATAGTGGTAGCTCAGAGAATCTGGCATTTTGAGAGATGGTCACAAAATTACAGTTGGAAAGGTTGGTACATCTGAAGCCCTATCAGATTTCATGGATCAAGGATGAGCATACACTCCTCGTAAGTGAACAATGTTATGTGAATTTGAAGATTGGAAAATACTACGATAAGGTGTTGTGTAATATCATGCCTATGGATTGTTGTCATATTTTTTTGGGTAGACCTTGGAAAAATGATAGACATGCTATATATGATGGGAGATTGCATAAGTATACTATTGTGGCTGATAGAAAGAAACAAATCTTGTTACCATTGATGGAAGAACCTGTTAGTAATGTTTGCACATCTATGAAAGTTTGTTTGATGGAAGGAAGAAAGTTTGTTAACTCTTTGAAGAGAAATGATGTATGTTTTGTTGTGATTCCTAATAAGCCGAGTAAGAAAATAGAGAATAATGTCCTTGAGGAGATTGATAAGTTACTCACCGAGTATAGTGTTATCATTTTTTATAATGTACCTAATGGTTTACCACCGAAAAGAAGCATTGATCATTGTATGAATCTAATCCTTGGAGCTAGTTTACTGAAAAAGGCACCTCACCGATTGACACCTACCGAGAATTAGGAATTGAACCGGTAGATTCAAGATTTGTTGGAGAAAGGCTTGATCAGAGAAATTTTGAGTCCTTGTGTAGTACCTATTGTATTGGCACTGAAGAAGAATGGAGAATGGAGAATGTGTACTAATTCCAGAGCAATCAATAAAATAACAGTGAAGTATAGGTTTCCTATACCAACGATGGATGATATAATGGACAGTTTGACTGGACCAAAGTATTTCACAAAGATTGATTTGAAAATTGGGTATCATCAGATTAGAATTAGAGAAGGTGATGAATGGAAGACTACTTTCAAGATAAAAGAAGGTTTGTATGAGTGGTTGGTTATGCCTTTTGGTTTAACTAATGCACCGAGTACTTTTATAAGGTTGATGAATGAAGTTTTGAAGAAATTATTGGGTAAATTTGTGATTGTATATCTTGATGATATTCTGATATTTAGTAAAACCAAAGAAGAACATTTGTTGCATGTTAGACAAGTTTTGCAGAGATTGAAAGAGGAAAAAGTGCTGATAAATCTGAAAAAGTGTTCATTCATGAAAGAAGAGATTGTGTATTTGGGATTTGTTATTTCAGCTGATGGTTTGAAGATGGATCCTGAAAAGGTTGAAGCTATTTTGAATTGGCCTACACCTGTGAAAGCTAGTGAGGTAAGATCATTTCATGTTTTGGAAAAATTTTACCAAAAGTTCATAAGGAATTTCAGTTCAATTTGTAATGCAATGACTGATAACATGAGAGGAGACAAAAGAGAATTCAAGTGGACACATGGAGCTGACAGAAGTTTTGAGACCCTGAAGTAGAAGGTTGTTGAATTATGTGTTTTAGCGTTACCTGATTTCAGTAAAGTATTTCAAGTAGAATGTGATGCAAGTGGAAGTGCAATTGGAGCTATGTTGAGTCAAGAAGGTAAACTTGTTGCTTTCTTCAGTGAAAATTTGAATGATGCTAGAAGGAAATATTTTGTGTATGATCAAGAATTATATGCTATTGTTCAAGCACTAAAGAAATGGAGACATTATACAGAGTGAATTTGTGTTGTATATTGATCATAAGGCTTTACAATATTTGGGTAGTCAGAATAAGTTGAATCATAGACATATGAAATGGGTTGAGTATTTGCAGAGTTATACATTTGTGATAAAGCATAAGAGTGGAGTCACTAATCAAGTTGTTGATGCATTGAGTAGAAGAAGATCTTTGATGACCAAGATGAAAATTGAAGTTCTTGGTTTTGATGAGATGAAAGGTTTGTATGAAAATGACCCTGATTTTTCTGAGCCATGGAGAAAGTGTAGAGCACCTATTCAAGATCAACAAGATACTAAATGGGATGAATATTTTATTCAGGAAGGTATGTTGTTTAAAGGTATTCAGTTGTGTATACCGAGAGGAGCAATGCGATCTAATTTGATAAAGGAGAAACATAGTAGTGGTTTGGCTAGACATTTTGGCATTGATAAAATATGGAATTTGCTTAAGGAGAAGTACTATTGGCTGTAGTTGTATAGAGATGTTCAAAAATTTGTGAAAAGTTGTGGAATTTGTCAAGTTGCAAAAGGAGTAAGTTAGAATACTAGATTGTATACATTGATTGCTGTTCCTGAGAAACCTTGTATTGATATCAATATGGACTTTGTTCTTGGCTTACCGAAGACAGTAAGAGGTAATGATTCAATATTTGTTGTTGTGGATAGATTTTCTAAAATGGCACATTTTATACCATGTAGAAAGGCATTAGATGCAATAAATGTAGCAGATCTTTTCTTTTCTTTAAGGAAATTGTCAGATTGCATTGATTACCAAGGAGTATTATCTCTGACCAAGATAGGAAATTTGTTGGATACTTTTGGAAAACACTTTTGAAGAAATTTGGCACTGAGTTGAAATATAGTTCTACATTTCACCCAAAAATTGATGGATAGACTAAAGTTGTGAATGGAAGTTTGGGAAATCTTTTGAGATGTTTAGTTGGAGACACACCAAGTAATTGGGATTCTGTGTTGGTACAAGTAGAGTTTTCATACAATAATTCAATGAATAGGAGTACTGGAAAGACACCATTTGAGATTGTGAATGGTACACAACTAAAAGGAACATCTGATTTGAGAGACATTGCTGATGAGAATAAGAAAAGTGTTGAAGGGTTAAAGTTTGCTGAGTACATGAAAATATTGCATGAAGATGTGAAGCTGAAGCTAGAAGACAGTAATCAGAAATACAAAGATAGAGCTGATAGATCAAGAAGACATACAAATTTTGATGTTGGTGATGAAGTGATGGTTCATTTGAAGAAAGGTCGATTTCCTATTGGAACATATGGGAAGTTGAAGATGAAGAAATTTGGACCTTGCAAGATTTTGAAGAAATTTGATAGTGGAAATGCATATGAAATTGAGTTACCTAATGACATGGACATATCAGCGATTTTCAATATTGCTGATTTGTATGAGTATAATGAACCTGATGAAGAAGTGACAGTACTGATAGAATATCCTAAGAAGCAGAATGATGAGGTTGAACAAATTTTGAAGGAAAGATTTGGCAAGAGTACAAGAGGAAAATAGTATATGGAATATCTAGTTAAGTGGAAGAATAGACTGATGGAAGATAGTTCATGGATTTCATAGTCTAAGTTGGATATAGCTCAGACTAGACCTACCAAATGATTTGGAGAATCATTTCAAAAAAACCCCGGGTGTCTAATGCAGGAGCATCTCAGGTCCTTGGCAATCCTGTGTCACCAAAAACATTTTGTATTTTCATTTGTGTTGCTCAATTTCTTCTTTGACTGAGTTGGTCAGTTTCCTTTGGTTACCGAGTGTGGTTGGTTCTCTCATAGGTGGCTGGTTATTTCACTAGCACTCGACATTGCCTGTCTACTACTTGGTTATCATGCTTACTGATGGGTCTAGTTTTGTTTCCTATTGTGGCTGACTTGTGCATTTGTATTAGATCATAGATTTAATGTTTGTATCCATTATTGGGAAGTTTTTGGTCCCAGATTTGACCGTTACTTCTATTGATTATGGATCTGAAGGCCGACTCAGCTTGGTAGCTTCTTGTATAAATGTAGATGTTTGGTTGTAGTTAGGAGGTAGTTTTTGGATAGAAGATAGTAGACATTAGATTGGAGATTGGTAATAGATCCTTGCATGTTTGAGGACTTCTATAATTCATTATAATATATGGCCATAATCGGGAAGGCCTTACAGCCTGGCATGTATGATTCCTATTGATGATAATATATAAACAATCTGGCATTCTCTCTCTCACTTTTGTTGTTTGTTGCTTCCACATGTGTGTTGCAGGCTTGGATCATTAGGGTGTGCCATCCTTTGGCCCCTCTTTCTCCTTTCCTTGTGTCAATCTAGAAGGAAAGATGAAGAACATAATGATGGAAGGATTCAATGAATCTGACCTTAACCTAAGATCTACATAGGAGATTAAGTGGAAAAAGATGGATCTACCTAATTGAAGAGGTATAAGGGAAAGCCTAATTGTGAGGTTATGGAGAGTGAAGAAGAGGTTGATGTTATTGACTGATAAGTCTAAGCAGAAGGCTAAAGGTGAAATTGTGAAGGAGCTAAACAGAGTTGTGATTGCTTGAATCAAATTCTAAGTAGATCAGAGATGGAGATGGAAATGGAGATCAGTCAGTAAATCAACATATATGTGCGAAGTGGATATGCATTTGCAAAGTGATTTGTATGATTTTTAGATCAGAAACTACTATTACTTTCTAACCATTGTATCAGTCTAAATCCTTTAATCAAGGTTGACCTAACAGTCATTGTATAAATCATTTAATAAAGGTGACATTATAATGGAATGTTCTTAAGTCCTCTAACTAGGACACTTTTGACAAAGTGTTTTAAATCCTTTAACAGGGTCACACCTAGCAGTGTCTTTGTAAACCTTTAACAGGGTTGGATTTTCATAGAGCTCACTTCAGAAGACTAAAATATTAGTAGCATGTTAAAAAGTAGTTTTTCCCAAGTTGGGTTTCCACTATAAATACTGGTGTTATGCTTGTGTGAATGTTTTGATGTGAATTTTTTTATATTCTACAAGTTAATTACTTTTGGATAGTGGACTGCATGTTATATGTTTTTGATATATGCTATAGAGACTGACTTGAATATCTAATTAGATTTAAGATTGTTGAAGTTCTAGAAAGTTTAATTGTTACATTTGGACCCGAGGATAACTGATTCACCCCCCCTCTTAGTTATTCTAAAACATTATAACACCTTCAACTTTTATGGTGCCAACGTCTATTAGATCTTGGAATAAATGCTTGAGTTTCATGCATTTTTTGGTCTTGTGACCCTTATTTTGATGATACTCACAATGATGTGCATCATTACACCATGTGGGTTTAACTTGAGGTTCATATGGCCTTGATTCAAGTAACATAATGATTTTATTAGCCACAAGAATTCTCGAAGAATTTTCCAAGGGTTCTCCCAAGAATGTGAATTTTCTTATTTGAATAGGAGAAAAGAAAGGTTTAGGTTTGTTTCCACTTTGTTTTTTGAAGGAATTATTGTTGTTGTTGAAATGTTCCTTGCTCATTTGGTATACATTATTCATTTGGTTTGACCCGCTTGATAAGTTAAAAGGGGTAGCTTTTAGATTGTGGGCTTCTACAACCCCATCGTTTACAAGGTTCTTATTTTTGTTTTTCAACCAAAAACTTGATTTATCATTATTGTTTTTAGCTCCCTTATTATTATAATTATTTAAAATATTATTATTATTGGTGTTGGTATAACCTTTGTTTTCTTTAAAGAGTTTGATCTCTCCTCTTTTTACCTACACCTCTTCAATTTTTATCTCATTCTCAATGATCTTTTTGAATGTGGGGGACATTGAAGTTGAAGTCTATAATTCATTTCTATGTTTATATTGTTCATGAAAATTTCCATCTTCTTCTTTTTAGGTATGCTTATAGGATATCTCACAAAAATTGTTCTCCATCTTTGGAGAAAACCTAGAAAAGGTTCACCATCTCTTTTTTTTTGTGTCAAATAAGTTGAGCATGGTGATTTCATGCTTGATATTATAAGAGTAGTGAGTCACAAATTTGGAGGATAGCTCTTTGAAAGTTTTTATCCCTTGTGGTAATTTTGAAAACCACTCCATGGCTTGGCCTCCAAGGCTTCTTGGAAATAACTACATTAAATAGGTGGTATTGTGCATGAACTCTATACTCAAAGTAAAAAATTCCCTTAGATGGTCTTGTAGGTTAAATTTACCCATGTATTTTTTGTATCTAGGAAAAACCGCGTTGGGAGGGAAAGGCACCATAACCAAGTTTTGATCAAAAGGAAAAGGGCACAAGGCCTCGATAGAAAAGGGTTTTGGTTTGACCGCTTTCTTCACGGTGTCAATTTATGCTTGAAACATTTTGAGTTGTCTTTTCATTGTACCTAATGGATTTTCCTATTCCTCGACATTCTTTAACATTGTGATGTCATAATCATGAGGAATTTTAACCACTGGTTGAGCTAGGTTAAGGAAGTATCTCTCTTTATTTCTCTCTAAATGTTTTTCCATTATTTTAAGAAATTAGGGGTCTTGGGCAGCCCTATTGGCTTTATCTTTGGTTGTTTCCTTTTCCCCTTGGTTTCCTTTGGTTGTATCTTGTTCTTCATTGTTTCTCCCTTGGACATAGTCGTAAAAGTCATTATTTCTAGCCATTGGATTGACTCTTTCCTCAAATAGGTTAGGGATACTTTCTTCTTGTTCTTGCATTTCAATAAAAGGGGTTTGGAATATGAACTTTGGGACCTATTGTGTTATGCAAGTGTCATCTTCTTGTAATGATATTTTCAGTTTGTGCGATCTTGTGGAAACCGACATCAACAAAGGTTTGAGTCAAATGTAGTTTCCCCTCTTTTGGTGATTGTTCTTTTGAGAAGATTTTTAAAAGATAAGATGATTTTTAAATGGATGTTTCTTCTTTGTTATATGTATCTTGAAACAAATCAATCACAAGTACACTTGTCTTTTAAACCCTCTAAACACAAATTTTTTGAAATGTATTGAATGTTAATCACATGGTTTGAAGAAGTAACTTCAAGCAATCTACCTATAGTCAAATTTGGTTCGTAAACATGGCTCTATTAGGTAGGCTTTATAAGTTAACAAGGTACTATTAATGATTCCACTTAAATAAATATCAAGTCTCATCCCACAATAATTAGGGGCTTCCAACCACCAGTATATCAGAGTTTTGCGCAATCCTGAAGTACTAATCAAGGAAGTTCGATTCTTGATATCCTTTTGTCACTCACCCCATTAAGGATGAACACATTTTATTTTATAGTGGGTTAGATTTTTGTGGAAAAGTAAATTTTATCCCACTTTGGGTTGTACCTCTCACCGGCCTTGTTAAGGAAAATTCTTGGGAGGCAAGCCCACTAAAGTTCTAGCATGTTCATTTTAAAGTGAATAAATGAAGTGAAAAGATAGGTTTGGGAGTTTGATTCACCAAAAGGTGAAGAGCATATCACTACTATTACTCACTTTCAAACACAATTAACAATTTTAAATGTTCCCAAGCTTTCTAATCTAATGGAAATTGAGTATTTCTACTCTGCTCCACAAACACTAGGCTTCAAATTATGTGTTTGTTTATTCCCTAGCCTTTCTTTTAATCAAAAGATCTAGTAGTTTTGTCATTTTGATTCACTCAAAAAGTGAAGAGTATAGGTTGACTACTAAATCTTCCAAACAATAATAGGCTTTTAATTAATTAATTGCCACAAGTTAAGCAAAAGTTCAAAGGGATAAAGGCTTACCTTTTTTCATAGCTAGCAAAGTCTAGGGGCATTTTTTATTTAATTTTGGTTTATTTTCCTCACCTAATGGTGATTGTTCCAGCTCCTTTGCATCCCCTTTGAAATTGTTAGTCCAACACAAATAAGAAAATGAAGAAATCTAAGCAAATTCAAATTTTAAGCCTCTTCTTTCAAATTAAGAAAAAATGAAGAAATCAAGGCATGAAAATCCAATTTAAGGAGACAAATTTTGATTTATATGAATCTAAAATGTGCAAATACCTCTCAAAATCCTTACCTTCTTGCTTGGAATCCTCCAAAAAGTTGTTTATATGGATCATTTTCTCTCTTTTTAACCTTTTTGGAATGTCTATATCCTGCATGTGGATTCTAGCCTCTGGTTTTTGCACCTTTTTATGCTCTATCATTGAAAAAACATAAAGAAATCATTTCAATTAAAAACATCGGATTTCCACAATCCAAACTGTCTGATTAATTAATTTTTTAAAACAGTTAAACACGCTAAAGAAATGATTAAACACACTATTTAAATAATTAAATGCACTCCAGGATTATTTAAAAGAGGTATTACAAAATTTAAATGTGATGTTTAAAGAATTAAATGTGCGTAAATAACACTTTGAATGCGCTATAAGAATGGTCAAGCGTGTTGCAGAGTCAAGGCAGAAGCACTGAAAGAAATTAAGACATAAGATAAAAGTGATTAGATGTGCTATTTAGCCATGTATATGTTAAGAACTTTGTTTTAGATGCATTTTTTTAGGTCTCATATGCGCTATTTCTTTTCTCAAACGTGTTGTTTAAAACCTCATACATGCTATTTTACTTGAAAAACAAAGAATTCAAACATAAAATCCTAGAATTCTACAAACTTTTCCAAAATTTAAACAATTGAGGCCTAATGTCCCATGGTGGGTGCCATTTTGTGTACTATAAGTACCATTATAGAATTAGTTTGACAATATTTGATCAAAATAAGCTAAAATTTAATAATTAGTAATCTATTTAATGCAAATAAAGCCAATAAACATCCTATAGCTCTCTAATTAAGAATGCTAAAGATAAACTCTTAGTAAGATTCCATTACTGACAGTCCTAAAATGAGAAAATGATACGCGATCTTGCACAAATAAATCTTATTTCAAAGAAACTATACTTAATTATGCCTAAAATGTCTTTCTAGCTCAAATTTTCCATAACTTGGATGCAATTCCCAGATGTGTGGATCCTTTTCTCCTGATTGTAGCCCTCTATTTATATATTTTAGCAAGCATAGGGTGGAGTTACTTTGATCATACTTGAATTAAAGTTTAGTCCATGGTTTCAATTATGCAGACAATTTAAATATTTTATCTTCAAATCTTGGGACAATGAGACAAAATGAGTGGTCAAGATGCTCTCACCTTATGAGTGATTGAGATTCAATTTTGCCTTAATCCATGTGAGTCCAATCCTCAATTCCTATTGGTTGAGATAATTTCCACCCATGTGGTGGGTGAGGAAAATTTAGAATTAATTAATTAAATTAAATTGATTTCTTTAGCCATGTGTACCCTTTGAATGAGTTGATTTGATTTTTAATTGAACTATATAATTAACTAGATTAATTGCATAATTAATTGATTTATCTTAATTTAATTAATGTATCTGATTTATTGGCTTTTGATTTCAATTAATATTGGATTTTGGCTTGATTGTAATTAATGCCTTGAATTTTCCTTAGTTTCTCACTTGATTTGATCTTGACCATTTTTAGGTGTCTACACTTACAAGCTAAGGTTTGATTGCACCAACAACGTAGCATAATATGAAACATTTCTCATGGGGCTAAAAATACCTATTCAGTAGGATATACAACAACTACAAGTTGATGGGGATTCTCAACTAATTATCAATAAGGTCAATGAAAGCTACAACAACAAAGATGATAAATTGATTCCGTACAAGGCTATGGTGGAAGACCTCAAGGTACACTTTGAGAATATAACATTTAGGAAAATCTATAGGATAAGAAACAAGGAAACATATGCTATGGCTACTGTAGGATCTATGCTAGAAATGCAACTTGAGGTGAGACAATGAAAATTCATGATCAAACAACTTATGGTCCCTGCGTTCGAGGTCCCAAAGTTTGAGGTTGTGTGAGAAATTGTTGGTCCTAATTCCCCTTGGTACCAAGACATTTATGACTATCTCACTAGGAAAAATATCCCTCCAGAACTATCATGTAACCAAAAGAAGTCCTTAATAAGGTAAGCCTCATGTTACACTATCATTTCTAATACACTCTATAAAAAAAGTTTGGATGGTACACTCTTATGATGTCTCAACTAAGAAGAATCACAATCAACAATATTAGAAGTAAAAGAGGGTATTTGTGGTGCCTAATCGAGTGGCTTGACCTTATCAAAGAATCTTATTAGAATTAGGTATTATTGGCCCACTATGGAAAAATATGCCTACTCATTTGTTCAAAAATGCAAAAAGTGTCAGAATCATGGGAAGCTCCTTCATGTACCGACACAAGAGCTGCAACCACTTAATTCACCATGGCCTTTCATGCAATGGGTGTTTGACCTTGTTAAAAAGATCCATCCATTATCTTTTGATAATCATAAGTACATAATCAAGGCCACTAAGTATTTTATGAAGTGGTTCGAAGAAAGTCCAATGACCTTTACTAAAGACAAACAAATTTCCAAGTTCCTCTTGAACTATATCATTAGTTGCTATAGAGTTTCACAAACCATTATCACTGATGATGGTTCCCCATTCAAAAACAAATAAATGAAAGAGATTTGTGCCAAATTCCACATCCATTATAGCTATTCTTCACACTACTTCCTCGAAGGTAATGACCAAAATGAGGCTATGAGTAAAACCATCATAGAAATATTACAAAAGATGGTTAATGAAGCTATTTAGGATTGGCACCTTCAACTCAACCCTTCCCTATGGGAATACTGCACTAGCTTACATACCCCCACAAGATCCACTCCATATTCACTAGTGTACGATATAAAATCTATCTTTCCAATAGAGGTCAAGATCCCATCATTTTGAGTATCCCTTCAACACATGATTTTAGATGAGCAGGTACCGAGTATCATGACTACATGATGTAATGTCCCCTCTAGGGAACCCATAAGGAATCAGGTCTATGACCTAAAATTACAACTAACAATTTTTTTTCTAACATTCTAACTTATAATAATTACTATTTACAAGTACATTCCTTAAGTTTCCCTTAATGAATTCATTTACCATTATCAAGAAATGCATTTTATTACTTAATCTAATGCAATTCTATTTCTATTTCAACTTTAATTTACATTAAGACATTGCTTTCATTCCTCATCAAAACAAATTACGTTAATGAGATAATTGCATTCATTTTCTTTACCTAATTTGCATAAATATTCACTTTTAGAAATGAATCGGAAGTACCTCATTTATCTAATACACTAAATACATTTATCCTTCCCTCTTTCATTTATTTTCTCCTTAACCTTATCTATGCACTATCATCACATAAACTTTCTATTACAAGTCCTTACTTTCCATTTTCATTTCAAGGATCCAAATAGAAAGAGTGTAAAGTACTTAGCCATCTATTTCTAACCAATATAACCCATTCACTGAATCATCTTTATCACAAGTTTAACTATCACAAATTATCATCTATTACCTTGTATATAACCAGTTAAGAATTGAGATTAAAAAACCTAGTTTAAATAGCCTTACATCATACACATTGAACTTAAACATTTAAGAAATCACATCTTATTACTACTTTCAATGACATACATGTTTCCTTTCTCTTATTATTTCACCTAGAGATACCCTTCAACCCTTAGCATATCTTTTCACTATTCCACATATCAAAATGAGTTTCCTTTCAGAACTTTTCATCTATAAGTTCTTGCAAAAGCTTACATAGAATAATTACTTTCAATTTTATTTAAAACTCAAGAGAGATAGCGTAGGAATTACTTAAACATAATCCATGCCTGATTTACCAATATTGAATCCCCTTTTGAAATTCCTAAAACTACCCTTCCCAAATACATAAATTCTTTCATACAACTTCAACACAATTACAATTATAGTTGCTACACATGGCCTAAAGGCATACAAAAAGATAATTACATCAAGTTTCCCAAAGGTTTACATTACATATTTACACCTTGATTTCAAAAGATAGAGATACATGATACAAGATAGGATAACTTCATCACTAAACAAATCATAATCCAGGCCATGACACAAACCACGAACAATACCTCGAAAGAGATTTTCCACCCAACCATGTGAAATTCGTAAATTTCCACCCCCCATTCTAGGAGATAGAACCAAGGTACTCTCAAGACCCTAAGGCAATCTAAGTCTCAAGAACCAATAAATCCAAGACTCAAAAGAACAAGAACAAAACACATAAAATATCATCATACTATAACACCGAGGTTAAGGTTCTAGGAGACCACCTAAGTGAGTGTCATCACACAACCTATATATTAGGATCCTTCCTGGCAACCATGTAACGTTGGTCCCCCCTTTATGAATAGGGATCCATCCTGGCAATTATCCCTAGTCTTAGTACTCCAATCAGATTTGTGTGGCCATTATTATATTTTCTTTCATTATGTTTTAAATCCCCCCTTCCCAGGTTAATTTTTAAGGTTATCACTTTTTACAAATCCACCCATAGGATCATCTGACAACCACTTTAGGGTTCCAACACCTATGGTGAGCCACTCATTTAAGGTTCCTAGTCCCTTACCCCATCACAAGCTAAAGATACAAGATAACATTTTCAATTCCTGATTCATAGGTTTAGGAAACTCCCTTGCGCACTCAAGCCCTTAGAGCGAGTCCTAACCTTAGCCATATACATAACAAGAACCATTGGAAGAGTGTCTATTGCAAGACACCTTAAATCATATCATATAACTTTCCACATTCATAAATACAATTTTCCATGACTTATTTATAGGTCTAGGAAACCCTCCCATCCACACAGGCCAGTGAGACGAGTGCTAGCCTCATAAACTAAGCTCAAGTATATGCCAAGTGCATAAACACCACATGTAACACCATATAACATAAAAAAAACAATTAATTAACATACATAGGTGATACAAATTTCCACATGCATTAACACAATATTATGATAAACTTAAAGCAATAAAATAAACATTAAGAGAGGTACAAAGATGTAGACATAGACCAGGATCAAGGTTGGAAGATACAGACCAAACCCCAAGCCAAAAAGGTATCCAACACTAAAATTCATGACTCCAAAGTTTACAAAATAGGTCCAAATAGAACATAAAAGTAATATAAATTATAAACTAATAAAGATTGACGAGGAAATGACTAATTCTAGAAACATATATATGACTGTCATAAAAATACAATCTCAGTGCGATGAGCATAACTATTTTTTGAACCGTTGGATCTTCCTAATTTTCACATATGTTGGATAAAACCTAATTGCACATACTCTCACTGGAGAGATTTTTAAAATAAGGTCTGGTTCAAAATTTGTGCACAACGCAATATGGGTATACGAAAATAAACCATAATACTTTGTCTCTTTCCAATTAACATATCCTTTTTCATTATCATCCTAATTAAAAATCATTCCACAAAATAAAATTTGTAGACCATATGAACAATATAAATATTTAAGAACACACACATATACATAGATAAATATATCAAAATATAATTATATAATCAATCATAGACTTCTAGGAAAGATTTCATAAAACCAAAAACTATAAAACATACATATTCTACTTCCCAGAAACACAGAAATACACAGAACATAAGACATTTATATTTTATTTTTCAATACATAGTAAACAATCACATATCAATCCAATAACATATCTTTTATGTAAATAAACACACACACACACACACACACAACACACACACAGGAGAATTGGAGAATTCATCCCAGTATGGACCCTACCTAGGGTCCAGTGGAGAAATTCTCTTCTCTTGACTGGAGTCTCTTTGTAGATCTTCATGCCTTTAGTAGATAGACTCCTAAAAGCTTCCTCTGGCAGTCAACTCCAAGCAATCCACACACACTATTCATCACCAAACAAAGACTCTTACACTCACAGAAACTTCAAATATATTTCTGAAAAATACTTGCAGGCAATTCCCAAAAATCTTCTATAAATTATCCTCTCTCCAAACCACACAAAATTGCACATATTTATCCTCCAACTATGTGGTTGGAGGATTTTCTTTATGGGAAGCAACTTCTCCAACTTTCATAGTTGGTTGAAGGTTAATTAAAAATCTTCCTGTAACACATAATAAAGTTTTTAATAAATTTAATTAAAAATAATTTTAAAAGAAACTATCACAAGAAATTGAAACAAATAACTTTCAAGGAAAATACATAGCACACATGGAAACCAACTAGCCTAACTTCTAGGAGGTCTTGAGTTCAACTCCCTCCTAGATAGCTAGTTTTACTACAAAGGGCATTTTCCTTTTATTACTATTATTTGTACTTTTATTTGTACTTTTATTTAATACATTTCATTCAATACACTTTATTTAATTATTATAAACAACATACTATTTACACAATCAATAAAATCATACAAATATTATTATTTATATAAGCATGGGTATATGCATGTGCACCCACATATACACATACATATATAACATACATTCAATTATAACACATATATAATAAATATATACATATACTTACAAGGATAAATCTAACTCACATCATTAATCTTAGAACAACATCAAATCATAAATCACAAGACCACATCACATGTTGCATTCAAATCCCCCAACTAGGGTAACTTCCTAAATGGAAATCTAAGTCCACGAGTAACCTTGCGAGTAATATCTCCACACAACAATAGTTCAAGTATTTTGAAGGCACGCTCAGACCTATGTAGCCAAGTGGAGTTGATGCCTAGTACCTACATCATGTAACACCAACCGAAATGCATATATATATATATATATATATATATATATATATATATATATATATATATATATATATATATATATATATATATATATATATATATATATATATATATATATATATATATATATATATATATATATATAAATAGACAATGGAAAACAAGGAGGGAGAGTGCAACATCATGTGGACCTCCTATTGGAGTAACTACGACTGCCTCCCCTCATCCTACACTCACATCAGATAGTGACATCAACAAAGCATAATTGGATTAGTGTGGTTAGTACCAGAATAATCTCTTTTCCATATTGTATAAAAAGAATGCATCATAACATATTCATGTAAATGTAAATCATCTATTAACTTTCACAAACCCATTTAACCATCAGGCATGTACTCAAAATGTCCCATTATCAAATCAAGATAAAAAATCATATAATCCTTAATACAGAAAACCATGTCTATTCTTGAGTATAAAAAGTAACATCATTAGAGTAAGTAACACATCTAACCTTTTAAGTGATTATAATTAATTAACCTAAGATCATCTTAAAGATTAATAATGCTCACATAGATGCATATAAATCTATCAAGTGATCCTTTTAGCATTAAGGTCCTATACTATCACTGACACACATGAAGATATAAAGGAACATAATTATGTAAATATTATTATTTCCTGAATTTAAATATGAAGTTATGGTGTGTTTGAAGAGGTTTGGTTTAATGAACCATCTCAAGAAGGATCATTCTCACATATATCCCTTCCTAATTTCTAGTGAGAATAACCAGAACTTGTTAGGGTTGGAGGGGCATTACACATGAACTAGAGTTGCTAGATGAAAAGAGACATAATACATTAACACATTGGAAAGAATATCAACACCATATTAGGATAAGTTTCAATAAGAGGGTCATGCCATGTTCTTTTGAAGTGGGTGACTTTATTTTAATGAAAAATTAGAAAAACCAAGTTGAATGAGAAAAACCAGGAAAGTTTGAACCAAAATAGTTGGGTCCTTATACCATCATAGGAATTTATAGGTCAAGAGAATATCATATATTAACATAAGAGGGAGAGCCTCTACCAAAATCCATCAATAGCTTGCATCTACTTGTCATGCCCCGCCCAGGAATCCTTGGAAACAAGGATCAAAACAAACATGATTTTTTTTTACAGAGAATAATAACATTACAAGAATGAAACCAACTACAATAATAAGCATTAAGTAATATAAGAAGTGAAATAAACATGACACAACTATAATCTACATATGCAAGCGAAATTCTTACAATACTGTCAAAGATTCCCAAGCACGCTACTAAGGTTCATGGGACAGTTACATGCGTCCACTAGTTCATTATTGTTTAAGTGATCAACATACAAGAGTTTATCTAGTTACTATGATATACATTTCCATAATGATGTTTTTTTTTAAGCCCAAGGGACATTTCCTACCATGGTTAATCATACAAGTTCATTTACCAATTAATCACATAGACAAACATAAATACACATATAATTACTACTATGATGATCAAAAAATTGATCTATTTTGAATTTGGGAGGGTGCGTTTCCCAAAAAGGATATCTAAAAAGTCAACTTACATCTTCTGGCCAAGGGCATAAGTGCCCACTCTTTGATAAATGATAAACTCATTTACTTTATCATATGATAAAATCTTTTACCAGAAATGATGAAACTCTAAAAGGCATACGATGAAGTTCCTAAATCATACAAAGAAATATTTTATCGTATGATAAAATACCAATTTGTATGATATAATACTCTATTGTACGATAATCTTAATGACTTTCTTAAAAAAAAAAAGGCTAGGAAAAGAAGAAGTAAGAATAACCCCCACCACATGGAGTACCATAAATAGGCACATCAAGGAGAAAAGTACTCGATCACACCAAAAACATAATCACAAGATTATACTAAAATTCATTTTAGAGCACCAATTGAAGTGTTCCTATCATAACCTTAACTATGCAAATACCAAGAGAGGAGCTATAACAAGCATGTTCAGTACCAACACTGAAACATAAAAACTACTACTAAGCATCTCATTGTTACTTATATTTACATTTCCTTCATACTAAGGATCCATTATACAAGATTACATTTCATATGACATGAGTCTTTAATAACATACATGAGAATGACATAACATGAACCAAATACAATAAGAGATGAGTAAGGAGGAGAGGAAAAAGATGAAGCTCAATGCTGAAGTTGAAGTCAATACTAACGCAGAACTTTGGTCCCTAGTGGTGATTGGCCACACCACCCAACCATGTGGAACCCTTAGGCCCACCCCACCATGCTAAGAGATGAACACATGACCCAAACAGAACAATAATGAAACACTAGGGAGTAGGCTTAAACACACACGTCAAATATAGGGCACTCACTTCAGCACATGAATAAGAAAGATCTTTTATCTAATTTTTACAAAGTAATGCATATAAGGTTCTACTTCATCTATAATGAGGTTAGGTGATAGGGTAAAATAAATGAGAAATTTTCATCGTGTAGCTCACACAGAATGAATAATCCTCTCATAGAAATAATGAGTCCAAAATCAATACCTTGCCTCTCATATGCGGTTCCATCTTCACATCTCATCCCAGACTCAACAAGTTCTAAGGCATAAGGAGAACATACATGTAAAACACACATAAACCACTTTCACAATATACAATTTGAATTCTGAAATTACTAACTTATACAAGAGGGAGTAATTTAATAATCAATTACAGATATATCATTTTAAAATGGATGATATTAACTCAATATGAAAGGTCAAAAGTCATAACAATAACACAAAAAAGTACTCAAGACAAGCAGATTACATAACACACACTGAATTAGACACAATGTCAAGGACACAGATCTTAAGGTGATCTGATAAATAAATATTGGATATAAACATCCCTACATGTTCCATGACATATCTATTATCCAAGAATTGAGCAAAGAGCTCCAAAACACAAAAATACCAATTTCTGGCAAAATTCGATGAGGGTTCTAAAATCAGCATTTTAACTTGAAATACCACTTTCCGACCAAAATATAAAAATATTCAGAATGTTCTATGACCATTTCAATTTTTTTTCCTATTCCTTGCAGCAAAGATAACCTATATCAAAATCTAGTTCATGCCCAACATGATGAATAACGAGTTCTGGATAGCATGCAAAATGATGCGATGAATAAAAAGTCTAAAAAACAAATTTGCATTAAGGCTACAAAATTAAAACCCATTAGTTTAAATCTACCTAACAACACACTTATCAAATAAAATTTCAATCCCAGATTCACAATGAAGTTCTGTTATCCACACAAATTATCACATTTGCATTTTTATATCATTATTCACATGTAATCTTCAAATGACCATAACTATATGATAATGAACTCAAATTGAGTCAAGTAAGAAATTCTATTATATAATTCTATCATCCCACAAAATAATATGAAATCAAAACACTCAAATTCCATTTTTTACATTTCTTCCATTTTTAAGCAAAACCATAAACTCCATTAAAATAGCTTCAATTTTCACCTTTCAAAAATCAAAATTTTAACTATAGCCTTTGTATCTAAAAGTGTCCAACACTCCTCTTTTAACATTAAATTCACATTTTCACTATTTCTAAAAATTTGGGCAGCATAACACTACCTAGGGCATGTTTTTGACATTTTTTTACAAAACAAATGATACAATGCATGAAACTAAAAGGTATAATAATATGAAACATTATAAATCTTATTGTTAAACAAACAAATTGATTTGGATTGAAAAGATTGAGTATAGAGAGAGAAATCAATAAAACTCTACCTCAACTTGAGCAAAACTTTAAAATTGAAGAACTCTTCACATACCCAATCATAGCTTTAATCTTTTAGATAGCAAAAAGAATTTGAAGAGATTAATCCATTGAGCTCCTACCCACAAAAATCTTTCCAATATATTTCACCCAACAAAAAAATTAAATTTCTTCATGTAGAAGGGTTTGAGAGCTAAAAACAAATTTTTCAAGAATAACAAAAACTCCCCATTTTCTCTTTCTTTTTTTCTTTTTAAAAAATGACTTTCACTTCACTTTTTTGAAATGTTTAAAATAACTAATAATTAAAATACATTCTTTATTGTCAAATACTTAATTTATCATGATAATACAATGCCTATCAAAATAAGCACATATTTGTCATATTCATCTTTTTTTAAATATCAATTAATCTATTTCAAATATTTAATAAATATTTACACTATAAAACTCAATATAACACTAAATCATGGATTTAATAAATATTCACTTCCTTTTAATCCCCAAGTATTCTCAAGTGCCCCAAATATTATTCAATCATTATTTCATCATCAAAAGTCATATAATAATTTATTTAAACTCATTTAATCAAAATTAACTATTAATAATTATTAATCCAATAAAACTCATAATTTATAATAAAAATTCTACAAAATGCTACTAAACACAAAGACACTTATCACAGGGTATCCACATAGAGTTAGGGTTATTGACCTTTACCATATAGTAGTAGCCAAATGTAATTAGGTTATTTAAAAAGCAAATCGTGTTCAACTTAACACGACAAGGATAGGCTTAAGGAAGTTGGTCAATGTGTCATCTCTGAATAACCAACATTGGGGAAATAGACACACTCAAATCCTGTAACTTAGGTATAATGTGTCTGATACCTATTCAAGTTAGCACATAGAATATATAGCCGAAGCACATAAATATAGATAGTCACAATGAAGGATAATGAGACACAATGTAGATCTCGCAAGCAAGTGACTATGGTTCCATCTCACTTCATACCAGCACCAATGGGCAAAATGCATAGAAAGATGTGGTACATCATACACAACATATAACCATACAATATTGCATTAACTTGAAACATTTAAATAAATTGTTTCTACCAATATGAGCATATGTCCATTTAAATCTTCTTAAAATTCATAGTGACATATAAGACACAATGTCTAAGAATTAGTGGCAATCATCCTAACCTACTAATCTAATTTTTGAACGTAAACAACTAATATATTTAATCAATAAAACACCATCATGAATATACTATTCAGAAAGGTAAATAACAACATGATACAACATCATAGTATTTCATTTATTGCAACATGTTATTTGTTAAATGAAATAGTATTTAACATCAAGTATACTCACCTCATTGTATTTGAAATCCAAAATTTGAGGCTCTATTACCTCTTTGCAATGACAGAGTTGGAGAGGCACTACACTACTCAATTTCTATACATAACTCTTAGAGTAGTCCCAAATTTAAAAAGTAAAAAAATATAAAAAAATATAAAAAATAAAAAAGGTTACCTTGGCAAAAACCTAACAATTAGGCATCTTTGGTAATGAAAAAATATAAATACAAGAGAAATAAATACATCATATGGTGAAAACCATTTAGATGGCACCTTGGGAAAGTACCATGGTGAAAAATGGGCAATCCAACACCATGTGTAGAGAGCATTTCTCTATCATCTATCAGGTCTCCAACCTGATATCACATGTCATTCAGTCGCATTCTCTGCAGTAAAAATCAATGGTCATCACTATCATGGCTTGAGATTTGTCATCAATCTTTGTCTAAGCACATCGTATCATGTTTCCCACTAAGTCACTCCATCATGGTCATCCACAATAAGAATCCCATTCTATCTTGACTGGGGACACCCCAATGTCGTGATTCATCAAGTCCTGAAAAATACCAAAAACACAATAATCTTTTTGGAAAATTCCAAAACAAATTGAAAAAGAGTCCTTCAAAACAACAAAAAAATACAAAATTGTCCTATAAACTATAAAAACATAGCACAAAACCTTCAAAAAATCAAAAACATCAAAAAACATAAAACATGCATCTAAAGGTGACCATGCTTAGGGTGTCTATGATAAGAGCCTCCACTTTGTATGATACACCTCACATACCTCAACTCCAAACATACGAACCCTATGATGGACCAAAACATTTGCAAAAATATTGTCAAAGAAACCTAAACAAATAAAAAAACAACAACAATCGTGTAATAAATCTCATTTGTACATAAACTAATTCTTTAGCATTTCAAAAGCATGCATTGAACAATGACATATATCACATACGAGCTTCAATAGAACCAAGTCAAAACAATCAAAACTATTCAATAGGTCCTTAGCTACACTGGCCAAACTGTCTTACCTATCAATCAGACCCATAGCAAAGCATTTTGTCAAAAATCATGTTTTCTTAGACAAGGGAAGGAATGATTAAAATTACACAAAGAATTATTAGACATGGTACCTTTTTTCTTGGAATCAGATAGCATTAGAAAAATGTCAAAATTTAATGTCCAAACAATTAGATAAACACAGACTCGTAATTAGTACAACTACAACTTGTTGAGTCAAGTTAGTCTTATTATGTCTTGATTTTCACAAGTCATGTTCTTAAGAATCTTTGGGATGTCCACAAGTGATTTAGAGATGACATGATGGTTCATGACTCATTTTATTTTATTTTTTTTTGTGTATTTTTTTCATGAAGTCTTAAAAGAGAAATATGGGTGTCTGTTATAAGATCCTTCACATTCATATACAATGTCCAATTGTAAAATTACAATGGATACTTCGGTTGTGATACATCACACATACCTCGACTCTGAATTCTCAACCAAGGTGGATCATGCCACATTCTTGGTCTATTCAATGTTCCCATTTTCAATGCAAGAGGATAATCATACCTAGTTCTTTCATATCTTGGTAGGATAGTATCCATTTTTTTGCTATTATAAAGTGGCTTGATGATGATAATTAAATAGCTCAAATTTAGTTGGAATTAAAGAATGGCTATTACAATTGGAAGCTCTTTGTTTAATATAATTTAAAGGGTTTCAATCAAGATTCATTCACATTCTCTTGTAACCTAACATTCTATCAGTCAATCACTCAATAGACCTAGTAAAATGATCAAATCAATTTTCAAATTAGTCAAATCAATTGGTTAATCATTCCATTATCATTTGTGTTAAATAGGATATATCTTTCCTAAAACCATAAATTATCATTTGTCTTATACGAGATATATCTTTCCTAAAACCAGATGTTGTCATTTTTCTTATACATGGTATGTCTTCCCAAGAACCAGATGTTGTCACTAGTCATATACATAATGGGTCCTTCTTGAAACCAGACATGATTCTTATCAAACAATATCTATGTCAAATATCAATTGAATAACCATCACAACCTACCAGCATTCTTTACTTCTTACCACTTATTGTTTTCTTACATCATTTAATCTAAATCTTCTTTCAAGAGATCATTCATGTCTTTTTGGCAAAAATAATCTCTCAAGGGGGCACCATTTACCTCGCTATCACATTATTCCTTTTGGGGCATAATTTTTATTATTCTTTGAAATAATGCCTTAAAAATATTGTATGAAAGAGGGGCAAAATGCAAGCACCTAAAAATGTTCCAAGTTTGCAAGCCACAATTTCACTAATATTCCTCTTAAATTATTAAATAATCTTTATTATTTAATTAATTGTGTCATTCTACCATATTCTAAAGTCAAAATCCCTATCACAATTAAATAAATTATATTTATTTAATTAAACTAATTATTCTTCTCTCACAAATAAATATTAATTATTTATTTATCAATTGTCACACGTGCAAGTAAATAATTATTTTATTTATTTAATCATGATTTATTCCTCTAAAGCTAACTCATAGTGACTTTCAGTTCACTCCACAATTCCCTCTCTCAACTACTCAACTGACATTGTTAATTCCTCTCTTAACAATTAGTTAAAGTCTTCAAACAATTCAATCTTCTAATCTATACATTCAATTGACTCATCCATGTAATCAATTGACTAATCCATGCAATCATTTACCTCATCAGTCTATTATGTTATCTCACCAGTCCATTCAAGTCATATCTCTAATCTATTTGTTGATAGATCCATCAATCTTGTTAAACAAAGAAATCAACTCAGTTCAACTCTCACTCACTCTGAGTTCAACTCCTCAATCATGGTCAATTAGCCCTTCAATCATTGATTCTTGGTTAAAACCTCTAAAATATTATAAATAGAGAGCCAAATCTTTGATTTTGGTAACCATAATTGCTTTGAATTCTTATGTTGGCATGATCTTGAGCTCAATTTTGAGAGCCCACATTACATAAGGAGAATAACAAAGGAGGAATTATAAGTTTGCATATGATTTTATGTTATTTGATTTTAATATATCTTGATTTATGTATGCAATTCTCTTGTTTCCTTTCCTCTTTTGGTATTGGAAATACTAATTGCACTAATAAATCTCTTTGTGGCTGAGATCTCTTATGTTATTAGAGGTTTTCTCTTGATCCTATTACACCCGATTACAGGGAGAAATCATTATTGTTAACCATAGTCTTTATCAACCTTTAGTGCCTCAAGACTTAGTTAACCTTGATTTATTTTGGGCTTATATGAATCAAACAATTCAAACCCATCCTAAACATCCCTTTCGATCTTACCAAGCCTACAAGTTTCAAAAGATTTGTTAATTTAGAAAACCTAAGGATATTCCATCTATTTTCTCTAGATGTCAACTTCTTTGTACACCATCTAAACCTCCTATTCCACCTCATATTTCTTATACACATTATCCACCCATCTCTCAACCTACTGTGGTTCCTCTCATTCTTCCTCCTAAAGAAGAAAATGACTTGATGTTGATTGATCTAGACACAAACTAAATTTCTAGTGGCTCAAAACCAAACGTAATTGTCATGCCTGCGATTGCCATTGTAAGCATTGTGTTAAAGCCCATAAACATGCTTCTAAAAATATTGTTTCACCTTTTACACCTACTCATGTTTCACTTCCCTTCGACAAACCCATGCTTGAGCCAATAGAGGAAGTGAATGTAAACAATATCAAAATGAACAAGCATGAAAATTCTATTCATATCTTAGATTCTATTACAATTAATTTGGATGAAGAATATACTCTTGATGATGATACTCTTAATTCCAACAATGATATTCATGCTAGTGATTTTAATGACTATGAAACTATTAAAATTTATGATGATTTACCAGCTACAGTTTCACAAAAACTATATATCACTCCTAGTGACAAACAAAGTGACCTGTCTTCACAGTTCATGGTCCTTGTTTGGAATTGGCTATTGTTCCATCTGTTGTGCTTGATGTTGCTCCTCTTCAAAGTTTCCCACCTTCCTTAAACATTACAGATTGAGATGAGGGGACATGCAATACACTTTACTAGATCCTCTTATGCAATGGATTATGTGTGTTTTCTTGTTGTAAATTGATTCCCCCACATTGTGCTTCCTATTATCTCTTTTATTCATATTTATTTAAATGAACCTTGTTGCTCTATTGGCACAAGGTGATAAAGGAATCAAAATATTGTAAACATTCTTCTATTTGTCTCTCACTTCTTCAATATTTTGTTACAAGTTATGTCATGCATGTGCCACTATTCATAAATGCACCTTTGTGTTGTCTATTTGGGATTATGCAAAATGATAGCTACCTGTTCTTTTTTTCTCTATGATGTCGGCCCAAAAAGACTCTTCTTCATAACTCTTACATTATTTTCATCCATTGTGCTTGTAGTTGTACTGCCTTTGGAGAATGATGACATTTAATTTTGATATATAATATCTCATGTATTATCATATGATCATACTAACCCTAGAGGTTGTAGACCCCTTTCGTGCTCTTTTTTTCATGTGCTCATTTCCCTTTACTTGTCCTTTCTTTGGGGAATTTCATAGTGGAAACATTTCTTGTGGATGCTAGCATGCTATATTAAATTCATTGCTCCCATTAATGTATTTATAATTTATTTAATGTAGGGGCATACACTCTGATCTATGTTTCACATTTTTCACAAACACATTGATTTAATGCTATCTCTCAGTGATCCTTATATTGTTTGCACACATTTGGTCCTTAGAATGACCACACATATTTGGTCCTTAGAATGACCTCTCATATTTGGTCCTATGACTTACCCCTTTTTGGATTCTTAGTCTAATCCTCCTTCCTTCTTTGATCCCTAAGGAAGCTTACCTTTCCTTAGGACTAATCATCCCTTTGTTGGATCTCTTATTGGGTACACCTTCCTTAATAATTAATCATTGTTGATGGATTGAACTATCATAACATAGCTCACTAGACCTTTCAATTTCCATCTTTTGTGACACTTTCTTTTTTGTAGTTTACAATAAGAAAAACTCTTATTGGACTAGTAATCTCTCTCTCTCTCTCTCTCTCTCTCTCTCTCTCTCTCTCTCTCTCTCTCTCTCTCTCTCTCTCTCTCTCTCTCTCTTCGATAGATCTCTTATTTTAGTTTTGGATTTGATGAGTACTTAAGTCACTTAGGGGCTTGATGTTTCTTTGTCTCCTTAAGCTTGATGAGATCATCTTATGCATTCAATCAAATTTATCATGAGCATGAGTTTGTCTCATAATATTTCTAAAGTGGGGTCTAAATGTACCATCCTAAAAATTTAGCACCCATAATTGGAGGCTCTAGGACCTTTTGACCCCATTTTAGTGATTTCAAGGTCTGAATGACCATTTTTATTGATCCCAACAACCTCTAATTTATCCCTCTACTTTTTATCACACTCTCCTAAGTCCTGAGAAATTTTGACGCAAAAATACTTGGACTAGGTCATCCATGATGACCTAGTCCTATGTTTTTTTATCCCAAAGTTGGTTTGGGCCCCGATGGTGGGTTTTCCTTCTAGTTTCTAGCTCTATGGTCAACATGGACTTAAATTGAATCCTAAAATGAGTATAAAAGGGACTCTCCTCTCATTTTTACATAATATAATCATAATTTATATGCAAATGTCTCTCATTGTACAAGCAATCAATTGACCATGTGCAAGAAAGTCAAGTTCTCAAGTTGTGCAATTGAAGTGGTGGGTTCAAGACTTGAAAGAAAGCACCCAATCTAGGATTTTTAAGTTTCCATTTCTTCAAGATCCATTCAAGAAAGGGAAATATTTTCTCATTGATGCAATTATTTCCCCCATGATGGCCAAGTAGAGGAATTCACAAGAAAGCAAGAAGATCCAAGCATTCACTCTTCTTTTCTCTCCTTCTCCATTGAGGTTATCAAGCATAAATTCATTCATGATCTAGTATTGACAAGTGTAGATCTATCCATTTGTGAAGGCATCCTTGATCTACAATAAAAGCATACACATAAGCATCTTCATGGATTTGACTGATTTCTACATCCATTCATGAAGGTCTTTCATGCAAGGTTGATCTTATATTAATCTTGTTTACATTTCTTTCATTTATGCAATTTCAATTTCATTTTAAGGTTGATTCCTATATAGGGGGTTGACCAAGGAAAACCCCTTTCCACAATGTTTTCCCTTTTTTTGTGTGTTCAGGAACAATTTCAGGAGTTGTAGAGCCAGATTTGGGAATCTTAGAACTTGTTATAGACCTACTAAAAATTTCATCAGATTTGGACCTAAAAGGAATAGGTTGACTTTCACAACCTAGTCTCAGATGAGGTCAAGTTTGATGACCCAATCTATCTCTTTTTGGCCAAAATTTATATAGTGGATAGTTTTTAGACATTAGAGGCCAAGATTTGGAGTTACAATTGATTTTGACATCCTGACGACAGTCAAATTCAGATTTGAAAGTCAATATTCCTATTTTCCTCTTGCACTTACTTTCATAGGTCAAATTTACATATCATATCACTTTTTACATCCCTGTCACACAAAGATTTCCAAAACCCTACATTGTGTAGATCATGCATTAACACCCTTACTTTCTTGGTTGTGCTAATCAGATTCATGTTGTTGGAGGTTTTTTATTCTAATGTATGCCAATATTTGGTGAGTGATCTACATCCTAGCATTTCTCACCATGTCTTACATTACATCATTACATCATGCAACATTTTTAGTTTTTGACCCTGGTTTAGGTATTCTAGTTTGTCAAAGGTTATTACACCCACATATTTTTGGTTGATTTGTTTACTCAGTTAGAAGTATTTTTGGTTATACAAGTTCTATGATTATGTTACTATGTTCAAGCTTCTTTAACCCTTGTAAGGGTTGTGTCAAGAAATAAAAGTGAGGGTTCAAAACTCTAGTTTAGGTATTCAACTTCTTTTGAATATGTGGTTTTTTATTTGATATAATTTAATTAACCCAAGTGTTGGTGTAATTAAATATTCACTAATTACACTTTACTTAAGTTTACTTAGGATAATGCATTTGCATATTAGTTGTCATTGTGACACCTAGGAGTTTTCATTTCATTTTTACCACATGGTTATGAGAATTTCTAATTTAGGTGTGATATTTGTCATCACATACCTCTTTGTGTGTGAGATCCACCTTTATTTCTCTTATCACATTATCATCCTCTCATTGTTGCACATGTTTCACATACTTTGATGTACAATGGAGGATGATCCACTTTTGGTGGACATGTGATTCCACCTAGTGTGGTTGATAGCTTATCATCTCCTTATCATGTAATATTATCACATTGCCTATATATTGAGGCATTCCTACATTGTATAAAATCAATCAATCAATCTATTTTCATTTTTGATCATTTGATCATATCATATTTATCTCTTGTTCTATCTCTTGAGCTTCTAGATCTTGGCATTTATTCTTTTCCTTAGGAAAATTCTTACATGATATCGGAGCCATAGGAGTCTTCATTGCATAGTCATTGGAGAGCCATTGATTGCTTCAACTTTTAGAGATCCACAAACCAAATCCAGGATCAGCATTTTGTGGGAGCATTTTGAGAAAGATCAGACCTCACCATTGCATCTGGGTGGCTGTTTCCATAAATTTTCACTATAAATTTGCCTACCTTGGGAAAAAGTCAAATCTAAGGCAAACAATTTTTGCGAATCAGACTTGGGCACCCCGATCTGCAAATTTGGTAAATTATTTCCATTTTCAAATCTGATATATTGTGCATTTATTGTAACCATTTTTTGGATCTGGGTATTTTTCTATTTTCAGAGATATATTTTATAGCATAAATTTGGCCTATTAGGCCTATGGTTTTGGACAAAGAACACAAGTCAGGTTGGGAACCCGAGAAGGGCTTCAACAAAGAAGGACGAGACCTGAGATGATACTGACTCAAGTCAATGACCCAAGTAACAGGTGATTAGAGCCGAGCCATTCTCGACCCAAGTTGGTGACTCAAGCAATGCCCCGACCTGAGTAGCAAGTCAACCCGAGTAGTAAGTTGAACTGCACCGATAGGCCAAGCTGAGCTCATTTCCTTCCTTAGCAGGTGCGGGCATATATAAATCATTGCCATCACATTTTCATGGGCAATGTGGGACCAAAGTACCACATCCCTTCTACCGTTGTGCCACTTAAGCTCAGCCACACAGGCCAGCCACATCACCGCTCCACCCACCAAGCGCCACCATAGCACCATGCAAGCATACATGTGGGTAGACACTGCCATGCAGGAAGACATGGGGGTTGCTGCATGGCTACCTCAATGACCTTCATGCCCAGTCACCATCACACACATGGCATGAAGAGAAAAAATGGTATTTTAAAAAAAATATATATATTTTTTGCACTTTTACAATATTAAATTTGATGCCCTCTAGACGTTAGCTAGGGAATTTTATTTTTTTTGTGACAGTCTCCAAGACGTCAAATTTATGGCACTGATTTCATCACCTTTTAATAAGGTTGATATTTATGACCATTTGACCATCAATTCTCTGTGTATTTGTACTATCATGACGGTCATTTGACCATCAAATTTAAGATACTAAATTGATGACATCAACAAGTTTCAAAAATATTTCAGCCCTCACCATATGTAGTTTTGATTTGACAATCTGACTTTGGGAGTCCATAACTTGGTCATCTGGGCTCCAAATTAAATGCAATTTTATTTATTTTTTGCTACAATTTCTTGAACTATTTAGTGGTGGTGTTATTTTCTAGTTTTGGACCATGAATTTTGCAGAAATTGTAGTTTTTGGTGATTGTACTTGTCTAATCCCTATTTTTGCAACTTTACAGGCTTCGTTTGGGCTAATACAGACACTTTTAGGTGGAACTTTTTTGAAGTACATGATTTTTTGTCTACTTTCTAGATCTGGTGTTAGTTTGGATAAATTTTGAGTGGACATAGTACTTTCAGAATATGGTCTATTATGGCCTCTTTTGGTACTTGTAATTGATTAAATCTTTGAGGGATCTTGTGTCTTATCTTCTTGAGTCTTCTATAGCTTCATATTTTCTATTGTAATCATCAAAATTAGAAGTCCACTTTGATCCATTTTGACAAGTGGCAATTGTACACACACTAGCTATAAAGTGCCAAAATCATCATTTTATTTTTATTTTTATTTTTTTGGGGGGGTTCTTTGATTGAGTGAATTGGGGGGGTGTCTTGTGTGTTGGTGTCTCTCTCTTTCTTGTGTTCTTTTTTATTTTGCATCATGGGTTCTATTGCAAAATTAACTCCACATAACTATGCTACATGGAAAGATAATGTATGAAGAAAGTCAATGGTTAAAGGTTTAAATCCTTATGTGGATGGTACAATTAAAAAAATCGATGATAATGATGTTGTTGCAGTAGGTAATTGGTCATGCAAAAATTTTAAAGCTTTAGGAGTCTTGAGAGAGAATGTTTCTAAAGTTGTCGTCTATCACATCAAAACTATAAATTATGCTAGAGATGCTTGGGATAAACTTGCAGGTTTTGTTTGGTAAAGTGGATGAATAAATGGGATTCACAATTGAGATTGATCTCCTCAAATTAGAGCCCATAAACTTTGACACAATCCAATATTATCTCAATAAATTCAATGATTATAGAGCACAACTTGATGATTGTGGTAATTCCATGAAGAATACGAAGTTGGTTAGTCACTTGTTGAAACATCTTCCTCTTGAATATACAACTTTTGTTTCAAGTTACAATACTCACAAGTTGACCATGAGTAGTGCCTTCACTAAGCCTTCATTTGAGTCATTTTTAGAAATGTTGGTTTGAGAACAAGAAAAATGATGAGTATGGAAATTCTCAAGTCTTTAACTTCCAAGGCATTGGTGGCTAATCATGAGATTCAAGGTAATCAAAGTCAAAAGAAGAAGAAGAATTGGAAGTCTAAGTCTCAACAAGAAGGTGAAAAATCAACTTCCACACAACATGACACTTCTACATCACCTCAAAAGGGTGAATTTTCAAAGAAGGGGAAGCAGTTTTGTGCATATTGCAAAAAGGATGGACATGAAGAATACTTTTGTTATAAGAAGGATATTGATGAATTGAAGAATCTTCTTGTCAAGCACAACATCAATTTTCCTTCCAGGATGTATACCTCAACTTATTCTTCACCAAATTTAGAAAAAGATAAAGGAAAGGGTCACGCATTTGTCACTCATAAAGGACAAGCTTTATATGCTTCTTCAAGTATCGATCCAAGTAGATGGCTTCTAGATTCAAGGGCTTCTCATCATATGTCTTCTTCACAATCCATGTTTTCATCATTTGAGCACTGCAAAGGTCCACCTATTTTGATGGTCAATCACACTTACATGAATGTGACTGGGAAAGGAAATATTGATGTTAGGGAGGGACACTTCAATGATGTGTTGTGTGTTCCACACTTGAACAATAACCTTCTTTCTATCTATCAAATCACAAATGGTGCTACCAAGAAGACTGTGGAATTTACACCTTATTTAGTTTTCATCAAAGACTTGGAGAGTGGAGTAGCTATTGCTACTGGGATAGTGGATCACTCTTCTCAGTTGTACTCCTTTGCAAATTTTGTTCCTCTTGATGATAGTATTTTTTCAGATAGTGATTCTTCAGCATATGATGATGACAGTGATGATTCAGATTTTGAGGAGAGTTTCGACTACTTGAACTTGGTTATTCTCACTCATGATCAAGTTCTTGAGCCTTCCATTTAATCTCTTTCTATTGAGACTACTTCTACTCTTGCTCATGATGATGCTTACATTCACATAGCCATGGGTTCAAGTGATTTAATGTAGTAGGATATTCATTATCTTCCAGACTTGGTTGCATGGGATGACTACTTGACATACATTGAAGGTTTGTTTGTGGAGTCCTACATTTTAGATTTGGGAGACTTCATTGATGATATTAATCTTCTCTTTGGTGAAGATTATCCTTCTTCATTTGTTGTGAGGGATCATGTTGACCCTCATCTTCATTCTCTACTTGATCATTCTTTCGAGGGTGACATGATTGTGGATACTTTGATACAATAGTTAGAGGAGATCACTTTATCTTTATAGGAGACACTTGGGTCTTTGGTACATGTTCTACATTCATCCTTAGTTGATCCTTATCTATCTTTTTCAGCATAGTGGCTTAGTACACATTATTTGGAGGAGGCACCTTTCAAATTTGACATGGGGACACTTGAGTAGGTTTCAAAGATTCCATACATTTTGAGGTTTCTTCCTATAGATTGGGGAGGCGGCTTCATTTATTCACCTTTGGTCTTTTTTCTTCTTAAGGGGAGGAATGTTGTTCTACACTCATGGAGTAGGTTCTACATCAATCCTGGAGCATCTACCATTGGTGTTCGTTCTACATTGAGGGGGGGCTACTTGGTCTCTCTTCCACTTCTCTCTTATGGGGGGATATTTTCCTCACATGAGGTCTTCTCTCTCATATTATACTATTGTATTCATCTCTCCTTTTGGGGGATGGTTTTTCCCATGAGGTTTTCCCTCTTTCTCCACTTTATGAGAGATTGCATTGTTCTAGCATATTGTACATGGGTACCTAACATGGCCTAGTAGCTAGGACCCATCTTTCATTGTGAGCTTAAGTGCATTCCCCTAAGTTTCACTTAAGGGGGGGTGTTGGTGTAATTAAATATTCACTAATTACACTTTACTTAAGTTTACTTAGGATAATGCATTTACATATTAGTTGTCATTGTGACACCTAGGAGTTTGAATTTCATTTTTAGCACATGGTTAGGAGAATTTCCACTTTAGGTGTGATATTTTTCATCACATACCTCTTTGTGTGTGAGATCCACCTTTAGTGCTCTTATCACATTATCATCCTCTCATTGTTGCACATGTTTCACATACTTTGATGTAAAATGTAGGATGATCCACTTTTGGTGGACATGTGATTCCACCTAGTGTGGTTGATATCTTATCATCTCCTTATCATGTAGTCTTATCACATTGCCTATATATTGAGGCATTCCTACATTTTATAAAATCAATCAATCAATCTATTATTGATTTTTAATTATTTGATCGTATCATATTTGTCTCTCTTGTGATATCTTTTTATCTTCTAGATCTTGGCATTTATTCTTTGACTTAGGCAAATTCTTACACCAAGTAAGGGTGGTTTTCTCTATGCTTATCCATGTTCCATTCTTATCATCATATATGTTGGAATTTTGTCATACAACAATAGTTTGGTTGTAACCTTGGTTAGGGGTTTGATGTTCTTGCTTAAACTTTTCATATGCTTTATCTTTCCATATCATGTTCAAGTATGCTACATTCTCTACCATGATATGAGTTTGAGAACAATGTAGTTGATTATCATCATTCAATTAAAAGGAGTTTCAACTATGATGATAGTTTTTTTTCAGTTTGAAATGTGATAATGAATTATATATCTCTGAGAGAAAGCATTAAAAAATGAGAAATTTAAAGTGTATATACACAAAAGTGAATTTGGGTTTGATACTCTAATAAGAGTCATTTTGGTACAATAATGTAAAAGAGATTCTTTTTGTATTCATATTTGTACAATTGTAAATTGGAAAATGAATACATTTGATACATAGTCTATATCAGTTGTAATACAATATAATATTGGATATATTAGATATATATAAAATGGTATGTTGTATCGACCTTTGCTTTGGAACCTCAAGTGATGCGAGTTTCAGATGATCTTATGTAATGAAATAAAGATTGTACATTGTATGCCTCAAAATAGCAACTTGGAAAAGTGATGTATAGCTAATGAGGAACACAAATTTCCAATGAGGCATCCAATAGCCAATGAGACACTTTTTGTTAGTGAGACATTTGTATTTGTTAGTAAAAAAGATTTTTTAGTGAGACATTGTAAAACATAATATTTTAGATAAGCCAATGAGACACTTATAGTGGTTTTATTCCCCAAAGGATTTCCACTCAGGACAAATACTTGTGTCAAACTTGTGTTGTTGTTTCACTTTACTGCTCATTTCTTTATAGTTTAAATTGTATGATTAAGATTTAAAAGAGTTTTGAAATGCAAAGTTGTGTATGAACACTAATTCACTGCACCCCTCAGTGTTCATTGTACTCATACACAAATCGACAATTGCTTTCTTATTACTTCTATTAGTCTCTTTTTCACATCCAATCTTTGAGTGTTTGCCTATTTTTTGTCTTGTTAAGGTTTATTTTTACTATTTAAATATATTTTTAGACTCTTAATTTACATACACACAACATGATATTGAATCAAGTTATCTAACTATAAATCTCTACAACTACCATGATGTAGATAATAATATGAGAATTCAATAATAATTTTATAATAGTTAACCATGTACAATAATTAATACATATCATGTAACACCCTCTCCAATGATTATACTTGGACTCTTTGATTTGGACATTTTACATTATGATGAATAGAACTATGTATTTACATTTATATCTATGATATGCTTATCAGATATTTAGACATAGTTATGATTATTATTTAATGTTTATGAAATTTGGAAATCATTTATCTTGTATATCGAAGGATTTGGAAGCTAACCAAATCCTGTGTGTGTGTGCGCGCGCGTGCGCGTGTGCGTGTGTGTGTGTGATGCCTCATGCTTTATGTATATGTGATTGATGTGTTATCATGACTCAGGATGAAGTCATAGTTACTCACTTAGTTGAGGTCCACACGATGTATCGATTCTGGTCATCTATTTGTAAATGCCTTATTGTATATATCTATGCACATGTATCTCTTCTCGGTGATGCAGGCTTGCAGGTACTAGACATCATCTCCACCTGGCTTCACAGGTCTGAGCGATCCCTCAAAATCCTCAATCGTTGGTGTTGTTTAGAGATGGTCCATAGTTCACACACGGGAAAACCCTATAGTTTTGATTATTTTTCCCAATCTCTTGGTTTGGTTTTGAGTCGATTTGAGATATGTAGGATAATGATGTATTTTCTCTCTCTATGTATTAATCATATATACAAAGTATGCATATATGGGTGCACACGTATATGCATACTTGTATAGATTCATTTCTTGATGTGTTTGTAATTATGTTCCTATGAGCGTATTAGTTATAATCATGATTCTATTTATTTTGATGTATAATGTGGCTTTAGATAAATATAATAAATGCAAAGTGAATAAACAAAAATAATAAATATAATATAAAAGTAAATAAAACTAATTACCTCCTCCTATATTTACTCCTACGTTATAGACTATGTATCTCTCTCTCTTGTATGTCTTGTTAGTATAGAGAGTGGGAGTGGAACTCGAGACCTCTAGTTTGTAAGGGGTCCCAAGTTGCCATTGGGTTAGTGACTTCCTTGAGAAGCATACCCATATATATCTTATTTATATAAGAGTTAGTTGCTATTAATTATAAAAATAATAATAATAATAATAAAACTATATAGGTGGAGTTAAATTATTTAATAAGTTTGGTAAGAGAGTACGTGAAGGGTAGGTAAATGTTAGTTACCTAAGGGGTAAAAAAACTAACTATTAGTTAAGTTATTTTTATTCATTATTAGATTTATTTAATAAATTAGGTGAGGACATTGCTTTACAGGAAGCAACGCCCTCAACCTCTAGACCTCTAGAACTACCCAGAGGTTTACTTAGAGGGAGAAATCCCTAAGCATAAGGGAGGAGATTTCCGAAGGCTAGGCTTAGGAAAAGTGTTGTGTCATGAATCTCCATCACAGGCTCCAGGTAGGCTTTTGAATCTAGAAAAAAAAAAAGCCTCATATATCTATCTCTCTCCATGTCTGTGTCTATCTCTCTCTTCTCTCTCTGATTTCTCATGGTGCTCTTCATGTGTATTTAATTATCTATGGCAGGTTAGATTTGTTATTTTTAAGATAAAACTATAAGAACCTTAGCAATAATCTACATAAAATAAACTGGAAAACCTATAGTTAGGGGATGAGTTTTCAATACTATATTTATTCTAAATCTTGGGAGAGAAATGTTTTAGTATTAAAAATATTATGGAACCTAGCTCTATTAGGTTTTTTCATATTTTAGCATTAAAAATTTTATGCACAGACATAAGTAAATTTAAAAATAATTAAAACAATTATAGTAATGCTGAAGTAATAAATGTATTAAATTAGATGTTATGTTAAGGTTCCCAATTATTTCAATATTTAAAGATTACCATGTTTAGCTTTATAGTATTTTATTTTGATAGATTTATTTAATAAGTTCTTTATTAAATTAAATAGGGGAGATTATTAGATTTTATATTTAGGGTTATTATACATATGATAAATCATTTGGAAAAAATCTTAGAAACTTTTAGCAAAAACATAGGAGAAATTATAGGAAAATAATAAGGAAGAAAGATAGGAGAAAAATAAGGAGAGATTATAGGAGAAAACTAAATAAATAAAGAAAAGATTAAAAGAAATAAGTTAAAAGTGGAAATTACTTTGTAACATAAGGTATAAAAAAATTAGAAGAAAGAAAGGGGGTTTAAATAAATAAAAGAAATGTATTTTTTTTCATTAAAGTTTATTTAAATTATTTTAAATTTTAAAATTTTAAATTTAATTAAATTAGAATATAATAAGTTTAGCCCATTTATTATTATTATTATTATTATTATTTTATTTTATTCCAAGTGATGTGGAAATTAATTAAAAATTATAATATAAGAGGTTAAGTTTAGTTTTATTAAGTTTGAATGTAATTAAAGTTTTAATTTAATTAATAATGAATAATAAATTAAGTGTATTAAGTTTGTAATAAGCCTAAATTTTATAGAGATTAATTTATGTTAAATTAAGAATCTATTTTTGGATATCATAAATCTATTTTTGGATATAATAATTAAACAATTTATAGATATGGATGTTAGGTCCTATGTGTATATTTTGATGTTTATTAATTATAACTTTATTGAGTTTTTATTTTTTTTGGAAGGATTATAGTATCATGTAGGTGTGTCCAGGATTTATACCTCCTGCTATACTTACCTTTATGCTTTTATATTTGGAATCATTGTGATAGCTCTACATTTATTGTATTGCACCATTTGTCTTAAGGGTTAGAGTTTGTCCTGGTGGTATGGGCCACAGGGAAACACCAAAAGAAACCCTAAGGGAGAGATGTATGTGAGAGGTTATAAACCCTAGATAGCCTATTGGTTGAGTAAGGTTCCTAGGTGCCCTAGGTGAGTGGCTCACCACAGGATCCGACCAAGGAGGCTAGAAGGATAACCTTTGGGTGAGTTTGGAAAATAAAAACTAATATAATTCATAACTGGTTGGGAATGGGTAATGGATTTAATAAACTTTTAAAAAGATAAATATGGATAATAGCCCGCATAGGTCTTGTTGGAGTACCGGGGTCATTGTAGCTACTAGGGCAGGCCGCATGAGGGTGCCAGGGTACATGACTGCTAGGAAGGATCCCAACATATAGGACTACGTGATGACACTCACCTGGTCAGCATCCTAGGAAACTCCACTCTTGGTCTTTTGTTTTATATTGCTTTGTTTCTTCCTGTTTCTGGTTTTGGTGGTTTTCCCTCAACCTTAGACTACCTATTTTCCCTGTGTGAACAATGGTTCTATCTCCTAGCACATGGGAGTGGACCTTTGTGGATCCACGTGGTTGGGTGGTGATTCTTTTCGAGGTATTGTTCATGTTTGTGCTATTCATGGAGCATCTGAAGCTGTTGAAGACATTTCTCGCTATTTTTAATGTTGTATCTTGGAAAGAAAATTGTAAAAATATTGTAAATTGTTATTGTATTCATGTAATCCTGTAAGGCCTTGTATTTTAGAATGTATATTGTAAGCATTCATGTAATTGGGAAGGGTATATCTAGGAAAATTATGGGAATCAATATGCATTATTGTTGTTGGAAGAAAGTGATGGTTTAGGATATGGAAAGTGTAATTGTTGAAAGAATATGAATTTAAATGTGTTAATGTTATTTCATGTTGAAAAAGAAAGAAATGTTTGTTTTAGTACACTTGTCTCTCTCTCTACTTTCTCTTATGTGGTTAAATGGATCAGAGGAATTTCTATCTTTAGTTTATGTTAAATCTTAATGCACTATGAAAAATTGTTTTAAAGGAATAATCTTGTTAGGGAACCTATTAGGACTTTAATACCTAGTTAACTTAAGGAATTTAAAAGGAAAAAAAAAAAGTACTTTTTCTCTTACATTTTTTTTGTCTTGTCCTTTCAGGTTCCTTAGTGAGGCATGACATATCACATATATAATGAAAATATTGAAGTTGAAAAAATGAAATAGTTCAAGCATATTAAATGGTGATTAGTGCATCTCATAATAAATAGTTAGACAAAAATGCTAATGCAAAATCTCATTAATAATCTATATTGATGACCATCTAAATTATTACATATATCCAACAATGCAAGAAAATATTTTACCAAGTAACTACATCTTAGTTCCATGTTATATTTCAACTACTTGACCTATATACTATTAGAAATTAAAATCCTTAAAAAGTTTTTAGATAGGTGAAAGACCTAACTACTTCCAAACTAAACATTGATTTACAATTGAAAAGAAGAGGAAGAAGAAGAAGAACAAAGGCATATGTATTATATATTGATGTTGGAAAATAACACATTTATTCAACAAATGAAATAATATACTAATGTAAAATACTAAATTACACAAAATAAGTATAATCTAAACTTAACAATTTAGACAAATAGTTCATGCTCAAGTTGTGTTTCATTAAATTGATAAACAAATATATTTTTTCATATTATTATTATTTTTAAGAAAAAGTGGACTAGCCACTATATATATTATTAATATAAAAAATTGATTCAAAAGCTCAATCGGGAAAGAACCAATAAGAAAACTCGATATCCTTGCTTGATACATGTCATAGTAGATTGGGGTTACAAAGTTTGGCATTGCCTAATAACCTATTCTACCCCCAAAATTTGACTTTGATTACATAATATGGCTTGTAAATGCTGCTATTATAAACAAAAAACCACATGATATAGTCATCAAAATTGTATTACAATATCTTCTATTATTCATCCATATGACTGGAACCCCAAACTACCACATCTGGTTGAGATCACGGAGACCACCCAGATGACTCATCCTTCCAGCCATTTGCTTGATCACTTTCATGTGTGTCCACAACCTATCCTTCTGAATCCTGATCTCCCCAACTAGTAGTGTGCTCCTGATGACCAGATGGTTGATGCCACCCATCAAATTCAGAGGGATGATGATGCAGGGGGATTCTAGGGTACTCCAAAAATATGCATGGTGGTGTGTGGAAATGGTTCTGTATTACTCGGTTGTAGCTTTAACCGATGGACTCGGTTATTGAAGGAAGCTCGGTCACTGAAGGAACTCAATGAAACCTCTAGCACTCGGTGATACCTGTGGTGCTTAGTCGACATGCTTGCTCGGTAATGCTTGGCGTGCTTAGTTGTTTCAATGGTGCTCGCTAGTTCTGGTTTATCGATTGGAGTTCTTGAAGATTTGGTTGGCCGACTTGATGCATTTATTATTGGTAGTTTTTGTTGTATTCTCCTATGTAGATCTAGAGACTGACATGGAGAATTAATTATTTGTAGGTCTATTTGAGAGCTGACTATTGCTGCATTTAATATTTGTTTGTAGTAGAAGCTGACTTGGCTTAGGAGTTAATTATTTCTTCCAGCCAACTTGTGGTTGAGGAAATATATTTAAGGAGTGTTTGGATAGTTGTCTAGGGAAAAATCTGGGAAATAGCAGATAGAAGGATAGCATTTGGATCCTGTGAGATCTTGAAGATCAGATTTCTTATCTGATAGTTGTAATAGTAGAGCTAGTGGATTGCATGCTTGGAGACAAGGAGATTTCTTAGAGGTTTGCGAGCTCAAGTTTAGATCTGCCGTAGTATTTCCATCTATTTTTTATTATTTTCAAAACTGGACTAGCTAGGAGATTGCATAAATAATTTGTAATTATATTTGGCCCTAACCCAAAAGGCTTTACAGCTGGGCATGTTAATGAAAATTTTGTTGAAACATTGTATTGTTGTGTTATTCCACATTGTTGGTGTTTGGTTGCAAGTTTGGATAGTCCTTAATGGGATTCTCCTTATTTGTACTACGACAGATGGTATTAGAACTTGAAGTTCTTGAGTTTGTAAACCAATCTTTGAGCTGAGGCTATTTGCACCAGGACCTTGGTTGGTGATTTATTGCTTTGGGTTTTCGAAGATCTTGAAGGATGTCTCCGGGAAGATTGGACCATAGAGAGATTGTAGATCTCTATGATGTTGTGGAATAGAATATTACAGAGAAGGTTAAAGTTGATTTCAGATCTGAGATGGAATTGATGAAGAATGACATGATCGTTGAGGTCATGAGAGCTATTGTTGGTATGTCGAGGAATCTTGGTACTGAAGATGGTAATGAGGAAGTTGTTGAAGACTTTGAAGCTACTAGATCTAGTGGAGATGACCAGAGAGATAGATCTAATGAAGATAGAATTGGTTAGTTACATAGATCTAGAGCTCAGTTAAGTACTAGTTACTGAATGGAAGTTTCTACTTTCTCTGGTACTTTGAGACCCGAGGATTTGATTGATTGGATTGGTGAATTAGAAGATTTCTTTGAGCTTGAAGAAATTGAAGATCCTCTTAGAGTAAGATTGGAACAAACTAAGTTGAAAGGACATGCTTCTCTTTGGTGGAAAGAATTACAAAGAGATAGAGAAGATGAAGGTGAAATGAAGATCAATCGGTGGAGGTTGATGGTGACTAAATTGAAAGCTAAGTTCATACCTACCGACTATGAGCTTGACTTGTTTAAGAAGTTGCAGAATCTGAAGAAAAAATATTTGACTGTGGAAGACTATACCGAAGAGCTCTATAAGTTGACTATTCGGTCTGGACATAGAGAACTTGGTAAAGGAAAGGTAGCTCGGTATGTAAATGGTTTGAGATTCAATATTTAGGATGAGCTTGGTATGTTGAAGGTTGATTATGTCGAGGATACTTATCAGTGTGCTCTGAAGGTAGAAGATAATTTGAAAAGGAGACAACATGGTAAATCCTGAGGGAAGGATAAGATTGATCACCCAATGAAGGATAAACAAACTATTGAAGATGAACCGAAACCTGTGGAGTTGAAGAAGAAGACAGGTAGGGTTATCTTTAAGGGTACTTGTTATAATTGTGGTGAAGGAAACAAAACTTTTGAGTGTAGACAAAAGAAATTTGGTGACCAAAGGATTGCTGTGGTAAATGAGAACATTCAAAATGAACCTGAATCGGAAAACTTGCTGGTTCAGAGAACATTTCTCAGTGCAAAGGAGGAACCTTGTCAGAGAAGTAACTTGTTCAAAACTTGGTGTAAGTCTAGAGGTAAAATTTGTGATGTAATTGTGGATAGTGGTAGTATTGATAACCTTGTAGCTGAGGACATGGTTTAGAAACTTGGTTTAAAGAGGATGAGATATCCTTATCCTTATAGGATTGGCTAGTTACAAGATGTTCATGCTCTGGAAGTAAGGTAGTAATGTCTTATTGATTTTTAGATTGGCTAGTATAAGGATCAAGTGTTGTGTGATATTATGGAGATGAATAGTTGTCACATATTGCTTGGTAGACCTTGGTAGTATGATTGCAGAGCTATGTATGATTGTGTCAAGAATGTGTTTACTGTTGAGAAGAATAGCATGAAGCTTTCCCTGATGCCTTTGTTGGATACAACACTCGGTAGGAGAAACCTAATTTTTGGTAGCTGGGATGAGTTGAAGAATTTTGAAAGGGTTGATCAGTATGGAGAACAAGCCTGTGTGTTATCAAGGAAAGACTTAAAAAGATAGAGGAAGAAGAAGTGGAAGAGTATGCAAGGTGAAGAATTGAAAGGCTTGTATGTGAAGAACCAGTTCGGGGTTTATGTGTTGAATCCCAGAAGATATTCTTCCAGCCTATGAGAACATATTTTCAAACCTAGGGTATCTGATGCAGGGGCATTCTAGGGTACTCAAAAAATCTGCATGGTGTTGTGTGGATGGTTATGTATTACTCGGTTGCAGCTTTAATCGATGGTTCAGTTATTGAAGGAAGCTTGATCACTGAAGGAACTCGGTGAAACCTATTGTGCTTGGTGGAACTTGGACTCAATGATGCCTATGGTGCTCGATCGATGTACTTTCTCGATAAATTTTGGTTTACCGACTGGAGTTCTTGAAGATTTGGTTGGCCGACTTCATGCATTTATTGTTGGTAGTTTTTGTTGTATTCTCCTATGTAGATCTAGAGGCTGACATGGAGAATTAATTGTTTGTAAGGCTATATGAGAGCCGACTGTTGTTGCATTTAATATTTATTTGTAGTAGAAGCTGACTTGGCTTACGAGTTAATTATTTCTTCCAGCTGACTTGTGGTTGAGGAGATATATTTAAGGAGTGTTTGGGTAGTTGTTTAGGGACAGATCTAGGAAATAGCAGATAGAAGGATAGAATTTAGATCATGCAAGATCTTGAAGATCAGATTGTGTATCTGATAGTTGTAATAGCAGAGCTAGTGGATTGCATTCTTGGAGACAAGGAGATTTCTTGGAGGCTTGCGAGCTCAAGTTTAGATCTGCCTTAGTGTTTCCATCAGTTGCTAATTATTTTTAGAACTGGACTAGCTAGGAGATTGTAGAAATACTTCGTGATTGCATTTGGCCCTAACTCAAAAGGCATTATAGTCGGGCATGTTAATGAAAATTCTGTTGAAACATTGTATTGTTGTGTTATTCCGCATTATTGGTGTTTGGCTGCAAGTTTGGATAGACCTTAATTGGATTCTCCTAATTTGTATTGCATCAAATGATCATTTAAATCTAGAGCACTCTCCAACTGAGGATTCATGTGGACACAGACAAGGGAAATGCTATCCAATTTTTCTAGAACATTAGGTTTCCCTAATAAGTCCATTAGATCGTGAACCATTTCTCTAATTCTTTCAACCAACATATGTCATAATATTCGGCTTGATGAATGCAAAGCATTCTCAATGTATCTATAACTCTGCTTCTCCAATATTCATTTAATGCAGTCATATACAACCATGAAATCATGGTTGGTGAGTAGAAGATGACAGGAGAAAATGTCACTCACCATCACTTGGCCGCTCCACATATCGTACTGTTGCATGGCCCTTTTTAGTGCCATGTCCTAAAAAAACTATGGCTGAACCAATTTGTTTGCTAGTATTTTCATCAGTTGCACCAACTAGATGAGGTCCATTACATTGGATAGAAATATGGACACTATCTACAATGGGTAGAAAAATTACTTTGTCTAAAGAGAGAGGATTTCCTCCCCAATCACAAATCGAACTGTAGCCCTAATCTCATGTGAATGATAGACAAACATATTATATAATGCCATGTCATCTATCTGCAATGGAAAAACCACCTCCAATATGTTCAGTTGTAGACGAATTCGATAATTCTTTGGTAAGATCTCAAAATGAAACCGCTCACATTGGCTGCATTTTCCACATATCTCTTTCACAAATTCCATTCTTTCGATTACTTGGAAATGAGATTGATGCGCTAATAGCAAGAAAATATTGCTATATAAAACCATTGAGTTTTATCAAGTACATGTTTTGAATAAGAGAAAATCCATCTCAATATTTTAACATCATCAATTTATTGGCCAACCAACCTTAGATAAATAGATTCGCACAAGATGATCTATTGCTAAGTGTGCGATGAATCTATAATTTATTCACTGATCAATCAATGCTTTCCATGTGTACCTATGTGGAAGGGGAGCTTATTTTGATGGCTCGAGTTTTAGATTACTTTGCTCTACTAATCCAGATTTAATGAGGACTGTACTCAACACTTTTAAACCTTCATCTCATAACACTTCAAAGCAATGCCTTTGACATCCTGCATGCACCAGGCATTTGTAAAATATCCAATACATCTAACAAGCAGTACCGAGGTACATATTCAATGTCATCTCCATACGATATTACAAAAATGAGTTTGAACTTGCATTTTATTTCATATCAAATAAATTCAGACTTTGCATTTTGTTGTCCTTGTTAATAATATCATTTAGAGTTAAAGATTCCAAATCCAGACCATCGCAACCCATATTGGATAACTAATCTGCCACTATATTACCTTCATGCAGTGTATGAGATATATAGACTTCTTTAAAAGAGTCAAGAAGATTCCATATTTGTTGTAAAATATATGCCAGCTGCCAATTGTGGGATTCTCTTTTGATACATGCATTAACAATAACCATCAAGTCACCTTCCACCTGGATATGCTAAAAATCACCACATTTAGCCAAGACAAGCCTAGCAAACAGAGCCTATGCCTTTGCCATATTATTTGAACCTTGTGGGAGAGGAGAAGATTTTATAGCCAACACTTTACCCCGGTGATCTCGAATACATACTCCAACCCTTGATTTTCCTGGATTTCATCAAGAAGATCCATCAAAATTGATCTTCACTATCCCTTGGATAGGAGGATGCCAATAAACTGAGGTTCTATCCTGAGCATTTGTTGTTTGCAATTGATGACACCAACCAATAGGCACCTGAATACTTTTCCATTCTCAAGTAATAACACTGTCCCAATTAGATAAGATTGGATTACATCTGACTTTTGAATGACTAGCATTTACCACTTCAGAGATTGATCTTTCCAATTCTGTAAGAACGATTTCAATATTAGAAGAGCAATTATAGAAAATTATTTTATTACGTTCTCACCATATTGCCCATACCACCGATGTCAGAATACATTTCCACAAGCCAACAACTAGGGAATTAGTATATAATTCTGGCCATGATTGAAAGAGACCCCATAGCTTGTTGGGAAGAGGAGTAAAATAGTGTAACATTCCAAGAATAAACATCCAACACTGTTGTGCAAAAGGAGAATTTAAGAATAAGTGATCCACACCTTCAGTCTCTAAAACACATAATCAACAATTAAAAGGTTGCAGGATATTGAATTTATGTATTCTATCACTTGTTAGGACCCTTTTTTTCAATGCCATCCAGACAAAGCAACCTGCCTTAGGAAGGGTTACATGATTCCAACAAAATGAGAAGGCTCGACAAGGGACTGAATTAGACTCCTACTATTGTATGAGCCTGTATCCTGCTTTGATAGAAAATTTTCCATCTTTTCTTGGAGCCCAAAACAATTTATCTTCCTTACTTGATAAATAAACCACTTAATCTAAAAAGATTGTATCTAATCTTGCTCTGTCATGAGGAGAGATAGGAAGTTCATTTGGATCTTTCCAAATTACTTTTCTAGAGAACAAGCATGTTGCTGAAACATGATCCACTAGATATTTACCCTAAATGCTTTCCGAAGATGAAACAATGTCATCCATTGCTTGTAATTTTGCTAGAGGGGAAGCACCATTCCATGAGTCTCACCAAAACTTTACTTTTTCACCAAAATTTACTTCCCAAGAAATGAAATTAGTTACTATCTATCTTGAAGACATCATAAAATCCCATATAACTAGTTCTTTAGGAGGATCTAGAATAGAGAAAACTCTAGATTGACAGCTATTATCAAGGTACTCCTTTTCCTTGATTTGACACCCTATATTTTGTGGCTTGGTATATATTTTCCATACCAACTTTCCACCAAATGTTTTGTTACATATTTGCAAGTCATATATACCAGCACCACCCAAGGGCTTGACCTGTGCCATGTTTTCTAATGAAACCAATTTGATTTCCTTCACCCCATTCATATTACTCGTCCATAAAAAATCTCTCAATAGCTTCTGTATTGTTTGAATCACTGATGAAGGGGCTTTTAATACTTATAAGTAATAAATAGGAATAGTTGAAAGCACTATTTTTATAAGAAGAATTATGCTTGCTAATGACAACCATCTTGCTTTCCAAGCCGCTATTCTTGATTTGATTCTTTCAATGATAGGCATCCAGTAACTAACTTTATTTGCCCCAACAAAAAAAGGATGCCAAGATACACCGATGGAAGAAAATCAACTGTGAATCCCAGAGTATTGACAATCATGTTGGAAATAATCTGGCTGGTGTTGAACAAGTAAATTTTTTATTTGTGAGCGTTAACTTTTTGACTTGAAGCTGAAGTGTACAAATCCAAAGTTCGTTTGATCTGTTTAGCTTATGAAACATTGGAATCTCCAAACAACAAAGTGTCATCTTCAAATAGGGAGTCTGTGACTGAGATCTCAGTATCTCTAATTTTAACTCCTTGCCAACAACTTAGTGCATGCTTATTCTGAATTAGTCTACTGAATGATTCAACCATAAGAATAAAAAGCACCAGTGACAAAGGATCACCTTGTCGGATTCCTTGTGTAGATGAGACTCCCTTAAACTATCTTATAATTTATGACGAAGCTTGGAGTCTTGTTGCTATTATTACACTCGTATATAATGTATATTTATACTATCTTAAACATTTATTTATATCTATTTATTTGTATGTAACTCTATAAGTTATGATATTTGAGGAGTTCAACTCAATGACACATGGAAATACTTTTTAACACTTTACAATAATGGCATCGTTCATGTCTTTGTTTTGTCTTAATGTTCAAGTCATTTCACAAAAGCACATAAAAATATGTAATCACAAAATTAATCTTCTCTTTCTCCATCTACCATTGTAATTGTGGTCTATGATTGTAATTGTGATATATGAATGTACTACTCTATAATTCTACAATATTTTAGAAGTTGAACTCAATGATATATGCAATATTTTTTAACACGTTGTTCAAATTATATCACATAATAACATAAGAAACTACCTCAAAATAAACTATAAAACTAATTTATTCTTTTTATATTCATCATTATAAATGTGATCTAGGAATAAGTAACACACTATAATTCTATGATATTTTAAAAGTTAAATCCAATAACATATGCAATATCCTTTAACATATTACAATTACAAAAATTACAATATCTTTCTTATATTCCGAATTTTAATTACTTCAATAAAAACTATATAATTCAAAAAAAACTAATTTGTGTTTTTTTCCCTAAATCTACGATTATAATTGACACCGTAATGCATTTGAGAGATTTACAAAAGCATTTTTTCAAGAAACACTTCACTTAACTTTAGATTCAATATTTCATTTGTCTTGCTTTTGCAAATTACATTTACCAACCAGAAGTCAAAAGGTAGTAAGCATCACATTGAATTACGAACTCAAAAGGTAGTAAGCATTTGGTGTTATTAAAGAAAAGGAAAATACAATTGAGATCCCAACAACATAAAAATATAATCTTATTAAAGGAATGAAAAATACAATAGAGATCTATACAACACAAATTTCTCACAGGAAGAAAACATAGAGATCTGTACAAGAAAAATTTCTCACAGGAATAAAACATTAATTTCAGAAATAGAAATGTTGTCTGTGTGATTGTGTGAGTGTTTCTTACGCTTATCACTTGTCCTAATTTGGTACCACGTGCACCGCCACTTTCTCGCTCCTCCTTTCTCTCTTTTAATTCTATTTAGGTATGCAATAATAACAATTTCTTATGATCTCTACTAGCATCCTGTGATCAGAGAATTTTATCTAAAACATTTTTTTCTTTCTTATATAAAAACGTTTACACAATCAAATTCAGAAATAGCAATAGACAGTGTTCAAGATCATGGAAATCTAATAATATTAATAAAAATATTTATTTTTAACAAGACACTCACAGAATTGAATCCAAAATCCACAACTGAAAGTCACATAGATTACAGAAATCTACTAACATTAATAAAAATGTTCACAATAAAATATCTACACAGATCGCATCCAGCGAAGAAAATTCCTTATGCTTTTAACTTCCCCAATTTTTGAAATTGCCTCATGCAAATAAATGAACAGAGGAACAAACATTATGCTTCTATACAAACCAACCAGAGTCAATGATTTCTATACCAGTTTGCCCTCAAAAGGGGAAAATTAGAAATTTTCAACTTAAAGCGACAAAGATAAACAATATGGAGATCTTACAGGCCTACAGTAAACAATATTATTCTAAACAGTCCGCCGTAAAGCTTTACCGATGCGATTCGTCAGCTGATAAAGAAGTACCCTGATAACTCATACGCAGCTAATATAATAATAATAAATATTTGGTTATCTTACTCGGGATTCGAACTTGGGACCTGGCCCGGCCAAGAAATAGCACCGCGACCTGCATTTTCGAGGAGGTTGGCGAGGGTTTGCATGGCCTCCACCTGCATTTTAAGCGCCATTATGTAATCTGCGACTTTCTCTAGAAGAATCGGCGTGTCCTGGCCAAAGCTTCCCGGTACAAGGCCTCTCAGGGTTTCGAACCGCCGCTCCACGCTTTCCTCTTCCCCTCCATATGACCGGGGCATGCTTCTGCCCCTCACAGGGCTTGTATTGTACGAAAAAGATTTCAATTTGCAGAGACTAGCAGGAGATTTTCTGAAGCAGAAAGATCTGTGAGCAGAAAATTTGCGTGCAGATTCTACAGCGCTTTTTCTACAAGAAAAAGCACTCAATCTTCTGAAGCAGAAAGATCTGTGAAAAGAAAAATTGCGTGCAGATTTCACAGGGCTTGTCTTACGAGACAAAGCACTGAATTTTCTGAAGCAGAAAGATCTGTCAGGCTTGTAAAGGGAAAATCTGCCGGCAGATTTCACGGCTTTGTGCAGAGGGAGCTTCAGTCGCAACCGATTTATCTGTGGAAAGCGAAGCTTCCAGGCCGTCTCAGAAGGTTGCTTCATTTTAGCCATAGATGACTGCAACACGCAAAAAAAAAAATCAAATCTTTCTGCAAAGGCGAGCGCTGCAAAAGTATACGATGGATTCTTGAGATTTATAGCAATGAAAGAAACGAAAGTTTAAATTTGACAGGCACATTTTCCCGTCAAGCTGGTGGTGATTATTAGAAGAGTGGGCAGCATTCGTACGGATGGTCATAGCAAAGAGAGACAAGATGGGGATATTTTCACGTTTTGAAGCTGTTAAATGTTATGGGAAAATTTCCCTTTTTTTTCAAAAGTTTTTTTAATTAGAGAGCACAAGTTTATTGATACCTTTTCAATGGGGTGTATGAAATGGTGTATAATTAGCAACTGCATTTTGGTGTGTAATGGGTAGGGGGAAGAGCTATGGAAGATTATTTAGAAAAAAATTGGTATATTTTTTGATACATATGTGTAGAACATGAGGTCAATTGATAGGCCCATATACAAGTTGAATTTTTAGTTTTTTTATATATTTCATATAATGGTGTTGCAAATAATACCTTATACTAATAGTGGGGCTTCCACATGTCCACGTGCTACGAATCTTGTTCAATTCATTTGAAATGGCTTTGAATTGTATTAAAATTATTTGTAAATTAATCTATAATCTTGATAGCTAAGACATAACATAGTGGATTCAATTAAGAACCTAGATGAAATTTAAAAATGGTATTTTAAGATTGACTATATTTTTAATTTGTAATTATTATAATTGAATTTTTAAATTATGTTCAAGCCCTAGATCAAGATGAAATAAGAAAGATAATTGTGGAAATCCTAGGATCTAGTTTGAAACCCTAGAAGAAATAACTTGACTAAAACAATAATAGAGAATGTTTCTAAATCATTGTTATATACTTGAGGGTGATTGAATGTTTGTATAAGAGGTGTGGCTATTCGGTTGATTGGCTTTTGTGTTTGTAGATGGATACGTCTTGTAAGTGGTGAGGTGATGGGGTACTAATAATAGTGGATTTATAACAAAACTTGAAATAAGAATCTACAAAATGTCAAGGGACGTGCATAAAACATAATAATAATTGTCTCGTCACTAAATGGTGTTGTAAAGGGCATAGTGAATCTACAAGGTGAGAGGTGAGAAAAAAATTCTACCTTTTCTAATGATGATGACCTCTTTTGAGGTAATATTTACATGAAGTGAAGTATTTTGAGGTTGAGATGTGGTAATAGTTTATGAATGCTTTGGTCTTATTCAAATTCTAACTCATGAAATTCTAGGAGGACACTTGGTCATAAGACAAGGTGCCTATAAACCTTTAATTGATGCATTATATTTCATGAATTTGTTAAATAAAGCTTATGTGATGCAGGAGCATCCTGGGGTAAGAGCAATCTTGCATCACCCAAAAATATTTCTATTTTTGAATTCAATAAGGGCTATCCTGTGCAGAGCCGCTATTTATGGAAAGTTACTATTTTTGGTAATTTTTGTCTGTGCTCAGAATGATCTAATTTCTTTCTTGGAGGTTCATTTTGGTCATATAAGTCTGCCAGTAAAGTTTCATTTCCAGATCAAGTGCATGTTGGAAGATATTGAAGATTTTCGGTATTGGCAGCAGGGTACAGAAACTTTGAACTCAATTTTGAAGGCTTTAGAGGCCCCGGATGAGGTCAAAAATTCGGGTGACGAGCGCTTGCCCCGGTCAAGCCTGTAGAGCGCTTCGTGGCGTTTCCGAAATGGGGTTATAATAGCCGATCGGGTCAACTGGTGATGACTTATGGTCTTCGGAAGTTGGGCCACCTGAAATGGCGAAAAATAATTTTCTTCAGAATTTCTGTTCGGGTTTCAAAGGTTATCTTGAGCCGACTATGATGTAATAAAATGTAAAATAAAATAATTCTAAGTTTGGTCGGCCTTATTGGCTAAAATTCTGGAACTTTCCCAGGCGGTGGATAATTGCCTATATAAGGAAGGCTGTATTATTGTCTTAGGCAGTTCAGAATAGTTCTGGGTAGTAGATCTGGGTAATAGTTCGAGGCTTTGTCCTACAGAATATTGTAAGGGAATGCCCATGTGGCTTTGCATATTGTAATTCTGAAAGTTTGTAATTCCACATTGTGGAGATAATAAGAAGCCAATTTTCTGATCTTGCATATTGTTGTTGTTTCTCTATTTCTGTTATGTGTTTGTGGTATTAAGGGGAGCACCCTTCATCATTATGATTGATCAAAAATACCAATTGACTTATAAATAGATAAAAAAATTTAATATTATTATATTCAAACTCTGAATATATTGAATTGAAGAAAGAAAACATAATTTACTAAAGATGAAAAGTAATTTTGAACATATTTATAAATATAAATTAATACATTGAATTGGTGCACCCTTCTCTTAATAAAAAATGTAATAATAAAACAACTTAGTAATTTTGTTCCACTTGACAAATAAAATTATATTTGAAAAATTCCCTAAGTCTTAAAAATTAATAAAAGAAATATAAACAATTGTTAAAGCTAAATATCTATGTCTTCTCCGTCATTGGCATAATAATACCACGTATTCAAGCCATAGTTGAATGTTATTTTTTTTTGAAACAATGACAAATTTATTGGAGATGATTGAGAGTTATCTCGGGGACCACATCATTTCTCCCTGCATCAAATCATATACATACCGAGAACTTCATTTTCTGACAATGCTGGTAGTGGTGGAGAAAACAAGTAGAGCTTTGAGGAAAAATATTACGAAAGCCAAAAGATCCATCATTAAGCAAGACAGGCACATGAAAAATGACATAAGACATAACTGGGTGAGATCTGTTTCATCATCCTGCTTGCTTCTATTCAAATTAAGATCATTGGATCTTCAAGCGAGGTATTATTTTTCAAGTAAAATGCCTTTGTCATAAAAAAAAAAAGTTCAATGTGCTATAAAATTTAAGCAAATAAGTGTGTTTTATTAAACAAATCATAAAATGTTTTTGTGTTATGACTTGGATTTGTGGCTTTTATAATACGCTTGTGTAAGATTTCTACAAAATGGGTTCAAGTTATTTTGAGCATAAGAGACAAATGTATTTTGTGTTCAACATAAGGGACTCACATTTTGAAAAGTTAAAAACAAACAAAATGAAATATGTGTGTGTATGATTTTTACAAAATGTGTTCAGGTTATGTGTATCACAAGACACAAACGTGTTTTGAACTCAGCATAAGGGACACATATTTTGAAAAGTTAAAAACAAAAAAATCAATCTGCTAGCCTTCATATAAAATCAGGCATGGAAGTTGATGGTCCTAATGGTTGTTTTTTTTTTAACTTTTCGACCGTTTATGATAGCTTGAAAATTTATTGGACTATATGAATTGATAATCTATATTTTTATAAAATCGTAAATATGACACTTTAAATTATTAAAAGCTTATAAAAAATTGTTTTTAATATTAAACACAACAAAACTAAATTGTTGTCCCATTACAATAGACCCAAAAGGCTAACAATCAAAAGAAACCAGGAGCACGTTAACAACACATTAACAACACTCTAACAATATTAAAAACTACATCTAATCAAAACAATGAAACAAAAACTATCTAAGCTACCAGAACTATTAACACTCTTGTAAATTGTACCATCTAAGCTAGCAGAACTATACTTAGTCTTATGATTAGCCCATATAGGGATATATCTAACCAGTAGCAAATTTTTGCTAATAGCCTTAAAAACATAAACAACATAAACATAAAGGTATTAAACATCATGCTATTATGACCAATGACAGTAGGAAAACAAAGAACACACAAGATACTACACCTGTCCAACTCATTTTATATTGCAATCACTCTTCTTGTAATCTAGCGAAGGTGATGCCAAACATCATTCTCCATGTGCTTGACCTTGATCACATGTCAATGACATCAATTATGCCACTAGGTTGACTAGCCACCTAGATCACCATTTTGGTCACTATGACAAAAATGAGCACCAAAGTATTTGAGATAATGCTGGGCCATAAAACTTCTCAAACTATACCCCATTCTAACACATCTTTCCATATTAGGAAATAAAATATACCAAAGAGATTTTCGACACCAACAAACATCCATAGAAAACTCATCATTTTCTTTCTCTTTCAAGGAGAAACTTCACATTGGTAGGAAGCATCCATTGGTCTCTCCAACATCTTAAACCTACAAGCCTTAAACCTAAGGCAACCAAAGCATTATCCATAGTATTACCTTCTCTATAGATATGATGTATAATAAAATAATCCAAGATAAGAAGAAGTCTTTTGATATCTTCCATAGCATCCATAGAGGACTAGTTAATCTTGGTTAGTCCTTTGGCAGCATCAATGCCCAATTTCGAGTCTCCCTCTAAACTAAGAGCCTTTATACCAATAGATAGAGAAAATTTCAGGCCAGGCATAATAGTTCCATACTTTCAACCTAATTATTAGTCAATCCATCAAGATTGCCTAAGTAAGCTACCACAAGGGCACCAAAAGAGGAACAAATCGCTCCCCCTCATCTACTAACCCTCTCTAGCTGCACCATCAAATTTTAACTTGCACCACTCCTCATTAGGAGGTTTCCACCTAGTATTCTTTCTAGCCATCCTTTAAGAATTATCCACTTTGGCATATGCTTTGGGTAAATCCCAATGTCTAGCCATTTTTCCATCAAAGGGTAGGTGAAAACTCAACACACTTACACTTAGTGTCTAATAAATTATCAAATATTAGGTAGAAGAGGGATCTAAGCATTACTTCCATAGGATCCTTAATGTCCCCAAAACCCCTAGTATTTCTTTCTTCCCAAAGACTCCAATAAACATGAGGTGGGTTTAGTCTCCATAATTTCTTAACTAATGAGTTACTGGTAGGTCCCTTCCATCCTTCAATAAATTTCTCCAAACAACTATTAAAAACCCTTAATTGAAATCAAGCTTAGTGAACACCAACTGCCAAAAATATTTGGCAAACTGGTCTAGAGCAATAAAAGACGAGGAATAAACTCCTCTTCCTTCTTCCAAAGAATGAATCTATTAGGGAGTTGGAAACCTCTTTTAATGAGGTTATCATTAGTTAAAATTCTATTGTGCAGAGCCACCCACAAAAAGAAAGGGGGTCCGATCAAAAGGGGGTTCCAAACATTCCCTCAAGAGTTTAAAGATGAATCCTCCTTAGACAACAGACTATAAGCGCACTTAATAGTAAAATATACATTTTATTCTTTTCTCCAAATAAAATTTATCTTCCCTAGGAAAAAGAGGGATTTCGAACTTACTAAGAGTCCCCATAAGCTCCCGATCTTTATGAAGAAAATATGGTTTTTCCATGCAGCATTGGGTGAGGTATATCCACCTCCTATCTAGAGAAATGTAGTCAATCACCCTATGGCCAAAGACTCTTTTAGAAACATCCATTAACCCCCTTAGGCTTGAGTTAGCATCCATCATTCCTTCACCAACCTAGATATCTTCCCAAAACCTGATACTCCTACCTTCACCCACTTGCCACTTCAGACCAGATGGAATAGTAATCCTATATTTTAAAATACTATTCTAGATCTTGAACCACTGGGGATATCAAGGGTACTAATAACCTTATAGAAACTATCAGATTTAAGACATTTGGCCTTCATGAAACTACTCCATTCAATCTTCTCCAAAGTCATCTTCCATCCCATCTTAGCACACAAATCTTTATTCAAGATAGAAATTTTTTTGATCCCTAGTCCTCCATGATTCTTAGGCTTACAAACTATTTTCCAATTTAAGAATACCAATCTTTTCCTTTCCTCCATTCTAATCCACAAATAGGATTGTTGAGTTATTTCCAATTTTTTAGCTATAGTCCCATAGATTTTGAATATGAAAAGAAAATAAACAAGAATGTCTTGAAGAGAGACGTTGAACAACTAAAGCTTCCTTGTACTACTAAGAATCTTGCCTTTCCATCTCATTAGTTTCCTTTGTTAGGAATGAATTCTAAAGTGTTTGGTAGCCATTTTGTAGCAGTTGTTGTTGCATTCATGACTATGATTGTCATTGATGTCAACACAGTGATTTACCAAAAACTTGCAGAGAAGTAGACAGAGTTTGGATTAGCGCACGTGGGTTATTGCAGTTGGAGCTATGCAACATTGAGGATATACTCTTTGATATGTCATATGTCTATGGTTAAGAGCACAGACATTAATTCATTGATTCATGGAAGTTATGACCATTTTGGTGGAAGCAGTGTTCAGGCAGTGTTCCTGAGTAGCGGTTTGTGGAAATAAGATGATATCTCCTAATCGGGATGGAATCTTGTTTTGCACAGTTAAAGGGAAGTTGAAGACACATTGATAGTGATGTGGATGATAGTGCAAACTTTGAGGTCACATGAGTGAAGATTTATTGTATTTGGAAAATGACAGTTTTATGTAATTTTGGTGTAGCGTGTGGAAACTTTTCTTTTGTAATTGTATGCCGACTCATTTGTAATTATTTGAGTGTGGTATAAAGGAAGGAATGTATTTCCTTGTTGTAATGTAATTTTTATGTAGTAGCATGTGGTTGTAATGTGAAAGTGTGTAATAGTAGCAGTAGTTGTGATGTTGTATGCATGAAGTGAAGAAAAGAGCTAAGTATGAAAGCGAATTTATGAAGGAAGACATGCGAAGTACAAAGATCTGATGTAATAGTGAGTGCGGTTTGGCACAGTCAGAGAAAAGGTAACATATTATTCTGTTGAGTAATGCAAAGATTATTTGGATAGTGTGTTCAGTGATCTTACCTTGAAGCTGTTTGGGTAGTGGGTCCTTCTATCTTCCATAACTCTTAACTGGGTTAGAATCTTTTAATAGGGATTCAAAATCTCCTAACAAGGATTCATATGTACTAAATGTATTTCATAAGACTCCTAACAAAGTCCATCCTCTAATAAGGAATATTCATATTAGTGCATCTTTTGTGGGCATCATTCCCATTGGGGTTTACTCTTTGATCAAGAGGTTCCCTAGTCAACATATCTTGTGTTATTGTGTATGAATCTCTTTCTATGGTTGGTAATTATATTGCTTATATTGTTTAATGTTGTTGAAGATGATAAAATTTATAATTATCTGATAACTGATTCACCCCTGCCCCCCCCTCTCAGTTATCTTGGTGGACTTTACTTTCTAACATCCTCTACATATGTTCTTGATTGATATTCTAGCAAACCAAGGTGACATTCTTAATAGTAAGGGGAAGACCTAGATAAATTCTAGGAAGAGTAGCAATTTGACAACCCAAGATATTCTTGACTTTTATTTGTAGGTCCTTTGTTCTATTGAAAAAGTAAAAATACTTTTTTTTATAATTAATATGATGGCCTAAGTCCATAGCCTAACTAGTTAGAAAACCCTTCCATTTCCTAGCCTCCATAACTAAACTTCTCCCAAAAAAATTTTTGTCATCCATAAATTGTTGTAAGACTGAGGGGGAAGGGTGAAAGTAGCTTTCACCCCTTGAATTCTTCCCAAACAAGCCACTTTGAGGAAATTTTGACCAAGCACCTCATAAATCATTATGAAAAGATATAGTAAAGGGGGTTCCCTTGCCCGATCCCCTTCTTAGCACCATAAAAATCCCTATGAATACCATTAACAAGGACAAAAAATTTGACACTTCCCTCACATTCTCTGATCAAGCTAATAAACTTTTTATTGAACCCCATTCAAGATAAAACTTTAAATAAAAAATCCCATTTGACTATATCATAAGCCTTTGAGATATCCAGTTTCAGAACCATATCTGGTTGTTGCCACTTCTCCATAGAGTGAATAATTTTGCATGTCAATACAACAACATCAAAAATTCATCTTCCAGGGATAGAACCCTTTTGACAGACACCAATAGCCCCATCCAAAAAAGGCTTAATTTTGTTAACCAATACTTTTGAGAATATTTTGTAAAGGGTTTTATAGAGACAAATAGGTCTAAAATTTTAGTCAACTTCTTTGGCTCCTGAATCTTAGGCATACGAGAAATGCACAAGTATTGTTAACTTTCTTCAATATTTTACCCATCCTTAAGAAATATTTCACGGCCATCATTATTTCATAACTCACCACATTCCAAAACTCCTAGAAAAAGGAAGGGGGAAGCCTTCTAGTCCTTATGTCTATAAACACCCATTTCAAAAACATCCCTAACCTCTTCCATGGAAACTTGAGCGATACTTTATTCATCATCCTCAAGGATAATGGTTCTTAGTAGACAGTCTAAAAGTTGGTATTCTTTTCTGCAAGAACTATAAGCCTATCTGAAGCAATTAATAGCTATATCCCCTATTAGTGATCTTTCTTGCAGGAATCTTAATACAAGCCTTGAGTGCCTAAATGGAACTCTATGATTCCAAAACTCATGATTCAAACAAGAAAAGACTAATTAAAAAGGACCAAGTCCTTCTTCACTTTGAGCTCCTGGCTACAGGCGGGTGTACGTATTTAGATCTACTTCTTCAAAGCATTACAACATTAGTTTATATCCTTGATACAAACCTAATATTCTCAGCTCTACAACATACATGAAAGTAAATAGTCACTGAATTTGATTTGATGATGAAAGATGCAGACACAAGAAATGGCCAGTGCCTTATTAATTGGGCAACAAAGTCAAATGATAGTAAATCCCTAGAAGTCCTATGATTTCAATACAAATAAAACACAAATGAAATGATTTACAGATCATTCTCTCACTCTCCTACCTAGACATCAGATTCACATACACTATCAAACTCTCAAAATTGTGCCAAAGATTTATTCACTCCTTGAGAGAAACTAAGAACACAGATTCACAGTCACCTTGTAACTAGCATATTAGAGTGCCTTACAGACTAATACATAAGAATTTAAAGCAATACACATGAAGACTGTTGGATACAATTGTCTGAAGGACATTGTTGGATTAGCTATGTGTTGTCTTTGATGTCACACAAATGTCATATCAATTATCATTCTCAGTGTCTACAAAGTTTAGTTGGTCAACAGAGCGGTTCTCAGTGTCTACCAAGTTCAGTCGGTCAGCTAAGCGGTTTTTAGTGTCTACCAAGATCTCTTAGGTGTCTAAAGGAAACATGACAGGGTAACAGTGTTAACCGAGCCTCCTCGATTATCGAAGGAGAATTAGTGGTTACCGAGCTCTCTCGGTTTCTGAAGGATGTTGCAGAATTCGCTGTGGTTACCGAGTTCACTCGGTCACCGAAGGAAATCTTTTCAAGATTAATGTTTACCAAGAAAGGTCGGCCCTTCAAAGGATTTTGTTGTTACAGTTTGTTTATCCAAGCCGACTGTTATAATAATTATTAGTGCTGACTTGACAATCTAAATGTTAATTAAAATGGCATATATATATAGAAGGTCAAGTGGTGAATAAAAGATATACATCATGCATAAATCATTTTGAAGAAAGGTGTGTGTGAATTTTGAAGGATGGTTAGATATCCTTGAGGAGAAGCAAAGATTTATTTGATCAGTAAGGATCTAGTGTAGCAGAACAGAGATCTATATTCAGCAATTCAGTTGTAGGTCATTTCATTGTTACTCTCTTACAATTGTAGTAGTGATATCAAAATCTCTTAACCAAGTTGGTTTAACAACCATTTTGTAAATCCTCTAACAAGGTGATAGTTCTATTGAATTGTTTCAAGACCTCTTACAAGGCCACTCCTAGCACGGTGATTAAATCCTCTAACAAGGTCACACCTAACAGTGTGTTTTGTAACCTTTTACGAGGTTGGCTTCTAACAGGGCATCACTTCAGAAGAGTGAAAAATAGTAACTAGTTACATTGGTGGTTTTTCCCATATTGGGTTTCCACGGTAAATCTGGTGTCTCTTGTGTTCATGTTATTTTCTTTATTCATGTAAGTTAATCAGTGATGAATGCTTAAGAACAGTTTAATTATTACACACTTCAAGGATCAAGTTTTAGGATTTCTCTTTATATTTACTGAGTGGCACAGTAAATAATTTGTTAAGATATTTAAGGGATCAGTGGTAATATTTTTGTGGTTAACTGATTCACCCCCCCTCTTAGTTACTGCATCTATATTTCCAACAATTGGTATCAGAGATTTTGGTGCTTGCAGGAAAGGTTTCAAGGACCTAAGCTAAAGATCAGGATGTCTTACAAAAGAGAAATTCCAAGGCTTAACAGAAATAACTTTTCAGCATGGCAAGGTCTCATGAGACTACATCTAGCTTCCATTAGTGATTCAGGATGCAAATATATTGATCAAGAATATACAATTCCTACTGGCACATTAACTGTTGAAGACATTGTAGAGAAGAAGAACCATAACACTATGATGATAGACATTGCATCAGCTCTTAGCTATGAAGAATTTGATGAAATCAAAGACTACACAACTACTCATGAAATGTGGAACAAGCTGAAGAAAATCTATGGCGGTGATGACAATGTGAAGAGAGCCAAAGCAGAGAGCCTAAGAGGACAGTTTGATCAGATGAAAATGAGAGAAGATGAAAACATTGCAAAATATGTTGAAAGGATCAAGACAAGTGTTAGTGCAATTAGAGCTTCTGGAGGAAAAATTGATGATGAAACTATTATAAGTAAGGTTCTTAGAACATTACTTCCTATTTATGCAATAAGAGTTTCTGCTATTCAAGAAAGAAGATGTGAAGAAAATCACAATATAACTTTGGATGCCTTAGTTGGAAGATTGACAGCTTTTGAACTGGATAACTATGACAACTATGTTCCAACTTCTAAAAATATTGAATCAGCTTTTGAGGCCAAACTTTCACTCAAGAAAGGGAAGAAAATCCAATCAGAAAGTGAAGAAGAATCATAGGAAAGTTCTAATAGCGATCTTGAAGTTATTGAAGCATTACTTGCAAAGAAGTATTCAAGAGGCAGAGGAAAATACAAAGGTAAAACTCCCTTAATCTATTTTTCATGTGAAGAAATTGGTCATATTGCAACTAGGTGTCCAAACAAGCAAAGCAAAGATGAGAAGAAAAATTACAAGTACAATGGCAAGAAGAATTTCAAATCATTCAAGGATAAAGGTAAGAAAACATGTTTTTTAGCTAAAGATTCGGATGATAGTGAAGAAGAAATTGTTTTCATTGCTGTAAAAGATGAATCTGATAATGATGAAGATGAGATGGCACTTATCTCTCATATAAGAAAGAATGATACATGGATTATAGATAGTGGATGTTCACATCATATGACTGGTGACAAGACTAAGTTTGAACACTTTGAAAACTTTGATGGTGGTAATGTAAGGTTTGGAAACAATGAACCTTGTTGTATAAAAGGAAAGGGACGAATTTCATTAACCAAAGAACTTATATGTGATAATGCATATTGGGTTGAAGGACTAAAGCATAATCTTCTAAGTGTAACACAACTAATTAACATTGGATTCAAGGTTGAATTCATGAATGGAAAAGCAAGACTGCTGGATGACAAAGGAAAACTGATAGGATCAGGCAAACAAACCAAAGGTAACCTATTTTTATCTTGATCTTGGTGATTACTCATGTTTTATTGCTCAAATTGAAGAAAGTTGGTTATGGCACAAAAGGTTATGTCATGTAAATTTTGACAACATGATGAAAATAAGAAAATTCAAGAAAGTAAGAGGTATTCCTACTTTGAAGAAACCTGATGTTGGTCTATGCAAGAATTGTCAAATTGGTAAAATGGGAAAGTCTAGTTTTAAAAGTAAAAACTATCAGTCTGAAGATATTTTGGAAATTGTGCATACTGATTTATGTGGACCTATTGGAATTGAGAGCTATACCAGAGAAAAATTCTTTATTCTCTTTGTTGATGATTACTCTAGAATGATGACTGTTATGTATTTAAGAGAAAAGTTAGAAGCATTTGAGAAGTTCAAATGGTATTTAGCAAGAGTAGAAAAGGAAACAGGAAAAAGAATAAAATGCTTGAGATCAAACAGAGGTGGTGAATTCATCTCCCATAAATTCAATAATTTTTGCATTGAAAGAGGAATCAAAAGACAGGTATCAGCCCCGAGAACTCCTGAGCAGAATGAAATAGCTGAAAGAAGGAACAAATCTATCATGGACTGTGCAAGGACTCTAATGATTGAAAAGAACATTGCTATGAAATACTGGAAGGAAGCTATCAGCACTGCAGTTCATACCTTGAACCGAGTACAGCTGAGAAAAGACACATTCAAGACTCCGTATGAGCTATGGTATGACTACAAACCAAATGTAAGTTACCTAAAAGTATTTGGTAGTAAATGTTATATCTTAAAAGAATCTAGAAAAGGAAAATTTGATGTAAAAAGTGATGAAGGAATATTTTTGGGATATTCTTGCAAAAGTAAGGCATATAGATGTCTAAATTTGTCTAGTCACAAAATCATAGAAAGTGCACATGTGAGAATTGATGAGTTTGTAGAAAAGACTGAAGAAGAAAGCAAAAAGGAACCAGAGGATTACAAAAAATTTGTTTACATCGAACCTGATACATTGCCAGACAAATAAGGAAACTACATCTACCGAGTCACAAGAAGAAGTTCAGATCGAATCACAAAGTACCGAGTCTCAGTCTGAAGCTACCGAGCAAGTATCTACCGAGCCTGAGCAACCTGAACCTGAAGATGAAGAAGATGACAATGTAACTCATTCAGGAAGCAAAGAACCTATACTGGCCAAGTACATTAGAAAGCATCATAAACCAGATCAGATTATTGGAAATAAATCAGACAGTACTATGACAAGAAGTAAACTAAAAGGTACATGTTTATTTGCTGATTTTGAACCTAAAAATGTCAAAGATGCATTGGAAAATGAAAGTTGGATTGAGGCTATGAATGAAGAAATAGAGAAAATAGAGAAAAATAAGACATGGACTCTTGTACCTAGGCCTAAAGATAAAAATGTAATTAGGACAAAATGGGTATTCAAAAATAAGTTGAATGAAGATGGTCAAGTATCAAGAAACAAAGCAAGATTGGTATGTAAAGGATATTCTCAAGAAGAAGGAATAGATTATGGAGAGACTTTTTCTCCTATTGCAAGATTAGAAGGTGTGAGGACTTTACTTGCATATGCAGCACATAATTTGATTTAAGGTATATCAGATGGATATAAAATCTGCATTTCTCAATGGTATTCTTGAGGAAGAAGTCTACATTGAGCAACCTGAAGGTTTTATTGATCCAGACAAAAGGGATATGGTCTGCAAATTACACAAAGCACTGTATGGTCTAAAACAAGCTCCTAGAGCATGGTATGAAAGATTACATAACTATCTTACTCAGATTGATTTCAAAAGAGCTAATGACAACAGTAATTTATACATCAAAGAAGGACCAGATAACAAAATTGTTTTGGCAGAAATATTTGTGGATGATACTGTGTTTATAGGAAATGATGATCAGTGCAAAGAATTTTTAGAGCATATGAACAAAGAATTTGAAATGTCTATGTTTGGTCAGATAAATTTTTTTGTTGGACTTCTGATTCAGTAGAACAAAAATGGTATCTACATTACTTAGTCTAAATATATCAGGGAAATACTTAAGAAATTTGGTATGGAAGACTCAAAACCAGTTGGTACACCCATGTGTACTGGACTAAAGCTTACCAAAGATGATGATTCAAAAGAAGTAGATCAGACCTTATACAGATCAATGATTGGAAAATTACAGTATGTAGTACACACAAGGCCTGATATTGCCTTAGCAGTTGGTATAGTGGAAAGATTCTTGGCTAAACCCAGAGAAAATCACATGATGGCAATCAAAAGAATCTTGAGGTATTTAAGGGGAACTGAAGATTATGGCTTGCGGTATAAATTTGGAGGCAATCTGGATTTAAAAGTGTTTACTAATGCTGATTGGGCATGAAACATTGATGACAGAAAGAGTACAAGTGGTGGAGCATTCTTTCTTGGCAAGAGGTTAGTATCTTGGACTAGTAAAAAGCAAAACTGCACATCCCAATCCACAACAGAAGCAGAATATGTTGCTGCAGCAATAAACTGCTCTAATATTATATAGTTTAAATAGCTTTTGGAAGGCATGAAGGTTGAGATCAAAGAACCAATTGTTATGTTTTTTGATAATACAAGTGCAATAAATATTTCAAAGAATCCAGTAATGCATTCCAAAACCAAGCACATTGCAATTAAATATCACTTTGTCAGAGAATTGGTGCAGGACAAGGAAATCAGATTGGAATATATTCATACAAAAGAACAAATTGCAAATATCTTCACCAAGCCACTACCTAAGGATGCATTCTTGTATCTTAGAGGCAAGTCAAGGGTCACTCCCCTATCCGAGGTTCACTAAATAAAGTTTTAGTGATGCATCAACCAGAACATGTTGAAGATCAATTAGTTGATGCAACATAGTCAGGGAATCATTGCATATGAATTAGTACATAAGGTACATTGATATTTACCAAAATTGTGTAAGTTGTCTTTGACATGTGTTGTCAAAGAGGGAGAGTTTGCTGTCATTTCAAGAAATTTCTAAGAAGAATAATTTGAGAAGTTAAGAGGGAGAGTTCTCAGTCAGAGAAAGAAGTTTGAAGATGATGGGAATCTGAATGAAGCTAAGGATATGTTTATTACTCTAGGTTTCTCTGTGAAATTTCATTGTGCTATGACATGTTGTGTTGCCATCAATGCCAAAGAGGGAGATTGTTGGATACAATTGTCTGAAGGACATTGTTGGATTAGCTATGTGTTGTCTTTGATGTCACACAAATTTCATATCAATTATCATTCTCAGTGTCTACCAAGTTCAGTCGGTCAGCTAAGCGGTTCTCAGTGTCTACCGAGTTCAGTTGGTCAGCTAAGCGGTTCTCAGTGTCTACCGAGTTTAGTCGGTTAGCTAAGTGGTTTTTAGTGTCTACCGAGATCTCTTGGGTGTCTAAAGGAAACATGATAGGGTAACAGTGTTAATCGAGCCTCCTCAATTATCGAAGGAAAATTAGTGGTTACCAAGCTCTCTAAGTCTCTGAAGGATGTTGCAGAATTCGCTGTGGTTACTGAGTTCACTCGGTCACCGAAGGAAATCTTTTCAGGATTAATGTTTACCGAGCAAGGTCGGCTCTTCAAAGGATTTTGTTGTTACAGTTTGTTTATCCAAGTTGATTGTTATAATAATTATTAGTGCCGACTTGACAATCTAAATGTTAATTAAAATGACATATATATATAGAAGGTCAAGTGGTGAATAAAAGATATACAACATGCAGAAATCATTTTGAAGAAAGGTGTGTGCAAATTTTGAAGGATGGTTAGATATCCTTGAGGAGCTACAAAGATTTATATTCAGCAATTCAGTTGCAGGTCATTTCATTGTTACTCTCTTACAATTGTAGTAGTGATATCAAAATCTCTTAACCGAGTTGGTTTAACAACCATTTTGTAAATCCTCTAACAAGGTGACAGTTCTATTGAATTGTTTCAAGACCTCTTACAAGGCCACTCCTAGCAGGGTGATTAAATCCTCTAACAAGGTCACACCTAACAGTGTGTTTTGTAACCTTTTACTAGGTTGGCTTCTAACGGGGCATCACTTCAGAAGAGTGAAAAATAGTAACTAGTTACATTGGTGGTTTTTCCCATATTGGGTTTCCATGGTAAATCTGGTGTCTCTTGTGTTCATGTTATTTTCTTTATTCATGTAAGTTAATCAGTGATGAATGCTTAAGAATAGTTTAATTATTACACACTTCAAGGATCAAGTTTTAGCATTTCTCTGTATATTTACCGAGTGGCACAGTAAATAATTTGTTAAGATATTTAAGGGATTAGTGGTAACATTTTTGTGGTTAACTGATTCACCCCCCCTCTTAGTTACTGCATCTATATTTCCAACAAAGACATCACCAATATAGGATTGGGATTCCACTATTTTTTATTCAAAAATTCCTGGTTTATTACAATCAAGAAACCATGAAAGCCTAAAAAAAATGACTCCTAAGCTAGAATACTACCTCTGTAGTGATTATTCCATCATCCTTCTAACAATAGAGAGAAAGAAAAGATAAAGGAAAACATCAAAACCAGTCACTACTAATAGCTTCCAATTTTCCAAAATATCTCCTTTTCCCTCCCATTCTAATCCTCTTTCACTTGGTCATCTGCAACTACCTTTGCAATCATTTCTCCCACCAAGTGATTTGATTCCAAAAATACTAGTCCATACTGCTCTTTCCCACTACTTTGAAACTAAAAAAATAAACATTTCCATTGGATTCCTCATCTTCTGCCATTTTCAAAAACAAATAATATGCCTATATTTGGATAAAAATAAAGGCTCCATGCATTATTTTTTTTGAGCAACTGAAATTCTTGAAAATTTCAAAATTCTTCTATAGTTTGGACTATGTAGGCCTTTTAAATCTTTCTGCAACTTTTAAATCTGGGTGGCCCCACATATGCCACGTGGCATCAGCTGATTGGATGCTCCAATTTAAACCTTTCTTAACCACTGCAATCTGGAGACTTGGAGACTAAGCATTCTCATGATCTCTCGATGTTTGTCACTTAATCATTTGAATCTAGAGACTTGGAGACTACTTAGTCTCATGATCTCTAGATGTTAGTCACTTAACCATTTGAATCTAGAGACTTGGAGACTACTTAGTCTCATGATCTCTAGATGTTAGTCACTTAACCATTAGCATCTAGAAACTTGGAGACTACTTAGTCTCTAGATCTCTAGATGTTAGTGACTTAACCACTAGCATCTAGAGACTTGGAGACTACTTAGTCTCTAGATCTCTGAATGTCAACTGTCCACTTTTTAGCAAAATTTAGTGCTTTCTGGTCACCAACATGCATCCCAATGCACTAGTTGTGCACACACTTGACAGCCTCTTTCTCTTTCTTCATGTCATTATGTGAGAGCTTTTCCATTTAAACATTTGAAATTTCCATTTCCTGAGCAATGTGGGACTAATAGTTGTGAAAGCATTGGTGATTTTTTTATTTTCGCCAGTACTTAGAGGACCATAACTTTTGATTTTCAAACTGGTTTTTTCTAAAAAAAAATTGTAGAGTGCATACATGGTCATCTCAAACATATAAAACAATTAGCCTAACCCAGTTCGTAGTTTCTGAGATACGATTAAAAACATGAATGGTTGTAGATTTTTTCTTTTTGTGTCCCCAACTTCCACTTGGCTTTCAAAAACAAAACATTAAGATGATTTGGACAAATACATGGCTACATACTATCACAATATTGCATAAGGATATCCCTTGATGATTTATCAATCAATTTTCATTTGCTTCCAAAGTTTGATCTCTTGATAACAATGATCCATCACACTTTGTTAATCTCAAAAGATTATCTTTTGATTTGATCCCATAAACTCATCAAATGAGACCCTTATGGTTTGAAACCGTGGGTGTAAATTCTCTTTCACATATAGAAAACAAGGCTATAATTAGTTTCACCGAATGATCAAGTGACAACCTAGAAATAATCCTCAAAGTAGTGCCACCAGAACATCCTAAAATGAAAGATAGTGAAACTGTAGAAGTTGCATCTAGAACTAACTGAGAAAAATGATTAGTCAGATTGGTCAAAGTCTGAAACTTCTCAGGGGGAAACATTTCCATGTCTACAACATAGAACAACATCCAATTATTCTTGACCACGAACCGGGTGCAAACCACAAAACCTCAAAGTGGGCCATTCAGAAAATCGGACAAGGCATACTCAAAGAAACTTAACAATCTGCAAATAGAATGGCTTTGGAAAACATGTCAAATGGGCACATAGGGGGCTGAAAATTGGCATGGACACTCTCTCTCATGCCTACATCATGAAACAACAACCAACATGCAATGACCAATCACAGGGCAATAAATGTGCTTCCTCAAAGTGGGCTACTTATTAAAAATCAAGAAACAGGCTCTATGCAGATTTTGGGAACACCTTTAAATGACCACTTCAAGAATATGTCAGAACTGAAAATAGAGACCTAAAACCTATTACATATGTCAAATGATAGGTGATAGACACCCTATACAAGTGACTTCTCATGAAAATCAATAGGCTCCATTTTCAATGCCTTTAAACTCAGCCTCTTTCAAAGACTTTCAAAGCACAATTATGACACTTAGAGAAAATTTTAGAGATATGGACTCAAAATATACTTAGATTTTTTGAGCTCCAACATCCCACATCTCAGCATCCTCATGGATTTCTTGGTCTTGATCATTCAGTAAGCATTGTATTGAATTCCTATTTTTGTGCCTACTAGAAAATATGTGAAAAGGAAAGTAGAGTTTTTGTCACCCTCCTTTAACCATTTCACTCTAGAACATTTCTTCTAGTAGATCTTCTCCCTTCCTAGATTCTCCTTCCATTTCTTCCTCCATTGTTTTTCCTTATAATTATGAAGTGATTGAAATTAGTCCCCCTAAGCCATCAAATCTTATAGAACTTTCATCTTGGAAGAAATTTTATTTGTTTACTTAAAGATGTCACCAAAAGTTGATATGTTCCATCCTTTAACATTCATCCTTAAGATTTCCAAATTTTGTGAGGCTCTAAACATGATCATACCTTGAAGCAATGTATTCCACCAGTTTTAGATGCAATTTATGAAATCAAGGTGGGATACCTGCATAATTTTATTTTTAAAAGGGATAGGTCCAGAAGGAGGCATGCGAATCCAATGCAAGAGGAGAGGATTGTGATTAGAGGAAGTTCTTAGAAGATATTTCAAGGTGGCATTACTATCATGCCCAAAAGTTGAGAAAAACACAACTACGAATTTTTTTTCTAATGGCCTAATGCTTACTACTATTGAACACATAAAGCCACTATGATTGATTTAGTCCACACATAAGTGATAACTTTAGTATCAAGTTAGGTGGTACAAGTCTTTAGTTGACTAGTTTTGACCCTATGCAATCAGTTCAAAACCCTAATGTTAACTATAATTATTTTAACTAGCCTTGAGTTTAGCTAGTTAACTAGGGTTAACGAGATTTAAAGGAGTTTACGTTGTTTAATTCTATCATTTATACCCAGCTTCCAATTATTGGAAAAGATGTTCCATGGATTAAATAGTGTCCTAGTTTAAACACGGGTCAAATAAATTAATTGATATCAGATTTAATTCTCCATCAGATAAATTGACTATAACAAGATTTTAGATTTAAACTAAAATCTTTCCTAGAAAGATTGATCAAACCTAATTAATTCAAAATGTTAAAAAAAACTATACCAATAATTAATTTAAACAACAAAATTACTTTTTATTTATCTTACCTTTGATAAATAACAAAATTTCTTAATTAATCTTTTAAATTAGTCCTTAGCAAGAAGTCAAAAACTACATCCAAATGCTAGACTTTTAAAATTCAAATAAAATCCACTTACATATTTTATTAAGTCCTCTAGAATAAAATTTTATCCAATGGTCAAGGATAAATCTAATTTGGTAAGATTTAGAAATTTAATTAAAAAAGAATCTAAACAAATCTAATATTTATCTATATAGAAATTTCCGCTCACCTAGTCCATATAGGCAACTAGGGAGGAATTTAAATAACAATATAATTCTATTTTAAAATAAAATCTAAACCATTATTTGATTAAGTCTTTTAGAATTCTCAATACTCTAGGTCAACATTGGCAACCAATTGCCAAATAAAAAAATGAAAAAAAACAATCTAATTAATTAAATTCTATCCTTAAAACTTCTTGAAAATCACTTATGGTCAACAATTCCAACTATAGGATTAAACCTATAAATTTTGAAATCCTCAAATCAAATCTTTAAAATCCTAAAATTCTATAAGTATGGGCTTGTCTTAAAGTAAAAATAACATGGGGTTCTCCCATGTTTATTTTTATCTTTATTTAAGCTCTGCAAATCTTATTTATTATTTATTTTTATTTTTTTTGTAAATATTGTGTATTTTATTTATTTATTTATATTATTTCTTAATCTTATGCAGAGGGTCGAGTGGGGTTAATTTTGTGCACGACATGACAGTGGCGGCGAGAGTTGCGGCTTGGGCCATGGTGGTGGCCATAGAGGGTGGTGCAACCGTGCCCAAGGCCGACCGCCACAAAGGAGGAAAGGGGAGTGGGCGGTGTGGCCTACCCTTGCCCCCACTGTGCGAACACACTGGTGATGGTTCGGTCGCGATCAAGCCACCTCCACTGTGTTACCATAGTGGTGGCATAGTCTTCATGGTTTAATGGTGGGGGAGGGGTAGGGCTTTGGCCCTCCTACCCTCCACTGTTAAATTTCTTTTTTTATTAAAAAAAATTCTTCACAAAGCATTTCGTTATTGCTTTTTTATTTAATATACATTTTTTTGAAAAAAAAGATCAGAGTTCAATTTTCTTTCAATATATTTATTCATCAAAAGTAAAAAATTTCTATATACAACTTTACAAATTTCAGCTTTCTTTAATCTGTAATTTTCAAGGAGATACATCTTTCTGCTATAATTTAGGAGTTTTGCAGGGGGAAATATTAAAGCTACAACTTTTGAAAATAAGTCTTCATAGACTCCGTTATAGCAATCAAGAGCTCCAATTGAAACTTGCAAGGAAACACATAGGTTGACCATGGAGGCTCACCTCCCAACCTAGGCCTTTTCAAGGCCACCCCTGAGCTAGGGGTTTTAGAAAAAAATAGGTGACAATGAGTTCAAACACAAAGCTAACAAGAAGACATACACAAAAATAAAATCCCATCCAAGGTTTTACTAGGCCACCAATAGGACTTGAAACTAGGGGTGCCTCATGAGGAGATAGTCAATAAAAAATAACACAATATGTGTAATAGACCACACATGGGCACACATTACACCATTTCAAAACTTCCTCAAAAACAACCATGGCTAAAATCCATCAAAACTTCATCTTATGATCCCCAAGTTCCCTTGGCATGATTGGCATCATGGGGACTTTCCCACCCATGTACATCCCTCCACACATTGGAGACTCTTCACATCATGGGCAATCACTAATCCTTCACCCCATCAAGGTTACTCTTCCCTCCCAAAGGTGAGTGTGCCTTAAAGAAAACCACAAAATATGCAACACAAACTAGTAGAAGACTCACAAACCTCCATGAAAACCCATGGAGTTAAACATAATAACATGGAAACTCCATTAAGGGACTCTAAAGATTAAACATGCATAAAATACAACTATACTAAATCATGCTAAAGAATCCAACCTTAAGTCCAAGATCAAGGTGAAAATGAAGAGTTTCAAAGAATCTTTTTCCCTTTATGCTTTTCCCCATCTCCAAATCTCCTTCCAAAACTAGGTTTCTCTAAGAGTAGAGAGTGGGTGAACAACCTTCACTTTCCTCCCAAATCCCCCTAAAACTACTCTATCCAAAGAATATCTGATTTTTGCATTAATGAGGAAGCCTCTAGAGTCTTCCCTTCTCCTTCCAATTCAATAATCTCATAAATGGAGTTAAAGACTCACACGGGAAGGATAAGACACCTTGCCTAAATTTTACAAACTCTAATTTTTGCCACTTTGAAGAGGGGATATTTTAGGAGTGTCATAAAAGAGTTCAAGGGCTCTTAATGGGCTTAAAATGACCCCTAGCCCCTAAGGTACCAAGTAGGGTGGTCAAAAATAACCCTAAATACCTTCTAGAATCTTATTTGGCCCTCCTCAACTCCACTTGACCCAATCTAATCTTCCTAAACCTTAGGGTATGCATGGGTACTACACTAGGTAACCCCTGGGTTAAGCCTAGGTCTACCCTAGTTACATTTACTAGCCATGCCAGTTCACAAGAACACATGTGTCAAGTGACATAACATAATTACATTAGGCATGACCCATTTAAACATTTAAAACACTAAATTAAATACAACCATGCAATATAATTTCATGAATACAATAAATTACAATGAGGTCCATGTCTCTTCATAGACAGGACCTTAGCATTACAGTGAATACACATAGGTTCACTCCTAAAACCCCATTTTAATACCATGGTCAACTTCCTGCACACTCATTTCATACATCAGTAGGTCCAATAAATCCACATGTAACATAATAAAATACATAATGTAACACACACACCACTTACATTTGCATTCAATGACTCAATGGTAATTTAAACAATATCTACATCTAGTTCATAGACATAAACTTAATTCTAAATCATCCTACATCTTGATATATCCTAACATGTATATCCATCACAATGCATCATTAAATTTAACCATGTAGGTAAACTACATTAACTAACAGAGGGTTCCACCTGAATAGGTACACATCAAATCACAATGTATAATAACATAGTATGGGATCTTACAGATCCTCAAAAATAACATATGTTCAAGGAATCCAGGAGTCTCAAACAGTATCAACTAAAAACATAAAAGTGAACTATGGTAGTAATCTATGATGGGTTGGGGTAGGCCTCACATCTACCCCCTCTAGGCATGAACATCCTCCTAGAGTTCATCAAAGAGGTGGGGAAATTGTGACCTCATTTGTGTTGCATCTCCCATAAAGCTGTGATCTCGTCATAACAATCCCACTAGACTCTAACATGAAACACATCATGGATGCATGATAGGCTAGGTAGAAGAGCTAAATGATATGCAACTAGGCCTATCCTCTCAAGGATCTCAAAAGGTCCAACAAATCGAGGTGCAAGCTTAGAGCCCTTTCCAAAATAGATTGGACTCTTATGTGGTTGCACTCTCAAAAAGACCATGTATCTCACTAAATAGGCTTGATCTATCCTCTTTTCATCCACATAATTCTTCTATCAATCCAGAGCCTTTTTGAGATGCTACCTAATCAAGGTTACCTACTTCTCCATATCTCTGACTAGCTCAGGACCAATGGAAACTCTGTCCTTGATCCTATCCCAATTGAGTGGTGTCCTGCAAGGTCTACCATAAAGATTCTAGTAAGGAGGCATACCTAAGGATGTATGATGCCCATTGTTATAGGAACACTAAACTAAATACATGTATTCCTCCCACCGGGTCTGATGGTCCATCACATACATGTGTAGCATGTCTTCTAACACCTGATTGACCCTTTTGGTCTATTCATCTATCTCAGGATGATAGGCTCTACTAAAGTTGAGCCTAGTACCCATAACTACCTACAGTTCTCTCCTAAAGGCTAAATTGAAGAGAGAATCTCTATCTAAGATGATCTTATGAGGTATTCCATGTAGTCTGACTATATCTCACAAGAATACCTGTGCAACTGATGGGGTAGTAAAGGGAGTTCACACAGGTGAAAAGTGAGCCTCCTTAGTCAACATGTCAACTGTCACCATGGTGGCATCATGATGGTGAGATGACATAGGTCAAAGACCAAAAATGAGGTCCATAGAGATGGTGTTCCACTTCCACACTGGTATCTCATGAGGCTAAAGAAGACCACCTAGATGTCGGTGTTTCACCTTCACCCTCTAGCATTCTAGGCACTTAGCTACCAACTCAGCAATTTGTTTTCTCATACCTAGCCAATGATATAACTATCTCGAGTCGGTATGCATCTTCTTAACCTTGAGATGCACTACATAAGGGGATCTATGGGCCTCTAGTATGATAAATTTATGCAACCCTCCAGAATAAGGTATATATATGCGTTCTCTATGACGTAATAGTCCATCAGACTCCAATGTATAGTCTGCATACTATTAGAAAGTAAAGTCCACCAAGATAACTGAGAGGGGGGGGGGGTGTGAATCAGTTATCAGATAATTATAAATTTTATCATCTTCAACAAAATTAAACCATATAAGAAATATAATTACCAACCATAGAAAGATATTCATACATAATAACACAATGACACAAGATATGTTGACTAGGGAACCTCTTGATCAAAGAGTAAACCCCAGTGGGAATGATGCCCACAAAAGATGCACTAATATGAATATTCCTTGTGAGAGGATGGACTCTTTTAGGATTCTTAAGAAATACATTTAGTACATATGAATCCCTATTAGGAGATTTTGAATCCCTGTTAAAAGATTCTAACCCAGTTAAGATTATGGAAGATAGAAGAACCCACTGCCCAAACAGCTTCAGGGTAAGATCACTGAACACACTGTCCAAATAATCTTTGCATTACTCAACATAATAATATGTTACCTCTTCTCTAACTATGCCAAACCACACTCACTGTTACATCAGATCTCAATTTTAGATCTCTGTACTTCGCTTGTCTTCCTTCACAAATTCACTTTCATACTTAGCTCTTTTCTTCACTTCATGCATACAGCATCACAACTGCTGCTACCATTACACACTTTTGCATTACAACTTCATGCTACTAAATAACCATTACATTACAACAAGGAAATACATTCCTTCCTTTATATCACACTCAAATAATTACAAATGAGTTGGCATACAATTACAAAATAAAAGTTTCCACATGCTACACCAAAATTACACAAAACTGTCGGCTTCCAAATACAATAAATCTTCACTCATGCGACCTCAAAGTTTGCACTATCATCCAAATCAATATCAATGTGTCTCAAAATTCCCTTTAACTGTGCAAAAATAGATTCCATCCTGATTAGGAGATATCATTTGATTTCCATAAACCGCTACTCAGGAACACTGCCTGAACACTACTTCCACCAAAATGATCATAACTTCCATGAATCAATGAATTAATTTCTGCACTCTTAACCATAGACATATGACATATAAAAGAGTATATCCTCAATGTCACATAGCTCCAACTACAATAACCCATGTGCACTAATCCAAACTCTGTCTTCTTCTCTACAAGTCTTTGGTAAATCACTGTGTTGACATCAATGACAATCATAGTCATGATTGCAACAACAACAGCTACAGAATGACTACCAAACACTTTATCATTCATTCCTAAAAATATCCCCCATTGAAATTAATGGCAACATAGATGAAAAATATCCAATGTTCCAAAAATCCAATACTGCAACACTGCTTCTTCAAATCCTCTTCATTAATCAAATCTTGCTTCGTTATCCTGTTCAGTTCTCTCCAACAAATGTCTCATATTTTTTTTCATGCATAATTCTCCCCTATTGACATCAATGACACAAATTTCATCACTAAGTTAACAACAACTCAATGTCAAAAAATACTTTTCAGAAAATACATTTACTAGAGTCCTCATGACTCAGCTTAGATACACATACTCCCCCATAGAGGAAGTACCAACATCTAGTCTAGAAGAAAGATAAGGCTCATATACCACTAGATAGATGCAACCAACTACATCACTTCTCAAAAGTAGGTTGGGGCATAACCCCAAGCATACCTCTCAGATACTCAAATGTATCCTTAGGCAAAGGCTTTGTGAATATATTTGCTATCTACTCCTTTGTACTTATGTACTCAAGTCTGACTTCTTTTTCAGTAACTTTCTCTCTTACAACATAATACTTAATCTCTATATGCTTTGTCTTAGAATGTAATACAAGATTCTTAGACATACTAACTGTACTGGTGTTATCACAATGTATAACAATGGGTTCAACAAATTTTATTCCAATATCCTTTAGCATCTACGTCATCCAAATTATCTGGTTATAATTATTTGTTGTTGCTACATATTCTTCTTCTGCTGTGATTTGTGAGATATAATTCTACTTCTTACTTAGCCAAGAAACTAATCTTCCTCCAAGGAAAAATGCTCCTCGACTGGTGCTTTTCTTATCATCAACATTGCCTCCCCAATCAGCATCTATATATGCACATAGGGTAAAATCATCAAAATTTTCATACCATAATCCATAGTCCATTGTGCCTCTTAAATATCTAAGTATCCTCTTTACTGCTACATAATGTGATTCTCTAGGTTCAGCTTGAAATCTTGCTACAATTCCAACTAAATGTGCTATATCAGGTCTTGTATGAGTCAAATACTACAATCCTCCAATCATAGATCTATATTTCTTCTATTCTACTACAGGAGTCTCATCTGTGCTAGATAGCTTATGTCTGGTCACCATAGGTGTTCCTGTAATACCCCAAAAATGGGCTATAAGTTCATTAATCTCCTACATCTTCAATTCGAACAAAATTGACATCAAAGTCCTAATCTAAGGCACATCTAAACATCATCAAATCATAATTGATTATCTTAAATTCTACATCGGGGAATATTCACTAATACATTTGGGGGCATTTTGTGATGTCTATGTGTCACAATTGCGATGGCTATCTGTCATAATAGCCACACCCATAGACGTCGCTATTTTTTAGTCGCAAATTGCGACGTCTATGGGTAGCCGTCGCAATTGCGACTCCCTCCCGTCGCAATGTCGCTAAGATTTGTTAGCGGCATGGGCGTCGCCCCCCGTCGCATGGCTTCGGAGGGCCGTCGTAATTGCGACAGGCCTCCCAAGCAATTGCGATGGGCACCTGCATCGCATTACGACGGGCTCGCGTCGCAATTGCGACGCCCGTGGGTGGATAAAAAAAATAATAATTTAATACATTGCTAATGAACCACATTAATGCTTTTTTCTTTCAACAAATGAGGACAGCCACTGTAAAGACAACATGATAATGTACACTCACTGTAAGGATAGTCACAAATGAGGACATCTCACAGTGACTGTCCCTTGTGTAATTGCCACTTGAATGTATTGCTATTCAGCCACATTAATGCTTTTATTCTTCAACAAATGAGGATAGTCACTCTAAAGACAACATGATAATGTACACTCATTATCATGTTGTCTTTAGAGTGACTATCCTCATTTGTTGAAGAATAAAAGCATTAATGTGGCTGAATAGCAATACATTCAAGTGGCAATTACACTAGGGACAGTCACTGTGAGATGTCCTCATTTGTGACTGTCCTTACAGTGAGTGTACATTATCATGTTGTCTTTACAGTGAGTGTACATTATCATGTTGTCTATACAGTGACTTTAGAGAAAATAATGAAACTAATACAATTGCAATACGGTGGTATTTAGAACAAACAGAGCTTCACAACCATCAAAGAAGAAAAAAGCACATGCATATATCGAGTACTCCTCAATAAGAGAGATAGAGAAGAATTCAAAACATACCCAGACTGAACATGGCCATACCAAGACCAGCATTAGACAATATTCTTATTGACTGCTCTAGGATAGCTGGCATTTCAACTTTCCATCTGCAAAATAGATTATAAAAACATGAAAATATATCAGAGATGTTTGATATTGATACAAAACAACACAGATTCATTTCTTCGTACACCTGTATATCATAAAAATCCTTGCACACTTCAAAAAATTGTATTGCCTTTTACTTACTCAAAAGTAATTTACATAAAGCAGTCATTTGATTAACATGGATCCTAATATTCACAAGTACATGGTCATGTGCTCCATCGTAGCATCTTATAGATTTAGATCTGTTCTCTGAAATAATTCAATGTTTTGTTTACAATCCACAAAAGAAATATTTTCCCTCGTCTACTTAATCCTAAACAAAAGGCCATATAGCAATATAGATAGAACTATATAATAGAAACCATAAACAATGGTAACCTTAGCAGCAGCAAGAAATTGTTGCAAAAACTTTACCTTATCATACCTAGATTGTTGCTTTGCCTGGCGGAGGGAAATTTGATCAGTAAAATTGACACAGAGTATGCTGTCTCCATTGTCATGCTGGATAACAAAACACCAACTTTAATGGGCATGTACTGTCCCTTGTGTAATTGCCACTTGAATGCATTGCTATTGAACCACATTAATGCTTTTTTCCTTCAACAAATGAGGACAGTCACTGTAAAGACAACATGATAATGTACACTCACTGTAAGGATAGACACAAATGAGGAAATCTCAGAGTGATTATCCCTTGTGTAATTGCCGCTTGAATACATTGCTATTGAACCACATTAATGCTTTTTTCCTTCAACAAATGAGGACAGTCACTGTAAAGATAACATGATAATGTACACTCACTGTAAGGATAGTCACAAATGAGGAAATCTCAGAGTGACTATCCCTTGTGTAATTGCCGCTTGAATACATTGCTAATGAACCACATTAATGCTTTTTTCCTTCAACAAATGAGGACAGTCACTATAAAGACAACATGATAATGTACACTCACTGTAAGGATAGTCACAAATGAGGACATCTCACAGTGACTGTCCCTTGTGTAATTGCCACTTGAATGTATTGCTATTCAGCCACATTAATGCTTTTCTTCTTCAACAAATGAGGATAGTCACTCTAAAGACAACATGATAATGTACATGGGCTATAAGTGTACATTATCATGTTGTCTTTACAGTGACTGTCCTCCTTCAAGTGGCAATTACACAAGGGACAGTCACTGTAAAGGCAACATGATAATGTAGAGAAACATTGTCATTTGTATTTTCAACAGTGCCGAGAGAGATTCCCTCCGTGAAATCACAGCTACAATTTTTGAGTACGTTGGGTTTATTTTTCTTTTGTCATTATTATGTAATCTGGTATTCAGCTGTTACAGAGCTAAAATACCCAGAAATGAGGACATATCTGTGTTGAATTTATTGTTAGCGGCTTTGGTTATTTAGAAGTTTAATTTTATTTGTTCATCTTTCAAGCACAAACATTTTGTGGACCGTAACATCTTGATTGTTTCGGGTATGCAATGAAACAGCCCTAACTTGCAACTACCTTCACGGTACTTGTGTACATTATCATGTTGTCTTTACAGTGACTGTCCTCATTCAAGTGGTAATTACACAAGGGATAGTCACTGTGAGATGTCCTCATTTGTGACAAGGACAGTCACACATGAGGACATCTCACAGTGACTATCCCTTGTGTAATTGCCACTTGAATGTATTGCTATTCAACCACATTTATGGGCCCGTTTGGACCACAGCACACAGTAGCATCTACAGAGAAGAATATCCCAGGTGTAACAAGTTGTAAGAATATACCAACAGTTCTAAGAAGTTCCCTAGCACATAGTAGCATCTACAGAGAAGAATATACAACATGAGGGCAGCCACTGTAAAGACAACATGATAATGTACACTCATTGTATGTGTACATTATCATGTTGTCTTTACAGTGACTGTCCTCATTCAAGTGGAAATTACACAAGGGACAGTCACTGTGAGATGTCCTCATTTGTGACAAGGACAGTCACACATGAGGACATCTCACAGTGACTGTCCCTTGTGTAATTGCCACTTGAATGTATTGCTATTCAACCACATTTATGGGCCCGGTTGGACCGCGGCACATAGTAGCATCTACAAAGAAGAATATACCAACAGTTCTAAGAAGTTCCCTAGCACATAGTAGCATCTACAGAGAAGAATATGGGTCAACGAGGTTGACTTCAAAGCCATAAGTACACACCTCTAGCATAATAATTATATTTTACCACCCATAAAATGAAAAAAAGATTTTCACAAGAGAAATTGAAGCTAGATTATAAAAATGAACCATCTTATTGGAAACTGGAACTGTTATCATACCCAAAAGGACTACAAAGTTTCACCTTATCAAACCCAGATTGTTGCTTTGCCTGGCGGAGGGAAATTTGATCAGTAAAATTGACACAGAGTATGTTGTCTCCATTGTCATGCTGGATAACAAAACACCAACTTTAATGGGCATGTACTGTCCCTTGTGTAATTGCCACTTGAATGCATTGCTATTTGATGCAGGGGCATCCCTAATGCAAGCCAAAGACACCATGATTGAAGGAAGTTGCCATGAAGCCAAGGAGTCAAATCCTATCAATTGGAACATAAGATTTTCACCTTGGAGCTTTGAAGGATTGACTGGTGAAAGGTCCTTTTGATTGACAAATCAGAGTCTTTTTGAATGACAAATCAGAGTCTTTTTGAATGACAATAAATTAGAATAGGAGTTTTAGATGTTTTCTTGGTTTGTAATAAATATTAAGGATTGATTTTATCTCCTTATAAACATCCACTTGTTGGACACAAGACCCCTTGGTGACTTATAAACCTTGGGCATCTTTTGAGTCCTTGGATGAAATGAGCATAGTAAGTGTTTATTAGGTGTCTTTTAGATGTTGTTAAGAAGTTTGAAGGTCCAAAATAACTTTAATAAGGTTCCTAAAGTTTCACAACACATTTTTAACCTTCTCGGCAAAGTTGTTTGCAAAGTTGTAATGCAACTTTAAAAGTTGCTTAGCAAAGTTGACATTTGTTGGATAAACTGTTCTAACCACCTAGATGGTTGAACCAACATTTGGAGAGCCTATTTTAGGCTTCAAATGGTCGAAGACAGACAGAGAACCAGTATTGTAATCATTTTGCTTTCATAAAAAATAAAAATAACCCTGTTTTAGTGCATTTCTGGTGAAAAATGAACTCTGTACGGCTGTACGGATGGTGGTTGGATGATAAAATTTGCCTGGAAGTTGTAATAGTGACATCTGATGGTTTGGAAGTTGGTTTGATTGATTCTCTTTGTTTTATATCTAAGTTATTTCAAATTTTCTATGCATTGTTTACAAACCCTCATTTTCAGGGTTTGACTGATGTAAAGACCTTAACTCACGTTTCAACCATTGGAATTCCTTCTTCCTTGGTGGAATGAGATTTAAGGATGTATATTTGTATATTCTAAAAGCCCTGAGGCAGGGGGTTGCATCTGCATTTGTTGAGAGCGAGCCCTAGATCAAAAACTACCATGTTTTTGGCTGGGAAGATGGTAATCAGAATAAAATCAGAAGCTTGCATATTATTGAGGACTTGAAAACTTGTGCATTCTTGTTTATCTGGATCAGGAGAACACTCCAAAACCCTGATCTTGGTTTCATACACCCATTTTCAATGCTTTGTTTTGGAACCCACACCTAAAAGCATGCATTAGGTCTGCGGACTCAATGAAGACATTGATATGCTGGAGTGGAGTCAGGGTCTGGGAGTTGGTGGTCTGTTAGAAATCCAAAAAGGGTACTCAGAAAACATATAACTTCTTAGAGTCCTTTGGCAAGTTGCAGAGTTATGGCTGTAGAGCAGGTTTGGGAGACCTACTAGGGTCACTAGGTCAGTTTGTTATTTTGATGTCTTGGGTTGTTTAGATCACAACCAATGCATGATTCTTGTTATTTAGATGATATCTAAGGGGTTTCTAAGTTTTTCTACAGGAAGTAAGATCTAGAACCTTAAAAGTCTCTTTTGATAGAAAATCAGGGAACTTGTCCCTAAAAGGAAATTTGTTATTGAATGGGATTGAGTCCATAAGTTGTTGTGTGATCCTTGAAACCTTCAAATTCATTACTTTGCATAGTTTAAACATTAACCTATAGAAATCAGAGCCTAATTGATTGGTTGAGTCATTTTGGTGTCTTGAAGTGGGTTGGGACATAGATCCAAGTTTCTTGCTGACTACTCTGCATCACTATTGAACCACATTAATGCTTTTTTCCTTCAACAAATGAGGATAGTCACTGTAAAGACAACATGATAATGTACACTCACTGTAAGGATAGTCACAAATGAGGAAATCTCAGAGTGATTATCCCTTGTGTAATTGCCACTTGAATACATTGCTATTGAACCACATTAATGCTTTTTTCCTTCAAGTGGCAATTACACAAGGGACAATCACTGTGAGATGTCCTCATTTGTGACAAGGACAGTCACACATGAGGACATCTCACAGTGACTGTCCCTTGTGTAATTGCCACTTGAATGTATTTCTATTCAACCACATTTATGGGCCTGTTTGGACCACGGCACACAATAGCATCTACAGAGAAGAATATCCCAGGTGTAACAAGTTGTAAGAATATACCAACAGTTCTAAGAAGTTCCCTAGCACATAGTAGCATCTACAAAGAAGAATATACAACATGAGGGCAGCCACTGTAAAGACAACATGATAATGTACACTCATTGTATGTGTACATTATCATGTTGTCTTTACAGTGACTGTCCTCATTCAAGTGGCAATTATAGAAGGGACAGTCATTGTGAGATGTCCTCATTTGTGACAAGGATAGTCACACATGAGGACATCTCACAGTGATTGATTGTCCCTTGTGTAATTGCCACTTGAATGTATTGCTATTGAACCACATTAATGCTTTTCTTCTTCAACAAATGAGGACAGTCACTCTAAAGACAACATGATAATGTACACTCACTGTAAGGACAGTCACAAATGAGGACATCTCACAGTGACTGTCCCTTGTGTGATTGCCACTTGAATGTATTGCTATTCAGCCACATTAATGCTTTTCTTCTTCAACAAATGAGGATAGTCACTCTAAAGACAACATGATAATGTACACTCACTGTAAGTGTACATTATCATGTTGTCTTTACAGTGACTGTCCTCCTTCAAGTGGCAATTACACAAGGGATTTGTGTTTTCATTTGTGTTTTCAACAGCGCCGTAACCCTCCACGAAATCACATCAGGATATAAGGGCAAAACAAACAAGAACGTTGTCATTTGTATTTTCAACAGCGCCGAGAGAGATAAACAAACTTAAAACTCAGACTTAAGAAAGATGAAGGCAATGCTTCAAAAGGCTGATGCCCTAAACACAGGAAAACACAATACCACCATTAAACGATGTCCTAGTCACCGTATCAATGCTGCCAGCTCCGTACCAGTATGCTAACTGCTCACTTTCATCCTGTGATAAAGGTAACTTCATTAATCATACTTGAAATGGCAGCATACGAACTAAAGCTGATGAACATTTATAAACTAAAAGTTTAAAACTACAGATTACAAATGTAGTAGTTTCATACGAAAAGAACTTGATGTCTGAAATTTACCATTAGAAGTATCCAAAGGAATACCACAGTACTGTTGAACTTGGAGAATCAGAGATGATCTACACAGCAAGGTTCAATAGCTGTAAGGACTGTTACACCATCTTTAGCATTTGAATACATTTTCTCCTTGGCTTCTGGTGGATCCTCAAAGACCCCCAATGATGTTTTCCCTACAATTATCAATTGTCTGTTAGTATAAGATATTAATAAATAAGCATTAATCACAATATTAGGCAAACAATGTTCTTGATGTCTGAATCTAAATCACAGAAAGCTCTAATAAAGCAGTTCTCAGTTTCACATTAAACCAAGTTTCAATTTCAAATGGTTATAATAATTTTTGCAAGTTATAAGTAGTTGGTTACAGTATATAAAATAAAAAGAAAAAAATCATTTCTATTCTTTTCTTCTTTTTCTCTTTCAACGAAGCTTTTGCACCACACAAATGCATACCAAGAATTTCTCAGGAGGTTTCAAGACCATTGCGTACCAAACTTCTTCTCTGTAGATGCTATTGTGTGTCGTGCTCTAAACGGGCCCATAAATGTGGTTGAATAACAATACATTCAAGTTGAAATTACACAAGGGACAGTCATTGTGAGATGTCCTCATGTGTGACTGTCCTTGTCACAAATGAGGACATCTCACAGTGACTGTCCCTTGTGTAATTGCCACTTGAATGAGGACAGTAACTGTAAAGACAACATGATAATGTACACAAGTACCGTGAAGGTAGTCACAAGTTAGGGCTGTTTCATTGCATACCCGAAACAATGAAGATGTTACGGTCCACAAAATGTTTGTGCTTGAAAGATGAACAAATAAAATTAAACTTCTAAATAACCAAAGCCGATAACAATAAATTCAACACAGATATGTCCTCATTTCTAGGTATTTTAGCTCTTTAACAGCTGAATACCAGATTACATAATAATGACAAAAGAAAAATAAACCCAATGTACTCAAAAATTGTAGCTGTGATTTCACAGATGGAATCTCTCTCGGCGCTATTGAAAATACAAATGACAAAGTTTCTCTACATTATCATGTTGTCTTTACAGTGACTGTCCCTTGTGTAATTGCCACTTGAAGGAGGACAGTCAATATAAAGACAACATGATAATGTACACTTACAGTGAGTGTACATTATCATGTTGTCTTTAGAGTGACTATCCTCATTTGTTGAAGAAGAAAAGCATTAATGTGGTTGAATAGCAATACATTCAAGTGGCAATTACACAAGGGACAGTCACTATGAGATGTCCTCATTTGTGACTGTCCTTACAGTGAGTGTACATTATCATGTTGTCTTTAGAGTGACTATCCTCATTTGTTGAAGAAGAAAAGCATTAATGTGGTTCAATAGCAATACATTCAAGTGGCAATTACACAAGGGACAATCACTATGAGATGTCCTCATGTGTGACTGTCCTTGTCACAAATGAGGACATCTCACAATGACTGTCCCTTGTGTAATTCAGAAGATCAACATGATATGAATAAGGGATAGGTCGCTATGTGTTTTAGAAGATGTATTGATAAGCAAGAAGGATAACCATTCATATATTATAAATAATCATTAATTGCACAAGTTTAGACAATGACATATCCGATAAAGCAATATCAAACATGAAGACCCGCTAGCAAATATGCACCATCACTTCCTATGTTATCATGACAATAACATAAACTAGATTGAATTCTACTATCTATATCAATAGACACCACATAGGAGGATATCGACTAAAGGATTGAAAGATTATCGATTGTCTGAGATAAACCACATCTTGTAGAAACACAAAAGCATCAGTGATTATATCACAAGCTATCGATGAATGAGGCATCAGTCACGGATAATAAGTACAATGTATCCTTAAGTATTAACAGGAATGGAAGTCAATTTGAAGATCAAACTCCACTACCAGCAATCAACCAATAAATGGACAATTATCAGAAAATGATATTGACTTATATCAAAGTAGAAAGATTGGATATAATCATAACAATATGGGATAAGGAAAGAGTTAATATCAATTGACTAAATACTAATGATAGTTAGACCAAACTAATACAAACATAGTGGATGTTAACTACTGGTTGCACTACCAATTAGGGAAGATTACCTTGATAAAAAGATTTGATATTGAGTCAATCTGGGAGTTATCTAGAAAATAATGAAATAATATTATGTGAACTGTTGGATTATGGAAAGGTGTGATTAACAAAGGGACATGGAGGAAGAAACAAGACATGTCTCATTCATAGCATCTCTTCATTTGTTAAAGACAATATAAGAATGCATTCTCGTCAGTCACTCAAGGCATCATTGGAACTTTATTTACTTATCCATATTTGGATATACTCAATAGAGCATCTGCCTTTGGTAGTTTGGTTTCAAGTTTATCATTGTAGATCAGAGATAGCACCATGATTACACAGATAGAAAGGATAGTCAGAAAAAACATCAATATTTGAAGTTGCAAGCATATAATTCAGAATCTGAAATAGCAACATATCACTCATAGCGATATTACACATTTGCATAATTACATCATCATATCAGACATAGGAAATACATTGCTGCAAGCAATACTTATTGATTGTATATCGATATTGTTTATATTAGACATAGCATCATTATACTATCACTATAAGTGACAGGAAACATCATATTCATAGCATATTTCATATCATTATATCTGACAGTGCTATTAAACATATTGGTATCAATATCATCTTGCACACATATTGTGATTGAATCTGAAATAGCGGTTGATATCTTAAGTAACCTCCATTACTTAGTTTAATTGTAAGTATCTGATAGAGTAAGTCTGAGAAGTGGAGTAATTGTTCCTGTTTTCCAAGTTAGCCAAAAAGGGGACATTACAGACAATCACTGTGAGATGTCCTCATGTGTGACTGTCCTTGTCACAAATGAGGACATCTCACAATGACTATCCCTTGTGTAATTCAAGTGGCAATTACACAAGGGACAGTCACTGTGAGATGTCCTCATTTGTGACTGTCCTTACAGTGAGTGTACATTATCATGTTGTCTTTAGAGTGACTGTCCTCATTTGTTGAAGAAGAAAAGCATTAATGTGGTTCAATAGCAATACATTCAAGTGGCAATTACACAAGGGACAATCACTGTGAGATCTCCTCATGTGTGACTATCCTTGTCACAAATGAGGACATCTCACAATGACTATCCCTTGTGTAATTCAAGCGGCAATTACACAAGGGACAGTCATTGTGAGATGTCCTCATTTGTGACTGTCCTTACAGTGAGTGTACATTATCATGTTGTCTTTAGAGTGACTATCCTCATTTGTTGAAGAAGAAAAACATTAATGTGGTTCAATAGCAATACATTCAAGTGGCAATTAAACAAGGGACAATCACTGTGAGATGTCCTCATGTGTGACTGTCCTTGTCACAAATGAGGACATCTCACAATGACTGTCCCTTGTGTAATTCAAGCGGCAATTACAGTGAGTGTACATTTGTGACTGTCCTTACAGTGAGTGTACATTATCATGTTGTCTTTAGAGTGACTATCCTCATTTCTTGAAGAAGAAAAGCATTAATGTGGTTCAATAGCAATACATTCAAGCGACAATTACACAAGGGACAGTCACTGTGAGATGTCCTCATTTGTGACTGTCCTTACAGTGAGTGTACATTATCATGTTGTCTTTAGAGTGACTGTCCTCATTTGTTGAAGAAGAAAAGCATTAATGTGGTTCAATAGCAATACATTCAAGTGGAAATTACACAAGGGACAATCGATCACTGTGAGATGTCCTCATGTGTGACCTTTGTGAAGGCAAGTGCCAATTTGTACCCAAGTTACCAATATTGTGGCAAAAGTGGGAATGAAGCATTTAGGGGTCAAATTGGGCAAAGAAGTGTAGAAGTGGCCTATGTGAGGTCTAAATAGCATAACTAAGTCATGGTTAGGGTCTTATGGTGTTTGAACAATAAGTTTTGAACCAAAATCCCAAAGGTTGTAACAAGTTGTTAATGTTGTCATTCACAACATTGACAACATTTGTGCAAGGGAGCATTTTCGAGTAAGATGGTTATGTAACTATATGAAACCATTGAATTAGGCATCAAATCAACTATAAGAGGCCTCCATTGATCTGTGCAAAAGGTTGGGGGGAACAACATTTGGAATTAAGAAGATTTGTAGAGTAACACAGTTTTATTGAATTCTTGAGTTTTTTTGTTTCTTTGTTGTTAGTTGATTAATGGATTAGATAGCTCACAATGTCTATTGGAAAAGTTAGTACAAGTTGTTTTGTTATTCTGTGTTGTGTTTTTTTTGAGTTTTGAAGCATTCCAACTAGTTTGTTAATTCTTTTGTTAAGTACCCTATCGTTGGTTTGAACCAGGCAGGTTGAACAAATGGAGTCTTAGCTCATCATTCCATTGTCAATTTTGTACGGGCTCTTGGAATGGGTGAGGAGACTCCATGTACTATATGTTTGGAAGGAGGGGCCCTGGGAAGCTCATTTTCTATGTTTGCAATGATGTCCTAGGTGAGTCAGTTGAGCACAGTTAGGGATGACAAATCATTACAAGAAGATTACAACAAGTTGAATGCATTGGTTGCTTCAACTAAAATCTCATGGAGAGGTAGACACACATGTAAAGAAGCCCCAAGTCAAATTAGAAGATTGGGTGAGTTTCTTTGGTTGCTAAGAAAACAAACTCTTAGTCAGACTGTCCAAGTTGTGTCAAAATACTTGTTTTCAGGCATGGCTGTAGGAGTTGGTGTACAAAAAATCTAGGAGGAGAAGACCTTAGATATCTTGGAGTTCTCAATAAAGGGCATCTGAATCCTAAGCCCTTTAGGTGGCTTAATATAAACAAAAAGGCTTGACAAAGGCCTAATTGCTAGCAGCCTATTTTTGGGTGCAATTGGCATGGTTTGATGAACCGGATTGAAGTACTGATGAAAAGTATAGGTGAAGGAGTAATATTGAAACCAATAGAGGTCCTAGTGGCCAGCCTCTCCATGGAGTAAAGTTCTAGTTGAATGTGTTTCAATTTGTGAAGACAAGACTAGGAGTGTCCTAGTAGCTGGATTGGTATTGAGCAGAGTTCGTTGTATTTCTTGTTGGTGTGCACTAGTTGAAGGAGTGGGATCTTGGGTAGAGATACCTAAAGAGTGTAGGGATAGTTAAGTACCCTATCAAGTCAAAACATTGGCCTAAAGAGACCCTAGTGAAGGATAGGGAGTGAGCAAGACAAAGTGTTACATCAATTAACAAGATCATTTTTTGGTAATTGTGTACATTATCATGTTGTCTTTAGAGTGATTGTCCTCATTTGTTGAAGAAGAAAAGCATTAATGTGGTTCAATAGCAATACATTCAAGTGGCAATTACACAAGGGAATATCACTGTGAGATGTCCTAAGTGTGACTGTCCTTGTCACAAATGAGGACATCTCACAGTGACTGTCCCTTGTGTAATTGCCACTTGAATGAGGACATTCACTGTAAAGACAACATGATAATGTACACAAGTACCATGAAGGTAGTCACAAGTTAGGGCTGTTTCATTGCATACCCGAAACAATGAAGACGTTACGGTCCACAAAATGTTTGTGCTTGAAAGATGAACAAATAAAATTAAACTTCTAAATAACCAAAGCCGCTAACAATAAATTCAACACAGATATGTCCTCATTTCTGGGTATTTTAGCTCTTTAACAGCTGAATACCAGATTACATAATAATGACAAAAGAAAAATAAACCCAACGTACTCAGAAATTGTAGCTGTGATTTTGTGGAGGGAATCTCTCTCGGCGCTGTTGAAAACACAAATGACAACGTTCTTGTTTTTTTTGCCCTTATATCCCGATGTGATTTCGTGGAGGGTTACAGTGCTGTTGAAAACACAAATGACAACGTTCCTTTTTTTTTTGGCCCTTATATCCCGACAACGTCGCAATTGCAAGTTAGGGCTGTTTCACTGCATACCCGAAACAATGAAGACGTTACGGTCCACAAAACGTTTGTGCTTGAAAGATGAACAAATAAAATTAAACTTCTAAATAACCAAAGCCGCTAACAATAAATTCAACATAGATATGTCCTCATTTCTGGGTATTTAAGCTCTCTAACAGCTGAATACCAGATTACATAATAATGACAAAAGAAAAATAAACCCAACGTACTCAAAAATTGTAGCTGTGATTTTGCGGAGGGTTACGACGCTATTGAAAACACAAATGACAACATTCTTGTTTTTTTTGCCCTTATATCCCAATGTGATTTCACGGAGGGTTACGATGCTATTGAAAACACAAATGAGAATGTTCTTGTTTTTTTTGCCCTTATATCCTGATGTGATTTCGCGGAGGGTTACGACGCTGTTGAAAACACAAATGACAACGTTCCTTTTTTTTTTTGCCCTTATATCCTGACAACGTCGCAATGGCGACGTTGCCAAATGTATTATCATCGTAATTGCGACAGTTTCGGGCTATATTTGAAAAAAAAAAGCCAAAACCGCATGACATTTGCCTGCCGTCGCAAATTACCGTCAGAATTTCACCCCAAATGTATTAGTGATTCCTAGTAATATTCCTAATCATCATAATTATCTTTAATTTTATAATTATTTGGCAATAAATCACATTTATCTTAAAATTTGATTAATTAAATATTTTGCATATTTAATTAATTAGATTTAATATTTGCCACTTAATTATTTAATTAAATTTAATTATATCTATTATTAATTGTATTATTTAATTTTGACAATAAATCAAAATTCCTATGAATAATTGATTAAATTCTTATTTAATTAATTAAAGCATGTTGTCATTATTTAATAATATAATTTTTAATAAAATTTTGGTAAAATAGTTAATTAACCCATAAATTAATTATTTTATTTCAAAAAGTAGTTAAGTTGAGAATAAATCACTTTATTTATTTATTAAATCATAATTATCCATGTGCACATTCAAGGACCAGTTAAACTCAAAATTGGAAAATCAATGCAAGTTGTTAGCTTTTTGAAACTCAACATCTTTTCGAGTTTTAAAGTTGATCTAAACTTCTAATTCAAGTTGAATTGTGCTTTTGCATGATTTTTGTGACTTAATTATCTTTATTTAAAAATAACTCAAAAATCAAGTTAAGTTATTTGAGTGATTTATGGCTTTTTCTCATGCACCTCCAAAGCCTTGGATTTCTATAAAAACAAGGCTCAGCTCTTCATAATTCATCTCATATTTTGCACAATCATGCTGGAGAATTGGAATTGAAGAATCAAAGCTCTTACGAATCGACATCTTTGTGAGATCAATCTTATTTTTGCATTCATAGCATATCAATTTTCAATAGCATTCATAGCATATCAATTTCATATTAGCATAGATTCATATCAGTTTTTATCATTCTTATTGCATAGAAAATATAAAAAATATAGATCAATTGCATTCAAATCCTTCATTTAGGTGTCGTCTAGGTCACTGATCTCGATTACAATATGAGAACATCAATCTCGCACCTATTAGAAGGCAGTAAATCGCTTGGTTAGATTAGATTTCAATTTTGCACGATTTTGATTATAGCTAACCTCTAATGTTTTACTAAAGTGTTATGTCTACAGATCAAGTACAATTTTCACACACACATTTCTAGCACCCACCGTGAGGCAACCCACCTTTGCATGCTAGTTTTGATTTTTTTGGGAGCCAAAACCCCAAAGTTTCAAAGATTTAATTTTATCTCCCAAACGGCTTGGAATTTTGGTCTGAAATTGTTTTTGCAAGTTGGTGACATGTCAGGAAAGCTACAGTAAAAAATGTTAAATTTTCTGAGATGTTTTGAATTTTTAATAATTTTTTCTTGAAATTCTAGAAAAAATTAATATCTGATGCAAATCAGCATATTTTTTGGAAATTTTTATATTTTTGGAAAGCTCTTTAAATTATATAGGGGGTCCATTCTTTTTGTTTTAAATTTGGACATGATATAATAGCTCAAATAGTCAATTTACAAAAACTAGTCTATTTTGATAAAATGGGTCTCTAGGGCACAAATGAAGAGATTTTTCTAAATTTTTTGCATTTTTGGAAAGCTCTCTTTTTTTAGCAAGGATCTCTATTCTGAATTTCTATTTTTGTAGCCAAAATCATATCAAAAAAATTAGATCTTGTTGACTAGGTCAAATGCAGCAAAAAAAATAAAGTTTTGTGATGGGTATGCACTTATTTTTTTTACATGGTTCAATGAATGATATGAGTTGTCATTTGGGTTAATTGCTAGTTATTATTACTGATAATAATTGATTTTTAGAGCTAACCCTATGGTTTTCATAAGTTGAATATATTTTGCATATCTTGTTTGCTTGTTTGCTTGTTGGAGAGTTCGTCACTTGCTTGCATGGAAAAGCTCAACAAAAATTGCTAAAAATCAAGTAAAATCTACTAAGCGTGTTGCGAAGATCCTAGGTATTCTCCTTCATCTAATAATATTTTGATTTGGGACTTAAAATAAATCTCTTATGTGTCAAGCTTGTGTGCATCTTTTCATGCTTTTGATCTATTTCTACACACTTGCATAATTGATACTAGGTTGTGAACCCTTAAGGATTCATTAAGTAGTCTTAGAATACTTGTGATTGATCTTGATTGCTATCTTGGGTTATTGGACTCGCTAATCCACCGGCCCCTCATTTCTGCCCCGTGGTTGCAATCTCAGTGCCATAAAGGGGAGGGGTCAATAGGATAGAAGCGTTAAGTGTTCCAATTGGCAACCCTTTTGTGCTTTTAGGAACTCACTTGTTTTCTAAGTTGGGGACTCATTTTCAGCTTGTGTGAGGTGTTAAGTGTTCCACCTTGTGGACTCATCTCATATTATCTTTAAGCGTTAAGTGTTCCTCTTTCTACTTTTTGAGTACTTTTGGTAGATTTGCTTTCGGGAATATATCTGTGCTCACATAGTAATTAGGCCCTATGAACACTATTTGTGATTCTTGAGAGATTGGATTCCTAGCGAAATCCTTCCTTGATGATGGAATCCTTGTAGGTAGGGAGGATACTTAGTGCATTTCACATTCAACTTGGTTAGTGAGTCTTCTCTTATTGATCGACACATTCTCTCTCCAGAGAGGTTGATAGATCATGTGGGGTTGATATCATGAGATTTGGTGACTCAAAATTGGTTAGTGTGTCTTCTCTTATTGATTGATACGTTCTCTCCTCGGAGAGGTTGATAGATCACATGGAGTTGATATCACAGACCTTGGTGGAACAAAACTGTCTTAGCGTGTTAGATTAATCTGCTTGCTTTGTTTGGGTTAAAAGTGAAGAGGTGTCAAAACCTTGAATCTGGAGCCAAGTCCCCTTGTGGTATACTATTGTGAGTCATCTTTAGAGAGGGTTAACCATAGAGGACAATCCCTTCATAGGGAAAACTGCGTTGATGGAACCTCAAGCGGTCATAGCCATTTTCACCGTGGTAGTGACAGCTGCTATATAAATGTCCTTGTGGAAGAAATCTCCATGGGTATGGTTCATTGTTGGGTTGTCAGATCTCCCTAGCAGCTCTTGAAGATTAAGTTCTTGGACTGTGTCAAAACCCTGGTGCGCCGGGATTGGAGTTCACCCCTTTGAATCATAAAAGTTACAGAGTCAAACCATTACTAAAAACCCTAGAGAGGCCAATTTTTCATTCTCAGGTATATGTGTGTTATTGCAAAACTTTTCAAAACATACACAATTAGTACTCTTAGGGATTAGCACAATTTGGTCACTTGATTGTTCATACGCAAGGTTGCTTTTTCCCTTGTTCATTGTTTTCAGACGTGCTTGGAATCACTTGCTAGCTATTCTGCGTGCTTGTTTATCTACTTGGCTATTAAAAATGATCAAATCTGGTATAACCTTCAAAATTTGGACGGTACAAATTTGCAAACAATTCAAATTTGAAAACTCAAAATTTGCAAAATCTGAAGTAAAATTCTTTTCTGGAGTCAAAAGTCATCTCAGGAGGTTAGAAAGTCATACGAGTTTTGTCAACTATCATTTCATTGCTACCCAATTGTCGTATGAGTTTAGCAACTATCGTTTCATAGACTACCCAGTGTCGTACGAGTCTACAGAGTGTCATTTGGAAAAATTTGAGAGAGTTGTCAGAAATTGTCAAATTGCAAGATATCCAATGTTTCCAGCCTAGTTCCAGAATCTGTCAAAAATATCATTGTGTCAGGAACAGAGCAGTAGCTATTGAGCATTCTACCATTTTTTGAGTTTGATCTTTTGAATCCGATCTAGTCTTATGTTTGATCAATTTGAGTCCTTTTTATCTCATGTCAAAACCTTGTCATAACTATCAATCTTCAATCAATCTTCAAAAATAGACTAAGTGTTGAGAACTCGTGTCTGCTATCTTTTGGGCGATCTATCCCATACATCCAGGGCATAGTATCCTTCACCCACGTCTCATCAGATCTTCAAAACTATCATAATCTTGACAAGGTTGCGTCATTTGATTTTCTCGACTCAAATTGTTCTTCAGTTGTCTTCATCCTTTTCTTCTGTTTCATTCAAAGTTAATGGTGGAGACCAGAGCTTCTTCACACAAGAAATCAGAAGAAACATCTCAGAACTTACTTTTGACCAATACCCCAGGTCCAACTCTTGAACAACTCATCAAGATAGGTATCTACGAAGATGATGGTCTCGGTAACTTTCGATTAAAAACTGGTTACATACCTCCTCTATCAACTCACAGAGGTAATCAGAAAAATCCTCCTCAATCTGTTCCAGGGAGCCCAAAAACTCCTACCATGTCTCAAGCAGGGACAAACCACGGTTCTCTAGGAGGAGGATCCCAAGGACACCATTCTCAACATAATGCTGACCAAGAACCTACCCCCTCTGAAATCCATCGATGTCAGAATGATGATGAATTCAAGAGAATGATGAGGCATTTCTTGAAAGTGGATAGAGAGGCATACTTTTTACAATTAGCCTAGGAAGGGGCTAAGCTTCCTCCCAACTTTAATGTTGATGATATAATCACACATGAGGAAGAAACTCCACTCATAGCTATGACAAAATAGATGCATGCTATACAAGTCAAATTTAACAATCTTAAGAAGGAGAAGGAACCCAAGGAGTTCTCCATGGAGGCCCTATGTCCTTTCCCATTTGACAAAAACTTGTATATGCCACCATTCCCAAAAATAGTGGAGATACCAAAGTATGAAAAATATGACGAACACTCTGATCCTCAAGATCATGTCAGAGAGTTCTATACACAATCCATGGAATTCATGCATGAACTGACTTATCTAATGCATCTTTTTCCTAGATCCTTGGGAGGAGCATCCATTCAATGGTTTTCAAGATTACCTTCTACAATCAAAACTTTTGAGGAATTGATTAAATTGTTTTATCAACAATATTCCTACAATATTCAACATCTGATTACCATGATCGATATTTGTAACCTCAAGCAATATCCAGGGGAATCATTCCTAACTTTTCTCAAGAGGTGGTGAAAGAAGTTTTCTCTATATGCTAGACCAATTCCCGAAATGGAGAAACTTGAAATCTTTATCAATAACCTTGTTCCAAAGCTTAACTATCCATTACAAATGCAAGATCATGTATCTTTTGATAAAATGGTTGATAATGCAATCAAGATTGAGAAAGTACTTGTCAAGAAAGGAGAAATCACACTTCAAAAGGACAAGTCTGAATCTGGATCTAGCTCAAAAGATAAAAACAAGAGCTGGAATAGAAACAAAGGTATCATCTCTGATGGTGTTGTTGACACTATTTGTGCCCCATCAAAGGCACCAGCCTACAATCTCACCCTTGCCACCAAAGCCATTGAAGCTTCAGAGAAAAAAATTGCTGAACCATCTCCAAAGAAGCCATTCAAACGATGGGATAATAAACGAAAGTTTACTCCCCTGGGAGAATCTTTGGAATCTGCCCTGAGAACCCTGATAGCTGATAACATGATCTCTTTACCATCAATCTAAAACCCTGATCCGGACCCAAAACCATATTGGTGGAAAGATAATGAAGTCTGTGCTTTCCATCGGACTAAAGGCCACAAAACTAATGGGTGCTTTCACTTGAAGCATACCATTCAAGACTTGATAGATCAAGGGGACATCACGATCGATAATCCTACTAGCAATAATGATCACACAACATTTATAGAACCGTTTCCACAACATGGCAAGGGAGTTTCCACTTCTTAGCCTAACATGGGGGCAAAAGTCAACTATGCCTACCCTGGAAACAATGCCGTCATCAATATGGTTGAACCATGTCTCTCTAAGAGCTGTAATGTCATCACGATTGTACAAAAAGATAGAAATCATTCCTTAGCTAATGCGGTTACCAGATCACAAGCTCAGACTCATCTGAAAGGACAAACACCAAGTTCATCTAATGTCCCTAAGATACCTTTCAATCTCACATCTGCTTCTAAATAGAAGGTTGCCTCGAAATCTTCCAATCCAAAGGACACAAGACCTACATCTTACAGCATCATCCAACAACTCCAGCATACCAATGCCAAAATCTCTATGTTTGAGTTACTTCGAATATCTCCAGCTCACAGAGATATCCTAGACAAAGCTTTGCTCGGCTCTAATGTTCCTAATGATCTAAATCTAAACAGGTTCGAGACTATGGTTGGTCATCTAACACCTCCGCAATATATCTCCTTTTTAGAGGAAGATGACAACTCCCTAAGTCACACTCATAATCAGCCCTTGCACATAGAAGTCTTGATTCAGAACCGTCGAGTCAAACGTGTGTTGATAGATGGGGGCATAGGCCTCAACATTTATTCTTACAACTTAATCACACAGTTGGGATTCTCAGAGATGGCTATTGATCCTCAAAAGAAGATCACCATAAAAGCTTATGATGAATAAGAAAGAGCTTCTAAAGGCACCATTGTCTTACCTATCCGAGTGGGTCCGGTCATCAAAGATACCACATGTCAGGTGCTTGATCTACCATTGGCTTACAATATTCTTCTAGGGAGACCCTAGATACATGAAATGCAAGCTATTCCTTTTAAGTACCATCAATGCCTGAAATTTCCCTATGAAGGCATGGAGGTTACTATCCCAGCAGATCTGAGTACAACTTGCAATACATTGAAGGAAAGTGCCGATAAGCTTGTTCCCAATAACAGAGAATCTTCCATCAAGCAGCTAAATGTTGCTTCCACATCTAAGATGGATGACATTGCTAAAGAGATCAATATCAAAGAAAATGGGATGGGAGAATACACTATAGAGCCAGTCTTGTCTCTGACATCTCTCCCAATCTCACCTAAGTTGTATGGACAATCCTTGAAGTAGTCTAAATCAGAACCTAAGGAACCTATGGAAGCATACAAAAGAAATTTTGTGGCGGAGCAAGTATCCAAACAAGAATTTGAAGAGGATGAAGCTGTGCTGGCATGGCTATATAAAGAAGATTCTGAATCTAAAATTGTTCAACCTAGTGAATCTATAGCACCTACAATTCCTTCTAATTCATATGGTCTAGGGAACAAATTGATAGCCAAGATGGGATATTCCAGTCAAGGACCTCTAGGAATCAGAGGAAAGGGTCTTGTGACACCCATTTCACATATTGGTAGAGCCAACAAAGATACTGGTGGCTTAGGGTTCAAGAAGAAACCCTATCATCTCAAAGGTGGTTGTTCTCATGTCATAGAACAAATTGCACCAGGAGAACCCCATCTTAAGAAAGAAGAAACATAACCCTTTGATGATGATTCAGATAGCTCTAAGCTTATCCTCTATGAAAAATTGCCTAAAGAGATCAAAGATCTTCTTGATGATAAAGATGATCCTATCAAAAGAATTAATGTAGTAGAAACACAAGAACCTACTGTAGCGCAAGAGATGGTTGCACCACAAGAACCAGCCAATCTCGAATGCAATCAAACTGATCAAGAAGAAGGGGGTAGTTATTCTGACCCTGATTCCCATGAATATGAATTCAAGTCAGAGACTGAGGGTAATCCTTCTTGGGGTATTCATCCTGATTTCACACATTTTCTAAGATTTCCTAGAGATCCTAAATCAGAAGCTGAGTCAAATGACTATGAATGGGGTGCCATTGCAGAAGAAGATGAGCTTATAACAGAGAAATATATTGATGTTATTCACCAATATGTATCTCAACCCAACGTAGGTCTAGAGTGAAACAATGAACTTAATGTGTCTGATCCACCTATGGCTGAAGAGGACTCCCATGATGATGTTGAACCTATTCACGAATTGATCATTTTGAGCTGTAATATCACCTTTGAACTTGAGCGTCGGGTTAGGACCAATGATGACATATCCATGATTGTGAACACCATATCCCAAGCCTTTCCCGCTTTGACTATCCAACGCCCTGATCTTATCAACCAAACTTCCACAAACCCAAGCCATGGTGTTTACACCTTTTCCAGTGACTATGCCCTTGCTTGTTACCTCAATGCAGTCGACCCTATGAGGACTTCCATCAGCGAATCAAGCATCAGCATGACCGAGTCAGACATCAAATATCTTAGTCAAAAAAATAAAAATAAAAAGAAAAAGAGTTCTGAGGCTGAAAACCACTGTGGCAGTCTCAGAACTGACAAAAGTAAAAAGAAAAGATGTATCTAAAGGTGAAAACCTCTCTGAGGCACCTAAGGATGAGATATTTGATGTCCTTCCAAGTCATTTATAGGATAGATCTCCAGTTCTGATTGAGCCAACTCAATCCATCAATTTGGGTACAACAGAGGAACCACAATTGGTACATGTAGCACAATCCTTATTAGAAGAAGAGAAACAGAAATTCACTACATTCTTATCAGAAAAAAAGATCAACTTTGCATGGAAATATTCAGATATGCCAGGATTGGATCCCAATCTCATTATGCACCATCTATCCATTGCTCCTGGAGTAAAACCAATCAAGCAAAAATTGAGAAAGATGGATCCTCATGTGGCACTCTTAGTCAAAGCAGAACTAGAAAAACTCCTCAAAGCTGGATTCATCCACGTCATAGACTATGCTGAGTGGATCTCTAACATTGTACCTGTTTCAAAACCAGATGGTTCAATCAGAGTGTGCATGGACTTTAGAGATGTGAACAGAGCATGCCCTAAGGATGATTTTTCGCTGCCTAACATTGATATGATAGTAGACATGACTGTGGGCTATGAAATGCATTCCTTAATGGATGGCTTTTCTGGGTACAACCAAATCAAAATTGCTCCAGAAGACCAAGAGAAAACTGCATTCACATGTGCATGGGGAACCTTCTATTGGAATGTTATGCGATTCAGGCTCAAAAATGCTGGAGCTACATATCAAAGAGCAATGACATCTATTTTTCATGATATGATGCATAGAACAATGGAAGATTATGTGGATGATACCTTGGAAAAATCCATGATTAGAACTGAACATCTAATAGACCAGAGCATGATCCTCGATAGAATGGAAAAATTTAGTCTTCGACTAAATTCTAAAAAGTGTGCTTTTGGAGTCACTTCTGGCAAGCTCCTAGGATACATCATCTCCAAGAAAGGTATTGAGGTCGATCCAGCTAAGGTGAAAGCTATAATAGAGATGCAACCTCCCACAAATATCAGTCAGATGAGGATGTTGCAAGGCAGAGTTCAATCTATCAGAAGATTCATATCATAGCTAGCGGACATATCACAGCCTTTTACAAAAACATTACATAAAGGTGTGACCTTTGCATGGAATGAAGAATGCGAGAACAACTTTAAACATATCAAGAAGTATCTATCAAATCCACCTATATTGATGCCTCCTATTCATGGGAAGCCATTAATATTATATATCTCCGCAACAGATACATCACTAGGGGCATTACTAGCACAACATGATGAAGACAAGAAAGAAAGAGCCATCTACTATATCAGCAGAACTTTAGTGGCCTATGAGAAGAACTACTCAATGATAGAGAAGGCATGTCTAGCTATGATCTTTGCATCATAGAAATTGAGACACTATATGTTAGCTCATACTACTCATTTGGTAGCTAAAATTGATCTACTGAAATATCTCCTAAGCAAATCTGCCCTCACAGGTAGACTAGCTAAATGGGTCATGCTCTTGAGCGAATTTGATATTGAATATGTTGAAAGAAAAGCTATCAAAGGATAGGTCATTGCTGATCAATTAGCTGAAGCACCACTATTTGATGATACACCCATGCAAATGGAATTTCCTGATTCCTCTATCATGCACCTCTCTTCTAGAGCATGGTGGTTATTCTTTGATGGCTCCTACACATAGAATGGATCTGGAGCAGGCATATTGTTCATCACTCCTCAAGGATACTCGATACCCAAAGCATTTAGACTAAAGTTTCCTTGCACAAACAATATTGCTGAATATGAGGCACTTCTCAATGGTATGAAAATGGCAATACAGTGGAGAGTTACAGAGATGCACATCCATGGAGACTCACAACTGGTTATCCACCAAGTCAATGATGTGTACCAAACCAAAGATGAAAAGCTCATTCCTTACAAGAGAATGGTAGATGATTTAAAGAAATACTTCATCTCTATCACATTTGAGCAAATACCCAGAATGGAGAATAAGGCTACTGATGCAATGGCGACACTATCTACTCTCTTATAGCAGCCCGAACATGAGCTACGCTATGAGTTCCTGGTGGAAGCCCTATCCTATCCTACATATGACTCCCCTGAAACCCGCATGATCTGCACTATTGTAGGTTATGACTCATCTCGCTACAAAAATCTATTCTCCTATCTCCACGACCAAATCATCCCTGAGTCCTTTAACCATTTTGAGAAATGAAACCTTATCCGATCCACATCCTGATATGTCATCATTGGTAATGATCTATACAAATGAGGTCTAGATGGTACACTGCTTAGATGTTTAGAACGGGAAGAGTCTCAACGTGCATTAGAGGAAGTCCATGAGGGTATATGTGGGTCACACTGGAATGGTTTAACGTTAGCTCAAAAAATTATTAGGGCCAGGTACTATTGGCTTGAAATGGAGAAAGAGGCTATTAAATTTGCTAAAAACTGTCAACAGTGTCAAGTACATGGCAACTTGATTCATGCTCCAGGGAGAGATCTAATTCCCTTTACTACACAATGGCCTTTTCAACAATGGGCATTTGATCTCATAGGCACTATCCATCCACACTCTTCTAATGGACATACCCATATCATCACAGCTACAGATTATTTTACAAAATGGGTAGAAGTAGTTCCTCTAACACTAGCAACGGGGAAATAGATCTCTATGTTCATCCTGAACTACATCATTTGTAGATATGGGATCCCTCATTCTATAGTCACAGACAATGGGGGACAATTCAAAAACAAGGACCTAGATGACTTATGTGCCAAATTCAAGATTACTCAACATTGGTCATCTATCTACTATCCTCAAGGGAATGGACAAGCTAAAGCTTCAAACAAAAATCTCTTGAAAATCTTGCACAGAACAGTGAATAAAATAGGAACAGACTGGCATCTCATGATCAATCCAGCTCTCTGGGCATACAGAACTAGTATCAGAACACTTACAGGGGCTACACCTTTCGCTTTAGTTTATGGGTCTGAAGCGGTACTACCTATTGAGGTTGAAATCCCATCACTCAGAATCAGAATGCATGGACTTGTCACTGATAAAGACTACAGAGTGTCTAGGTTACAAGAACTAAAATTACTAGATGAGCATGAGAAAGTAGCGTATGATCATCTCAGAGTGTATCAGAAAAGAATGTCTAGAGGCTACAACAAGAAAGTCTGACACAGAGAATTTTAGGTTGGTGATCTAGTCTTGAGAGAAAATCCTAAAAATCAATCACATCGAGAACGCAAGGGGAAGTTCGAACCCAATTGGCTGGGTCCCTTTGTAATCACTGCTACTTTTGGCTCTGGTGCCTATCAACTCTCAACAACTGAAGGAGAACAGCTCTGAGAACCACTCAACATTCTCCATTTGAAGAAATTCTATGCCTAAGGCATTCAGTGCTTGGTAAATGTCCTGAAAAAAAATCTTAAAAATAAAAAAAATATCAAAAATTCAAAAAAATAAAAAATATCAAAAATTCAAAAAAATTGAAAAATGAAAAAATACAAAAAAAAATTGAGAAAAAGAAAAAGTGCCTTGGTGAAAACCTGGAAACAGGCGCCTTGGTAGCAAAAATAGAATCTCTACCAAGATGGTGAAAACCTGGCAAACAGGTGCCACTTGTTCCAAAATGCTCCATCTATCAGCACAATCTTGGTCTTTCCCAACTTTCAGTTTGCTTTAGTCTATATATATCTTGGTTTCAATAAGTCAGTCTGTACACCAATCAGCTCAAGCGTCTGTATCCTATCAATGTTTAACACTTGGGGGCAATCAATGTCATATCCTATGGTCTCCCATGTATCTTAGACGGATCATATCTAGTCAGAGTCCTTTGAAGCTTCATGTGAGTTAGTCAGTCTGTCTTGTCTCCAGAAAGGATTTTGTATCAACAACAATGCAATCAACATCAAACTGAAAACTGAAAACAATCTGTGCTTTTCATGCTTTTATCTCCTTGTATGCTTACTGATTCGCATCGAGATTTTTTGCATATTGTGTCCCTTCGAGCTCCTCAATGATGTCCTTTATAGGATTTAGAGAGTGATGACTGGGGGCATAATCTTTTCTTGGTTTTATGCTTGTATGTGAAATCTAATAACTTTGGAAATTCTAGATTGAAATGGTGTCTGACTATAAGAGCCTCTATCTCAAATTGGATGGCCATGCGTACCTTGACCATTGATACCCAGACAATTCAAGGAAGTTTGATCTAACTATTATCTTTTTGAAGTGAATTCTTTCTCCTACTGTGGAACGCAATCTTGCCTAAGGATGTGAACGATAAAGGGTCACTACGGGTAATTCACATTCGATTTAGAATGATCTCTTGACTGTTTGATGTGTTTGCAACGCAAGGCATACTCAGGTCATCACAACGTTTATGTTTTGATGCTTGTACAAATTTCTATATCAAAATGGACATGATATTCAGGTCATCCTAGCGTTTATGCTTTGATGCTTATATCTAATCCGACATTTTGAAAACAAAATCAATATTCATATGTCCATGGTTGCCTAACCAGGGGATGTTGTATTGGTTCTTGAGCATTACAAATCAATATTCATATGTCTATGGTTTCATCACTAGTGGGCATTGTATTGATTTATCCGGTTACCAGAAAGTTCAATGATGATAACAAATCGACATATGATCAGTGACTAGGTCCTAGGTCTTAGGTTGCATTTCATATTGCATGCTTCTTTGCATTTTGCATGTTTGCATGATCTCACAATGACTAAATGAACTTCAATGCTTAAATGATGCTTCAATCACATATTCAAATCTAACAAGAGCCGCATCCCACACGAAGGTTCCTCCAACGAAATAGAAAGTATAATCCTTTTTCGGGATCAAAATTCAAATATGAGATCATTTATTATGTCAAAATTGTGATTTAAAATTTTTGGACCCAAGACGGTCTACTGCTTGCATAATCAACCTTCAATCTTCATAGAAATCTAAAATTCAACTTAACTGATTATCTTACATCAAACTATCAAAATTTCAACTTGGTCAACCATGGTCAACTCATGGTCAAACCTAGTCAAATTCAGTCTCCAGGACCTCCAAACGATGCAGAACGTGTTCTTGATTGTGTATAACCACTTTTCCCATCAATCAACATGCTTTTGAGCTCTCAACGCTAAATTTTCTTGTCAGATTTCAATTTTAATCCCGAAGGGGGCATGGTATTGCACATCATTCAAAGTCTGTAAATCAAATTCTATCGATCAATTTCTATCAATATCTTTCATTAGTGATCAAGACAAACAATCACGTCTAGTCACTGATTCATCAAAAGTCCTCATCGCTTGGGGCAAATCTATCATCACTTGGGGCATATCAGATTTGTCGATCCATATCAATCTCGTATTCTCCTAATCTTGTAAACTGTATCAATTTTTGCAACCATCAGATCATAGTGTTCTTTCCTTGGTTCTTCGGCAACTGAAGGGTTCAGATGTGATACCTGCTAGTTCTGCTAAGACAATCGAGTCTAGAACGGGTCACTCACTTCTTATCAATCCTAAGGTTCAGAATCAGGTGTTTTGACACTTTTTCGCAATCATAGGTTCATTTGCTGCTATAGTGAACATTATCTTTGGTCATTCAGGACCTATTATCTTCATATCAAATCAATATCAATCAGCTTCTGTCTCATATCAATTATCAATTTCGCATCAGTTTCATATCTCTATCAAACACAGACTTTCTTTGAACCACTGCGCTTCGCATAGTAATTCAAAGAGGGGCAAAATGTAATACCCCAAAAATGGGCTATAAGTTCATTAATCTCCTACATCTTCAATTCAAACGAAATTGACATCAAAGTCCTAATCTAAGGCACATCTAAACATCATCGAATCATAATTGATTATCTTAAATTCTACATTGGGGAATATTCTTAGTAATATTCCTAATCATCATAATTATCTTTAATTTTATAATTATTTGGCAATAAATCACATTTATCCTAAAATTTGATTAATTAAATATTTTGCATATTTAATTAATTAGATTTAATATTTGCCACTTAATTGTTTAATTAAATTTAATTATATCTATTATTAATTATATTATTTAATTTTGACAATAAATCAAAATTCCTATGAATAATTGATTAAATTCTTATTTAATTAATTAAAGCATGTTGTCATTATTTAATAATATAATTTTTAATAAAAGTTTGGTAAAATAGTTAATTAACCCATAAATTAATTATTTTATTTCAAAAAGCAGTTAAGTTGAGAATAAATCACTTTATTTATTTATTAAATCATAATTATCCATGTGCACATTCAAGGACCAGTTAAACTCAAAATTGGAAAATCAATGCAAGTTGTTAGCTTTTTGAAACTCAACATCTTTTCGAGTTTTAAAGTTGATCTAAACTTCTAATTCAAGTTGAATTGTGCTTTTGCATGATTTTTGTGACTTAATTATCTTTATTTAAAAATAACTCAAAAATCAAGTTGAGTTATTTGAGTGATTTATGGCTTTTTCTCATGCACCTCCAAAGCTTTGGATTTCTATAAAAATAAGGCTCAACTCTTCATAATTCATCTCATATTTTGCACAATCACGCTGGAGAATTGGAATTGAAGAATCAAAGCTCTTACGAATTGACATCTTTGTGAGATCAATCTTATTTTTACATTCATAGCATATCAATCTTCAATAGCATTCATAGCATATCAATTTCATATTGGCATAGATTCATATCAGTTTTTATCATTCTTATTGCATAGAAAATATCAAAAATATAGATCAATTGCATTCAAATCCTTCATTTAGGTGTCATCTAGGTCACTGATCTCGATTACAATCTGAAAACATCAATCTTGCACATATTAAAAGGCAGTAAATCGCTTGGTTAGATTAGATTTCAATTTTGAAAATTTAAATCACTCAAATAACTCAACTTGATTTTTGAGTTATTTTTAAATAAAGATAATTAAGTCACAAAAATCATGCAAAAGCACAGTTCAATTTGAATTAGAAGTTTAGATCAACTTTAAAACTCGAAAAGATGTTGAGTTTCAAAAAGCTAACAACTTGCATTGATTTTCCAATTTTGAGTTTAACTGGTCCTTGAATATTACTAGGAATATTCCTAGTAATATTCCTAATCATCATAATTATCTTTAATTTTATAATTATTTCGCATCAGTTTCATATCTCTATCAAACACAGACTTTCTTTGAACCACTGCGCTTCGCACAGTAATTCAAAGAGGGGCAAAATGTAATACCCCAAAAATGGGCTATAAGTTCATTAATCTCCTACATCTTCAATTCGAACGAAATCGACATCAAAGTCCTAATCTAAGGCACATCTAAACATCATCGAATCATAATTGATTATCTTAAATTCTACATTGGGGAATATTCCTAGTAATATTCCTAATCATCATAATTATCTTTAATTTTATAATTATTTGGCAATAAATCACATTTATCCTAAAATTTGATTAATTAAATATTTTGCATATTTAATTAATTAGATTTAATATTTGCCACTTAATTGTTTAATTAAATTTAATTATATCTATTATTAATTGTATTATTTAATTTTGACAATAAATCAAAATTCCTATGAATAATTGATTAAATTCTTATTTAATTAATTAAAGCATGTTGTCATTATTTAATAATATAATTTTTAATAAAAGTTTGGTAAAATAGTTAATTAACCCATAAATTAATTATTTTATTTCAAAAAGCAGTTAAGTTGAGAATAAATCACTTTATTTATTTATTAAATCATAATTATCCATGTGCACATTCAAGGACCAGTTAAATTCAAAATTGGAAAATCAATGCAAGTTGTTAGCTTTTTGAAACTCAACATCTTTTCGAATTTTAAAGTTGATCTAAACTTCTAATTCAAGTTGAATTGTGCTTTTGCATGATTTTTGTGACTTAATTATCTTTATTTAAAAATAACTCAAAAATCAAGTTGAGTTATTTGAGTGATTTATGGCTTTGTCTCATGCACCTCCAAAGCCTTGAATTTCTATAAAAACAAGGCTCAGCTCTTCATAATTCATCTCATATTTTGCACAATGACACTGGAAAATTGGAATTGAAGAATCAAAGCTCTTACGAATCGACATCTTTGTGAGATCAATCTTATTTTTGCATTCATAGCATATCAATTTTCAATAGCATTCATAGCATATCAATTTCATATTAGCATAGATTCATATCAGTTTTTATCATTCTTATTGCATAGAAAATATAAAAAATATAGATCAATTGCATTCAAATCCTTCATTTAGGTGTCGTCTAGGTCACTGATCTCGATTACAATCTGAGAACATCAATCTCGCACCTATTAGAAGGCAGTAAATCGCTTGGTTAGATTAGATTTTAATTTTGCAGGATTTTGATTATAGCTAACCTCTAATGTTTTACTGAAGTGTTGTGTCTACAGATCAGGTACAATTTTCACACACACAGTTCCAACTAGTTTACAATCCTCCATTCCAAATCTTTTCAACAAGTCATTCAGGTACTTTGTCTGACTTATAGAGATACCATCATTGTTTTGTGTTATCTGTAATCCCAAAAAGTATTTCATTTCACCAATCATACTCATTTCAAATTCAGTCATCATTTCATCAGCAAATTTGTCACTAGCTTCATCTTCTCCTCCAAAGATAATGTCATCAACAAAAATAACTATAACTAACAAACCATTTTCAATTTCTTTTATGTATAGATTGCTATCAGGTGTACCTTTTATAAATCCCAAATTTAACAAATACTTATCCAGTCTTGCATACCAAGTTCTAGGTGCTTGTTTAAGTCCATATAAATCTTTCTTTAATTTGCATACCATGTCTCCTTCTTGAGTTAAAGGAAAACCTTCAGGCTTCTCAATGTAGACTTCTTCTTTCAATTCTCCATTCAGAAATTCTAATTTCACATCCATCTGATACACTTTGAATTTTTTGTAAGTTGCATATGCCAAAAACATTCTTACTGCTTCAATTCTTGCAACAGGTGCAAAGATTTCTTCATAGTCAATTCCTTCTTGTTGTGAGTAACCCTTACATACCAATCTTTCTTTGTTTCTTACTAATTCTCCTTGTTCATTCATCTTGTTTCTGAATACCCATTTGGTTCCAATAACATTTTTGTCTTTAGGTTTAGGGAAAAATTCTCATGTCTTGTTCTTTTCAATTTGATCTAGTTCTTCTTTCATATCATTAGTCCAACTTTCATCTTCACAAGCTTCATTTGTAGTCTTAGGTTCAATTTGAGAAATCAAACATAACTATTCTTGTGCCTTATTCCAAGTCAAAAATCCTCTTTTCATGCTCCCAATAATCTATTCAAAAGGATGATTCTTTAACAAACTCTTGCTAGGTGTCACTGTCTCAGATCTCTCTTCAGATGTAGGTTCTTCGGTAACTTCACTATGGCTTTCATTCAAAAAATCACTATGAGTTTGATAAAACAATTCAGTAGTTCCAATATTAGGCTTAGGATGAGCTTCTTCATTAGATTCATAATCAAGCATTCTTTCCTAAATTTTGAACTATTCATCAACTTTAACATTTGTGCTTTCAACAATAGTCTTAGTTCTTTTATTGAAACATTTATATGCTTTTCTTTTCAAAGAATATCCAAGAAATATACCTTCATCACTTCTAGGATCAAACTTTCCTATATCATCATCTCTCTTTATATAACCTTTGCTTCCAAAAATTTTAAAATACTCAACTGAGGGTGCATGTCCAAACCATAATTCATAAGGTGTCTTGTCTGTGTCTGCTCTGATTTATACTTTGTTCATTGTGTATACTACTCTCTAGAATATTTTTACCAAATTATTTTCAAACAACATAACTCTTGCTACTTCAGTCACTGATCTATTCCTTCTTTCTACAATTCCATTTTGTTCAGGTGTTCTAGGGGCTGAATACTATCTTTTAATGCCATTTTCTTCACAAAAGTTGTTAAACTCTCTAGAAGTAAATTCTCCACCTCTATCAGATCTTAAAAATTTAATCTTCATTCCAGATTCATTCTCAACTTTATTCTTAACAATCTTAAACTTATCAAATGCTTCAGATTTTTCTTTAAGAAATGCAATCCACATCATTCTTGTAAAATCATCAACAAGAATCATAAAATACCTTTCTCCATAGAATCCTCTAGTCCTAGTAGGACTGCTCAAATCTGTATGAACAATCTCTAGCTTCTTTGTAGATGTAAACTTCTTACTAGGGAAATAACTTCTCTTTTGTTTAGCCATTACACATTCTTTGCAAATCATGTTAGTAGGCTTCATAATTCTAGGTAAATCTCTTACTGCGAGTGTAGTACTTACTTTCACAATGTTATCAAAGTTTATATGACAAAACCTTCTATGCCATAACTAACTGTCATCAATTTTAGTAATCAAACATGTCATCTCAGTAGGATTCAACTGAACTACATTACCTCTGGTTCTAGATCTAGTTCCAATCAGATTTCCATCTTTGTCCTTTATCACATAAGTTTTCTCAGTAAACCAAACTTGATATCCCTTATCAACTAACTATCCAACACTGAAAAGATTATGTTTCATTCCATCCACAAAATAAACATCATCAGTATTAGTCTTTCCATCAAGAGTAATAGATCCTATACCTTTAATCAAACAAGGTGCATTGTTTCCAACTCTAAGTACTCCACCATCATATTCATTCAAATTTATGAACTTTTTCATGTCTCCAATTATATGTTGTGATCAACCACTTTCTATAATCCAATTAGCTTTCTTTTCAACTTGAGAAAATGAGGCTTTTTCTTCCTTAACATTAGATTCAGGATTTTCTACTTTAATTGCTAGAAATCCTATGTCATCATTATTTTCAGTATCACTTTCACTTAAAGTTCTTTCTATACTAGCTTCAAGATCTTCATCATTAGCATAATAACATTCCTTAGGTCTTCTAGGTTTGAAATTGCTTATGTAGTTTTTAACTCTCTTAGGACATTTAGATGCAAAATGATCATATTCTTGACAAGTCCAACATTTAAAATTTTTCTTGCCATCTAGTTCTGATGCAGGAGCATCCTCGGTGTAAGAGCAATCTTGCATCACCCAAAAATATTTATGTTTTTGTATTCAATAAGGGCTATCTTGTGCAAAGCTGCTATTTATGGAAACTTTTTGTTGTTAGTAAGTTGGTCATAAATCTCAGAATGTTCTGATTTTACATGTGGAGGTTCATCTTAGTCATATCAGCCTGCCAGTAAAGTTTCATGGCTAGATCAGGCCTAGTTTTGAAGATATTGAAGATTTTCGGTATTGGCAACAAGGTACAAAAACTTTGAACTCAATTTTGAAGGCATTAGAGGCCTCGGATGAGGTTGAAAATTTGGGTGACAGGCACTTTCCTGAGTCAAGCCTGTAGAGCACTTCATGGCCTTTTCAAAATGGGGTTATAATAGTCAATCAGGTCAACTGGTGATGACTTATGGTCTCCAGAAGTTAGGTCACCTGAAATGGCAGAAAATAATTTTCCTTCAAAATTTCTATTCGGGTTTCAAAAATTATTTTGAGCTGACTTTGATGTAATACATTGAAAAATAAAATAATTCTAAGTTTGGTTGGCCCTTAGGAATAAATTTTTGGAACGTTCTTGGGCGGTGGAAAATGCCTATATAAAGAAGGCCCGTAGTGTTGTCTAGGGCAGTTTTGGGTATTGATTTGAGGCTTTGTCCTACAAAATATTGTAAGGGAATGCCCATGTGGCTTTGCATATTGTAATTCTGAAAGTTTGTAATTCCACATTTGTGGAGATAATAAGAAGCCAATTTTATGTTCTTTCATATTGTTGTTGTTTCTCTATTTCTATTATGTGTTTGTGGTATTAAGGGGAGCACCCTTCATCAAGTGGTATCAGAGTGGGAGTTCTTGAGTGTGTAAATAGATCACTGACTGTGAGGTAGTTTGCACCAGGACCATGGTTAGGGTTTCAGTGAGCATTGCAAAAATACCTCCATGAAGGGAACATAGTGTAAGAGCTGGTATTGTAACACCTGAGGTTAGAGCACTCTAGAGACAAGTGAGAGCATTGCAAGAGGAGATTCATAGAGGAACAAATCTTAATGTCAAAGACAAAAGCGAGGATGAAGCTGAAGAAGAAGATCAAGAAGGAGAAGTTGAAGTTGTGAACCAAGAGTAAGAAAGACTTTTTTAGGCTATTTCCAAGATCAGAAAAAGACCTAAAATTGAGGTTCCTATATTTTCAAGAAATCTTAACCTAGAGGAGTTGATCGACTAGATCAATGAATGTGAAGAATATTTTGAGTATGAAGATATTGAGGATCCTTTTAGGGTGAAATTTGCGAAGGCCAGATTGAAAGGTCATGCAAAGATCTAGTGGCAAGAGACTCAATTGGAGGGAAATAGAAGAGGGAAAGATAAAATCACAAGATGGGATCACATGGTGGATAAATTGAAGCGGCAATTCATTCTTGTTGATTATGAGCTTGACCTACTGAAGAAGATGCAAAGTTTGAAGCAGGCAGGAAGATCTGTTCAGGAGTATACAAAGGAGTTCTTTCGAATCCTCATCAAAATAGGCCATGCAGAAGCTGACAAGGAGAAAGTTGTCCGTTACCTTAATGGGTTAAGGCCAAGCATTCAGGAGGAGTTGAATCTAGTTTGAATGAACATTATTGAGGAGGCATACCAGTTTGCCCTAAAAGTAGAGGAAAAGTTGAACAAGAAGTTTGAGAGTAGACAAAATAGAAGATGTCGCGGTGGATGATCTGGTGGATAGTCATATGGAGGCTGAAATGAAGATCTGAAAAAGAAGGATGAGGCCAATAGTAGTCAAAATCAGAAAGGAAATAATTCCAATCATTTTCAAGATCAAAACAATAGAGATCAAAGAGGAAGAGGAAGAGGACAAGGTTCAGGAAGAGGAGGCTTCCGTGGAACATGCTTTCACTATGGAGAAGGTCATAGGGCATTTGAATGTCCTCAACACCAAGGAAGGATAGATAGAACAAATGAAGGCCAGGCTAGAGTTACACATGTAGATGAAGATGTCAGATCATCAAATTTAGAAGATGCTAAAAGAGGAGAAACATTGATTAACAGAAGAGTCCTGCTGAGTGGTGAGAATGAACCTGAACAAAGGAGGAGCCTTTTTCACACTAGATGCACGTGTGAGGGAAAATGCTATGATGTGATTATTGATAGTGGAAGTACTAAAAATTTGGTGTCAGAAGAGATGGTGATAAAGTTGAAGCTCAAGAGACAGAAACACCCACATCCATATCAGATTGCCTGGGTGCAGGATGACCATAAGGTCATGTTGAGTGAACAGTGCCTAGTAAAGTTCAAGATTGGTGGGTACCAAGATGAGGTACTATGTGATATCATATCTATGGATGCATGTCATATGTTGTTAGGTAGACCATGGCAGTTTGATAGATGTGTTGTACATGATCGTCGTGCGAATACCTATTCCCTAACAAAGGATGGAGTGCAACATAAGCTAAAGCCGTTGAAGGAGACCGAAGAAAAGGTATGTGGTAATGAAAGAATAACATTTGTTGATGGAAGAAAATTCCTAGATGGTATGAGGCATGAGCATGTGTGTTTTGCTTTATTTCTAAAAGCTGGTAAAGAAGAAGTAGAGAATGTACCTGTAGAGGTTGCAGATTTGTTGAATGAGTTTCAGGATATTGTATCTGATAATGTACTTGATGGATTACCACCGATAAGGAAGATCAGTCATTAGATGGATTTGATTCCAGGAGCCAGTTTTCTAAATAAGGCAGCACATAGAATGACACCAGTAGAAAGTGAAGAGTTGAACAGACAAGTACATGAGTTATTGTAGAAGGGGTTGATTCAAGAGAGTCTAAGTCCGTATGTTGTACCAGTGGTATTTGCACCAAAAAAAAATGAAGAATGGAGGATGTGTATAGATTCTAGAGCAATAAACAAGATCACAATCAAGTATAAGTTTCCATTGCCATGAATGGATGATATTATGGATTGTTTGAGTGGAGCTGTGTATTTTTCAAAGATGGATCTGAAGAGTGGATATCACCAGATTCGGATTAGAGAAGGAGATGAATGGAAGAATACCTTCAAGACAAAGGAAGGACTATATCAGTGGTTATTCATGCCTTTTGGGCTAACCAATGCACCAAGCACTTTCATGTGGCTCATGAATGAGGTTTTGAAAGAATTTCTAGGTAAGTTTGTCATTGTTTACCTAGATGATATTTTTGTTTTTAGCAAGACATTGGAGGAAACATATGATGCATATTCGTATGGTGTTTGAGAAGCTGAGAGATGAGAAATTGTTGATTAATTTGAAGAAGTGTAGTTTTGTGAAGAAAGAGTTAGTGTATTTGGGATTTGTAGTTTCAACAGAAGGTCTAAAACTAGACCTAGAGAAGGTACATGCTATCTTTGAATGGCCTACTCCAAGGAGTGCTACCGAGGTAAGATCTTTTCATTGTCTTGCTAGTTTTTACAAAAAAATTATCAAAAATTTTAGCAGTATTTGTGGTCCCTTGACTGAAACAATGAGAGGGGATAGAAAAGAGTTTAAGTGGACTAATGGGGTAGAAAAGAGTTTTGAATTGTTGAAACAAAAAGTTACAGAACAAATTGTTTTAGCACTTCTAGATTTTAATAAGGTGTTTCAAGTAGACTATGATGCTAGTGGTACTGTAATAGGAGCTGTTATGAGCCAAGAAGGTAAACCTCTTTCTTATTTTAGTGAGAAGTTAAATGATGCCAAGAGAAAATATTCTATTTTTGATCACGAATTTTATGCTATTGTTCAGGCATTGAAGAAGTGGAGACACTATCTACTTCCTAAGGAGTTTGTTTTGTATACTGATCATCAAGCTTTGCAATATTTGAATAGTCAAGAAAAGTTGAATCAAAGACATTTGAAATGGGTTGAGTTTTTGCAGAGTTATACATTTGTTTTGAAACATAAAAGTGAAAAGTCTAATAGGGTTGTAGATGCACTTAGCAAAAGGCAACTATTGCTGACAAAGATGCAGATTAAGGTGGTTGGTTTCAGGGAACTCAAGAATTTGTATTCAGAGGATCCTAATTTTGGTGAAGCTTGGAAAGCTTGTAAAGAACCTGTTTCTCTAGATAGGACAAAATGGATGGATTTTATCATTCAGGATGATATGCTATTCAGAGGGAGTTAGTTGTGCATTCCAAGAAGTTCTATGAGGGAGAATCTCATCAAGGAGAAGCATAGTGGAGGATTGGCTGGACATTTTGGTCGAGATAAAACCCTTTCATTGGTTAGTGAAAATTAGTATTGGCCACAGTTGCAGCAAGATGTCAAGAAGTTTATATAGAGTTGTAGAGTATGTCAGATGGCGAAGGGAGTGAAGAAGAATATAGGGTTGTATCAGCCATTACCTGTACCAGAGAAGCCTTGGGAGGATATTGGTATGGACTTTGTTCTTGGTTTACCAAGGACACATCGGGGACATGATTCAATTTTTGTAGTAGTTGATAGATTTTCAAAGATGACACATTTCATTCCCTGCAAGAAGACTAATGATGTTGTTCATATAGCAGAATTGTTTTTTGGATAAGTAGTGTACATTGTGGAAGAAGTTGAAGATAGATTTAAAGTTTAGTTCATCACATCATCCATAGACTAATGGATAGACAGAGGTGGTGAATAGGAGTTTGAGAAATTTGCTGAGATGTTTGGTTGGAGATAAGCCAACAGGATGCAATTTGATTTTACCATAGGTAGAATTTTCATACAATAATTCTGTCAATAGAAGCACTGGTAAATCACCATTCCAAATTGTATATTGGAGTAGTCCCAGAAATGCATCAGAATTGAGAAAGATAGATAAAGGTGAAATAAGTAGTGCTGAAGCTGAGGATTTTGTAGAACATTTGAAGAACATCCATGAGGAGGTGAGGAAGCATATTACCAAGATGAATGTGTAGTATAAGGCTAAGGCAGATGAGAAAATGAGGCATAAGGAATTTCAGGTTGGAGATGAAGTCATGGTTCATTTGCGGAAGGAGTGATTTTTGGTTGTTACATATAACAAGTTGAAAATGAAGAAGTTTGGGACATGTAAGATACTGAAAAAGCATGATTTAGAAAATGCATATGAGGTAGAATTGCCCATGGAGCTGAATATTTCACCAGTGTTTAACATTTTAGATTTGACATAGTATCATTAGGGAGGTGTTGAAGATGGGTTACAACAGCACAATGGAGTATTCTAGCAACCAATTCAGATATCAAAAAGATTGAAGACATACTGGATAGTCATGTTGGCAAAAGCACAAGGAATAAGACATATGAAGAGTATTTGGTCAAATAGAAATGATGACCTATTGAAGATTCATCATGGCTAACAAAGGAGGAGGTTAACCATGTTGGTTTTCCTCTGCACACCTGAGTCATGACGGGGTCACTTCTCAAATTACCCTAAGTGTCTGATGTAAGAGCATCCTCAGTGTAAGAGCAATCTTGCATCACCCAAAAATATTTCTATTTTTGTATTCAATAAGGGCTATCTTGTGCAAAGTTTCTATTTATGGAAACTTGTTGTTTTTAGTAAGTTGGTCATAAATCTTAGAATGTTTTGATTTTACATGTGGAGGTTCATGTTAGTCATATCAGCCTGCCAGTAAATTTTCATGGCTAGATCAGGACTAGTTTTGAAGATATTGAAGATTTTTAGTATTGGCAGTAGGGTACAGAAACTTTGAACTCAATTTTCAAGGCTTTAGTGGCCTCAGATGAAGTTGAAAATTTGGGTGATAGGCAGTTGTTCAAGTCAAGCTCGTAGAGCACTTGGTGGCTTTTCTGAAATGGGGTTATAATAGTCAATCAGGTTAATTGGTGATGACTTATGGTCTCCGGAAGTCAGGTCACGTGAAATGGTAGAAAAGAATTTTCCTTCAAAATTTTTGTTCGGGTTTCAAAAGATATTTTGAGCCGACTTTGATGTAATAAATTGAAAAATAAAATAATTCTAAGTTTGGTCAGCCCTTAGGGCTAAATTTTTGGAACCTTCTCAGGCAGTGGAAAATGCCTATAGAAAGAAGGCCCGTAGTGTTGTCTAGGGTAGTTCGGGGTATTGATTTGAGGCTTTGTCCTCAGAATATTGTAACGAAATGCCCATGTGGCTTTGCATATTGTAATTCTGAAAGTTTTTAATTCAACATTTGTGGAGATAATAAGAAGCCAATTTTATGCTCTTGCATATTGTTGTTGTTTCTCTGTTTCTATTATGTGTTTGTGGTCTTAAGGGGAGCACCCTTCATCAAGTGGTATCAGAGTGGGAGTTCTTGAGTGTGTAAATAGATTGTCGACTGTGAGGCAATTTGCACCAGGACTGTGGTTAGGGTTTCAGTGCACATCAAGAATATGCTTCCACAAAAGGAACATGGCAGAAGAGCTGGTGTTGTAACACCTGAGGTTAGAGCACTCCAGAGACAAGTACGAGCATTCCAAGAGGAGATTCAAAGATGAATGAATCTTAATGTCAAAGATGAAAGCGAGGATGAAGCCAAAGAAGAAGATCAAGAAGGAGAAGTCGAAGTTGTGAACTAGGAGGAAGAAAAACTTTTTCGGGCCATTTCCAAGATTGAAAAAAGACCTAAAATTGAGGTTCCTGCATTTTCAAGAAATCTTAACCCAGAGGAGTTGATCAATTGGATCAATGAATGTGAAGAATATTTTGAGTATGAAGATATTGAAGATCCTGATAGGGTGAAATTCGCAAAGGCCAGATTGAAATGTCATGCGAAGATTTGGTGGCAAGAGATTCAATTGGAGTGAAATAGAAGAGGGAAAGATAAAACCACAAGATGGGATCAAATAGTGGATAAATTGAAGCGGTAGTTCATTCTTGTTGATTATGAGCTTGACCTACTGAAGAAGATGCAAAGTTTGAAGCAAGCAGGAAGATCTGTTCAGGAGTATACAGAGGAGTTCTATCAAATTCTCATTAGAACAGGTCATGCAAAAGCTAACAAGGAGAAAGTTGCCCGTTACCTTAATGGGTTAAGGCCGAGCATTCAGAAGGAGTTGAATCTAGTTTGAATGAATAGTATTGAAGAGGCATACTAGTTTGCCTTAAAAGTAGAGGAAAAGATGAACAAGAAGTTCAAGAATAGACAAAATGGAAGGGGTAATGGTGGACGATCTGGTGGATGGTCATATGAAGGCTGAAATGAAGATTTGAAAAAGAAGGATGAGGCCAGTAGTAGTCAAAATCAGAGAGGAAATAATTCCAATTCTTTGCAAGATCAAAACAATAGAGATCAGAGAGGAAGAGGAAGAGGACAAGGTTGGGGAAGAGGAGGCTTCCATGGAATATGCTTTCACTATGGAGAAGAAGGTCATAGGGCATTTGAATGTCCTCAACACCAAAGAAGGATAGATAGGAGAAATGAAGGCCGGGCCAGATTGCACATGTAGATGAAGATGCCAGATCATCAAATTCAGAAGATGCTGAAAGAGGAGAAACATTGATTAATAGAAGAGTCCTACTGAGTGGTGAGAATGAACCTGAACAAAGGAGGAGCCTATTTCGCACTAGATGAAAATGTGAGGGAAAATTCTCTGATGTGATTATTGATAGTGGAAGCACTGACAATTTGGTGTCAAAAGAGATGGTGACAAAGTTGAAGCTCAAGAGATAGAAACACCCACATCCATATCTGATTGCCTAAGTGCAGGATGACCACAAGGTCATGGTTAGTGAACAATGCCTAGTAAAGTTCAAGATTGGTGGCACTAATACATTTGGGGGCATTTTGTGATGGCTATGTGTCGCAATTGCGACAGCTATGTGTCGCAATAGAAACACCCATAGACGTCGGTATTTTTTAGTCACAAATTGCGACGTCTATGGGTAGCCGTCGCAATTGCGACACATATCCCGTCGCAATGTGACTAAGATTTGTTAGTGGCATGGGCATTGCCCCCCCGTCGCATGGCTTTGGAGGGCCATCGCAATCGCGATGGGCCTCCCAAGCAATTGCGACGGGCGCCTGCATCGCATTACGATGGGTTGCCGTCACAATTGCGACGCCAGTGGGTGGATTAAAAAAAATAAATTTATTTAATACATTGCTAATGAACCACATTAATTCTTTTTTCTTTCAACAAATGAGGATAGCCACTGTAAAGAAAACATGATAATGTACACTCACTGTAAGGATAGTCACAAATGAGGACATCTCACAGTGATTGTCCCTTGTGTAATTGCCACTTGAATGTATTGCTATTCAGCCACATTAATGCTTTTCTTCTTCAACAAATGAGGATAGTCACTGTAAAGACAACATGATAATGTACACTCACTGTGAGTGTACATTATCATGTTGTCTTTAGAGTGACTATCCTCATTTGTTGAAGAATAAAAGCATTAATGTGGCTGAATAGCAATACATTCAAGTGGCAATTACACTAGGGACAGTCACTGTGAGATGTCCTCATTTGTGACTGTCCTTACAGTGAGTGTACATTATCATGTTGTCTTTACAGTGTCAATATATGCATTATTACTTAAACTGAAGAGTACTCTAAATAATATGTCATTGTGGAGTTCTGATTGCTTCCAATTTGATATACGCTTGTTCTACTTATGTATCCAGCATCATGTAAGAAAAGTTGATGCTTTTAGAATAGATTCATTTAGCCATGAAATGCCTGTGCATGTTACATACAAGATTCCAAGGCCCAAAACTGATTACTCATTATAATTCATGTAGAGAATGATAATCAACCACAACGAGGCATGCGTAGGCGCTGCTTAGATTTTGAGGCATCAGAAGCTCATAGAAGAAACTTGACCAATGGCTCATGGAATGCAACAAACTTATTGCCTAAAACAGGAGCATTGGTAACCACAGATGATGGTTTTGAAAAGAACACTTCACCATCAATGTCACGTGAGGGAACTGCAATTTCTGATGGCAAGCAACTTGTAGTATATAAGAGAGATGCAGGTATAGATGCTGGGAATACATTGCTAATGAACCACATTAATGCTTTTTTCCTTCAACAAATGAGGACAGTCACTATAAAGACAACATGATAATGTACACTCACTGTAAGGATAGTCACAAATGAGGACATCTCACAGTGACTGTCCCTTGTGTAATTACCACTTGAATGTATTGCTATTCAGCCACATTAATGCTTTTCTTCTTCAACAAATGAGGATAGTCACTCTAAAGACAACATGATAATGTACACGGGCTGTAAGTGTACATTATCATGTTGTCTTTACAGTGACTGTCCTCCTTCAAGTGGCAATTACACAAGGGACAGTCACTGTAAAGGCAACATGATAATGTAGAGAAACGTTGTCATTTGTATTTTCAACAGTGCCGAGAGAGATTCCCTCCGTGAAATCACAGCTACAATTTTTGAGTACGTTGGGTTTATTTTTCTTTTGTCATTATTATGTAATCTGGTATTCAGCTGTTAGAGAGCTAAAATACCCAGAAATGAGGACATATCTGTGTTGAATTTATTGTTAGCGGCTTTGGTTATTTAGAAGTTTAATTTTATTTGTTCATCTTTCAAGCACAAACGTTTTGTGGACCGTAACATCTTCATTGTTTCAGGTATGCAATGAAACAGCCGTAACTTGCAACTACCTTCACGGTACTTGTGTACATTATCATGTTGTCTTTACAGTGACTGTCCTCATTCAAGTGGCAATTACACAAGGGACAGTCACTGTGAGATGTCCTCATTTGTGACAAGGACAGTCACACATGAGGACATCTCATAGTGACTGTCCCTTGTGTAATTTCCACTTGAATGTATTGCTATTCAACCACATTTATGGGCCCGTTTGGACCACAGCACATAGTAGCATCTACAGAGCAGAATATCCCAGGTGTAACAAGTTGTAAGAATATACCAAGAGTTCTAAGAAGTTCCCTAGCACATAGTAGCATCTACAGAGAAGAATATACAACATGAGGGCAGCCACTGTAAAGACAACATGATAATGTACACTCATTGTATGTGTACATTATCATGTTGTCTTTACAGTGACTGTCCTCATTCAAGTGGAAATTACACAAGGGACAGTCACTGTGAGATGTCCTCATTTGTGACAAGGACAGTCACACATGAGGACATCTCACAGTGACTGTCCCTTGTGTAATTGCCACTTGAATGTATTGCTATTCAACCACATTTATGGGCCCATTTGGACCGCGGCACATAGTAGCATCTACAGAGAAGAATATCCCAGGTGTAACAAGTTGTAAGAATATACCAACAGTTCTAAGAAGTTCCCTAGCACATAGTAGCATCTACAGAGAAGAATATGGGTCAACGAGGTTGACTTCAAAGCCATGCAATCTAATGGTAATAGTAATATCATAATTTGACATACTATCAGAAATACTTCCTAAATAGACTATTCAATCTTATAAGAGATGGATTCATGAGAACTATTATTTATGAAATATGAGTCAATGACTTTAATTAAAAAAATTACACAATCTAATTTTTGTAAAAATATCAAAATTTGACACATTGAAAATACCTTCCAAAAGTATCATTAATTGATTAATATGAATCACTACTCATGAAATATAATTTTATAAACCTAATCTAAAAACTACACAATAAAAATCTTAATAGCAATATTGTAAGAAACTATTCCCAAAAGCAAGCCTAACAAAATTTGATGAAAATAATTTTTGTTTCACTCAACTTTGACATTCACAACTTCCTCTTTTATTATAATAAGAAAAAAAATGTCTTTTTAGATATACCTCATGAACCATACTCGAATAATCTATCATTTTTCTTCTCAAAAACATATTTGCAGAGCCTGCTTCTTTTACTTGTTTGTACTTTTATCTCTCTGATGGAAAGGGTTCCTTCAGGACACATTTTTCCAAGTTCACTGCTTGAGATATTTGAGGAGGGTTCCCCTGCTTGAGTATCCATCCAACCCATATTCGAGTAGTTCTACAATTGCACAGTCTAAATTAATAATACTGACAATTGAATGACGAATGATGATACATAGAATTGATATAAACTAATCCTAAAAACACTAAAACATTATTAATATATTTATATTTCATAAATAAAATTGATATAAAAGATCTGGAAAGATACATTAAAAAATAGAAAAATAGTAATTTATAATAGAAGGAAACTTAAATTGCTATTTAAAAAAAAAACAAGAGTCTTAAATCTTATCATTTTGTTTCATTATCATCCATAAGTACACACCTCTAGCATAATAATTATATTTTACCACCCATAAAATGAAAAAAAGATTTTCACAAGAGAAATTGAAGCTAGATTATAAAAATGAACCATCTTATTGGAAACTGGAACTGTTATCATACCCAAAAGGACTACAAAATTTCACCTTATCATACCCAGATTGTTGCTTTGCCTAGCGGAGGGAAATTTGATCAGTAAAATTGACACAGAGTATGTTGTCTCCATTGTCATGCTGGATAACAAAAGACCAACTTTAATGGGCATGTACTGTCCCTTGTGTAATTGCCACTTGAATGCATTGCTATTTGATGCAGGGGCATCCCTAATGCAAGCCAAAGACACCATGATTGAAGGAAGTTGCCATGAAGCCAAGGAGTCAAATCCTATCAATTGGAACATAAGATTTTCACCTTGGAGCTTTGAAGGATTGACTGGTGAAAGGTCCTTTTGATTGACAAATCAGAGTTTTTTTGAATGACAAATCAGAGTCTTTTTGAATGACAATAAATTAGAATAGGAGTTTTAGATGTTTTCTTGGTTTGTAATAAATATTAAGGATTGATTTTATCTCCTTATAAACATCCACTTGTTGGACACAAGACCCCTTGGTGACTTATAAACCTTGGGTATCTTTTGAGTCCTTGGATGAAATGAGCATAGTAAGTGTTTATTAGGTATCTTTTAGATGTTGTTAAGAAGTTTGAAGGTCCAAAATAACTTTAATAAGGTTCCTAAAGTTTCACAACACATTTTTAACCTTCTCGGCAAAGTTGTTTGCAAAGTTGTAATGCAACTTTAAAAGTTGCTTAGCAAAGTTGACATTTGTTGGATAAACTATTCTAACCACCTAGATGGTTGATCCAATGTTTGGAGAGCCTATTTTAGGCTTCAAATGGTCAAAGACAGACAGAGAACCAGTATTGTAATCATTTTGCTTTCATAAAAAATAAAAATAACCCTATTTTAGTGCATTTCTGGTGAAAAATGAACTCTGTACGGCTGTACGGATGGTGGTTGGATGATAAAATTTTCCTGGAAGTTGTAATAGTGACATCTGATGCTTTGGAAGTTGGTTTGATTGATTCTCTTTGTTTTATATCTAAGTTATTTCAAATTTTCTATGCATTGTTTACAAACCCTCATTTTCAGGGTTTGACTGATGTAAAGACCTTAACTCACGTTTCAACCATTGGAATTCCTTCTTCCTTGGTGGAATGAGAGTTAAGGATGTATATTTGTATATTCTAAAAGCCCTGACTACTCTGCATCACTATTGAACCACATTAATGCTTTTTTCTTTCAACAAATGAGGACAGTCACTGTAAAGACAACATGATAATGTACACTCACTGTAAGGATAGTCACAAATGAGGAAATCTCAGAGTGATTATCCCTTGTGTAATTGCTACTTGAATACATTGCTATTGAACCACATTAATGCTTTTTTCCTTCAAGTGGCAATTACACAAGGGACAGTCACTGTGAGATGTCCTCATTTGTGACAAGGACAGTCACACATGAGGACATCTCACAGTGACTGTCCCTTATGTAATTGCCACTTGAATGTATTGCTATTCAACCACATTTATGGGCCTGTTTGGACCACGGCACACAATAGCATCTACAGAGAAGAATATCCCAGGTGTAACAAGTTGTAAGAATATACCAAGAGTTCTAAGAAGTTCCCTAGCACATAGTAGCATCTACAGAGAAGAATATACAACATGAGGGCAGCCACTGTAAAGACAACATGATAATGTACACTCATTGTATGTGTACATTATCATGTTGTCTTTACAGTGACTATCCTCATTCAAGTGGCAATTACAGAAGGGACAGTCATTGTGAGATGTCCTCATTTGTGACAAGGATAGTCACACATGAGGACATCTCACAGTGATCGATTGTCCCTTGTGTAATTGCCACTTGAATGTATTGCTATTGAACCACATTAATGCTTTTCTTCTTCAACAAATGAGGATAGTCACTCTAAAGACAACATGATAATGTACACTCACTGTAAGGACAGTCACAAATGAGGACATCTCACAGTGACTGTCCCTTGTGTGATTGCCACTTGAATGTATTGCTATTCAGCCACATTAATGCTTTTCTTCTTCAACAAATGAGGATAGTCACTCTAAAGACAACATGATAATGTACACTCACTGTAAGTGTAAATTATCATGTTGTCTTTACAGTGACTGTCCTCCTTCAAGTGGCAATTACACAAGGGATTTGTATTTTCATTTGTGTTTTCAACAGCGCCGTAACCCTCCACGAAATCACATCGGGATATAAGGGCAAAACAAACAAGAACGTTGTCATTTGTATTTTCAACAGCGCCGAGAGAGATAAACAAACTTAAAACTCAGACTTAAGAAAGATGAAAGCAATGCTTCAAAAGGCCGATGCCCTAAATACGGGAAAACACAATACCACCATTAAACGATGCCCTAGTCACCGTATCAATGTTGCCAGCTCCGTACCAGTATGCTGACTGCTCACTTGCATCCTGTGATAAAGGTAACTTCATTAATCATACTTGAAATGGCAGCATACGAACTAAAGCTGATGAACATTTATAAACTAAAAGTTTAAAACTACAGATTACAAATGTAGTAGTTTCATATGAAAAGAACTTGATGTCTGAAATTTACCATTAGAAGTATCCAAAGGAATACCATAGTACTGTTGAACTTGGAGAATCAGAGATGATCTACATAGCAAGGTTCAACAGCTGTAAGGACTGTTACACCATCTTTAGCATTTGAATACATTTTCTCCTTGGCTTTTGGTGGATCCTCAAAGACCCCCAATGACGTTTTCCCTACAATTATCAATTGTTTGTCAATATGAGATATTAATAAATAAACATTAATCACAATATTAGGCAAACAATGTTCTTGATGTCTGAATCTAAATCACAAAAAGCTCTAATAAAGCAGTTCTCAGTTTCACATTAAACTAAGTTTCAATTTCAAATGGTTATAATAATTTTTGCAAGTTATAAGTAGCTGGTTACAGTATATGACATAAAAAGAAAAAAAATCATTTCTATTCTATTCTTCTTTTTCTCTTTCAACGAAGCTTTTGCACCACACAAATGCATACCAAGAATTTCTCAGGAGGTTTCAAGACCATTGCATACCAAACTTCTTCTCTGTAGATGCTACTGTGTGTTGTGGTCCAAACGGGTCCAAATAGACCTAGTGACTCTAGTAGGTCTCCAAAACCTGTTCTGCAGCAATAACTCTTCAATTTGACAAAGGACCTTATGAACTTATATGTTTTTTGAGTACCCTTTTTGATGTTCTAACAATCCTCCAACTCCCAGACCCTGACTCCACTCCAGCATATCAATGTCCTTATTGAGTCCGCAGACCTAATGCATGCCTTTGGGTGTGGGTTCCAAAACAAGGCATTGAAAATGGATGCATGAAACCAAGATCAGAGTTTGAAGATGTCCACCATGCTCTAAAGATCTAGATTCAACAAGGTTTGAGGTCCTTTACTTGCCGCTACCCTCTGATCTTGCATAATCCATCAACTCCTAGTCAAGAACATTGAGATTCTTGACCTAGGGCTTGCTCTTGAAATTCTTTGGCTTAGTATCCTGTTCCAAAGCTTTTAAAATATGAAAATAAACCCCCTTAACTTGCATTTTACAAAGAACAGAGGATATCCTATGGTTTATTTGCAAGTTAAGGCCATTTGAATGCAATAACCCAAAAAATGAGGGTTTGACAGAACAACAGATAAGAAAAAGGAATAACTTTGATATAAGGTGTCTTGAATCTACCAAATAAAATCTCAAAGCATAAGATATAAATACTCTAACTTCCACACTGGTCTGCCCTCCCTTTCACATCCGTACACTATACAGTGCTTGAAGGAAATGCACAGAAAAGGCTCTGAAATAGTGGCTCTATCTGACAGAGAGTCCATGCTAGGCTTCATGACTAACCTAGAGCACATTCCTTGTTATGGAGGAAGTTTGAATGGTGAAGAACTTATGGAATGGATAGAGGACCTAGATAACCATTTTGACTACAAGTATCGTATTAATAACCATTTTGACTACAAGTATCTTATGGATAGAGGACCTTGATAACCATTTTGACTCATTTAGTATCTTATTGAGCTTCACTTTGTTTTGAGAATATAGTTTAATATTCTCTACTAAATATGGCCAACCACATGAAGGTGGAAGCTCATTTCGCCCCACCCCCCTCCCCCTACCATCACTCTACATTCCCCGTTAACATCTAACATTCATTCATTCTTTCAATTATTAATAAAATGTAACATTCAATCAATATCACATGATAACATTCATTAACACATTAGATTCGTTAACACGCAACATTCATCAATATGAAAATAAACACATAATTCATGAACATTCATTAGCACATAATTAAATTCATTGAGACATAAAATTTAGTCATTATCAATTAAGGTATTTAGATGACAATCATTTCTTTTTTCTCTTTCTAATTTTTTTTTCTATGTAAGCTCTAAGAGGAGCATCAGTGTTATCATCAATACCCCCCTCATCAGTTGTTTTGTTCTCTGTTCTTGATGATCTCAAATTCCTATGCTGCTGCAAAGGGGGGTCCTCTACAATAACAAATAAAAGAGTTAAATTTAAAATATTTAATTATAATTGTTACAAGTATTTAATTATTTTAAAGAACATAACTGTGGCGCTCTTTAATTACCTGATCTGGCCACATCATTTTGTCTAGACTCAACCTCAACATGCTCATGAGCACCGACCCCTCGATCCTCTACAGTTGCTATACAAAATGTTACATTAATCCAAACACCAATTGTAATTACATATAAAAATTTTAATAGAAAATGTATACCTCCACCACTAGGATGCACATCATGGGAACCTTCATTATGCATAGATTGTGTAGAAGGATTGTCAGGCTACATTCCAATATCCTACACATTGTTATCATTGCTTTCTTAAAACAGATATACTCACTTTATATTAGAACTTAACATCAAATAGACTAATTGGTAAAGTATTCAATTTGAAATAAATTTCATTTAGCTTATTTACCTGTGGCTCAGATGCATCATTATTTGAACCTTGCACACTGATTTCAGCTCGTAGCCGTTCAGCCACGGCTCTATAGCCTTGTTGGAAGCCAATTCTCTTGTCCTCTTCTGTGAGGCATCTATTGAACTCTGACCCCTACATTTTTTCTTGGTATGGTGAATTTTACTTGCATTGTTTGATCAAAAAAAATTTCCTTGCAATATATAAAAAAATTGATACAAGTTTTCATTTACTAATACTTACAACTCGTGCTTGAAGTTTGGAAAAACCACCAGAGCCGAGCTTATGTGTCCTGTGCTTTTCTAATCTTGCCTTTGTTGCCTTTGATGTGTCAGGCAATCTATGAAAAGTTTGAAATATGTTAGAGACCAGTACAGGAAAAATTTAGAGGTTAATTAGTACATAATTACATTCTCAAAACTATCACATACCTTGCTCTACTCTCTACTGGCGTAATTCCTTTTTTCATGTCGGCTTTATACTTTCCATCCAAAATCAAACCCTGCCACTTAGCCTCAAGAACACAGGGCGTACGCTCGTGCCTTGGGTTAACCTCTAAATATTTCCTGTACTGGTCCCTAATATACTTCAAACATAAACCAGCTCTTTCAAGGAGCTTGTTTCTCTCGAATGCACGAGGTCCAAAAAGCTGGGTCATACTATGTACAAGATCATCCTTCAACTTTTTATCTTTGTTATTCCACCTTTTAAGTAAAAAAAACCATGTTAGACTCATAAATGAAGAGAAGCTACCTTTAATATAGTTCAAGAAATTGATGAAAAGGAAAACTATTCTAGCAATGATATGAAATCAAAATAGTGGTTTGGGGTTTTAGTTAGGATATGATGTTCCACCATGTATGTATGGTGGGCCCGAATATCCGCAAACACTCATCACCAAGTTTTCACCAAAAAATATCATTCCCTACAAAATAATAATGGGATCATTAGTCGATGAAAAGTGATCAAAAACTAAATTACTATTATATCACTATAGAATAATAATAACTTTAAAGTACCTGGAAGTTTGGATACTTTTAAGGGAATGCCTTCATCGTCGCTGATGATCAATATGCAATCCTTCACCGTTCCCGTACTAGGAACACGGGAACATCCAGGAAATGATGTTGCATCGGGACTTGTTGCATCTCCTATTGCAAAAAATGAAAACCATTATCAAATGCCTCCAAGAAATAATACTTCAAGGGAAATAAATTGGTGCAGAGCACCCATGGCACAAACACAATCAAGGGATCTACATCGTAAACACATAACACTTAAACACATAACAAAAGAGAGAAAAAGAGGGATTTGTGTACCAGTAGATGGTGCAACAGTTGGTGCATTTAGGCTGTGTGTTGTTGACATGGCAGTCGGCAAGACATTTGTGGCTGTCCTAGATGGAGGCGGCATTGTCATATCATCATGGAAAGGAGCTGAAGAATAAAATTGTTAGAGCATGCATAAATATAGAACGCATGGACTAGCATGGACAAGATTGTTAGAGCATTAAAAAAAAAGATTGTTCGAGCATGTATTGTCAATGATTATGATCATTCCTATATATATTCAGTGGAAAACACAAGTGGGGAATGGAACATGTGATCTACTTGAACCACTTGCAATACCGGCCTCATCATGGGAATGGGGTTCAAAATTATGCAAATAACTCTGTAAAGACAATGCATCCATATTTTAATTAATGTCATAAAAGAGCATAACATAAAAACCATTATTGAACTCTTGTAATAATTAAAAATTTCATTAATACTTACTTTAAAGTTTTCAGAAGTGCGCAACAACTCAGCTGCCCTGTCTTTTATTTCCTGAGTCTGAGGATGTATGGATACCAAACGTAGAAGTTATTTCCCAATTTTCTTTAGCAGCTTTTTAATGGAACCGATCGGGTCATCGGTCTCTGCTAAATCAATAAAAAAAGGGTCCACAAGGGGGGACTCCTGAGGGACTGCAGGTTGCTTTCCCTCTCTCCGACCACCGGCCCTCTATGACAACAATAGTATTAGTATTATCAAAATTACTCCAAAATAATGAAGAAAATAACATTAAAAAAAATAACATTTTGCTTCTATCTAGTTTGCACAATTACAATGAGTTTTACCTGCTCATGTGTAGATGAGCTAGGAATATCGTCACCATCACCTTTGGGTGGTTGCTCCATATTGTGCCCCTGTGTCAAAGATCAAGTATAAAAATGTTAGCCAAAAATTTAATAACTAAATGGTATGTTGGATTCATTGATTAGAAGTTGGTTTAATAGTATGTACCACCCCCATGATAGTAGCCTCGTTTGTATCTATGCGGTTCAAATTGTAATCAATAAGCAGCTCTTCCCCTGCACGTATTGATTTTATCACATAGATGAATACACGATTTCTCTCACGCGCCTCAAATATGCAATTGGGTTGCTTTATAGTTGACCCAGGTCGTGTACTATTTATAAAACCCGCAATATTCCCTGTTGCTTTTGGCCTTCCATCAATGTATATAGCCACACTTTTACTTTGATTATTGTCTTGCTGTTGTATATAATTTGCCGAGAGTGCATACCTATGCATACTTTTTTTATATTGAACAATATGCATCCAAATTTTGTAATCGTAACATGGTCCAACATACTCCATCAATTCAAAAACTTTGTTGTAAGACACCTTTATGCCATCCATAGAAAATAGGCCCAAACCATGTAATGATGATGGTGCTATGCGATATATCCTCTCATTAACACAAAAATCAGTGTTTATTGGAGGAAGTTCCTTGGGTACCTAATGTTTCTGTAGATGTTGGTACCTCAAGGGCACCTCGATGTCGCCTTTCATCTCATCATCATAAGAACATGACCCCCCTTGAGCAAGGAAAAATTTCATGTGTTTATTGAATTTCCTTCTAGTCCTTTGACCTCTAGTTAATCTCCCTATTCTAGATAAACTGCATGTCTCACTTTCCTCTTCTATTCCTATATTTCCCTCACTTGAGGAAGACACTTCTGACAAATACCTATTTGCTGGTACCTACAAATGGGAGAGATCTTAGAAGACATCAATCTTACTATTGATAAGTGTATTAAATAGACTTTCTATAAGGTGTATTGACTTATACCTGTCGATCCATGAGACTGTGCGGGATGCTCTTGAAAGGGGTTCAATTTCCTGCAAATGTAATTCAATTATCGTGAGCATAATCACATCATAATCATAATCACATCCATCATAAGCATCACATAAAAATTAAAAACATTAAAACGTACACATTATAACACTTAAATCAGGCTCACATTAATATGTGTTTTAAATAGTTTTATTTAATTAATTTAGATTAATAGTTAATTTAGATTAGTAGTATTCTATTTGTAGTTGAAACTTGTAGCTTTTAAATAGATAATGAATAAACTATGTAACCATTTAAGACAAATATATTTCTATCAAGAAATGAATATTAAATACATTAAGGATTGATGGCATACCTTTAAATTTCATCATCATCATCCTCATCATCATCATCATCATCATCATCATCATCCTCATCATCATCGTCATCATCATCATCGTCGTCGTTGTCATTGTTGTCATTGTCGTCATCATCAACATCATCATCATCAACATCAACATCATCTTCATCATCATCATCAGTAGCAACATCATCGTCATCATCTTCTTCTTCTTCATGAAAATTTGTCTCAGGAACATCATCCAATAATTGTCGATCATGATCATCATCTACATCATCTTCTACTTCTTTGGTATCTTCTTCTTCCATCGCATTATACTTTATCGGCCGTCCTCTCGGTTCATGTCTAACAACAAATGACCAACCCGGTTTATGTGAAACCTCTGAGTAAAATACCTGCTCACATTGGCTTGGAAGAACATAGGGCTCATCCCCAACTGGCTCAAACGACCTTGTATTAACCATTGTAAATCCATTATCATGTTCAATAACAGTTCTATTAGGATCATTTGGATTAAGTCGTAGCCTGTACCATTTGACAACGAAGAGTACTAATTTGAAGGAACTAAAGTCGCACTCAAGTATATCATCCAAAATGCCATAGTATTGAGTTTTAGACTCTTGAGGATCTAAGTCATTTCTAGATGAAATATTAGTCACTTGAAAGACTGCAGTTATTCCAGAATCACAAGTTTTCTTCGTGTTATCCAACACTTTGACGTGAAATTTTTGACCATTACAGAACATACCCTTGTGGTGTTTAACCTGCAATAATATGTGAAACATGTCAAAATTATTATATCGTGAGTTGATAAACATACAGGTGATTAATAATTTTGTACGTACCTGGAAATCTCTTAAACCATATGCTAAATCTATTTCCCTTTGCGTAACATTAGAATCTCCATTACGATGAGCTTCTTTAACCAATGAAGATACACCTTCCCATGTTAATGTGTGACCAGAATGTTGACATCGTTCAATCCATACCATCATCCAATCAAGATTGTTTGCAATATACAAATGTAGTGCATCCCACTCTCGAGCAACTGTACAAAAAAAAAATAGACGACTTACAACCGATTTATTTTGAAGATTAAGAAATAATTTATTACAATAACATCTTATAATTTATTACCTGTCACTTTCCTCAATCTACCTTTCCCCATCAAGTACTCCCCTTTGAATTTTTTAAAAGGGTCGAGATCCCAAATGCGATCTACATGGATATTTGAAGCAAACTTAGGAAGATATTCAGTAATGTACACCATAGTTTGGTATACCATGTATCCCTCTACCATAGAACCCTCAGGATGTGCTCTTTGTCGAACCAAAGCCTTCAAAGATTTCAAGTTCCTCTCAACCATCCACATTGACCTAGTGTGTGCAGGTCCACACAATTCAATCTCCTCAACTTGGTGTATGAGGTAGTGTTCTTGTGCATTGAAAAAAGTTGGAGGTAGAAACTTTTGCATTTCACACAATAAATGAGGAATTCTTCTCTTCCAATAGTTTATATCTTCTTTATGGATTTCTTTAGATGACAACCACCTACATTAAGAGATTCAAGTCACAAAAACTATATAAATACGAGACTTTACAAAATAATATACAATAGATTACATAGCAAGAAAAATAAATCATGAATATAATAAATATATACAACAAATTGAACAGATATTACTGCTTACCTCATGTATTTTCCAAGATCATATATCACTTGTTTGATGTTATTGTTGAAGTCCTCTGGGAGAGATAGAGGTAGCACGTACTGCAGTAATTATAAACCAATCATTTCATTATTTTGTAACATAACATAATGAATAGTACACGTAGTTTATGAATATATTGTAAATACAGAAGAACATAACTTACCTTGATGAAAGTATGCCAATCATGCATTTTGAGCCCTGGCCCAAATTCACTTTTCTTTGATATGAGATTGCTTATGTTCCCAGCAAATCCTGTGGGAAATTGAATTTTTCGTATGACTTCTTTTATGGCATCACTTTGCTGCTCCGTTAATAACCAAGGAAGGGCACTTATATTAATCTGATCTCTATTGCTATTTGAGTGAATGAAATTCTTCAGTGCATGATTGGATTCATGAATGTCATTACAAATTTTGACAATTTTTTCTTTGTCACGCCTTCCATCCAGTATTTTCCACAATGTCTCTGTTATATTCTTTCCAACATGCATAAGATCAAACAAATGCACAATTTGTAGGTCCTTGTAGTAGGGAAACCTACTAAATTGTCTGGGATAGCTTTTTAGTCCCTTTGGAAGGTTGTCAGTAGTGCCTTGACGACCTTCACGATCATCAATTACATAATTAGTAAACAAAAATCACAATAGAAATATATAAATTACAAACATAAACCATTAAGTGGAACAACATTACCTCGACGATTAATTCTATTATATTCCAACTTCCATAGGCAAGGTGTCATTCTTCGTGGCTTTGATGTAGTCTCTTCTTTCCCATTGAAAAGATGTTTTTCCATACTTCGATACTTATGATTCCTGTGGAGGAAGTGTCTGTACTCATCAAACACATTCTTTCCTAAACTTTTTGAATGACGAGATTTCATCTTTGGACCACAAACTGGACATGCAAATTTTCCCTTTGTTTGAAGACCTACAAGATAATGATATAATTGGATTATTAAATATGTTGATTTTTATAATTAGAATTATCATGCGCAACTTGAATTCACTATAACATACCACAAAAATGTGTTAGCCCTGGGGCATCATGTATTGTCCATACAAGTATTGCATGGAATTGAAATTGTCTTTGTCCTATTGGTCTAGACACGTCATACATAGTGACACCGTTCCATAACTCCACCAACTCGTCAATAAGAGGCTCAATATGTACATTCATATCTTTAACTTGATATTTACCTACTTGAATGAACAGTAACATTACATAATTATTGTGACCATTTTACTGTAAGATTTGTAAGTACATGTAAATTAATAACTATCAAATGATAAAATACTTAGAACAATCATTGCCAACATAATGTGCTCCCTCTTTATTGACATCCACGGAGGAATGTTATTGTTGATAACAAAAATAGGCCACACCGAGCAAATAGATCTCATCTCTCCAAATGGATTGACACCATCCGCTGCCAATGAAAGCCTGAGATTACAAGGTTCTTCTTTGAAGTGTTGCCACTTTTCCTCTATGTGCATAAATGCCGAACCGTCCGCAGGGATTCGAATAATGTCATCTCGACTTCTATTGCATGCATGGTAATCCATAAATTGTGCCAAGCTAGTACACCTGAATAATTGTCGCATCCGTGGAATAATGGGGATGTAACGAAGAACCTTGTGAGGCACCTTTTTTGTTATTTGATCTATTCGATATCTACTCGTATGACATATAGGGCATTGTGTTGCAAATTCATGTTCTTTATAATATATAATATGATCATTGGGACAAGCATGTATTGCTTGATACTCCATTCCAATATCTTTCATAATAGCAGATAATTCTCGATATGAGTGAGGTAGAATATTTGATGGTGGTAACAAAAACTCGCCTATCAATCTACAGAAAAAAATATAAGTTGTTAATATAAACAATATTAGTGGTACATTATTCACCCTTTGTTAACTATAAAGACATATATGACATACCTTAACATATGTGACATTGTTATGTTGGATAAACCATTCATAACCTTCAAGTTCAGCAACAACAATACAGCAGAGAGAAGAGTTGTTTGGGAGTCTTTGTATAGGGGCTCGTATGCCTTCTCAAGTAGAGGTACATCGAGGCTATCATCATCATCATGATCAGATCCGCTTGGACTAAATGTGTCATGGATCAATGTATTTATACCATCATCTTCAATTGTGTTTTTTGGTGCATGATCATCATCTTCCATGGGATCATTATCTTCACCTTGGATATTCGCACCCCCATGTTCCTCCATATCATGTACTTCCCTGGGGAGATCAACCTATATAAAATTGATTAACATAAATAAACCATGATCTTCAACTCATCATCAAGTGATTTCATATGTATATAAATTGTTAAAATGATATAATGAACAACTTACCAGTGGATGATAGTCATGCCCCCCTTCAATGTGACCATTCTCCCTACAATGTCTCTTAACTGTTTTGATTAGCAATCTTCTACGGTTTAAGCCCTTACCAATTTTGCAGGGACAATAACATTTTCCATCACCTTTTCTTTTCAAGTTAGACCACAATCTAGCGATTGTCTCCCTATTTTGTTCTTCAATTATATTATCTGACATGATCGTTCTTCGCAGGAAGCAAAAATTGGGCTATGAAAACTTCGGTCTACAACTTTCAGTGACTAAGCAAAATTGTCAAAAGTACACAAATCTTCTTAGATCTAGTTAAATCCTTTAATATTTTAAAAGTCTAGTTAAAATATACATTAGATTAAAAAATATACAATTTTCATGCCTGAGCGCGCGGCTACGACTAGTGCAATGGTCTTCTTGCTTAGCTCTAGAAGCTCTCTAGCAATCAAAACATATAAGCTACAAGGCCTAATAGCAATTTCAAAACATATAAGCTACAAGGCAAGACATATTACATGACATGGAAAAAGGATTAAAATATACATTAGATTAAAATATATACAATTTTCAAACCTGAGCGTGTGGCTATAACTCATGCAATGGTCTTCTTGCTTAGCTCTAGAAGCTCTCCAGCAATCAAAACATATAAGCTATTAGAATTCATTAACTTTCTGTAATTGGAAAACTCTATTTGATATTAGACCATAAACTACTACTATTCTCTCCATAAGAACTAAGTACAAAATTCTTTCAAGTTCACATCCATGATTCCCTTTAGATTAAAATATACAGCAAAAATAAGCTAAAAGTCTAGTTAAAATATACATTAGATTAAAAAATATATAATTTTCAAACCTGAGCGCGCGGCTATAACTCGTGCAATGGTCTTCTTGCTTAGCTTTAGAAGCTCTCCAGCAATCAAAACATATAAGCTACAAGGCCTAATAGCAATTTCAAAACAAGGGTCATCAAAAGAACCAAAAACAATGTGTGCAAACAATACCTTGTGAAGTGGTATAGACAATTAGAAGATGCTACTATGTGCTAGGGAACTTCTTAGAACTGTTGGTATATTCTTACAACTTGTTACACCTGGGATATTCTTCTCTGTAGATGCTACTATGTGCCATGGTCCAAATGGGCCCATAAATGTGGTTGAATAGCAATACATTCAAGTGGCTTACACAAGGGACAGTCACTGTGAGATATCCTCATGTGTGACTGTCCTTGTCACAAATGAGGACATCTCACAGTGACTGTCCCTTGTGTAATTTCCACTTGAATGAGGTTAGTCACTATAAAGACAACATGATAATGTACACATAAAATGAGTGTACATTATCATGTTGTCTTTACAGTGGCTGCCCTCATGTTGTATATTCTTCTCTGTAGATGCTACTACGTGCTAGGGAACTTCTTAGAACTGTTGGTATATTCTTACAACTTGTTACACCTGGATATTCTTCTCTGTAGATGCTACTATGTGTCATGGTCCAAACGGGCCCATAAATGTGGTTGAATAGCAATACATTCAAGTGGAAATTACACAAGGGACAGTCACTGTGAGATGTCCTCATGTGTGACTGTCCTTGTCACAAATGAGGACATCTCACAGTGACTGTCCCTTGTGTAATTAAGTATTGTGGGGAAGCATTCTAAATAACCAAAGCTGCTAACAATAAATTCAACACAGATATGTCCTCATTTCTAGGTATTTTAGCTCTCTAACAGCTGAATACCAGATTAAATAATAATGACAAAAGAAAAATAAACCCAACGTACTCAGAAATTATAGCTATGATTTTGCGGAGGGAATCTCTCTCGGGGCTGTTGAAAACACAAATGACAACCTACTTGATTTCATGGAGGGAATCTCTCTCGGTGCTGTTCAAAACACAAATGACAACCCGTTTTGTTCAAAACACAAATGATAACCCGCTTGATTTCGCGGAGGGAATCTCTCTCGGCGCTGTTGAAAACACAAATGACAACGTTCCTTTTTTTTTTTGCACTTATATCCCGACCAAAATAAGGTCCATTTGTAATACAACATGATAATGTACACTTACAGTGAGTGTACATTATCATGTTGTCCTTAGAGTGACTATCCTCATTTGTTGAAGAAGAAAAGCATTAATGTGGCTGAATAGCAATACATTCAAGTGGCAATTACACAAGGGACAGTCACTATGAGATGTCCTCATTTGTGACTGTCCTTACAGTGAGTGTACATTATCATGGTGTCTTTAGAGTGACTGTCCTCATTTGTTGAAGAAGAAAAGCATTAATGTGGTTCAATAGCAATACATTCAAGTGGCAATTACACAAGGGACAATCACTGTGAGATGTCCTCATGTGTGACTGTCCTTGTCACAAATGAGGACATCTCACAATGACTGTCCCTTGTGTAATTCAAGTGGCAATTACACAAGGGACAGTCACTGTGAGATGTCCTCATTTGTGACTGTCCTTACAATGAGTGTACATTATCATGTTGTCTTTAGAGTGACTGTCCTCATTTGTTGAAGAAGAAAAACATTAATGTGGTTCAATAGCAATACATTCAAGTGGCAATTACACAAGGGACAATGTCATGAGCCGTGACATATTGAACTTAGTATAATAATAAAATGATTAGATGATATATAATAATCTATTATTAACGGTATATAACAATAATATATAATTATTATCAAAAGATAATAATAATATATAGTTAGCATAATAAGTAATATGTTAATTAAATAATATTAAAATATTAATAAATAATATAATTATGATTATAATTATAATATAAATTAATAATAAATAATTATTAATAAATTATATATATTATATTATAATAATATATTAAGTAATAATATTAAATCAATTATTGATATAATAATTTTAATATATAAATAATATTAATAAACCTCTCAATATAAAATAATATGTTATCACTATAATAATATTTATTATAATATTATTAATATTACTAACATCATTAATTATAATATTTAATAATAATAATAACATTAATAATAATAATAATAATAATAACGTTTAAAGCAATATCGAATATCTGTAATCGATATACATCTACATTAAACATCTGCATTATCTATCACGATGAGGAATGAAGAAGTGATACAACAATCACTAGTCATTACACATCGATACCATGAGAGGATGATTAATGAACCAAATACTATGAAGTCAAGATCAACATGATATGAATAAGGGATAGGTCGCTATGTGTTTCAGAAGATGTATTGATAAGCAAGAAGGATAACCATTCATATATTATAAATAATCATTAATTGCACAAGTTTAGACAATGACATATCCGATAAAGCAATATCAAACATGAAGACCCGCTAGCAAATATGCACCATCACTTCCTATGTTATCATGACAATAACATAAACTAGATTGAATTCTACTATCTATATCAATAGACACCACATAGGAGGATATTGACTAAAGGATTGAAAGATTATCGATTGTCTGAGATAAACCACATCTTGTAGAAACACAAAAGCATCAGTGATTATATCACAAGCTATTGATGAATGAGGCATCAGTCATGGATAATAAGTACAACGTATCCTTAAGTATTAACAGGAATGGAAGTCAATTTGAAGATCAAACTCCATTACCAGCAATCAACCAATAAATGGACAATTATCAGAAAATGATATCGACTTATATCAGAGTAGAAAGATTGGATATCATCATAACAATATGGGATAAGGCAAGAGTTAATATCGATTGACTAAATACTAATGATAGTTAGACCAAATTAATACAAACACAATGGATGTTAACTACTGGTTGCACTACCAATTAGGGAAGATTACCTTCATAAAAAGATTTGATATTGAGTCAATCTGGGAGTTATCTATGATCAGAAAATAATGAAATAATATTATGTGAACTGTCGGATTATGGAAAGGTGTGATTAACAAAGGGACATGGAGGAAGAAACAAGACACGTCTCATTCATAGCATCTCTTCATTTGTTAAAGACAATATAAGAATGCATTCTCGTCAGTCACTCAAGGCATCATTAGAACTTTATTTACTTATCCATATTTGGATATACTCAATAGAGCATCTGCCTTTGGCAGTTTGGTTTCAAGTTTATCATTGCAGATCAGAGACAACACCATGATTGCACAGATAGAAAGGATAGTCAGAAACAACATTAATATTTGAAGTTGCAAGCATATAATTCAGAATCTGAAATAGCAACATATCACTCATAGCGATATTACACATTTGCATAATTACATCATCATATCAGACACAACAAATGCATTGCTGTAAGAAATACTTATTGATTGTATATCGATATTGTTTATATCAGACATACCATCATTATACTATCACTATAAGTGATAGGAAACATCATATTCATAGCATATTTCATATCATTATATCCGACAGTGCTATTAAACATATTGGTATCAATATCATCTTGCACACATATTGTGATTGAATCTGAAATAGCGGTTGATATCTTAAGTAACCTCCATTACTTAGTTTAATTGTAAGTATCTGATAGAGTAAGTCTGAGAAGTGGAGTAATTGTTCCTATTTTCCAAGTTAGCCAAAAAGGGGACATTACAGACAATCACTGTGAGATGTCCTCATGTGTGACTGTCCTTGTCACAAATGAGGACATCTCACAATGACTGTCCCTTGTGTAATTCAAGCGGCAATTACACAAGGGATAGTCACTATGAGATGTCCTCATTTCTGACTGTCCTTACAGTGAGTGTACATTATCATGTTGTCTTTAGAGTGACTATCCTCATTTGTTGAAGAAGAAAAGCATTAATGTGGTTCAATAGCAATACATTCAAGTGAAAATTACACAAGGGACAATCACTGTGAGATGTCCTCATGTGTGACTATCCTTGTCACAAATGAGGACATCTCACAATGATTGTCCCTTATGTAATTCAAGTGGAAATTACACAAGGGACAGTCACTGTGAGATGTCCTCATTTGTGACTGTCCTTACAGTGAGTGTACATTATCATGGTGTCTTTAGAGTGATTGTCCTCATTTGTTGAAGAAGAAAAGCATTAATGTGGTTCAATAGCAATACATTCAAGTGGAAATTACACAAGGGACAATCACTGTGAGATGTCCTCATGTGTGACTGTCCTTGTCACAAATGAGGACATCTCACAATGACTGTCCCTTGTGTAATTCAAGTAGCAATTACACAAGGGATAGTCACTGTGAGATGTCCTCATTTGTGACTATCCTTACAGTGAGTGTACATTATCATGTTGTCTTTAGAGTGACTGTCCTCATTTTTTGAAGAAGAAAAGCATTAATGTGGTTCAATAGCAATACATTCAAGCGACAATTACACAAGGGACATTCACTGTGAGATGTCCTCATTTGTGACTGTCCTTACAGTGAGTGTACATTATCATGTTGTCTTTAGAGTGACTGTCCTCATTTGTTGAAGAAGAAAAACATTAATGTGGTTCAATAGCAATACATTCAAGTGGCAATTACACAAGGGACAATCGATCACTGTGAGATGTCCTCATGTGTGACCTTTGTGAAGGCAAGTGCCAATTTGTACCCAAATTACCAATATTGTGGCAAAAGTGGGAATGAAGAATTTAGGGGTCAAATTGGGCAAAGAAGTGTAGAAGTGGCCTATGTGAGGTCTAAATAGCCTAACTAAGTCATGGTTAGGGTCTTATGGTGTTTGAACAATAAGTTTTGAACCAAAATCCCAAAGGTTGTAACAAGTTGTCAATGTTGTCATTCACAACATTGACAACATTTGTGCAAGGGAGCATTTTCGAGTAAGATGGTTATGTAACTATATGAAACCATTGAATTAGGCATCAGATCAACTATAAGAGGCCTCTATCGATCTGTGCAAAAGGTTGGGGGGAAAAACATTTGGAATTAAGAAGATTTGTAGAGTAACACGGTTTTAGTGAATTCTTGAGTTTTTTTGTTTCTTTGTTTTCAGTTGATTAATGGATTAGATAGCTTGCAATGTCTATTGGAAAAGTTAGTACAAGTTGTTTTTTAATTCTGTGTTGTGTTTTTTTTGAGTTTTGAAGCATTCCAACTAGTTTGTTAATTCTTTTGTTAAGTACCCTATCATTGGTTTGAACCAGGCAGGTTGAACAAATGGAGTCTTAGCTCATCATTCCATTGTCAATTTTGTACGGGCTCTTGGAATGGGTGAGGAGACTCCATGTACTATATGTTTGGAAGGAGGGGCCCTGGGAAGCTCATTTTCTATGTTTGCAATGATGTCCTAGGTGAGTCAGTTGAGCACAGTTAGGGATGACAAATCATTACAAGAAGATTACAACAAGTTGAATGCATTGGTTGCTTCAACTAAAATCTCATGGAGAGGTAGACACACATCTAAAGAAGCCCCAAGTCAAATTAGAAGATGGGGTGAGTTTCTTTGGCTGCTAAGAAAACAAACTCTTAGTCAGACTATCCAAGTTGTGTCAAAATACTTGTTTTCAGGCATGGCTGTAGCAGTTGGTGTACAAAAAATCTAGGAGGAGAAGACCTTAGATATCTTGGAGTTCTCAATAAAGGGCATCTGAATCCTAAGCCCTTTAGGTGTCTTAATATAAACAAAAAGGCTTGACAAAGGCCTAATTGCTAGCAGCCTATTTTTGGGTGCAATTGGCATGGTTTGATGAACCGGATTGAAGTACTGATGAAAAGTATAGGTGAAGGAGTAATATTGAAACCAATAGAGGTCCTAGTGGCCAGCCTCTCCATGGAGTAAAGTTCTAGTTGAATGTGTTTCAATTTGTGAAGACAAGACTAGGAGTGTCCTAGTAGCTAGATTGGTATTGAGCAGAGTTCATTGTATTTCTTGTTGGTGTGCACTAGTTGAAGGAGTGGGATCTTGGGTAGAGATACCTAAAGAGTGTAGGGATAGTTAAGTACCCTATCAAGTCAAAACATTGGCCTAAAGAGACCCTAGTGAAGGATAGGGAGTGAGCAAGACAAAGTGTTACATCAATTAACAAGATCATTTTTTGGTAATTGTGTACATTATCATGTTGTCTTTAGAGTGACTGTCCTCATTTGTTGAAGAAGAAAAGCATTAATGTGGTTCAATAGCAATACATTCAAGTGGAAATTACACAAGGGAATATCACTATGAGATGTCCTAAGTGTGACTGTCCTTGTCACAAATGAGGACATCTCACAGTGACTGTCCCTTGTGTAATTGCCACTTGAATGAGGACAGTCACTGTAAAGACAACATGATAATGTACACAAGTACCGTGAAGGTAGTCGCAAGTTAGGGCTGTTTCATTGCATACCCGAAACAATGAAGACATTACAGTCCACAAAACGTTTGTGCTTGAAAGATGAACAAATAAAATTAAACTTCTAAATAACCAAAGCCGCTAACAATAAATTCAACACAGATATGTCCTCATTTCTGGGTATTTTAGCTCTCTAACAGCTGAATACCAGATTACATAATAATGACAAAAGAAAAATAAACCCAACGTACTCAGAAATTGTAGCTGTGATTTCGCGGAGGGAATCTCTCTCGGCGCTGTTGAAAACACAAATGACAACGTTCTTGTTTTTTTTGCCCTTATATCCCAATGTGATTTCGCGGAGGGTTACGGTGCTGTTGAAAACACAAATGACAACGTTCCTTTTTTTTTTTGCCCTTATATCCCGACAACATCGCAATTGCAAGTTAGGGCTGTTTCACTGCATACCCAAAACAATGAAGATGTTACGGTCCACAAAATGTTTGTGCTTGAAAGATGAACAAATAAAATTAAACTTATAAATAACCAAAGCCACTAACAATAAATTCAACATAGATATGTCCTCATTTCTGGGTATTTTATCTCTCTAACAGCTGAATACCAGATTACATAATAATGACAAAAGAAAAATAAACCCAACGTACTTAGAAATTGTAGCTGTGATTTCGCGGAGGGTTACGACGCTGTTGAAAACACAAATGACAACGTTCTTGTTTTTTTTGCCCTTATATCCCGATGTGATTTCGCGGAGGGTTACGGTGCTGTTGAAAACACAAATGACAACGTTCTTATTTTTTTTGCCCTTATATCCTGATGTGATTTTGCGGAGGGTTACGGCGCTGTTGAAAACACAAATGACAACGTTCCTTTTTAATTTTACGCTTATATCCTGACAACGTCGCAATTGCGACAGTGCCAAATGTATTGTCGTCGCAAATTGCGACGGTGTCGGGCTATATTTGAAAAAAAAAGGCCAAAACCGCATGACATTTGCCTACCGTCTCAAATTGCCGTCGCAATTTCACCCCAAATGTATTAGTGTGGGTACCAAGATGAGGTACTATGTGATATCATATCTATGGATGCATGTCATATGTTGTTAGGTAGATCATGGTAGTTTGACAGATGTATTGTACACGATGGTCATGCGAATACCTATTCCCTAACAAAGGATGGAGTGCGACGTAATCTAAAGCCATTGAAGGAGACTGAAGAAAAGGTATGTGGTAATGAGAGAATAACATTTGTTGATGGAAGAAAATTCCTAGATGGTATGAGGCATGAGCATGTGTGTTTTGCTTTAATTCCAAAAGCTAGTAAAGAAGAAGTAGAGGATGTACCTGTAGAGGTTGTAGATTTGTTGAATGAGTTTCAGGATATTGTATTTTATAATGTACCTAATGGATTACCACTGGTAAGGAAGATCAGTCATCAGATGGATTTGATTCTAGGAGCTAGTTTTTCAAACAAGGTAGCACATAGAATGACACCAATAGAAAGTGAAGAGTTGAATAGACAAGTACATGAGTTATTGCAGAAGGGGTTGATTCAAAAGAGTCTAAGTCCTTGTGTTATACTAGTGGTATTAGCACCAAAGAAGAATGGAAAATGGAGGATGTGAATAGATTCTAGAGTAATAAATAAGATCACAATCAAGTATAGGTTTCCATTGCCATGAATGGATGATATTATGGATTGTTTGAGTGGAGCTGTGTATTTTTCAAAGATAGATCTGAAGAGTGGATATCACCAGATTCAGATCAAAGAAGGAGATGAATGGAAGACTGCCTTCAAGATAAAGGAAGGACTATATCAGTGGTTAGTCATGCCTTTTGGGCTAACCAATGCATCAAGCACTTTCATGCGGCTCATGAATGAGGTTCTGAAAGAATTTCTAGGTAAGTTTGTCTTTGTTTACCTAGATGATATTTTGATCTTTAGCAAGACATTGGAGGAACATGTGATGCATGTTCATATGGTGTTTGAGAAGCTGAGAGATGAGAAATTGTTGATGAATTTTAAGAAAAGTAGTTTTGTGAAGAAAGAGTTAGTGTATTTGAGATTTGTAGTTTCAACAGAAGGTCTAAAAATGGACCCAGAGAAGGTACATGCTATCCTTGAATGGCCTACTCCAAGGAGTGCTATCGAGGTAAGATCTTTTAATGGTATAGCTAGTTTTTACAGAAATTTTATCAGAAATTTTAGCAGTATTTGAGGTCCCTTAATTGAAACAATGAGAGAAGATAGAAAAATTTTTAAGTGGACTAATGCGGCAGAAAAGAGTTTTTAATTGTTGAAACAAAAAGTTACAGAACAACCTGTTTTAGCACTTCCAAATTTTAATAAGTTGTTTCAAGTAGACTGTGATGCTAGTGGTACTGCAATAGGAGCTGTTATGAGCCAAGAAGGTAAACCTCTTGCTTATTTGAGTGAGAAGTTAAATGATGCTAAGAGAAAATATTCTGTTTATGATCAAAAAGTTTATGCTATAGTTCAGGCATTGAAGAAGTGGAAACACTATCTGCTTCCTAAGGAGTTTGTTTTGTATACTGATCATCAAGCTTTGCAATATTTGAATAGTCAAGGAAAGTTGAATCAAAGGCATTTGAAATGGGTTGAGTTTTTATAGAGTTGTACATTTGTTTTAAAACATAGAAATGGAAAGTCTAATAAGGTTGTAGATGTGCTTAGCAGAAGGCAACTATTGCTGACAGAGATGCAAAGTGAGGTGGTTGGGTTCAGGGAACTCAAGAATTTGTATCCAGAGGATCTTGATTTTGGTGAAGCTTGGAAAGCTTGTAAAGAACCTATTACTCTAGACAGGATGAAATGGCTGGATTTTATCATTCAGGATGATATGCTATTTAGAGGGAGTCAGTTGTGCATTGCAAGAAGTTCTATGAGGGAGATTCTCATCAAGGAGAAGCATAGCGGAGGATTGGCTAGACATTTTGGTCGAGATAAAACCTTTTCATTGGTTAGTGAAAATTATTATTGGCCACAGTTGCAGAAAGATGTCAAGAAGTTTGTACAAAGTTGGAGAGTATGTCAGATGGCGAAGGGAGTGAAGCAGAAGATAGGGTTGTATCAGCCATTACCTGTACCAAAGAAGCCTTGGGAGGATATCGGTATGGACTTTGTTCTCGGTTTACCAAGGACATAGCGGGGACATGATTCAATTTTTGTAGTAGTTGATAGATTTTCAAGGATGACACATTTCATTTCCTGCTAGAAGACTAATGATGTTGTTCATATAACATAATTATTTTTTGGAGAAGTAGTGAGACTACATGGTTTTCCAAAGACCATAGTTTCAGATAGAGACACTAAGTTCATTGGATATTTCTGACATACATTGTGGAAGAAGTTGAAGATAGATTTGAAGTTCAGTTCATCACATCATCCATAGATTGATGGACAGACAGAGGTGGTGAATAGGAGTTTGGAAAATTTGCTAAGATGTTTGGTTGGAGATAAACCAACAGGATGGGATTTGATTTTACCATAGGTAGAATTTGCATACAATAATTCAGTCAATAGGAGTACTGGTAAATCACAATTCCAAATTGTATATGGGAGTAGTCCCAAAAATGCATCAAAATTGAGAAAGATAGATAAAGGAGAAATAAGTAGTGCTGAAACTAAATATTTTGCAGAACATTTGAAGAAAATCTATGAGGAGGTGAGGAAGCATATTACCAAGATGAATGCGTAGTATAAGGCTAAGGTAGATGAGAAAAGGAGGCATAAAAAATTTTAGGTTGGAGATGAAGTCATGGTTCATTTGTGGAAGGAGTGATTTCTGGTTGGTACATATAACAAGTTGAAAATGAAGAAGTTTGGGTCATGTAATATACTGAAGAAGCATGATTCAAGAAATGCATATGAGGTAGAATTGCCTACGGAGCTGAATATTTCACCAGTGTTTAACATTTCAAATTTGACAGAGTATCATGAGGGAGGTGTTGAAGATGAGGTTACAGCAACCCAGTGGAGTATTTCAGTAACCAGTTCAGATATCAAGAAAATTGAAGACATACTTGATAGTTGTGTTGTTAGAAGCACAAGGAACAGGACATATGAAGAGTATTTGGTCAAATGGAAAGGATGACTTGTTGAAGATTCATCATGGCTAACAAAGGAGGAGGTTAACTGTCTTGGTTTTCCTCTGCAAACCTGAGTCATGAGGGGGTCACTTCTCAAATTACACTAGGTGTTTGATATAGGAGCATCCTGGGTGTAAGAGCAATCTTGCATCAGCTAAAAATATTTCTATTTTTGTATTCAATAAGGGCTATCTTGTGCAAAGATACTATTTATGGAAACTTGCTATTTTTAGTAAGTTGGTCATAAATCTCAGAATGTTCTAATTTTACATGTGGAGGTTCATCTCAGTCATATCAGCCTTCCAATAAAGTTTCATGGCTATATCAGGCCTAGTTTTGAAGATATTGAAGATTTTCGGTATTGGCAGAAGGGTACAAAAACTTTGAACTTAGTTTTGAAGGCTTTAGAGGCCTCAGATGAGGTTGAAAATTTGGATGATAGGTGCTTGCACAAGTCAAGCCTATAGAGCACTTCGTGGCCTTTCCAAAATGGGGTTATAATAGTCAATCGGGTCAACTGGTGATGACTTATGGTCTCCGAAAGTTGGGTCACCTGAAATGGCAGAAAATAATTTTCCTTCAAAAATTTTTTTCATGTTTCAAAAGTTATTTTGAGTCGACTTTGATGTAATAAATTGAAAAATAAAATAATTCTAAGTTTGGTTGGCCCTTAGGGCTAAATTTCTAGAACCTTCTCGGGTGGTGGAAAATGCCTATATAAAGAATGCCCGTAGTGTTCTCTAGGGCAGTTTTGTGTATTGATTTGAGGCTTTTTCCTATAAAATATTGTAAGGGAATGCCCATGTGGCTTTGCATATTGTAATTGTGATAGTTTGTAATTCCACATTTATGGAGATAATAAGAAGCCAATTTTATGTTCTTGCATATTGTTGTCATTTCTCTATTTTTGTTATGTGTTTGTGGTATTAAGGGGAGCACCATTCATCAAGTGGTATCAAAGCAAGAGTTCTTGAGTGTGTAAATAGTTTGTTGACTATGAGGTAGTTTGCACCAGGACTGTGGTTAGGGTTTTAGTGAGCATCTCAAAAATGCCTCCATGAAGGGAACGTGGTGGAAGAGCTAGTGTTGTAACCCCTGAGGTTAGAGCGCTCCAGAGACAAGTGTGAGCATTGCAAGAGGAGATTCGTAGAGGAATGAATCTTAATGTCAAAGATGAAAGTGAGGATGAAGCCGAAGAAGAAGATCAAGAAGGAGAAGTCGAAGTTGTGAACCAAGAGGAAGAAAGAATTTTTTGGGCCATTTCCAATATCGAAAAAAGACCTAAAATTGAGGTTCCTGCATTTCTAGGAAATCTTAACCCAGAGGAGTTGATCAATTAGATCAATGAATGTGAAGAATATTTTGAGTATGAAGATATTGAGGATCCTGATAGGGTCAAATTCATGAAGGCCGGACTAAAAGGTCATGCGAAGATCTGGTGGCAAGAGATTCAATTAGAGTGAAATAGAAGAGGGAAAGATAAAATAGCAACATGGTATCGAATGGTGGATAAATTGAAGTGGTAGTTCATTCCTGTTGATTATGAGCTTGACCTACTGAAGAAGATGCAAAGTTTGAAGCAGGTAGGAAGATCTGTTCAGGAGTATACAGAGGAGTTCTATCAAATCCTCATCAGAATAGGCCATGCAGAAGCTGACAAGGAGAAAGTTGCCTGTTACCTTAATGGGTTAAGGCCAAGCATTCAGGAGGAGCTAAATCTAGTTTGAATGAACAGTATTGAAGAGGCATACAAGTTTTCCCTAAAAGTAGAAGAAAAGTTGAACAAGAAGTTTGAGAGTAGACAAAATGGAAGGGGTTGTAGTGGACGATCTAGTGGACGGTCATATGGAGGCCGAAATGAAGAGCCAAAAAAGAAGGATGATGCCAGTAGCAGTCAAAATTAGAGAGGAAATAATTCCAATCATTTCCAAGATCAGAACAATAGAGATCAGAGAGGAAGAGGAAGAGGACAAGGTTCGGGAAGAGGAGGCTTCAGTGGAACATGCTTTCACTGTCTAAAAGAAGGTCATAGGGCATTTAAATGTCCTAAACACCAAGGAAGGATAGATAGGAGGAATGAAGGCCAGGATAGAGTTGCACATGTAGATGAAGATGCAAGATCATCAAATTTAGAAGATGCTAAAAAAGGATAAACATTGATTAATAGAAGAGTCCTGCTGAGTGGTGAGAATGAACCTGAACAAAGGAGGAGCTTGTTTCGCACTAGATGCAAGTGTGAGGGAAAATGTTGTGATGTGATTATTGATAGTGGAAGAACTGAAATTTTTGTGTCAGAAGAGATGGTGACAAAGTTGAAGCTCAAGAGATAGAAACACCCACATCCATATCAGATTGTCTAGGTGCAGGATGACCACAAGGTCATGGTTAGTGAACAGTGCCTAGTAAAGTTCAATATTGGTGGGTACCAAGATGAGGTACTATGTGATATCATATCTATGGATGCATGCCATATGTTTTTGGGTAGACCACAGAAATTTGACAAATGTGTTGTACATGATGGTCGTGTGAATACCTATTCCCTGACAAAGGATGGAGTGTGACATAAGATAAATCCATTGAAGGAGACTGAAGAAAAGGTATGTGGTAATGAAAGAATAACATTTGTTGATAGAAGAAAATTCCTAGATGGTATGAGGCATGAGCATGTGGGTTTTTCTTTAATTCCAAAAGCTGGTAAAGAAGAAGTAGAGGATGTACCTATAGAGGTTGCAGATTTGTTGAATGAGTTTCAAGATATTGTACCTGATGGATTACCATCGGTAAGGAAGATCAGTCATCAGATGGATTTGATTCCAAGAGCCAATTTTCCAAACAAGGCAGCACACAGAATGACACCAGTAGAAAGTGAAGAGTTGAATGGACAAGTACATGAGTTATTGAAGAAGGGGTTGATTTGAGAGAGTCTGATTCCCTGTGATGTACCAATGGTATTAACACCAAATAAGAATAGAGAATGGAGGATGTGTATAGATTCCAGAGTAATAAACAAGATCACAATCAAGTATAGGTTTCCATTGCCACGAATGGATGATATTATGGATTGTTCAAGTGGAGCTGTGTATTTTTCAAAGATAGATCTGAAGAGTGGATATGACCAGATTCAAATCAGAGAAGGAGATGAATGGAAGACTACCTTCAAGACAAAGGAAGGACTATATGAGTGGTTAGTCATGCCTTTTGGGCTAACCAATGCACCGAGCACTTTCATGCGGCTCATGAACGACGTTCTGAAAGAATTTTTGGGTAAGTTTTTCATTGTTTCCCTAGATGATATTTTGATCTTTAGCAAGACATTGGAGGAACATATGATGCATATTCGTATGGTGTTTGAGAAGCTGAGAGATGAGAAATTGTTGATTAATTTGAAGAAGTGTAGTTTTGTGAAGAAAGAGTTAGTGTATTTGGGATTTTTAGTTTTAACAGAAGGTCTAAAAATGGACCTAGAGAAGGTACAGTCTACCTTTGAATGGCCTACTCAAAGGAGTGCTACTGAGGTAAGATTTTTTCATGGTCTAGCTATTTTTTACAAAAATTTTACCAAAATTTTTAGCAGTATTTGTGGTCCCTTGACTGAAACAATGAGAGGGGATAGAAAAGATTTTAAGTGGACTAATGGGGTAGAAAAAAATTTTCAATTGTTGAAACAAAAAGTTACAGACCAACCTATTTTAGCACTTCTAGATTTTAATAAGGTGTTTCAAGTAGAATGTGATGCTAGTGGTACTACAATAGTAGCTGTTATGAGCCAAGAAGGTAATCTTGTTGCTTATTTCAGTGAGAAGTTAAATGATGCCAAGAGAAAATATTATGTTTATGATCAAAAATTTTATGCTATAGTTCAGGCATTGAAGAAGTGGAGACACTATCTACTTCATAAAGAGTTTGTTTTGTATACTGATCATCAAGCTTTGCAATATTTGAATAGTCAAGGAAAGTTGAATCAAAGGCATTTGAAATGGGTTCAGTTTTTATAGAGTTATACATTTGTTTTAAAACATAGAAATGGAAAGTCTAATAGGGTTGTAGATGCACTTAGCAGAAGGCAACTATTGCTGACAGAGATGTAGAGTGAGGTGGTTGGGTTCAGGAAACTCAAGAATTTGTATCTAGAGGATCTTGATTTTGGTGAAGCTTGGAAAGCTTGTAAAGAACCTATTACTCTAGACAGGATGAAATGGCTGGATTTTATCATTTAGGATGATATGCTATTCAGAGGGAGTCAGTTGTGTATTACAAGAAGTTCTATGAGGGAGAATCTCATCAAGGAGAAGCATAGCAGAGGATTGGCTAGACATTTTGGTCGAGATAAAACCCTTTCATTGGTTAGTGAAAATTATTATTGGCCATAGTTGTAGAAAGATGTCAAGAAGTTTGTACAAAGTTGTAGATTATGTCAGATGGCGAAGGGAGTGAAGTAGAAGATAGGGTTGTATCAGCCATTACCTGTACCAGAGAAGCCTTGGGAGGATATCGATATGGACTTTGTTCTTGGTTTACCAAGGACATAGCGGGGACATGATTCAATTTTTGTAGTAGTTGATAGATTTTCAAAGATGACACATTTCATTCCCTACAAGAAGACTAATGATGTTGTTCATATAGAAGAATTGTTTTTTGAAGAAGTAGTGAGACTACATGGTTTGCCAAAGACCATAGTTTTAGATAGAGACACTAAGTTCCTTGGATATTTCTGGCGTACATTGTGGAAGAAGTTGAAGATAGATTTGAAGTTTAGTTCATCACATCATCCACAGACTGATGGATAGATAGAGGTGGTGAATTGGAGTTTGAGAAATTTTCTAAGATGTTTGGTTTGAGATAAGCCAATAGGATGGGATTTGATTTTACCACAGGAAGAATTTGCATACAATAATTTTGTCAATAGGAGCACTGGTAAATCACCATTCTAGATTGTATATGGGAGTAGTCCCAGAAATGCATTAGAATTGAGAAAGATAGATAAAGGAGAAATAAGTAGTGCTGAAGCTGAGGATTTTGCAGAACATTTGAAGAACATCCATGAGAAGGTGAGGAAGCATATTACCAAGATGAATGCACAGTATAAGGCTAAGGCAGATGAGAAAAGGAGGCATAAGGAATTTCAGGTTGGAGATGAAGTCATTGTTCATTTGTTGAAGGAGCGATTTCTGGTTGGTACATATAACAAGTTGAAAATGAAGAAGTTTGGGCCATGTAAGATACTGAAGAAGCATGATTCAAGAAATGCATATGAGGTAGAATTGCCTATAGAGCTGAATATTTCACCAGTGTTTAACATTTTAGATTTGATAGAGTATTATGAGGGAGGTGTTGAAGATAAGGTTACAACAGCACAGTGGAGTATTCTAGCAACCAATTCAAATATCAAGGAGATTGAAGACATACTGGATAGTCATGTTGGCAGAAGCACAAGGAATAGGACATATGAAGAGTATTTGGTCAAATGGAAAGGATGACCTATTGAAGATTCATCATGGATAACAAAGGAGGAGGTTAACCATCTTAGTTTTCCTCTACACACCTGAGTCATGATGGGGTCAATTCTCAAATTACCTCGGGTGTCTGATGCAGGAGCATCCTAAGTGTAAGAGCAATCTTGCATCACCCAAAGATATTTCTATTTTTGTATTCAATAAGGGCTATCTTGTGCAAAGCTGCTATTTATGGAAACTTGTTGTTTTTAGTAAGTTGGTCATAAATCTTAGAATGTTCTGATTTTACACATGGAGGTTCATCTCAGTCATATCAGACTGCCAATAAAGTTGCATGTCTAGATCAGGCCTAGTTTTGAAGATATTGAATATTTTTGGTATTGGCAGCAGGGTATAGAAAGTTTGAACTTAGTTTTGAAGGCTTTAGAGGCCTCAGATGAGGTTGAAAATTTGGGTGACAAGCACTTACGCAAGTCAAGCCTCTAGAGTGCTTTGTGGCCTTTCTAAAATGGGGTTATAATAGTCAATCAGGTCAACTGGTGATGACTTATGGTCTCTAAAAGTTGGGTCACCTAAAATGGCAGAAAATAATTTTCCTTCAAAATTTCTATTTGGGTTTCAAAAGTTATTTTGAGCTGACTTTGATGTAATAAATTGAAAAAAAAAATAATTCTAAGTTTGGTCAGCCCTTAGGGCTAAATTTTTGGAACCTTCTCGGGCGGTGGAAAATGCCTATATAAAGAAGGCCCTTAGTGTTGTCTACAACAGTTCTGGGTAGTAGATTTGGGTATTGATTTGAGGCTTTGTCCTATAGAATATTGTTATGGAATGCCCATGTGGCTTTGCATATTGTACTTGTGAAAGTTTGTAATTCCATATTTGTGCAGATAATAAGAAGCCAATTTTATGTTCTTGCATATTGTTGTTGTTTCTCTATTTTTGTTATGTGTTTGTGGTATTAAGTGGAGCACCCTTCATCAGGTTCTCTTTTCACAAGCAAGGCATTATCTTCTTCAATCTTCTTGTCTTCTTCATTTCTAGATCTGCTGTTGCCAACATAGTCTCTACTCACACTGATGCTTCTTGACAAAGTAGGGTGAACAATAAGAGCATTGAATGCTGTCTCCATTCTAAGTAAGTCTCCTGATAATCTCAAGTTCATTTCTGCTGCTTCCAATCTTCCAAGAAGAGTCTCTCTTGTAAATTTTTTTGTAAAAGGTATCACTTGTTCAATCATCTATGTTGTCTGCTTAAATATAGGAGTCAATTTCCTTAGAATTTTCTATATCACTTCATTCTTTGTCTTTGTTCCTCCATAAGATTTTATACTTGAAATGATCTCTGACACTCTACCAATATAACTTCTAACAGATTCATCTTCCAACATTATTATATCTTCAAATGCACATATCAAATTATGTAATCTAACTTTTTTTGCATGTTCATCACCTTCAAAAGTAGAGTGTCAAGCATTCCAAATTTCATGAGATTTTTTCAAATATTTTACTTGACTGTACTCATTCTTTGGAAGTGATGTCAAAAGTGCTTCTCTTGCAAGTATGTTACACATGAATAGGTCTCTCTCTTCCATAGTACATGTTTCAAGATTGTTCTCTTCAATGATAGTCTTATTATTCTTTGTAATCAACCAATAACCTGGTCTTAAACATAATAGGTGTGTATTCATCTTTTCTTTCTAGCTGTCAAAATTTACTCCATCAAACTTATGACTTTCTTTTCTAAAATTTTCCATGGATCTCCTTAAGCTATTAAACTTTTTTTTCAAGGACCTGCTACTCTGATACCAATTGTTAGAAAGTAAAGTCCACCAAGATAACTGAGAGGGTGGGGGGGCATGAATCAGTTGTCAAATAATTATAAATTTTATCATCTTCAACAACATTAAACCATATAAGTAATATAATTACCAACCATAGAAATATATTAATACACAATAACACAATGACACAAGATATGTTGACTAGGGAACCTCTTGATAAAAGAGTAATCTCCGGTGGGAATGATGCCCACAAAAGATGCACTAATATGAATATTTCTTGTGAGTGGATGGACTCTATTAGGAGTCTTATGAAATACATTTAGTACATATGAATCCCTGTTAGGAGATTTTGAATCCGTATTAAAAGATTCTAACCCGGTTAAGAGTTATGGAAGACAGAAGGACCCACTGCCCAAACAGCTTCAGGGTAAGATCACTGAACACACTATCCAAATAATCTTTGCATTACTCAATAGAATAATATTTTACCTCTTATCTAACTATGCCAAACTAAACTCACTATTACATCGGATCTCAATTTTAGATCTCTGTACTTCGCATGTCTTCCTTCACAAATTCACTTTCATACTTAGCTCTTTTCTTCACTTCATGCATATAGCATCACAACTACTGCTACCATTACACACTTTCACATTAAGACTTCATGCTACTACATAATTATTACATTACAATAAGGAAATACATTCCTTTTTTTATACCACACTCAAATAATTACAAATGAGTCAACATACAATTACAAAATAAAAGTTTCCACACGCTACACCAAAATTACACAAAACTATCAGCTTCCAAATACAATAAATTTTCACTCATGTGACCTTGAAGTTTGCACTATCATCCAAATCACTATCAATGTGTCTCCAACTTCCTTTTAATGGCACAAAACCAGATTCCATCCTGATTAAGAGATATCATCCGATTTCCACAAACTGCTACTCAACAACACTACTTCCACCAAAATGATCATAATTTCCATGAATCAATCAATTACTTTCTGCACTCTTAACCATAGACATATGACATATCAAAGAGTATATCCTCAATGTCGCATAGCTCCAACTGCAATAAACCACATGCGCTAATCTAAACTCTGTCTACTTCTCTGCAAGTCTTTGCTAAATCACTGTGTTGACATCAATGACAATCATAGTCATGAATGCAACAACTACTACAGAATGGATGCCAAATACTTTAGCATTCATTCCTAACACATAATTCCCCTCAATGGGTCTCTGAGATTGAATCAGCTCACTAACTTCTACATATATCTCATCTTCATGTACGTGATGAAGAATTTGATCTCTCAAATCTGTTCCTATGGACATAGAAGAAAGCTCACATTGTTTCCCACTCAAGGCATCTATGATAATATCCTCCTTCCCCTTGCTATATTGAACATAAAAATCATATTCACACAAGAACTCTATCCATCTTTGTTGTCGAGCATTAAGGTTTGGCTATGTGAAGATGTAGTGCAAACTCTGATGGTCTGATTGAAGTTCAATTTGATGTCTTGAGAGGAAGTGTCACCATCTCACTAAGGAATTCACCACTGTTGTAAGTTTAAGATCATGAATAGGGTGGTTGAGCTCATGAGTCTTTAGTTTCCTCGACTCATAGGCTCTATAGATCAACCACCATGCATAAGAAATACCCCTAAACCATCTAAGGAACCATCTGTGCAAACTACAAAGTCTATTGAAGGCACTAGGAAAACAAGATTGGGTGCACTGGTTAGTGCTCTCTTGATCTCCTAAAAGGCTCTATCACACTTCTCATTCCACTCAAAATTATTTCCCTTTCAATGAAGAGAAGTGATGGGTGTGGTACTCGAGATAATTCCTCAATAAACCATTTTTAATAACTAGCTAGACCCATGAATAGATTAATATATCATCAAGGAATACCACCATAAATTTGTCAAGGAATGTATGAAATACTCCATTCATGAGACTCATGAATACAACTAGAGCATTTGTAAAGCCAAATGGAGCCACAGTGAACTCATAGTGGCCATATCTGGTGTAGAATGTGGTCTTGTGAATATCACTATCCACTATCCTCAACTGATGATATCATAACTTTAGGTCTATCTTCGAGAACACTTGGGAACCCTATAGATGATCAAAGAGGTCATCAATCCTAAGAAGTGGATACCAATTATTGATGGTTACTTTGTTCAGCTGGTAGTAATCCATACACAACCTAAGAGATCTATCCTTCTTCTTTATGAAGATCATAGGTGCACCCCAAGGAGAAACACTAGGATAGATGTGTCCTTTTTCTAACAATTCCTTTAGTTGTAACTTGAGCTAATTACTATCATTAGTGGTCATCCTGTAAGGTGATCTGAAAACTAGTTCTACCCCTAGTACAAGATCTATGTGAAAGTCAACAGCCCTAAGAGGGGGCATACTAGGTATCTCTAAAGGAAACACATCTACATATTCTTACAAAATGGGATGATCATCTAGTGAGGCTTCTCATTCTACCTCATCCTCCCTATCACTGATGGTGATAGAAAATAACTGACATCCCTTTTGCATGCTTCTCTTAAGCTACATAGTAGAGATCACACGAAGGGATACACATCTTTGGATTCTAGAAATCACAATAGCATTTCCATCATCATCCAAGCATTCTATCAACTTCTTATGATAATATAGATTGGACATGTGAACATATAGCCAACCCATGCTAAGAACTAGACTGTAGGATCCAAGAGGTGTCACTTTCAGGTCTACTAAGGTGGTTAAGCCACCAATCTGAATCAAACATTCTCTAACCATCGAGGTAACCACCACTCTAGCTCCTAAAGCTAACTCAACTTCCCATCTAATATCTTGCCTAGCTACCACTACCCCACAATGATCCACAACCAATGGAGAAAAAAATGAGTTAGTAGATCCTCTATCAAATAAGATAGAAACATCACTACCTTTGATCATACATTTGGCCTCCATGATGGTGGCCTAATGCTATGCTTGGTGGTTGTCAACCATTGCAAAAATTTTGTGCGTCTTGTCCATGTCCCCAACTGTAGGTTCAGACATTGCTACCTGCTAAATTCCTCCCTAAGGACATTCCCTAGCTATGTGCCACATGACACCACAAGTATAACATGGACTATTAGGAATGGGAACACTGAGAGGGGGGGGTCAATAAGTGTTCTACAATATTAATTTCTAATATCATGAAACTTAACTCAATTGCCTATATATTTAATTGAATAAAAATGTAATTAAGATAAAAAACATAACACATAACACCAGATATGATTACGGGGAAACCTTGGTCAAAGGAAAAACCTCAGTGGGAATTAATACCCACTAATAAGTGTACTTGTGTATTATGAACCTGTTAATGTTCCTTATCCTTGTTAGGAGTTGTCATTACAATGCTTAAGTAAAATGATCTTGTAAAGGGTCAGACCCTGTTAGGAGTCTTTTACAATTAATCCTATTAGGGGTGAGGACACACTATGCTAGAGCTCACTACTCAGATGGGTGAAGGCTGCAACCTTCTGAATATCAGATACATACTATATACCTGCAAGGTGAACTGTTGCTATGACACTACTTGTCTGATCAGTTCCTTTTGTGCATTGATTCTTTAACCTCTTGTAAATCTCTATATCATATTTAATTCTCTTCACATAATTTTTCTCTTCTTCTATCAACTCTATATCTCATTCCATACTCAAATACAAAGGCACATGTCTTATTTATATGCACAAATAAAACTATTCACTAAGTTGGAGTAGAACTAATTACATACAACTCTTCCAAATGAATTGGGTCAAGCGTGTTTACATACAATGATATTAAAAATTCTATAACACATTTCAAATAGGCACATAGCCTTTACAAAACAATATTATAACCGCTAACCAAAATACTAACAGTCGGCTCCATACTTTGTTTTGTTCTGCTGCTCACTGTCTGTGTCACTTCAACTCGATGTATCTTCATCATACTAACTCATCTGATCATGCATTCTTGGACATAGCTTCATAACATATCCAAAAGCTTATCTTCCAAGGTGCATACCAAAACTTGGTCATACGCATGTGTGCTAATGCTTTGTTCCTCAGGTGCTTCACAGACTATCCTATCTTCCATACTTAGCCATTTTCTTGATCTTCTAAGTTATCCGCTGACTCCAAAAATTCATATGAATTTTTTTCCATAATGACAACACTAAATCATAGTCATATACAATAGTATATTCAACTTGCCAACATGGACCACGTGTTTAAATTTGGATTCCCTAAGGTCTGGAATTTTGAGAACCTCCTATCCTAGTAGACCTGTTGTATCCTCCCTTATAGGGTTGTTGAGTCCATGTTGGGGTGTATAAGGGGCCTATGATTTTTGGTCCTTCTTAGGACCTTGAGATTTCCACTACTTGGGATTTGAGCCCTGATGACCATGAGGTGGCCTATGCCTCTGGTTATGTTTAGATTGCTGAGGCTTCTATGGCTATGGGGTTCTGAATGACCCCAAAGAGTTCTTCTAATTCTCATTCCAATGGGGATTTTGATAGCTTGAAATTTGTGGTGCAGGATTACGATACTGAGATATATTTACTATATCCTCAGCTACCAAGGATCTATTACATTTATAACACTAAATTAAATACAACCATGTAATATACTTTCATGAATAAAATACATTACGACGAGGTCCATGTCTCTTCACAAACATGGCCTTAGCATTATGTTGAATACACATAGGTTCATTCCTAAAACCCTATTTTAGTACCATGGTCTACTTCCTATACACTCATTGCACACATTAGTAGGTCCAATAAATCCACATGTAACATAGTAAAATACATAATGTAACAAACACACCAACTACATTTTCATTAAATGACTCAATGGTAATTTAAACAATATCTACATCTAGTTCATACACATAAACTTAATTCTCAATCATTCTACATCCTGATATATCCTAACATGTATATTCATCACAATGCATCATTAAACTTAACCATGTAGATAAACTTCATTAACTAACATAGGGTTCGACGTGAATAGGTACACATCAAATCACAATATATAATAACATAATACAAGATCTTATAAATCCTAAAAAAAATAACATATGTTCAAGGAGTCCAAGAGTTTCAAATAGTTTTAACTGAAAACATAATAGTGAACTATGGTGCTAAGCTATGACGGGCTGGGGTAGGCCTCACAATTACACTCCGAATTCCATTTTTCTAAAACAAAGAACCTATAAATCTTGAATTGGATGAGGTTACTCCCCTTCCTATTGTTGGACCATGAAAATGATTAACCCTTTAGGTCAATTTCATACAATGTAGTTCCATTCATGAAGTCCAATTAGTTAGCTATACTATTAAAATAGTCTATCATACCCCCAAGCTTATTAGAAGGGAAGAGGGGAGAGTTAATGTCCCTTATCACCATTCATAAGGAATTTAAGTCCTCAATTATAAAGGTAGAGATCTTATTCTAGACTTCTTTCCTCCGTGATCTAGTGTTGTGAGAATATACATTAACTATATTCCACCTCAAGTTTTTCATGGAGAAAAAAATAGCTAATAAATTAGGAGAAAAAGAATAAATCTCTTTGTTGAGCCTACTAGGGTCCCACATGGTTACTACTCCTCTACAAGGAGTAGTAATTGCTATAGGTTCAGACATTGCTACCTGCTAACTTCCTCCCTAAGGACATTCCCTAGCTATGTGCCACATGACACCACAAGTATAACATGGACTGTTAGGAATGGGAACACTAAGAGGGGGGGGGGGGGGGGGTGAATAAGTGTTCTACAATATTAATTTCTGATATCATGAAACTTAACTCAATTGCCTATATATTTAATTGAATAACAATGTAATTAAGATAAAAAATCATAACACATAACACTAGATATGATTATGGGGAAACCTTGGTCAAAGGAGAAACCTCAGTGGGAATTAATACCCACTAATAAGTGTACTTGTGTATTATGAACCTATTAATGTTCCTTATCCTTGTTAGGATTTATCATTACAATGCTTAAGTACAATGATCTTGTAAAGGGTCAGACCCTGTTAGGAGTCTTTTACAATTAATCCTATTAGGGGTGAGGACACACTGTGCTAGAGCTCACTACTCAGATGGGTGAAGGCTACAACCTTCTGAATATTAGATACATACTATATACCTGCAAGGGGAACTGCTGCTATGACACTACTTGTCTGATCAGCTCCTTTTGTGTGTTGATTATTTAAGCTCTTGTAAAGCTCTATATCATATTGACTACTCTTCACATAATTTTTCTCTTCTTCTATCAACTCTATATCTCATTCCATACTCAAATACAAAGGCACATGTCATATTTATATGCACAAATAAAACTATTCACTAAGTTGGCGTAGAACTAATTACATACAACTCTTCCAAATGAATTGGGTCAAGTGTGTTTACATACAATGATATTAAAAAGTCTATAACACATTTAAAATAGGCACATAGCCTTTAGAAAACAATATTATAACTGCTAACCAAAATACTAATAGTCGGCTCCATACTTTGTTTTGTTCTGCTACTCACTGTCTGTGTCACTTCAACTCGATGTATCTTCATCATACTAACTCATCTGATCATGCGTTCTTAGACATAGCTTCATAACATATCCAAAAGCCTTTCTTCTAGGGTTCATACCAAAACTTGGTCATATGCATGTGTGTTGATGCTTTGTTCCTTAGGTGCTTCATAGACTATCCTATCTTCCATACTTAGCCATTTTCCTAATCTTCTAAGTTATGCGCTAACTCCAAAACTTCATATGAATTTTTTTCCATAATAACAACACTAAATCATATTCATATACAATAGTATAGTCAACTTGCCAACATGGACTACGTGTCTGAATTTGGATTCCCTAATCTCTAGAATTTTGAGAACCTCCTATCCTAGTAGACCTGTTGTATTCTCCCTTATAGGGTTGTTGAGTCCATGTTGGGGGTGTATAAGGGGCCTATGATTTTTGGTCCTTCTTAGGACCCTAAGATTTCTACTACTTTTGATTTGAGCCCTGATGACCATGAGGTGGCCTATGCCTCTGGTTATGTTTAGATTGCTGAGGCTTCTACGGTTGTGGGGTTCTGAATGACCCCAAAGAGTTCTTCTAATTCTCATTCCAATGGGGATTTTGATAGCTTGAAATTTGTGGTGCGGGATTATGATACTAAGATATATTTACTATATCCTCAGCTACCAAGGATCTATTACATTTATAACACTAAATTAAATACAACCATGTAATATACTTTCACAAATAAAATACATTACGATGAGGTCTGTGTCTCTTCACAAACATGACCTTAGCATTACGGTGAATACACATAGGTTCATTCCTGAAACCCTATTTTAGTACCATGGTCAACTTCCTATACACTCATTGCACACATCAGTAGGTCCAATAAATCCACATGTAACATAGTAAAATACATAATGTAACACACACACCAACTACATTTGCATTAAATGACTCAATGGTAATTTAAACAATATTTGCATCTAGTTCATAACATAAACTTAATTCTCAATCATTCTACATCCTGATATATCCTAACATGTATATTCATCACAATGCATCATTAAACTTAACCATGTAGATAAACTTCATTAACTAACATAGGGTTCCACCTGAATAGGTACACATCAAATCACAATATATAATAACATAATAAAAGATCTTATAGATCCTAAAAAAAATAACATATGTTCAAGGAGTCCAAGAGTTTCAAATAGTTTTAACTGAAAACATAATAGTGAACTATGGTGCTAAGCTATGATGGGCTGGGGTAGGCCTCACAATTATAGCCCGAATTCCATTTTTGTAAAACAAAGAACCTATAAATCTTGAATTGGATGAGGTTACTCCCCTTCCTATTGTTGGACCACAAAAATGATTAACCCTTTAGGTCAATTTCATACAAGGCAATTCCATTCATGAAGTCCAATTAGTTAGCCATACTATTAAAATAGTCTATCATACCCCGAAGCTTATTAGAAGGGAAGAGGGGAGAGTTAATGTCCCTTATCACCATTCATAAGGAATTTAAGTCCTCAATTATAAAGGTAGAGATCTTATTCTAGACTTCTTTCCTCCACAATCTAGTGTTATGAGAATATACATTAACTATATTCCTCCTCAAGTTTTTCATGGAGAAAAAAATAGCTAATAAATTAGGAGAAAAAGAATAAATCTCTTTGTTGAGCCTACTAGGGTCCCACATGGTTACTACTCCTCTACAATCTCCACTAGTATCACTAATGAGATACAAGGAGCTAAGCCAAATTTTTTTAGCAATACTATAGAAGGTGGGAATAGTCATTTTACCTTCTTGAAGATGAACAATATCCACTCTCAGATTCTTAATGGGATCTCTTAACACATACTACTTTTGATGGTTATTGAAACCCCTTATATTCGAGGATATAAATTTTATTTCTTATGTTTTGGATTGGAATATAGGGTCTTTAGCCTCCCATTATCAATTTCCCTAGCTATCTCCTTGTGTCTTAATGTTTTCCTCAAGGGTTGACTGACTTAATCTTTGAACCCACATCAAGTTTTTGGGATCTATTTTTCTTCTTCTAAATTGTTTATTCTTTTGCTATTGTGCATATAAGGGTAGTACCTAGGGAGCTATAAAGTTTCTCTAGTACAATGGTCCCTTGTTTCTTTTGGAAATGATCATTTACTTCTTCCTCATCTCTAGAATTTTGGGTTCTTTACCTTGCCAAACTTAGACCAACTAATTGAGAAATATCCTCAATTTCCCTATCTTTCCTTGTAATAGCCTGATCCATCCCAGGAGGAGGAACTTCCTTTTCATTTTTTGGGAATATATATAATTTTAATATTAAGGTGGAAGAAACACCAATCACCATTTTAGTTACCTTTATAGTAGAAGGGACTTACCCATCCTCCAACACGCCGACATCCATAACTTGTTGCACTTCAATGATAGACCTTGCATTGTTAGCACCATCCACACAATCTCCTTAACTAGAGCACAAGCTAGGGAGCTCATTGAATTTAATAAATAATGTATGACCATTTTTGGATTAGTGAGAGGTGGGGGGGTGAATTAGTAATCAATTATTCTTTAAACCTTAAAACTTTCTCTGATTCAACTCGGTAGAAACTCGGTCAGACAGACTTCAATATTAACCAATAACAATAAATTAACTTTATCAATCAACAATAACATTCAAAATAAAAATTCAACACATATAACATGAGTATTTAACTTGGAAACCTAATTTGGGAAAAAATACTATGGGAATTGTCACCCACTAAAGAAATACTCTTCTGACCTATACTCGATTAAAAGCCAATCTGGTTAAAGATTACAATGCACATTGTTAAATGTGACCCTGTTAGGGGATTTGCCTTAGATCTGTTAGGATCTTCACCCTATTAGGAGTGGCTCGGTTAAAGGTATTTAAACACTCTTCTAGAATATCACCTCTCTCAAGGTTTTACAATAAGACTGTTAAGTCCACTTGGTTAAGATATTTTTCTACAAAAAATGTTAATAAGAAATAGTACAAAATTTGATCTGTAAATATGCAACTACCTCTTGATTAGTCAAATACCTTATGCACTCTTTTTCTTCACTTCATTCCTTCACTATCTAATGGATTCAACTCTTCATCAATCTCTACTTGGAGAATCAGATTTCAACCTTTTCCTTCTTCACTGCATGATATGGTTACATATCCACACTTCAAATTGCCAACTTGTTCTTCATAATATTTCATCCTTTATATAGACTTTTTTTTTCATCTTAATCTATTTTATTACATTTTCCTCTGATTATTCTCAACTGTCAGATCATCCTCTTAAACTAATTTAATGAATTTGGAACTCGGTAAAACATTTTATCATCACCTTAGAACTTGAACTTTTCTTGGAACTTGTACCTTCCCTTTTTTCCACTTAGATCTTAACCTTAGATCATCACCTTGAATTTTCTTGATTGTAGATCTCTTCAACTAACTCTTCCTCATCTTTGGAATCTTCCAGATCATTGTGGCTTATAATTAAATGTCATTTTGATCCTAGTATTTAATATTTGTTCCTTTCTCGGTGGCTAACTCCTTTTCCTTCAACCAAAATTCTATTTTCTTCACTCGGTAACTAAATCCTTCTACTCATTGTCTTGACTTCATTTCATTTTAAAAATTTAAACACCTAAAATTGGTCTAGTAGAACTTGAGCCCCCTTTTTGATTAAATTGCCTCAAATCAAATCTTAAATCTCAAAGGCATATTTACTAGACATAATTGTGCAAAGTAACCTTTAAAAATCCCCTTTGCATAATTAAATAAAAAGTCTTATATCAAGCTTATACTATGGTTTAATTTATAGAGCTTGCATATTTATTTAATTTCTATGACATTCCTTTTAATATAAAGTTTCTACACTTTAATTAAAAGAACACATTCACATGTGTGCACATAATTAATCTTGATTAATTAGCAATTAAAAGGGATTTGTGCTTTCAAAATTGCTATTTTGTCTTATTCTACCTAACATTTCTCTTTTGCCTCTTAATCCTCACCACTCATCTCTACCTAACCATGCATCTCCTTGCATCTTCTTTTGCCTCTTCATTTCATCCACTCATTCTTTTTCCTCTTAATCTCCACCCTCCATTCTTGAGGCAATTCCTTTAAAAGGAAGCTCTTCCCTTGCTCAAGGGTCCTAATTTTAGTAATATTGCAATCTTGTAATATTAGCTTTGTTTCATTATAGCTTTCTTGCATTCTTAGAATAATCTTGTGATTTGAATTCTTAATTAATCTCATTTCTTAGCTTAGCTTCATTTCTAGCTTAATCTTACATTGTTAATCTAGTTTCCTTTCTTGCATTGCTTCAATAGTATAGCTCTGGCATTCTCATTCTATAGTACTAATTTCTTGCATACATTCTTAGCTTAATCTATCATTCTTTCTTGCACTCTTGCATTCTTAGCTTCATTCTTAACATTGAATCTTCCATTTTGGAGTAGTCAAGTCACTAATCCTCTATGCCAATTTGATGAGCATCATGAGAAGGATTAAACTCTCTTCAACTAGGAAGCTATGAGTCACTTCTTGAGATTTCCTCTTCCATATATTATCTCAAGTATAATGGTTCATATAAGTGTGTCACACTTTTTATCGCACAACCAAAACTTACTTTCCTTTTACCAAATAACTTCTTTCTGCTCGGTAACCAAACTGTTTTGTTTACCAACTTGACTTATCTCTTTTACTAACTTGATATATGTTGGAAAGTTGACTATAGTTGTGTATATGAATAAGATTTAGTGTTGTCATTATGGAAACAAAGTCATATAGAGTTCTGGTGTTAGTGCAATAACTTAGAAGATAAGAAATTAGCTAAGTATGAAGAATATAGCAGTCAGTAAAGCACTTGATGAACAGAGTAGTCAGTAAAGCACTTGATGAATAGAGCGTCAGTGCATGTGTATATGATCAAGTTTTGGTATGTGCCCTTGAAGATAATATTTTGAGTATGTAATCATGCTAATTATAAGAATGCATGATCAGATGAGTTAGTATGAAGAAGTTACAACGAGTTGAAGTGACACAGTCAGTGAGCGGCAGAGTAGAACAAAGCATGCAGCCGAAAGACAAGACTTTGATTAGTGGATATTATTTTGTTTTGTAATGGCTATGCACCTATTGTATTTATGTTGTAAACATGTTAATAGAAATGTTTGTAAACATGCTTAATCCAATTCATTTGGGAGCATTGTATGTAATAGGTTATAGGCTGACCTATTGAATAGTTTTGTTTGCACCTATAAATAAGACATGCACCTTTGTATTTGAGTATGGCATGAGATATAGAGTTGATAGAAGAAGAGAAAAAGTATGCAAAGATCAGTCAGAATGATATATGATGAAGGGTGCTCCCCTTAATACCACAAATACATAACAGAAATAGAGAAACAACAACAGTAATATGCAAGAACAGAAAATTGGCTTCTTATTATCTCCACAAATGTGAAATTACAAACTTTTAGAATTAAAATATGCAAAGCCACATGGGCATTCCCTTACAATATTTTGTAGGACAAAGCCTCGAATCAATACCCAGATCTACTACCCAGAACTATTCCGAACTGCCTAAGACAATAATACAGCCTTCCTTATATAGGCAACTTTCCACTGCCTAGGAAGGTTCCAGAATTTTAGCCAATAAGGCCGACCAAACTTAGAATTATTTTATTTTACATTTTATTACATCATAGTCAGCTCAAGATAACCTTTGAAACCCGAACATAAATTTTGAAGAAAATTATTTTCTGCCATTTCAGGTGGCCCAACTTCCGAAGACCATAAGTCATCACCAGTCGACCCGACCGGCTATTATAACCCCATTTCGGAAATGCCACGAAGCGCTCTACAGGCTTGACCCATGCAAGTGCCTGTCACCCAAATTTTTGACCTCATCCGGGGCCTCTAAAGCCTTCAAAACTGAGTTCAAAGTTTCTGTACCCTGCTGCCAATACCAAAAATCTTCAATATCTTCCAATATACACTTGATCTAGCAATGAAACTTTATTGGCAAACTTATATGACCAACATGAACCTCCAAGAAAGAAATCAGATCATTCTGAGCACATACGAAAATTACCAAAAATAGTAACTTTCCATAAATAACAGCTCTGTACAAAATAGCCCTTATTGAAAATAAAAAATAGAAATATTTTTGGGTGATGCAAGATTGCTCTTACACCTAGGATGCTCCTGCATCAGACACCCAGGGTAATTTGAGAAGTGACCCTGTCATGACTCAGGTGTGCAGAGGAAAACCAAGATGGTTAACCTCCTCCTTTGTTCGCCATGATGAATCTTCAACAGGTCATCCTTTCCATTTGACCAAATACTCTTCATATGTCCTATTCCTTGTGCTTCTGCCAACACGACTGTCCAGTATGTCTTCAATCTCCTTGATATCTGAACTGGTTGCTGGAATATTCCACTGTGTTGCTGCAACCTCATCTTCAACACCTCCTTCATGATACTCTGTCAAATCTGAAATGTTAAACACTGGTGAAATATTCAGCTCAGTAGGCAATTCTACCTCATATGCATTTCCTGAATCATGTTTCTTCAGTATCTTGCATGGTCCAAACTTCTTCATTTTCAGCTTGTTATATGTACCAACCGGAAACCGCTCCTTCCGCAAATGAACCATGACTTCATCACCAACCTGAAATTCCTTATGCCTCCTTTTCACATCTGCCTTAGCCTTATACTGTGCATTCATCTTGGCAATATGCTTCCTCACCTCCTCATGGATGTTCTTCAAATATTCTGCAAAATCCTCAGCTTCAGCACTACTTATTTCTCCTTTATCTATCTTCCTCAATTCAGATGCATTTCTTGGACTACTTCCATATACAATCTAGAATGGTGATTTACCAATGCTCCTGTTGACAGAATTATTGTATGCAAATTCCGCCTGTGGTAAAATCAAATCCCATCCTGTTGGCTTATCTCCAACCAAACATCTCAGCAAATTTCCCAAACTCCTATTCACCACCTCTGTCTGTCCATCAGTCTGTGGATGATGTGATGAACTAAACTTCAAATCTATCTTCAACTTCTTCCACAATGTCCGCCAGAAATATCCAACAAACTTAGTATCTCGATCTGAAACTATGGTCTTTGGCAAACCATGTAGTCTCACCACTTCTCTGAAAAACAATCCTGCTACATAAATAGCATCATTAGTCTTCTTGCAAGGAATGAAATGTGCCATCTTTGAAAATCTGTCAACCACCACAAAAATTGAATCATGTCCCCACTGAGTCCTCGGTAAACAAAGAACAAAGTCCATGCTTATATCCTCCCAAGGCTTCTCTAGTATAGGTAATGGCTGATACAACCCTGTATTCTACTTCACTCCTTTCACCATCTGACATACTCTGCAACTTTGTACAAACTTCTTCACATCTTGCTGCAATTGTGGCCAATAATAATTCTCACCAACCAAAGCAAGGGTTTTATCACAACCAAAATGTCCAGCCAATCCTCCACTATGCTTCTCCTTGATGAGATTCTCCCTCATAGAACTTCGTGGAATGCACAACTGACTCCCTCTAAATAGCATGCCATCCTAGATGATGAAATCCAACCATTTCGTCCTGTCTAGAGTAACAGGTTCTGTACAAGCTTCCCAAGCTTCACCAAAATCAGGATCCTCTGGATATAAATTCTTGAGTTCCTTGAACCCAACCACTTCAATCTACATTTTTGTCAGCAATAGTTGCCTTCTGCTAAGAGCATCTGCAACCCTGTTAGACTTTCCACTTCTGTGTTTCAAAACAAATGTATAACTCTGCAAAAACTCAACCCATTTCAAATGCCTTTGATTCAATTTTCCTTGACTATTCAAATATTGCAAAGCTTGATGATCAGTATACAAAAAAAACTCCTTAGGAAGCAAATAATGTCTCCACTTCTTTAATGCCTGAACTATAGCATAAAATTCTTGATCATAAACAGAATATTTCCTCTTGGCATCATTTAACTTCTCACTGAAATAAGCAATAGGTTTACCTTCTTGGCTCATAACAGCTCCTATTGCAGTACCACTAGCATCACAATCTACTTGAAACACCTTATTAAAATTTGGAAGTGCTAAAATAGGTTGTTCTGTAACTTTTTGTTTCAATAATTGAAAACTCTTTTCTGCTCCTTTAGTCCACTTAAACTCTTTTCTATCCCCTCTCATTGTTTCAATCAAGGGTCCACAAATACTGCTAAATTTTTTGATAAAATTTTTGTAAAAACTAGCTAGACCATGAAAAGATCTTACCTCAGTAGCACTCCTTGGAGTAGGCCATTCAAGGATAGCCTGTACCTTCTCTGGGTCCATTTTTAGACCTTCTGCTGAAACTACAAATCCCAAATACACTAACTCTTTCTTCACAAAACTGCACTTCTTCAAATTAATCAACAATTTCTCATCTCTCAACTTCTCAAACACCATACGAATATGCATCATATGCTCATCCAATGTCTTACTAAAGATCAAAATATCATCTAGGTAAACAATGACAAACTTACCCAGAAATTCTTTTAGAACCTCGTTCATAAGCCGCATGAAAGTGCTCGGTGCATTGGTTAGCCCAAAAGGCATGACTAACCACTCATATAGTCCTTCCTTTATCTTGAAGGCAGTCTTCCATTCATCTCCTTCTCTGATCCGAATCTGGTGATATCCACTTTTCAGATCTATCTTTGAGAAATACACAGCCCCACTCAAACAGTCCATAATATCGTCCATTCGTGGCAATGGAAACCTATACTTGATTGTGATCTTATTTATTGCTCTGGAATCTATACACATCCTCCACTCTCCATTCTTCTTTGGTGCTAATACCACTGGTACAGCATAGGGACTTAGACTTTCTTGAATCAACCCCTTCTGTAACAACTCATGTACTTGTCTGTTCAACTCTTCACTTTCTGCTGGTGTCATTCTATGTGCTGCCTTGTTCGGCAAACTCACTCCTGGGATCAAGTCCATCTGATGACTGATCTTCCTGGCTGGTGGTAATCCATCAGGCACATTATCAGATACAATATCTTGAAACTCATTCAACAAATTTGCAACTTCTACAGGAACATCTTCTACTTCCTCTTTACCAGCTTTTAGAATTAAAGCAAAACACACATGCTCATGCCTCATACCATCTAGGAATTTCCTTCCATCAACAAATGTTATTCTTGCATTACCACATACCTTTTCTTCGGTCTCCTTCAATGGCTTTAGCTTATGTCACACTCCATCCTTTGTCAGGGAATAGGTATTCGCACGACCATCATGTACAGCACATCTGTCAAACTGCCACGGTCTACCCAATAACATATGACATGCATCCATAGAGATGATATCACATAGTACCTCATCTTGGTATCCGCCAATCTTGAACTTCACCAGGCATTGTTCATTGACCATGACCTTGTGGTCATCCTATACCCAGGCAATCCGATATGGATGTGGGTGTTTCTGTCTCTTGAGCTTCAACTTTGTCACCATCTCTTCTGACACCAAATTGTCAGTGCTTCCACTATTGATAATCACATCACAGCATTTACCCTCACACTTGCATCTAGTGCGAAATAGGCTCCTCCTTTGTTCAGGTTCATTCTCACCACTCAGCAAGTCTCTTCTATTAATTAGCATTTCTCCTCTTTCAGCATCTTTAGAATTTGATGATCTAGCATCTTCATCTACATGTGCAACTCTGGCCTGGCCTTCATTTCTCCTATCTGTTCTACCTTGGCACTGAGGACATTCAAATGCCCTATGACCTTCTTCTCCACAGTGAAAACATGTTCCACAGAAGCCACCTCTTCCAGATCTTTGTCCTCTTCCTCTTCTTCTCTGATCTCTATTATTCTGATCCTGGAAGCGATTAGAATTGTTTCCTCTCTGATTCTGGCTGCTACCGGCCTCATCCTTCTTTTTCAAATCTTTATTTCGGCCACCATATGACCGTCCACCAGATCTTCCACCATGACCTTTCCATTTTTTCTGCTCTCAAACTTCTTGTTCAGCTTTTCCTCTACTTTTAGGGTAAACTTGTATGCCTCTTCAATACTGTTCATTCGAACCAGATTCAGCTCCTCCTGAATGCTTGGCCTTAACCCATTAAGGTATCGGGCAACTTTCTCCTTATCAGCTTCTGCATGGCCTATTCTGATGAGAAGTCGATAGAACTCCTCTGTATACTCCTGAACAGATCTTCCTGCTTGCTTCAAACTCTGCATTTTCTTCAGTAGGTCAAGCTCATAATCAACAGGAATGAACTGTCACTTCAATTTATCCACCATCCAATCCCATCTTGTGATTTTCTCCTTTCCCCTTCTATTTCACTCCAACTGAATCTCTTGCCACCATATCTTCGCATGACCTTTCAGTCTGGCCTTCGCAAATTTGACCCTATCAGGATCCTCAACATCTTCATACTCAAAATATTCCTCACATTCATTGATCCAGTCGATCAATTCCTCTAGGTTAAGATTTTCAGAAAATGTAGGAACCTCAATCTTAGGTCTTTTCCCAATCTTGGAAATCGCCCGAAAAAGTCTTTCTTCCTCCTGGTTCACAATTTCAACTTCTCCTTCTTGATATTCTTTTTCGGCTTCATCCTTAATTTCATCTCTGAAATTAAGATTCATTCCTCTGTGAATCTCTTCTTGCAATGCTCGCACTTGTCTCTGCAGCTCTCTAACCTCAGGTGTCACAGCACCAGCTCTTCTGCCACATTCTTTTTGTGGAGGCATTTTCGTGATGCGCACTGAAACCCTAACCACGGTCCTGGTGCAAACTACCTCATAGTCGGCGATCTGTTTACACACTCAAGAAAACCTGCTCTGATACCACTTGATGAAGGGTGCTCCCCTTAATACCACAAACACATAACAGAAATAGAGAAACAACAACAGTAATATGCAAGAACAGAAAATTGGCTTCTTATTATCTCCACAAATGTGGAATTACAAACTTTTAGAATTAAAATATGCAAAGCCACATGGGCATTCCCTTACAATATTCTGTAGGACAAAGCTTTGAATCAATACCCAGATCTACTACCTAGAACTATTCTGAACTGCCTAAGACAATAATACAGCCTTCCTTATATAGGCAACTTTCCACCGCTTGGGAAGGTTCCAGAATTTTAGCCAATAAGGCCGACCAAACTTAGAATTATTTTATTTTACATTTTATTACATCATAGTCAGCTCAAGATAACCTTTGAAACCCGAACAGAAATTTTGAAGAAAATTATTTTCTGCCATTTCAGGTGGCCCAACTTCCGAAGACCATAAGTCATCACCAGTCGACCCGATCAGCTATTATAACCCCATTTCAGAAATGCCATGAAGTGCTCTACAGGCTTGACCTGCGCAAGTGCCCATCACCCAAATTTTTGACCTCATCCGAGGCCTCTAAAGCCTTCAAAACTGAGTTCAAAGTTTCTGTACCCTACTGCCAATACCAAAAATCTTCAATATCTTCCAATATACACTTGATCTGGCAATGAAACTTTACTAGCAAACTTATATGACCAACATGAACCTCCAAGAAAGAAATTAGATCATTCTGAGCACATACGAAAATTACCAAAAATAGTAACTTTCCATAAATAACAGCTCTGCACAAAATAGCTCTTATTGAAAATAAAAAATAGAAATATTTTTGGGTGATGCAAGATTGCTCTTACACCCAGGATGCTCCTGCATCAATATAGATCTTTATAAGAGGTTAAAGCATCAACACACAAAAGTAACTGATTAGAAAAGTAGTGTCATAGCAACAGTTCACCATTGTAGATATAGTGTATATCTGATATCCAGGAGGTTTTAGCCTTCTCTATTGAGAAGTGAGATCTAGCAGTGAGAAAACCACCCCTAATAGGGTTTGTTACTTCAAGACTCCTAATAGGGTCTGACCCTTGACAAGGTCATTGTACTAAAGCATTGTAATGACTTCTCCTAATAGGGCAAAGGAACATTAACAGGTTCATAATAATCAAGTGCAATTATTAGTGGGTATTAATTCCCACCAGGGTTTTTCCTTTGGCCAAGGTTTCCCCATAATCATATCTAGCGTTATGTGTTATGGTTGTTTACTTTACTTGCTTTAATATTTAGTTCAACAATTAAGTTATTAAGTTAAGTTTCAAGTATAAAAAATTAATATTGTAGAACACTGATTCACCCCCCCTTCCAGTGTTCCTATTCCTAAAAATTGGTATCAAAGCTTTGGTCCTCTAAAGACAAGTTTAACCACTTGAGGAGATCATGGATACAACACAAGTGAAACATCTAAAGAAGAATATTGAAGAAGCTCTTAAAGACCTTGATAGATTTGAAAAAGAAATTGAAGAACTAAAATTAAAGGTTAGTGGTTCTCAAGTATTCATCAAGAAACTGAGAAAAGATTTGAAAGATTATTCTACAAGTGATTTGGGAAAAATGGTCAAAAATATGAATTAGGAAAACACATCTTTGAAGGATCAGATTGAAGAGTTGGATGAAAATATATTTAGAAATTAGGAAGCCTATGAAGAATAGGTCAAAGAAAACAAGTAGTTGCATGAAGAACCAAGGCAAGCAAACATGAAAATCTTGGAGTTAGAGAACATTAAGAAGTAGGTGGAATCTAAATTAATTGAAGAGAAGAATCATATTAACAAATTGCACACAAGTAAGGATCTAATAGAGTCACAGCTGTATGCACAAAATATTAAAGGAGATATCAGTGGTATTGGATTCAATGAAGCACACAACAAAATCAATGATATGTGAGAAAGAATAAAAGCACATGAAGAATCTGTTGGCATTAAGCAGAATTGACACTAGTGACAACATTTATTTGCATTCTGGGTGCAAACCAAGCAGACAGTGCAAACCGAGTAGATAGTACAAACCGAGCAGATAGTGCAAACCGAGCAGACAGTGCAAATCCAGCAGACAGTGCAAACCGAGCAAGTTAGTACAAACCGAACAGGACAGTGTAAACCGAGTAACATCATGTCTACCGAGTCACCAGTATTTACCAAGTTCAAAACCTACCGAGTGATCATTATGAACCGTGCCTTCACTTCTACCGAGTGCATGATGATGCCGAGTAATGCAGTGGACGCCGAGTATCAAAAATTCACCAAGTTAGTTTGCAGGAACCGTGTAACCATACTTGGGCTGACTTAGTAGCACTTATGTTTATTTGTCAAGCCGACTTTGTAATTGTAATTGTAATTAATTGTTTAAGACTTGTATATAAACAATGTTGTAAAAATGTCAAAAAAAATGTAAGATGCATATATGTGAAAAAGAAAGAAAGGCAGAGATAAGCGAATTACAAAGGGCTTCAGAAGTATAAGGAATAGCAAAGACAAATTCATCACAGAAGGTGATCAGTACATCAGCAAATCTCAATCAGCAATCCAGTTGCAAAGCAAGAGATCTACTGTTTCATCCTAACAGGTGAATCAGTACTAAATCCTTTAACCGGGTAGACTTAACAGTCTTTTGTAAAATCTCTTTACCGAGTGCATACTTCATTGTATGTTTTGTAAATCCTTTAACAGGGTGGATTTAGCAATCCTTATTGCTCCTAACAGGGCAGATCATCAGAAGTGATCAAATTGTAAGCCTTAACTGACCAACTTTATTCTGCAGTATTAAAGCTTTGTGGGTTTCATCCCCACCCTAGTTTTACTTTCTTTTTGGAAGGTTTCTGGGTAACCAAATCTATGTGTCATTATTGTAAATGCATTTAAGCTTCATGCTTTCTGTATGCAAAGGTTAAAAGTAAATTACATGTTAAATTGAAAAAAAATTTAGAGTTACTGATTCACCCCTCCCCTCTCAGTAACTCGGTTAATTCCTAAATATTTCCAACAATTGGTATCAGAGCAGCATTGGTTCTCAAGATAAAACTTAACTAGCTTGAGCAAAGATCCAGGACAATGGAGGTATTCAAACTGAACAAGGGGATTGAAAATGAAAAGCTAGATCTGGAAATGGCCATAGCTAAACTCAAAGAAGCAAAAGAACATCTTTCCCAATCCCTAAGAAGAAGGAAGGAACTTGCAAATCAGATGAATGATCAGAATTACATTGAAGAAAAGATTGAAGATCTTTTTCCCTCAAATAACTTAGATGAAGCAAACAATGCTATCAAAGAACTCCTAGAAAAGAATGGGTCTCTGCAGGAAGAAGTGAGAAAATTAAAAAGAGAACAAGAGCTACACTCTACAAGATTCTGTGAGATCTTGGAACAAAGAAACAAGTTGAAAGATGAATTAGATGGAAGGAACATTGAAGTCCAAAATAAAACCCTTCAGCTAGAAAACCTAACTGATCAGATCTCTCATACAAATGAAGAAATTCTGAATCTAAGATCAGAAATAGAAAGCACAAGAGAAGAACTAAGATCTGAAAAGGAAATCAATCTAAGATTGGTGGATGACCTAAACGCTGAAAAACAAATCAATGAAGGAATGCTAAAAAGTCAAGAAGACTTGAATCAGCTATATGAGCGAAATCTTCATAGGCAAAAAGGAAAAGCAGGACTTGGATACAAAGGAGAAGGCGAATCTTCTAAGCAAGGTACTCAAAGAAATCAAAAACCTACTTGTAATCACTGTGGTAAAATAGGACATACTTCAAATAAATGTTGGAACAATGAAAAAGCAGAATTCAATGGAAAATGTTACAGCTGCAATCAACCTGATCACAAAGCAAATGAATGCAGGGAAAAACCAAGATTTAGAGGTAATTGTCACAAGTGCAACAAACAAGGTCACAAGGCATCCGAGTGCAGATCCAAGACATTTAATCCAGCAGAACAAATTATGAAAGCAATGTTTGGATGGGACTACAACACCTGGTGCAGATGTCATTACTGTGGAGAATATGGACACATTGGCATGAATTGCATAAAACATCATCTAAGGAAAAGAGATACTACCGTAAGATGCTTCAAATGCACTAAACTCGGTCACATAGCCAAAAACTGCATGAATGCTAGTGAAGTTGAAGATGGAAAGAAAAATGAAGCAAATAAGGTCAGGAAACAGGTGAGACAAAAATGGATTCCTAAATCTACCGAGCAATCCAGTCCAAGTAATGGAATGGATGGCTCTACCAACTCAAACTAAATTTCCAAGAAAGCACTGGAACTGTATTCTCATAGACCAATCTCAAGCAGTTCCAGAACTGAATTAAAAGAAAGATCTAAATCAGCATACAAGATGCAGTAAGATCACAGGGAGGTCGGTATCAGTCTTCACCGAGCAAGGTCGGTACCCGTCTTTACCGAGTGAGGTCAGAGCAATATGAATTCTCAAGTTCACCGAGTTGCGAAGTCTTTACCGAGCAATTAATTCTTAGTGGGTGACAGTCTGTCAAAATTCATACCCTAATTTGTACTGAGCATTAATGACAGAGTTATAAACAAAAAGAAAGTAATCGAACTCATTCTTCACCGCGAACCTTTAGCACTTTGAGAGCAGAAAATTTCAAGAGCAACCCAGCAATTCAACACTTTTGTAAAAGGAATTTTTTGTGAGCTACCATGGCATCATCCAGCACTTTAGTGAAGAAAGGATCTGATATGTTAGTCCAAGGGGAATGGAAAGCACTAGATTTCAAGATCGTGCCCGCAATTGCAACAGCCCTAGATCCGAACGGAGCTCAATCTCAGATTCCTCCTAAGGTACTACTTATTAACGATATCTGCAATCATTTCAACTATTCAATTCATGAAATGGGGAACCTAGAATTAGATACTGTGCGTGAAGAACTGTGTGTGGATGGTATTCTGAAACCCGAGCACAAACATCTGGAAGATAAAGGTTTAGTTCACATTGCACATCTACCTCGAAACTTTCGAGATAAATGGGTTAGATACATTCTCAGCTGTGTACATGATGGAAAGATTTGGCTTGAGCAACCCATAGAGATCACAAAGAAGATGATTCATCAAATCACCGGTCTTCCCATGTTGAACAAAGCAAAAACTACCAAAACCCTAGGTCAGACGGAACTAGAGAAGAAAACCCTAGCCGAGTGGGACGGTAGAGGCATGAAAGTTAGCAGCATTACCGATGCTAAATTGAAGTTTGGTACACACATCATTGCCCATAAGATTTACATTTCTAGTCGATAGAATAGTGTCTCCTGTGAAGCTATTGACCTAGCATACAAAGTGGTCAAGAATAACTTAACATTTGACCTAGCAGACTTATTGTTAAAGCAGTTTAACAAAAACATGGAAAGCATTCAAACTTCCAAAAACAATCCATGTAAGTTTGGATCCTTATTGGTCTGTTTATTCTTCTATGTTCAGAAATTCTTCCCTTCTAAAGGAAAAGTTGTATGGAGAAAAGATGTGCCAGCCCTTTATGAAATAAATGAATACATCTCAGAAATGGGTGAAAATTTTGAAAGCATCATGGATAATTATTTTGAGTCTTTCAAAGAGAAAATGAATGACAGATTCTGAATTCCACAGAAGCTGGTGGAAGATTAAAAGGATGACATTTGTTTTATGGTGGATTGTGATAATGTATATATTCAAGCAGCTAAACCGAGGACTGTATATGTAAAACCTCTTCCTTATGAGGTAAATATTGATGAAACCAAGAATATCATTGAAGCTCTTCTTATCAGCCTGTCAATCCCAAAGCTCCATATTTTGGAACATATGATGAAGCTAAGGTGAGAATTGAACTAAGCATAAAGCTTCCACAGGCGGTAAACAAAGGAAAGAAGAGGATAGCCAAAATGCAAATGATAACCGAGGATAAAGAAGAAAAAGATGAAGAAGAAGAGGAAAAGGATGAGAAAATAGAGGAACCAGAACCTGCAAAGAAGAAAGGAAAGGTATTCATCACTAAGGCACCTAAGCCTCCCACTGCTGTATTTACAAGGAGAAATGCAAAAGGCAAGGAAGACAAGGCAGATAAAGACATAGTATTCAAAAGGCCTCCTCTAAACTTTCAAGAAAAGATCAAACTCTTTAGAGACGGATCAGGATCTGGAGTAAGTAACATAAAATCTTTTAAATATGAAACCAGATCGGAAATAGAACAGAAGGAAATAGAAAATGTTGTTATTGAAAAGATGGGACAGTGGAAATACTCTCCTGAAGAAATAGCCCCACAGGCTCCAGCAGTTCTATTAAATCCAATAAAAATGAGATGGAGCAATGAAAAGCAAACTGTCATAGACATATTTGATCAAACCCTGAGACAGTTAATGCCGAGCTTGAAAAATGATGAAGTAAACAAGGCATTAAAAGAAAATGAAAGTAAGATGACATTAAAGTTCAATACTTGTTTGATTTTGATCAACAATACTAAATCGGTTGTGAAGGCTACAAATGTCACATGGAAGAACATATACCACCTTCACCAACTGAGTATTGAAACAGTAATAATAAAAGATATTGAAGATGACAGTGATGAACAAGAAGAAGACACTGAGGTAGATGATACTGTGAGGATAGCAGCAGAAGTCATTGCATCCCTTCCTACCTCTCCAGTAAAAGTTTCTACATCCAGCCCGGAGACACCTTCAAGCATGGTTGTGACAACTTCAACATTTGTCCAATCATCTATAGCAACAACAGAAGCAACTATCATTTCTTCTACCGAGTTGCAGTCTCCCGCATCATCAAGTTTTCCAGCAGTAAGTTTTCCAATTTTTGAATCTTCAAGTGTAAATATTTTAAGCTCTCCAGTAGAAAGTATACCAGTCTCTATAGCTATCCCTACTATATCTACTATCACTACTACCAAGGCTTTAAGTATAGATAAGCCTAAGGCTCTACCGAGTATAAAATTTTTGGGTAAGAATGTAGTAGAGGATATAGACTTAGATGAAGAGATAGAGATTCCAACATTGGATTTTGCAAATCTATTAGCGGACCAAATGCAAAATATAGGTGAGATCCTCCAAAGGAAAGCAAAACAAAAGAAGCTTAAAGAGGAGAGAGACAAGGAATATCAAATCATCAAGGATGCTAAGGACATTTTGTCTGATGCATTAGGTATTAAAGTAGACTCCTCCCAACATATTTTGCTACAATTAGCAGAAGCAGTTAATAAATACAATGAGGATTCATCTGGGATAGAAAAGTTAGTTGAAAGAGCCGAGAAGAGATTCAACAATAAAGTGCTTGAGCACATTTCTCAACACATAGCTATTAACCAGGTAGAATTGTCTTCAGTTTTGTCAAACATTGAATCTATCTATTCGAATGCTACCTCTCTTTTGGCCAGATTGTGCAATATTGCCGAGTTCACAAAGGATGTTAAGGATAAAATGAATAAAATGGATGAGGATATGAAGATTAGCATACAGAAGCTACAACTTGAACCAAGTTCAAGCTCTGCTCATCACATGAAAATCTCACACCTATCAAACATGCAGTCTGATCTATTGAAAGAAGACACAAGGATCCGGTCCACACTGCTAGACATCCAACACTTGATCCTTCCCATCATGAATACAATGTATAAGCACATTGAACATTCCAAAACATTGATTCATGACAATCAGGTCTCTATAGCAGATCACATGATTGAACTCTCTGCAGAAGTCCAAATTGCAATCCAAACATGTAAGATTCTGCAAGAAAGTTGGGACAGAACCCTGGCACTAATAATGAAGGTACATTCTGATTTTCTATCAAATTTTGGATTCTCTCTGTAAATAACTTGTATATACACCTTTGGCATTATTGTCAAAAAGGGGGAGATATGTATAGAGGGAGATATATGTATAGAAGAAGATTTGTATAGAAACAGTTAGCACATTGAAAGGGGGAGACAATGTATAAAGCTCTATAACAAAGAAAAATTTTGAAAAATCAAAATAAAACTCAGCATGATTCATGTATATAAGTTTTGGCCAATAAGTGTTTTTGTCACTAATGCCAAAGGGGGAGATTGTTGGCATTAAGCAGAATTGCCACTAGTGACAACACTTATTTGCATTCTGGGTGCAAACTGAGTAGACAGTGCAAACTGAGCAGACAGTGCAAACTGAGCAAGTTAGTACAAACTGAACAAGATAGTGTAAATTGAGTAACATCATGTCTACCGAGTCACCAGTATTTACCGAGTTCAAAACCTACCTAGTGATCAGTATGAACCGTGCCTTCACTTCTACCGAGTGCATGATGATGCCGAGTAATGCAGTGGACGCCGAGTATCAGAAAGTCACCGAGTTAGTTTGCAGGAACCGTGTAACCATACATGGGCTGACTTAGTAGCACTTATGTTTATTTGTCAAGCCGACTTTGTAATTGTAATTGTAATTAATTGTTTAAGACTTGTATATAAACAATGTTGTAAAAATGTCAAAAAAAATGTAAGATGCATATATGTGAAAAAGAAAGAAAGGCAGAGATAAGCGAATTACAAAGGGCTTCAGAAGTATAAGGAATAGAAAAGACAAATTCATCACAGAAGGTGATCAGTACATCAGCAAATCTCAATCAGCGATCCAGTTGCAAAGCAAGAGATCTACTGTTTCATCCTAACAGGTGAATCAGTACTAAATCCTTTAACCGGGTAGACTTAACAGTCTTTTGTAAAATCTCTTTACCAAGTGCATACTTCATTGTATGTTTTGTAAATCCTTTAACAGGGTGGATTTAGCAATCCTTATTGCTCCTAATAGGGCAGATCATCAGAAGTGATCAAATTGTAAGCCTTAACCGGCCAACTTTATTCTGCAGTATTAAAGCTTTGTGGGTTTCATCACCACCCCAGTTTTACTTTCTTTTTGGAAGGTTTCTGGGTAACCAAATCTATGTGTCATTATTGTAAATGCATTTAAGTTTCATGCTTTCTATATGCAAAGGTTAAAAGTAAATTACATTTTAAATTGAAAGAAAATTTAGAGTTACTGATTCACCCCTCCCCTCTCAGTAACTTGGTTAATTCCTGAATATTTCCAACAGAATCTATAGAAACTAGGAAGACTGAAAACAATATTGAAGCTAAAGCTAAACCATCTAAGGATGAACGCAAGCTAGTAAACCAAACTTTTTATGCCTATAACAAGAATGGACATATAGCAAGATATTGTAAAGAGGTAAGACCTTTCAATGGTTATTGTTATTCATGCAATAAGTTTGGTCATAGAGCTATGAATTGTAGATCAAATCAAAGAAGTCAGACTCAACAAAATCAGAGAAATCATCCACAAAAGAATGTTAGAAGTCCTTTTTGGAAAGTTGACTATACTAAAGTATATGAATATATTTAGTGTTGTCATTATGGCAATAAATTCATATGAAGTTCTGGAGTCAGCGCATATTGAAGAAGATCAGAAATATGGCTAAGTATGGAAGACTGGACAGATAGCCAAGCACCAGGTGATCAGTGCATCAGCGCACATGTGTATGATAGAGTTATGACATATTCCATTGAATATAATCTTTTTAATATGTATTCATGCTAATTCTAAGAGTGCATGATGGTATGAGTTAGTATGAGGAAGTTATAGGTAGATGAAGTGGCACAAACAACAAGCGGTAGAACAAGATAGAGCATGAGGCTGACTATGTGTATTCTAGTTAGTGCTTGTAATAATGTTTGTAAAGGATATGTGCCTATTGTATTTAGGTCATAGACATGTTGTTATGATTTTATGTAAACGTGCTTGAGCCAATTCATTTGGAAGCGTTGTATGTAATAGGTTAAAGGGCCAACCTAGTCAATTGTTTTGTAAGCACATATAAATATGACATGCACCTTGGTAATTTAGTATGCAAAAAAGAAAGAGAGTTAAGTAGAGTAGAGCACAAGTGTGTGAAGAGTAGTGATTATGTTGTAGAGCTTCACAAGAGGTTGGAGCATAATCGCATCAGAGGAATTGATCTGACAAGCAATGTCACATCAACAGTTCACCTTGCAGATATAATGTGTATCTGATATCTAGAAGGTTGTAGCCTTCACCACTTGAGAAGTGAGCTCTAAGATAGTGTGTCCCCACCCCTAATAGGGTTATTTTAAAAGAATCCTAACAAGGTTTGACCTTTGACTAGGTCACTGTACTAAAGCATTGTAAAGTACAACTCCTAACAGGGTTGGGAGATCTTCTAACATGGATCATAAAACACTAGTGCAGTTCTTAGTGGGTGTCAATTCCCACTGGGGTTTTTACCTATTTGGGTTTCCTCATAATCATATCTTTTGTCATGTGTTATGAATTTTAATCTTACTTGCATTAATGTTCATTTCAGTAACTAAACAATCAAGTTAAGTTTCAAGATAGAAGAAAAAAATAAAGCATAGAACACTGATTCACCCCCCCCCCTCAGTGTTCTCATTCCTAACAATTGGTATCGGAGTTCTGGTCCTTTGAAGAAAATTTTAACCACTTGAGGAGATCATGAATAAGGAATAAATGAAACATCTGAAAAAGAAACTTGAAGTAGCTCTTGAAGACCTTGATAGATTTGAAAAAGAAATTGAAGAACTAAAAGAAAAGGTTAGTGGTTCTCAAGTAATCATGAAGAAATTAAGGAAGGAATTAAAAGATTGTTCTACAAGTGACTTAGGGATAATGATAAAAAATTTGAATGAAGAAAACTCATCTCTAAAGGATTAGATTGAAGAGTTAGATGAAAAATCATTCAACAATCAAGAATCCTATGAAGAATAGGTCAAAGAGAACAAGCAGTTAGATGAAGAACTAAGACAAGCAAACATGAAAATATTGGAGTTAGAGAGCACCAAGAAATAAATGGAATCTAAATTAGCTAAGGAAAAGAACCACATTGACAAATTGCACACAAGCAAGGATCTTATAGAGTCACAATTGTATGCACATAAGATTGAAGGAGACACCAGCGGTATTGGGTTCAATGAAGCACACAATCAGATCAATGACATGTGAGCAAGAAAGAAAGCATTAGAAGAATCTACAGAACCTAAGATGATAGGAAATCATACAGAAGATGAAACTAAACCACCCAAAGATGAGTGTAAACCAGTAAACAAGACTTGTTATGCTTGGAACAAACATGGGCACATTGCAAGAAATTGTAAAGAGGTAAGACCTTTCAATGGTTACTGTTATTCATGCAATAAATTTGGACATAGAGATATGAATCGTAGATCAAGCAAAAGAAATCAAAATCATAAGAGTCATCCACAATAGAATGTAAGAAGTACTCAGAACATTACATGTCAAATATGCAATTATAATGGTCATACAGCTAGAGAGTGTAGAATGGTGACTCACATCAATGCACCAAAGAATTTAAGGCCTCTAGTCATTTGTCACTCATGTAACAAGATTGGACACATTTGTAGGTTTTGCAGAACTAGAGCACAGATATAGGAAAGCCCTAAAAAGTCAGAAACCTTAATATTAGAAGAAGCAGGAGAAATCAAGTTTGTACAGGCTTTAGATGATGCAAGCTTGATTTGGAAGGAAGAAAAGAAGGATAATGTTGATGAAATAGTAGAGGTTGCATCCACAATGGACGCACCTCCTATTTATGGTTAAATGACCTTTAGGGTCATAGGGGGAGCTAGAGTAGCTCTAGACCCCTACTTGGATGGTATACTCACCCTCAGAGTATGCACCTTGGATTACAACCAATTGGAGACTATATGATGTAGTATGCAAGAGCACACTACCAGATTGTTAGCGGAGAATAAGAATGGAGTTCATAGTTGAACTCTATGTTTACACGGTAAGCATTAATGGTGGGAAAAGTTAATTATAGCCATCAGAGCTTCACTATTCACACATTTCATTCTAAGTTGAGTGTTTATAGAGCACTGAAGATCCAACAGTTGAAGTTGTGAAGCATTGTAGTGAATCTATCAATAAAGAAATAAGTTTGATTGTTGGAAGCCCTAGATCAACGCGACGTCTCAGAAACCCTAAGAAACCTTTTAGAAGAATCTAAAAAAGTAATTCATAGATACTCTAGTGGTATCTGATGTCACTAAAAGAAAGAGATACATGTTTAAAAGACATCCATTTAAGTCAACCTTAGATGACCAAGAAGGTGCATTTTCAAGAACCCCTATGGGCATCATGCATGTAGAAGATATACGTGCCTATATATATTGCAAAAAGGAACCAGTTGGATTAGATAGAATTATTTTTCACCTAGATTCCATGATGAATCCTAAAAAATCATTTACTGAAGAGCTCACAAACCTAGAGAATTACCCCATTATTGAATATGCTACTGCGCATTAATTTTATGAATCCAACTAGATCAAGATATTTTTGAGCATGATCCATGATGACCTATTTTAGATAGGTGAAGTACTAGTTAGAATTAAAGAAGATCTCATTCATGAGATGATAGGTTTATCTAGGATAGGCATCATTCTTCCAGTTGGGAAGGATGTCAGGAAATTGGTTGAACAAGCCTGCAAATCCTGGAGTGACAAGCATGGGATGACTATTGAGCCAATTGAGGAGAAGGACATAAAATTGATGTCTATGATTCTTGGTTATAGATTCCAGCATGCCAATAGGGTCAATAATGTGTCTGCAACCACTATTCTTGCAACCATAAGGATAGTAAGGGAAAATGGTAAATTCAACTTGTGTGAAATCTTGCATGCACATTTGATGGATAACATAAGGGAAATCAAGCATGATAAGACCAAAGTATTTAGGTTTGGGTCTCTGATAATCTACATGTTCTTTCATATAGTTTGGAAGGTATCAGACTTGTACCTAGACAAAATTTTATCTACAATGCCTCAGATATCCCGTAAGGCATCAGTTGAGAGCACTCTAAGAGACTACATGGAGTTAGAATTGAAAACCTTTAGGATAAAGATGCATATGAGGTATAGGATACCTAAAAGTATTGTTGAGAAATATAGGACAATTTTGTTTATGGTGGAGACTGACAGTACTTGTATGGAGGTTGTTGAGCCTAGAACTAAGTGGATTAAACCACTTGGCTATGAAGTGGAGGAGAAAGTCTTGGAAGCCTATGCACAAGTTTTATAATCAATGCCCAAGGATCCAAATGAGCCTAGATGGGGAACTTATGAAGAAAAGACCATGGAAGTGGACATAGTCTTAAATAGTCTTGCAACCAAGAGGAAAGCCACCAAAATAACCTATGAGATTTTGAAGATCTATGGTGTGACTCAAGAAGACCTGGATAAAGCCAAAGAGACCAAAATAGCTATGCATATTAAGAGCGCATCATCTATAGAAGCCAAGACAAAGAAAATAGATGACCCTAAGACAAAGAAGATAAAATTTGAGAAAATTGATGATATCAGTCCTGTGACCATAGTTATAGTTGATGTGGAGTCCACTGAAGCATCTCCTAAGGTGCCTAAGAGGAAGAAGAAAATATCCACAAGTCACCCTTCAACTAGAGCCACAAGAAGCATAGGCAGAGATACACAACCACCTCCTAAGGTAGGATTCCTACCAAGTCTTCAAGTGTTAAGGACTAGAGTGGTAAAGGAAGGAAGGCTAGATCAGATAGCTAAATTCTATGATAGATATCATAAAATTAAAAAGTCTAAGATCCATGAGATGATGATCAAACATATGATCAAGTTCAAGAAGATAGTTCTAGAACTGAAGACAAAGATTTTGAATAAAGTTTGGGAAATTTTAGATTCCTTAAAAAGACAAGCAATAGAGGAAGACTTTAGAATCAGAGAGAAAATACTAGATGACAATCTACCAGTATGCTCAATTGATGAGAAAAAAATGCTACTAGGTTTGGTGAAGCCATACCTTAGAACTAAGATGAGGACATTGCACATAATGAACAAGGATTATGAGAAGATAAGTAAGGAGACATAACAAGCTTTTGAGAAAGTATTCCTTGAAGAGCGCATGCAACCTTCATCTACACCCATCACTCAAGCACCTATTGGGAAACATAAATAAGCCAAGGTCAAAAAGACATGTATGACAGGTCTACAGAACTCAGCACCCTCAGTAATAGTGCCTACAGTTGAAATAAAGTTTGCACCCATGACCGCAACTTAAGAAGTTAACACAATAATGATTGATAATGTGGAGATATCAATGGTAGCCAATGAAAAAGACTTAGACAAATTTGAGGAAGCCTTTGTGAGCACAAAAGAAGTAGAAACACTATGCAGTGACAATTTATCTATGTAGCAAGGAGATGTGTTGATTGAAGACTTAACAGAACAAGAAGAAGAAAAGGAAGAAGAAGAAGAAGAAGAGAAAGAAAATGAAAAGGAGAAAGGAGGAGAAGAGGAGGTAGAAAAAGAAATGACACATGAACCCTTAGTTCAAATTATGATAAGGATAAAGATAGAAGTGATGGAAAACACACCTATCACTCCTATTCCATCAATATCATTGTTGTCAAGTTTCACTCCTGACACTACAAGCTTGGACTCTTGGGGAGAAGAAGACCTAATCAAGATCAGTGTTCTTGCTATGGAGAAGGCAAAGGAAAAACAAGTGATGAGGAATCCTCTATTTGTTGAGTCATTAAACATCTTGAATAATCTACTGCCAATAGAGAAGAAGATACCAAAAGTGCACTCAGTGGAGGATGTCAAAAACATCTTGACAAGCTTCAAGGCAAAATTTTCTACAATGAAGGAATCAACGGCCAAAATAGAAGAAGAGAAGTATCTTAAGAAGAGACTAAATAAGCTAATTAGTAGCTTCACACTTTAACTTAGCTCTCTCAAGGTTGTTCAAGCTTCACTAAATGAGATTGCAGCTCAAGGAAGGAAAATCATAGCTGACTGCATGAACCAAGACAAGCTAACTACATACCTCTATAAGAAAATTCAAGAGGCAGAGGCTATGATAGATCAAGTGAGGAAATAAGAAGAATATCCCATGCCAAATATAAACATGTGTAACAATGTATACCAGGGACAAGTGGACAAAATAGAATAGGCAGAGAAAGAAACATCCAAAATAAGGGCAAGGCAAACACAACTGAGAAATGCTCTTGCACCCTCACTAGATGTCTTGAATCATAACATGAAGGAGATCGATGCCATAATGGTGACATATGATCAAGGTCCATGTACATATTTGGAGAAGATGGAGAAGTTAACATATGCTTTGTGTGCCCAACTTCAGACAATAGACACACTAAAGAAATTTTGGCAAAATGAGATTGCTAATCTAAAGATAGCATATCTAGATGTCTTCACTTTGTAAGTACTTATGTATACATTTTTTTGAGCACCATTGTCATTAATTTCAAAGGGGGAGTATAGTTTCAACAAGGAAGAATATGAAGCCTTGTAAATAATGTAAAGAAAAGTATAGTACATAAGGGGAGATATAAGTTAGAGTATGTATAAGAATTTTTTTTTATAAGGATATAGTTAGCAATTTTTCCATATTCCTTTGTTGCCATTAATGAAAAAGGGGGAGATTGTTGGAAAGTTGACTATAATAAAGTATATGACTATATTTAGTGTTTTAATTATGGCAACAAATTCATATGAAGTTTTGGAGTCAGCACATATTGAAGAAGATCATAACTATGGCTAAGTATGGAAGACTGGTCAGACAGCCAAGCACCAGGTGATTAGAGCATCAACGCATGTGTGTATGATAGAGTTATGACATGTTCCCTTGAAGATAAGATTTTTAATATGTATTTATGCTAAGTCTAAGAGCACATGATGATATGAGTTAGTATGAGGAAGTTACAGGCAGATGAAATGGCACAGATAGTAAGCGACAGAACATGACAAAGCATGAGGCTAACTATGTGTATTTTGGTTAGCACTTTTAATAATGTTTTGTAAAGGCTATGCGCGTATTGTATTTAGGTCATAGACATGTTATTATGATTGTATGTAAACATGCTTGAGCCAATTCATTTGGAAGTGTTGTATGTAATAGGTTAAAGGTTCGACCTAGTGAATTATTTTGTAAGCACATATAAATATGACATGCGCCTTGATAATTTATTATGTGAAAAGAAAGAGAGTTAAGTAGAGTAGAGTAGAAGTGTGTGAAGAGAAATTAGTATGTTATAGAGTTTAATAAGAGGTTGGAGCATTAGTGCATCAAAGGAACTGATCTACCAAGTAGTGTCACAGCAATAGTTCACCTTGTAGATATAGTGTGTATTTGATATCCAGAAGGTTGTAGCCTTCACCACTTGAGTAGTGAGCTCTAGGACAGTGTGTCCCCACCCCTAATAGGGTTATTGTAAAAGAATCCTAATGGGGTCTAAACTTTGACCAAGTCACTGTACTAAAAGCATTGTAAAGTAAAACTCCTAATAGGGTTTCAAGATATTCTAATAGGGATCATAAAACACTCGTGCAGTTCTTAGTGGGTGTCAATTCCCACTGGGGTTTTACCTATTTGGGTTCCCCCATAATCATATCTTGTGTCATGTGTTATGAATGTTTATCTTACTTGCATTGATGTTCATTTTAGTAACTAAGAAATCAAGTTAAGTTTCAAGATATAAGAACAAGAATAAAGTATAGAACACTAATTCACCCCCCACTCTCAGTGTTTACATTCCTAACAATCCTCAGAACACTACATGTCAGATATGCAATTATGATGGTCACACAGCTAGACATTGCATTATGGTAACTCACATCAATGCACCAAGGAATATAAGGCCTTGAGTTATTTGTCACTCTTGTAATAAGGTTGGACACATCTAAAAGTTTTGCAGATCACAAGTGCAAAGACAAGAAAGACCTAGTAAGTCTCAAGGATCAATTTTGGATGAATCTAGAGAAGTCAAGTTTTTGAAAGCTACAAAAGATGTGAGAAAGATTTGGATGGAAGTAAAGTAAGATAATGTTGATGACTATGTAGTGGATGCATCCATAATGGACACACCTTCTACTTCTAGATGAATGACCCTCTTGGTCATAGGGGAGCTAAATTAGCTCTAGACCCCTGTGCGGCTGGTATACTCACCCTCAGAGTATGCACCTTTGGTTTTAAATGTTTGGATACTAGTTGATGTTGTATGAAAGAGCATACAACTTGATTTTTAATAGATATAGAGATTGAAATTTTTTGTTACTTTCTATGTTATGGCGGCAAACATTAATGGTAGAAAGTTATTTTTATAGTCACCGAAGATCCATTATCCACACATTTGCATTTGAGATTGAGCCTTTAGAGAGAACATGAGATCAAAGTAGTTTGTGCTGAAAGATTGAAGTTGGTTTATCAATGAAGAAGTGTGAAAATTGTTACAGAACCCTAGTTCGGTCGCGACGATTCAAAAACCCTTTGGAAACCTATTTGAGCAATTAATCAAGTAATGGCCACTCTAGTTGTTTTTGATGTTACTGAAAGGAAGAGGTACATATTTAAGAAGCATCCTTTCAAGTTAGTCCTAGATGACCTTGAAGCGGAATTTTCTAGAACTCCTATGGGAGTGATGCATGTAGAAGACATACAGACATACATTTACTACAAGAAGGAACCAGTAGGACTGGATAGAATAAGGTCACACTTAGAGTCAATGATGAAATAGGACATGACATTCATGGATGAGTTCACACACCTTGAAAACAACCCTATCATAGAGTATGTGACTACATATGAGTTTTATGAATCAGAATGGATTAAGATATTTCTTATAAGAATACATGATGACTTGTTTTGGGTTGGAGAAGTCCCTGTTTGGATAACTACTAACCTCATTTATGAGATGACCGGACTTCCTAGGACATGAGCTATTCTTCCTACTGGCAAGGATGTCAGGAAACTAGTGGAGCAAGCTTGTACATCCCAGAGTGATAAGAATGACATGACCATAGAGCCAATTGAGGAGAAGGATATCAAGCTCATGACGATGATTCTAGGTTACAAATTCCAGCATGAAAAGAGAGTTAATAGTGTGTCAACAACAACTATTCTAGCAGCCATTAGAATTGTAAGGGAAAATGGAGAGTTCAACTTGTGTGAGATCTTGTGATTTAGTCAAGGATGGTGGATCTAATGAAGGACAGTCCAATCTTGTAGCCAATCAACAACACAATGGAAATAAAACAACAAGATATGCTCAAATTAGATTTTCCATTAACATGCCCAGCTGTAAGGCCTTCTGGGTTAGGGCCAATTATAGATAGAAATAGTTCTGGAAGATCAACAAGATCCAATTCAACTCTAGCTAGTCCAGTTCTGAAACATTCACCAACTGATGGAAACCCTAAGGTAGATTTGAACTCATGCTCACAAGCCACTAAGCAATCTCCTTGTCTCCAAGCATGCAAACCACTAGCTCCGCTATCACAAAAATCAAAATTCAATTTGATTTGCTAGATCTCACAAGATCCAAGTCTACACTATCTTTTCCACAACTTCACTTTTCATCTGCCACCCCAAACTTCCAAAAAAACCACCCCAAACTTCCAGACTTTTTCTAAACAACTACCCAAACACTCCTTAAATACTAATCTTCAGCCACAAGTTAGTTGGATGACCTAATTAACTCCTACTAAACAAATATTAAATGCAATACAAGTGGGCTCTCAAATAGCCTTATAATTATTTAATTCTCCATGTTAGCCTCAGATCTACATAGGAGAATACAAAAAAAGATACCAGCAATAAATGCACTAATTCGGCTAACCAAATCACCAAGAACTCTAGTCGGTAAACTAGAACTACCATGCGCCAGATAAACAACTAAGCGCTAGTGAAATAATTGACCAAGATAAGCAATATTGAGCAACACAAGCATCATGAAGCACTAGTTCCACTGAGCACAAGAAGTCTCATCGAGTTCCTTCAGTGATCATGCTTCCTTCAATAATTGAGACCATCGATTAAAGTTGCAACCAAGTACCATAGAACCAAAATAGCACACCACCATGCAGATTCTTCGAGTACCTAGAATTCCCTTGCATCAGACACCCGAGGTTCAAAAAGATGTTCATATGTGAGAAGAACATCTTCTAGGATTCAGCACATAAACCCTGAATTGGTTCTTCACATACATGTCCTCCAACTTGTCAACTTGCATACTCTTCCACTTCAGCTTCCTCTATCTCTTTAATTCTTTCCTTGATAACACACAGGTCCATTGTCCAAACTAATCATCCATACCTTCAGGATCTACCAACTCAACTCGGCTACCAATACTCAGACTCCTACTGAGTGTTGTATCTAGCAAAGGCATTAGGGAAACTCATGTCATCCTTCTCAACAGTAAAAACATTCTTGACACAATCATACATAGCTCTGCAATCATATTGCTAAGGTCTACCGAGCAATATATGAAAACTATTCATCTCCACAATATCACATAACACAAGATCCTTATACTGGCCAATCTAAACATCAACAAAGCATTGTTCTCTCACTTCCAAAGCATGATCATCTTCAAACCAACCAATCCTATAAGGAAAAGGATGTTTCATTCTACTCAAACCAAGTTTTTGAACCATGTCCTCAGCAACAAGGTTATCAATACTACCACTCTCAAAAATAACATCACAAATTTTACTTCTAGACTTGCATCAAGTTCTGAACAAGTTACTGCTCTGACAAGGTTCCTCCTTTGTACCAAGCAATTTTTTCCAAACCAGAAAGTTCTCAGATTTAGGTTCATTCTCAACATTTTCATTCACCACAGCTATTCATCGGTCACCAAGATTCTTCTATGTGAACTCAAAAGAATGGTGTCCTTCTTCACCACAGTTATAACAAGTACCCTTAAAGATAACTCTACCTTTCTTCTTCTTTGGTTCTACAAGTTTTTGTTAATCTTCTATAGTCAATTTCTCCTTCACCGAGTGTTCAATCTTTTCCTTTCCTTAGGGATTACCATGTTGTTTCCTCTTCAACTTATCTTCTGCCTTCAAAGCATGTTGATAAGCATCTTCAAATGAATCAATCTTCAACATACCAAGCTCATCTTGAATATTGAATCTCAAACCATTCACATACCGAGCTACATTTTCCTTACCAAGTTCTCTATGTCTAGACCAAATAGTAAGCTTGTAGAACTCCTCAGTTTAATCTTCAATAATCAGATCCTTCTGCTTCAGATTATGCAACTTCTTAAACAATTCAAGCTCATAGTCAGCATGTATGAACTTAGCTTTCAATTTAGTCACCATGAACCTCCACCAATTGATCTTCATTTCACCTTCATCTTCTCTGTCTCTTTGTAATTCTTTCCACCAAAGAGAAACATGTCCTTTCAATTTTGTATGTGCCAACCTCACTCAAAGAGTATCTTCAATTTCTTCTAGCTCAAAGAAATCTTCTAATTCACCAATCCAGTCAATCAAGTTCTTAGGTTTCAAAGTACTAGAGAAAGTAGAAACTTCCATCTAGTAACTATTACTTAACTGAGCTCTTGATCTATGCAACCAATAGTTCTATCTTCACCAAATCTATCCCTCTGGTCATCACCACTAGATCCAGTAGCTTCCTCATAACCATCCTCAGTACCAACATTCTGAGGTGCACTAGTCATAGCTCCCATGATCTCGGTGATCTTGTCATTCTTCATCAATTCTATCTGAGATCTAAAATTAGATTTCACTTTGCCTGTAATCTTTGATTCCACAACATCATAGAGATCTGCAATTGCTCAAGGGTCTAATCTTCTCAGAGGCATCCTTAAAGATAAGAAAAACCCAAAGCCAAAAAACCCTACACTGACCACTTTATGACAACCTCCAAGTTGTATGTGAGTCAAGTCATCCTGCCACCATGCATGAAAAACCAAGTCAAGATTCCACAAGTTTAGTGCTAGGGATCTGCAACTCAGATCATATGATCTCTTTGCCAACAAGATCAACTTCACAAGATCAGCCTTGCTAGGTCAACCTTCACTCCACAAGATCAACTTAGCTCTAATACCACTTGACACAGTCAAGGATGGTGGATCCAATGAAGGACAGTCCAACCTTGCAGCCAATCAACAATACAGTGGAAATAACACAACAAGATATGCTCAAATTATAGTTTCCATTAACATGCCCATCTATAAGGCCTTCCAGGCTAGGGCCAATTAAAAACAAAAATAGTTCTGCAAGATCAACAAGATCCAATCCAACTCCAGCTAGTCCAGTTCTGAAACAATCAACAACTGATGGAAACCCTAAGGAAGATCTGAACTCATGCTCGCAAGCCACCAAGAAATCTCCTTTTCTCCAAGCATGCAAACCACTAGCTTCGCTATCACAACTATCATAATTCAATCTGATCTTCTAGATCTCACAGGATCCAAGTCTACACTATCTTTTTCACAACTTCACTTTTCATCTGCCACCCCAAACTTCCAGAGTTTTTCTAAACAACTACCCAAACTATAATACCCTCTCCTATGGTGATACTTGGACTTTCAGATTTGGACATTCTATTATGATGGTTAGAGCTATACATTTACATTTATGTTTTGTGGATGATGATATGTTTATCAGATGATTGATATGGTCATTTATGGTTATCATTTATATGTTTGTAAAATGTGAAAAGCCATCTATCTTTATATGTTTTATGGAGCTAACCCAAGGATTTGAATCTAACCATTATCATGATGTTTTATGTTTTATGTATATGTGTCTGATGTGTTTTCATGACTCAGAATGAAGTCATAGTTACTCACTTAGTTGAGGTCCACACGATGTATCAATCCTAGTCATTTGGTTGCATATATCTTATTTGTATGTATATCCATATGTATATATGTATCTCTTCTTGGTGATGTAGGATTGTAGGTACCGGGTATCATCTCCACCTAGCTTCGCAGGTTTGAGTGATCCCTCAAAATCCTTGATCATTTTTGTTGTTATGGAGATATCACTAGTTTCCATGGGAGGGAACTCTACCTCTGATCCTTTTATCCTTAGGTGGGGAGTTCCTAAGTCAGTCCCTTGTGTGGATGATGTATTTTTGTGTTCTCTCTATTTATTGGTTTTGTGGATCTTGTAGCTGGTTTCTTGTCTGTTGCATTCTTTGAGAATGAGGTTTTGAGTATGGTAGCACTAATTTTCTTCATGGTATGTTCAATTTTTTTAGTAGATTATTGATGTGAATTATTGTTCATTTGAGGGTATGATTTAGTAAATTTATCTTTATTAGTAGCTACTATTATACTAGCATATCTCATTAGGAATGAGTTAGTATGTGATTAAATCATGTGATTTTAATATCAATAATAATAAATAATTTTATGGTATTATTTTATAATACTCATAATAACAAAGTGTCTATGGCAATATTAATAATAAATGTTTTAAATAAAAGTGATAAAATCTAACTTATGTTAGTATCTCCCTAATATATATTTTAGAATATGGATTAGTGTATGAATGAATAGTATATTTTATAATAATGATATTCATAATATTTAATATTAAAAATAATGTGTCTTACTTATGGTATATGTACCATAAGCATATGGGTGCACACATATGCCTATGAATATATATTATTATATACTAAATTAATTTTGTGAAGGAAAATTATTGTGAGGCTATGGTAAGGTTATGTTATATTTTATTTGGAAAATGTATTTGGTAATTACCATAGTAAACAAGTTAGTAAAACTATTCCTAAAATATTTATTATTTATTTTGTCATCCTCAAATTTAGGAGACATAGATTATAGTTTTATTAAAAATTTATTTATCCCTTTACGGGAATGGTTTTGCAAACTATATTATTATCCAATAATGGATGGATAGTTGGGATGGTTGCATCGGCTGGATTACCCATGCAACCACCTTCTCCAATATTTATATAGGAGAGATCTCTTGTGTGAGAGGGTGTTGGATAGAAGCTCATTTGAGAGAAAACAATAATAATATTTCAGGAAAATTATTTGAGGTTGTGAGGAGAGAATCCATTATTTGAGATTGGCATTTTGTTGCTTCGGATAGAGGCTAGAAGATTGCAAGCAGAGGAATTCAAAGGAGTGCTAGAAGAGTTTGAGAGGAGTAGATTCTTCTTCATCAACCGGTCTTCGCAGGACTCTAGGTTGGATTCCATCCTGAGAAGTTTATACATTATTGTATTATTGTATTATGTATTATTGTACTATTGTAGAAACATTTATTGTATTATGTACTGTTGTATTATTGTAGAAATGTTTATGCATTATTGCACTCTGTATTATTGTAGAATGTTTATACATTATTATTGTATAAACATTAATACAAATATAAGTTGTACAAATGCCAACCGTTTTAGGATTATTTATATTTTATCTCCTGTCATTAAGCAATGTGCAGAATAGTTGTATTTATTTTTCTATTGTTGAAGTATTGCTATTAGTAAACACTATGCATGACTATGTGGTCATGAGTTAGGGTTGTTGATTTAATTCATAGTGTTGTCATCTATAATATTCTGTCATTAGGTATGATTCTGCAATTAAATCCATATTGCTGTCATTTTTAATATTCTATCATTAGCTGTGATTCCTGATTCAATCCTGAGTTATTGTTGTTGTATTTGGATTAGGGTTTATGGAATCCCAAAAAAGTATTTTTATTTTATTTTGTGTCATATTATAGAAGCCCAATTTTTTGTCATATTGTATACCCGCAAATTAGTATTATTTGGTTTGTTGATTTAGTATTTTTTGGTTCGTTGATTTAGTATTGTTTGGTTCATTGATTTAGTATTGTTTGGTTCATTTATACAAGTATAACATTGAAGTATAAGTTTGGTACTTTAATTTCTTATACTTTAAGCTATACTTGTATCAAGGAATTAGGTATCTTTCTGGATGATTGGAATAGGTTTCAACTTCCTAGGAGTTAAGATGCAACTTCTAGATTTTAGTTTTTTTCAAAAAAATCAGACTTAGTTAAATTTCAGGCAGATTGAATTTTGTATAAACTACATGGAATTTTTGTATAAACTATCCATGATCATTACTCATTGGGTAGAGGTTATATGGTTCAATTATATTATTTAATAAAGTTTAGGATGTGATTAGGAAGAAAGATTAGGGTTTAGAATTGTCTAGGAGGATCAGGACCATTCTAGGCCTCCCTAAATGTTCCTAATTTTCCTAAACATCCCTAGACTATCTTAATATTTTCTATTCTTTGATGCAGTTCTCAAATGTGTTTATGATGTGTTTTTCTACATGTATGATGTATCTGTGATGTGTGGGTTAAGGGTAGAAAACCTAACAACATCAAGTGAGTGGCTCTCAGTGTGGAGTCGGGGCCTAAGTGTCTAGTACCAGGATAACCAACTGAGAGTTGTTTTAACAAGTGATAATGTAATTAAAACTTATGGGAATGGGTTCAAACACTAAAAATATTAATATATGCCTCACCCATGTGATTAGTTCTAGTAAAGGCTATGGATGGGAGTGGGAGAAGGTGCCCATGTGTAGGTACGATCGAATGGCACTTGTCTGTATGAAAGGCATTCGATTTTGCATGTGCCTACTTGGGGGCCAGGGATCAGAGTGGCTAGTACCAAGACAACCCAAGGGGTGAGGGCTATGCAATGACACTCACTTAGGTTGTTTTTTAGAGTTTCTACGAAGCCTTAGAACCTTTGGGAAAAGGATTTATACTTTGATCTTCTTTTTATTTGCTATTTGGGAAAGGTTACCCAACCCTAGGTATGGCCTAGCTATTCCTTCTTTGTGGAACTTGGTGTTTATCTCCTAGCATGGGGGAGTGGGCCTTTTAGGTATCCATGTGGTTGTGTGGTAAATCTTTTTATCAAGGTACCTTTTGTGGATGCAGTGCTTATGGATTCGTGCTTGCATAGTGTTCCAGTTTTGAAGACTTGTACTTATCTTTCATGATGTAAAATTATTGTTACCTCCCAAGAGGAGATGAATGTAATCTAATCATTAATGTATTTCAGAATGATTTAATTGGAATGGGTAGACTTAGGAGAAAGGAAAAAGGGAAAGAACAAACTTTATGTACATGATGTATGTTGAAAAGAAAAGGATTTTGTAACATTCCAAGTTAAGTAGTATCTTTTTCATTATTGTTGATTAAGTGAAAATCTATTGAAAAATCAAATGTAATATTTGTAATGTATCAAATGATTTAGATGATTCTATTTACTTTAAAAGTTATATTGTTCATAAAGGGTACTTAGGAAAATAGATGGATTTAAATGGAAAATTGAAATGAAAGTACTTTGCATTTCTTTATAAAGAATCTTCAAATGATATGATGTAGTTTGCTTTAAAAGTAAATTAAGTTGTTAGTACAGTATATGGACTTAATGATTTGTACATTAAATGAGGAAAGGGAACCTTGGAGGAATCCAAGTTAATCTATTTTTTTAATTTAATTCTTTTAAGAAAATTCAAAATTTTTCATAAATCATTACTTATGTTTTCTTTTACAAAGAGAATCTTTGTTCTCTTCCTCAGTTCCCTTGCGGGGCATGACAAAAACACTCCTTAAATACTAATCTTCAGCCACAAGTTGGTTGGGTGACATAATTAACTCCTACCAAAAAAATATTAAATGCAATACAAGTTGGCTCTCAGATAGCCTTACAATTATTTAATTCTCCATGTCAGCCTCAGATCTACATAGGAGAATACAACAAAAGATACCAGCAATAAATGCACCAAGTTAGCCAACCAAATCACCAAGAACTCCAATCGATAAACCAAAACTACCGAGTGCCAGAGAAACAACTAAGTGCTAGTGAAATAACCAACCAAGCCAAGCAACACCAAGAAAAATAGACATCACCGAGCACCAGTTCCACCGAGCACAAGAAGTCTCACTGAGTTCCTTCAGCCACTGAGCTTCCTTCAATAACCAAGACCATCATTTAAAGCTACAACTAAGAACCACCAAACCAAAAGAGCACACCACCATGCAGATTCACCGAGTACCGAGAATGCCCCTGCATCATCTTGTGCACATAGTTGATGGATAACATAAGGGCTATTAAGAATGACAAGAGAAAAGTGTTTAGATTTGGGTCACTTATCATCTATATGTACTTCAATATTATTAGAAAATTATCAAATATCTATCTAGACATGAGCATACCTACAATACCATGGATTTCATTGAAGCTAACATCTAAAAGCACCTTGAAAGATTTCATGGACTTGGAAATCAAGACATTCAGAATCAAAATGCAGAGAAGGTATAGGATACTTGAGAGTATAGTTGAAAAGTATAAGAATAGCATTTGTTTCATGGTGGAGATAGACATCACTTCCATGGAAGTAGTGGAATGTATAACTAAGTGGATTCATCCACTTGGTTATGAAGTGGAGGAACATGTTTTAGAAGCATATGCACAAGTCCTCCTGTCAGCACCTAAGGATCCCAATGAACCAAGATGGGGTACTTATGAGGAGAAGAAAAGACAAGTAGATACAGTCTTGTACATTGCTACAACCAAAAGGAAAGCATCAAACATAACAAAAGACATACTAAAAATCCATGGAGTCACACAAGAAGACCTAGAAAAGGCAAGGGAGGCCAAGATTGTAATGCAACTTGAGAGTGCACCTTATTTTGAAGTAAAAATAGAGAAGACTGATGATCCCAAGGACAAGAAGAAAAAGATAGAAGAAAAAACTCCTGCACCCACAGATACTATTGATTTGGAGTCCACACCACCTCCTAAGCCTAGCAAGATGCCTAAGAGGAAGAAGCAGACCGACACAAGCCACCCATCCTCTAGAAAAAAAAGAACAAAAGGCAAAAGCACTCAAGCACCTCCAGAGGTAGGATTCAAACCGAATCTTGAAGTATTTAGAACCAAGGTAGTAGAAGAAGGAAGAATTGATCAAATAGGAAATTTCTATGAAAAATATAGTGAGATAGATAAATTAGAGATCCATGGTATGATAATCAAGGACATGATTAAGTTCAAGAAAATAGTTTTGGAACTTAAGATAGTTATATCAGATAATGCATGGAATATTTTAGACTTTTTGAAGAGACAAGCTATAGAAGAAGATCTTAGGCTAAGAGAAAAGATATTGGATGAAAGCCTCCCAATTTGTTCATTTGAGGAGAAATCATTTTTATTGGATTTAGTGAAGCCACACCTAAGAACTAAACTGAGAACTCTACAAATTATGAAGAAGGATTATGAGTTGGTAGTGAAGGAGACTTAAAAATAATTGGCAAAGGTATTCCTGGATAGACACATGTATCCTCCCACTACGCCTACAACCAAAGTCCCCACTGAGAAAGTAAATGAAGTTGAGATTCCTAATGCACCAATGATAGGGCCATAGGATTTTGCACCCTCAGTGATAGTTCCTAGTGAAGCAATGGAGTCTACGCCTATGCATGAGACAAAAGATGACACTATCAGGATTGATAATATTGAAATATCAATGGTGGCAACATATAAGGATCTTGATAATTTTGAGGAAGCCTTTGTGAGCACAAAAGAGGTTGAGATACTATGTGGTGATGACATACCTATGCAACAAGAACAAGTCCAAATTGAAGACTTAACTAGACAGGAAGAAGGAAAGGAAGTTCAAGACCTGACAAGAAATAAAAGTGAGAAGAAAGAGGAATGTAAAAAAGAACCTTTAGTTGAAATTCTAGTGAAGGTAAAGAGTGAAGTTATGGACAGTACACTCCTTTCCCCTAAGCCCACAATCTCATTGTTGTCAAGTTTGACGCTTGATACAACCAGTTTAGACTCTTAGGGATAAGAAGATATGATAAAAATAAGCGTGTTATCAATGGAGAAAGAAAATGAGAAACAAGTAATGAGAAATCCATTATTTGTTGAATCAATAAGCATACTGAACAACCTATTGAACTACAACTGATTTGGAATCTAATTGAAGAATCTATGATTAAAGATCACTAAGGAGTTGATGATTAGATATGTAATATGATTAAATCAATATTATGTTGTCATTGATGTCAACTAGTTTGACAATACTTATCTTGTAAGTTACTATACCGACACATCTGAGGAAAGGTGAAAGAGATGAAGAATAGAGAAATCTACATGAGGAAAGATGTACATGACAAATGAGGATAAGGAACACATTGAGTAACTTGTTGATGAGTCTATGACTTGATGATATTGACTTTATTATGCCACATTCATCTATGATGAAGTATAGAGTTGAAAGACACAAAGCAGTGTTGTCGATAAATGAGGCATTTCTAGCATACACCGATAGAGTGTAGTGTATACCAATCGTAGTATTAATCGAGTAGTGTTCACTGACACATTTCTTTGTTAACCGAGTAGAACAGAATGTATTAAATGATAAGTTTAGCTGATAAGATTGATGAGCTCGCAAGAGTATAACATCGAGGTAACAGATAATGTTTGTTACACAGATTGATGACTGACAAAATTTAGGGAAGATCTAATGGAGAAGATTGAAACATGTTATTGACAAAAGTACTAAAAAAGTTTGAAGCGGCAAAATCTATGAATGAGGTTAAGCGGAAAAATTTGATGGTGGAGAAGAAAACAATTTAGTCATCTATATAAGAGAACATATTTTCTTTATGAAACAAGGCTAGAAGAAGAAGAAGTGGCAAGAAAATCACATGAACAAGGCTTTCATATATTCTGATCATACTGGTTAGTAAGAACCGAGCTGTAGAACAATTACCGAGCTACAAAGAGCAATTATCGATAAACAGTAAGTTGATACAGTATTGAATCTAAAGTGAATTATTGATCAAAAGGATTTGTATGGACTAAACATTGATCTGTAATCTACAATTGAAGTTGTATTAAGGTAGGTCATTTATTGTTACATATTTAACCATTGTATATAGTCAAAATCTCTTAACTGAGTGGACCCTGAAAGTCTTATGATGTATCATTCATAGAATAAACATTGTTATCCTATCAACCCCATAGTGAATGCTAGTTGGATGATAACTTCTAGTCTAAAATCCTCTAACAAGGTCACACCTGACAGTGTGTTTGTAACCTCTAATAGGGTTGGGTCTTAACCAACCTCACTTCAAAAGAGTGAACAATTTTGGGTTGCCAGTCCCAGGTGGTTTTTCCCTTTACAAGGTTTCCATGTTAAATCTCTTGTGTTATGTGTTGATTGTGATATTTGTTTGTTATCATTCTTTACATGTTACATGTTAGATTTGATCGGTAACTGTTATAGTATTAGACTAGTAATTGGTAAAAGTATAGATGGTGAAAGTATTTAGTGCTTACTGATGAGTAGAAATTGAAGAAGTTGTTTTGGATTATACATTTTGTTTTGGGACACTACATAACTGATTTACCCCCCTCTCAGTTATTCTAACAATTGGTATTAGAGCACTGGTTTCTTGGAATAGAGTTTTAAGGACATAAGCATAAAGGTCTCAAGATGTATAAGAGGGAAGTACCGAACTTGAACAAAGAGAACTTCATAGTATGGCAAAGCAGAATGAAGCTGCACATATCTAGAATTGGGAACTCTACACTAGAGCTGATGGAGAATGGCTACATGTAACCGCCCACTGTCCCTTAACTCTTGATCAATTGAAGGACAAACATGAACACAATGTTACTATGATGGAACTTGCTGCTTCTTGTACTGATGCTAAATTTGAAGATATCAAAACATGCATGACTACCAAAAGAATGTGGGATAAATTAGCACAAATATACAGTGGAGATCTGAATGTCAAAAGAGCCCGAGCTGAAATTCTGAGAGGTAGATTTGATGATATGAGAATGAAAGAAGGTGAGAACATTGTCCAATATTCAAATAGACTCAAAGAGGTGGTATATGCTATTTGAGCATCTGATGGAGTGATTGATGATGAAACAATGATAATCAAGATTCTCAGAACTTTGCTACCAGTTTATGCAATCAAGATTTCTATAATTCATGAAACAAGAGCTACATCCAACCTTACTCTTGACACTCTGATTGGTAAACTTACAACTTTTGGATTAAACAATTTTGATAACAGTGTTGTTCCTTCTATTGAATCCACTTTCATGTCTTCTTTGAAGATTGGAAAGTCTAGCAGGAATAATAAGAATTGTGATAGTGATGACAATACCGATGATGAAGTTGATGAGGTTGAAGCACTTATGGCCAGAAGATTGCCCAAAGGAAAAGGAAGGTATAAAGGTAAGCTACATTTAGCATGCTTTAATTGTAAAGAATTTAGTCACATCACTACTAGATTTCCATAGAAGAAAGATGATGATAGATCCAAAGACTGATCTGAAGGAAGCTATGGGAGAAGAGTCAACAGAGGCTGCTGATACTACAACAGAGACAACCAAGATGAAAAAGGAAAAAAGGTATGTTACATAGCCAAGGATATTGAAACCAAATTTGATTCTGATGATGATATAGAAGTTGTATTTGTGGCTATGAAAGATGACTCAGAAGAGGAAGAGAAACATGAAGAGACAACACTGATCTCTAAAGTAAGTAGAAATGATACATGGATCATAGACAATGGCTATACACATCATATGACTAGTGATGTAGAGAAGTTTGATCATCTTGTTGAATATAATGGAGGATCTATGAGAATGGGAAATGATGCACCTTGTATGGTAAGAGGTAAAGGCTCACTAATGATCAATGATAGATTACAATGTGAAAATGCATATTGGGTAGATGGATTAAACTATAATTTGTTAAGTGTGGCTCAGCTGAACAATTCAGGCCACTAACTGGCTTTTGAGAGAAAAAAGGTGAAAATCTATGATGATGGAGGAAGACTTGTCAAAACTGGTACACAATCCAGAGGTAATCTATTCTATCTTGATATGGATTAGTCTTCTTGTTTGTTAATAAAGGATGAAGATGCTTGGTTGTGGCACAAAAGGTTATGCCATGTGAACTTTGACAACATGATCAAGATTAGTAGAAAGAAAAGAGTTAGAGGATTGCCTAACTTGACAAAACTTGATCATGCCATGTGCCATGAATGTAAGAAAGGTAAGATGACTAAGTCTAGTTTTAAAAGAAAAGATTATTCAACAAAGAAGATACTTGAGTTGGTTCATACCGACCTATGTGGTCCTGTGAGAACTTAGAGTTGTTCTGGTGATAGATATTTTATTCTTTTTTTTTATGATTATACTAGACTGATGACTGTTATGTTCCTGAAAGAGAAATTTGAAGCTTTCAAAATGTTTAAGTGGTATAGAGCTAAGGTAGAGAAAGAAACTGGAAAGGAAATAAAATGTTTAAGATCTGATAAAGGAGGAGAATTTATCTCTGATGAATTTACTAATTTTTGTAATGAGCATGGAATCAAAAGGTAGGTATCTGCACCGAGGACACCTTAGCAAAATGGCATTGCTGAAAGGAGGAACAAGTCTATAATTGATTGTGCTAGAACATTAATGATACATAAGAATGTTGCTCAGACATATTGGAGGGAAGCTGTCAGTACAACTATGTATGTTCTTAATCGAGTACAACTGAAGAAGGACTCCAATCGAACACATTATGAACTATGGTTTGGACACAAACCTACTATAAGTTATTTCAGAATTTTTGGAAGTAAATGCTTTATTTTGAAAGATGAGAGAAATAGAAAATTTGATTCTAAAGGAGATGAAGGAATATTTTTGAGATATTCCACTACAAGTAAAGCATACAAATGTTTGAATAAGGCTAAAAATAAGATAGTTGAAAGTACTAATGTTCATGTTGATGAGTTTGATGAAAAGTACATAGAGGAAATTACAAAGGAACTGAAAGACTATGGTAGATTCACTTATATTGAACATCCAGAGTATCTAATGACACTGCAAACTATGTCAATCGGTTCGTAGGGAAACAATGAAGGAAAAGAAACAACACAAATCAAGGAACAAGATGGAGCTACTGAGCAAGATAATGACCCTGAACAAGATGAGCAAGAAAGGAGAAATGAAGTTTTAGCTAGTTTTGTCAGAAGACATCATCCTGAGATTCAAATTATTAGAGACAGACATGTTGGAATGCAAACTAGAAGAAACACAAGACAAGGTACATGTTTAATTTGTGAATTTGAACCTAAAACTGTGAAAGTTGCATTAGGGAATGAAGAATGGGTTAATGAAATGAAGGAAGAAATAGAGAAAATAGAGAAGAACAAAACCTAGTCCCTAGTACCTAACCAAAAGATAAAAATGTTATCGATACTAAGTGGATATACAAGAATAAATTGAATGAAAATGGTGAAGTCACAAGAAATAAAGCTAGATTGGTATGCAAGGGATATGCACATGAAGAAGGCATTGAATATGGTAAAACATTTGCACTTTTTCCTAGATTAGAAGGAGTTAGAATGCTACTTGCATATGCTACACATAAGAAATTCAAAGTCTATCAAATGGATGTGAAGTCAGCATTTTTAAATGGTATACTTGAAGAAGAGGTCTACATTGAACAACCTGAAGGATTTGTTGATCCCGACCTTAAATATATGGTATGTAGATTACATAAAGCTTTATATGGTTTGAAGCAAGCACCAAGAGGATGGTATGAAAGATTGCATACTTACTTGTTAAGTATTGGATTTGTTAGAATAAGTGAAAACAACAATCTATATGTGAAAGGTGATACTGATGATACTATTATCATTGCTGAAATATTTGTTGATGATATTATCTTTGGAGGCTCAGATCTTGTCTGCAAGGCATTTGCTGATGAAATGCAAAAGGAATTTGAAATGTCTATGTTCGAAGAGATTAAGTTTTTTCTTGGATTACAAGTGATTTAGCAGAGTTATGGGATATTCATCACACAATCTAAATATATAAAGGAAGTACTGAAGACATTTGGCATGGAAGATGCTAAACCTATAGGAACATCGACGGCTACTGGATGCAAATTAACAAAGGAGGATGAAACTACAGAGGTAAACCAAACACTCTACCGATCCATGATTGGTAAGTTAATGTATGTAGTTCACAGTAGACCAGATATAGCACATGCTGTGGGAATTGTTGCAAGATTTTCTACTAATCCTAGAGAATCACATATGATAGCTACAAAGAGGATCTTAAGATACTTGAAGAAAACAAAGAATTTTGGATTATGGTATCCTAAGGAAGGGAAGTTTGAACTGAAAGTTTACACCGATGCTGATTGGGCCGAAAATGTGGATGATAGAAAAAGCACCATCGGAGGAGCATTTTTCTTTGGTGAAAGACTTGTAACATGGACAAGTAAAAAGAAGGCTTGTATTTCTCAGTCTACAACTAAAGCAGAATATGTTGTTACTACTACTAACGGTTCAAATATTGCATATATCAAACAAGTGTTGGAAGGAATGAATGAGGTAATCACAGACCCGATGATTATATACTGTGACAACACTAGTGCTAGTAATATTTCAAAAAATCCTATGATGCACTCTAAGACAAAGAATATATCTATTAAGTATCATTACTTAAGAGAAGAAGTGCAAGAGAAGCAAGTAAAGTTAGAATTTGTTACATCTAAAGAACAACTTGCAGATATTTTTACAAAACCCCTACCGAAGGACACATTTGAATACTTGAGGACTAGACTTGGGGTCTGTCCCCTATCTATTGGTCACTAAGGTGATCTAGTTGTTGCATTAGCCTAATTTTATCAAAAGATCATTCATGTTGATGCAGCATAGTTCACACTTTGAATCATGTTCAAGGTTGTGATTAAGTTTGAGAACTTGAACTAATTGGAATATTAGTATTTAGAGATATAGAGGAAGACATAATTGTTTCTTCATTTGTTTCTTTGGCATTCTTGTCAGAAGGGAGAGATATAAAATATGAAATGAAAAGGGAATAGATAAACAATAAGAAAAGGAACAAGCACAGATGAGAATTATTTAAGGGAGAGACAATCTGAATGAGACAAAGTATTGAAGATCAGTTACAAAGAACAGAAGCAGGAATAGGAGAATCGAAAAGATCACAACTAAAGAATGGTAAAGTTGTATGTTTCCCCACTTTTCATCCTATAGCCATGTTGTCAAGTGGAAGTTTTGGTGTCCCAATCGAGTTTGGTCATGTTTGAGTCTAGTTCTAAGTCTCCTTTGGGATAGGATGTCCTTCTCAGGTTCCCCTACCACTGCCTTGTCTCATTAAGCCAGGTGGGTTATTTAAAAGCATCTTTATATTGGGTAGGTTATAGATCCTAACCTAGCAAGGATAATGTGCTCCCATTGATGTTCTTTCTCAGGAAGAATGATGATTTAAAGTTATGATCTCCAGACATTTACAAGAAATCAGAGGAACTGGTGGTGGGACTCGACTACAAGACTGCTGCTGTAGTCACAAATCTACTGATGAAGGTGATTGTATGCAAGCAGAGAAATTGAATGCCCATACTTGATTTGAGAGATTGAAGACACAAACATTTCTCAAAATCATCTTTAACCCAAGGACTATGCCCAGAGCATGTATCTACTGATTGGTGCATGATTTGAGTATGATAAAATAAGACACAGGTCCCATTCAACTCAGACATACTCACAGAAAACACAAAGGCCAAATGAGATCACATAGACTCGAGCATGAAGACTTAATGCCGCGAAGACTAGAAATAGAGAGTTGGAGTGGAAATGTTGCCTTTTTTTATATAATTAAATAATAAAAGCCTGGGTTGGTGAAGATTAAATTATTAAATATTATATAGGTCACATGATCGCAAGAGTTAAAAAGGTGCTATGCAATCATGCGAAATGGAGCCCGCGGGTAAGAAAAGTCAATGAAAAGATAGGAAAGGTTAAATAAAAATGTGCTAGGCTGGGATCTATGTGTACCAATCATAGAGCGGTCACATGATCGCAAGGAATAAAACAATGCTATGTGGTCATACGACAATGGAAACTCAGGCAGGGAAATGTGCTCTGCCGGGACCCACATACGCCAATAATGCAGTCCACGTGTACCAATAATAGAGAAGTTGTATGATCGCAAGAAATAAAAAAATACCATGTGACCATGCGACAATGTAAACTGGGAAAGTAAAGTTTTAATTATTTAATATTATATCACGTGGCAAAATAGAGTAGCCACATGATCGCATGAATTAATAAAGTGCTATGTGATCATGTGAAATGGAAAGCTGAGGTGAGTGTTAAAAAGGTTATGATCATGACTATCCAATTGCAGATCGATGGTGCAGATTTAAACTTGAAGGGTTCTGAGGGTTTTCAAATTCAAATGATGGCACCAATGATACATTTGTGCATGTAACTGATCGGTTCAGAAATGTTTCATATTCTGATGTTCTTCTGATTTTGAAAGATGAAATTGATATTCCTGACTGTTGAATGCCTATGATTGATGAACTTCTTGGCACAGTGAACTATAAATGTACTTTTTTATGATAATAATGGGGTCAAAAAACTTGGTATTGAAGCAGGAGTAATTCCATTTGCTTAGCTTTGTTTTCATGTTTGTTGTACCATGAGTAGTTCATTTTCATTTTGGATAGAAAGAACAGTTGTATATGAGATTGTAGTTGCTTATTGGATTCCATTTCATGTTAGTAATTACAGTATGAGTAATTCTAGTTACTCTTTCATGTATAATTCTTCTCCTATTCATTTAGTAGTTTAGATGCATTTTGAATAGAAAGGACAATTGTATGTGGAACTGTAATTCCTACTTGGATTCCATTTCATGTTAGTAATTGCAGCATAAGTAATTCCATTTGCTTTCCATCTATGATTTTGCTTCTATTCTTCTCAATAGATTATGCATTCTTAGAGTAGATAGATTTAGGTTAGAAGATAGACTTAATGATAATTTGTGATCAACATTCCATTGGGGATTATAGGTTATCCACTCTTTCCCTGCCTGAATTGTTTGTGCCTATAAACAATTTGGTTAAATCCTATAAGAAACAATCTGATGATAGATAAAAACACATTCATTGCATATCATTGCATATTCAAGGAGCTATACCTGTCAATTCAAAGTGCAGTGATAGATGACTTACACTGGCCTAATTGTTGGTGACATCCTTTTATTCTCTACACATTGGGTATTTAGAGAGTCAAAGATATAAATCTTAAGGGAGAACAAACTATTAACCAACAGTTTTTGGTGACTCTGCTAGGGACAATTTTTCAATTGACATATTTCTAGTTTCCCCTTTTATAACTGATCTTGTGGAGACAAGGTGCTGGCCACAGGAATCAGGTTTCTAGTCCTACATGCTAAAGGAAGAACTAGCTTAAAGTTGAAGACTGGAAAGCACCCAATTGAGGAAGAAGAGAAGATTGATGCTGATATTGGTTTCCTTAGTTTTATAGTTATCTATGCTTCTCAGAGATTGGTGACTCTACTCTGGTCCTCATAACTTTGGTTGAAGAGTCCAGTGTTTTATATTTTCAAAATTGTATTATCTCTAACTTGCAAGAGATTGGTGACTCTATTGTAAAAAGGACCATGCCTTCTAAAATGGAGAAAGGAAGGAGGCCAAATCCTTCCCTTATAGAACTTCATCACACTATTGATTATGTATTGCATGATATGTTTGATGCTTGGAGAGAAAGCATTACTCATGGAAGAAAGATGAACCTGAGCATTGAAGAGGATCATGTAACTGCTCTGTTGTGGATGAGTATATGTGCAAGATATCATTTGCTAAAAGAAGTAAAAGAGAAAATGAAGTTGTTGCACAAGTTAAAGAGAGAACTCAATGTGGATGATGGTGAAATGTCAAAAGCCCCTTAGAATCACATTCCCCTTAATTTTTCAGTCTTGAGTGAACAGGAGGTTCAGCCAAGAAAACAAATCAGAAGGAAACCCACAATTGAGGAGATAAATGATGAAGATGATCCCAACTTCCAATTCCTTTGGGAAGCATATAAGCTGAGTTTGATTGAAGGGAGAAAGAAAGGATTGATTGTCTCTGAAGATCTTCAGTCTACCCAATTATTAAAACATGTGCATCAGAAGTATTTCAAGGTCCAAGCCCAAAGGAGAAAGAAGAAATCTATTCTTTTGACTATACCTGAAGAAGAACTAGTAAATAAAGAATCTACAAGTTGCCTAGTTTTAGAAGAGCAAGAAAAGCCTTGGAATTCTACAAGACAAAATTTGGCGAACAAGGAGATTCTTGAAGATCAGGAAGAAAAGGTAAACAAAATTGAAAAAGAAGATGTATCCATGTTTCCTTTTTCTTGTGTTGATGAAAGTTGTGGATTGGGTGAAAAGAATGAGGATAATTTTTCAAACTATTTTTCTTCTGAAGATCATCCTAAGGCTGATGGGCTATTAAAAGATGAAATTCCTGATGTTATTGAAGAACATAATAGGGTTGATCCTTCATTCATTGTAGCTGATAAAGATTAGATATTAGAAACATTTTTCTTTGAAGATAATACAATACTAAATGTTCCTGATCAAATATGTGTGAATGAAAAAGATGAGGTACGTTATGATAATCATCCTACTAAAAATATTGTTGAAAAAATTAATGCAACAATAGATTTTGAACAAGAGGTTTCAGATATTAATGAAGTACTGTAGCATCATGTAGAAGACAAAGAATTAGATGAAGATTTTCCTAGTCTTGAAATGAAAATTGATCAAGTCATGATGCTAATCATATACGAGTCCTCTTCTATAGGAAATTCAAGTATTGAAATTCTAAATTCAAATGAACATCTTATAGAATTGACAATTACAACAAATAAAGAAGATGTTTTAATCCTAGTAGAGCCTATGTGTAATAAAGATGTATCTTGTTTTAGTCTTGGTTTGGAATCTAAAACTACTAATAATAGTGCTTGCAACCAATATGATGACATTCCATTTGAATGTTCTAATCTTCCTAGTTTTGATTTGAATACTGATATATCTGGTAAAGATAATATTGATGAATCAAATGGATGCAAGTATGTTCCAGCATTTTCAGAATCTGGTGAATATCCTCTCTCCTCTCGAAAGATGGATGTAGAAGGTAGTGTGTGGGAAAATATAGAAGAATCAAAAATTTATGATGAGGCATGGTTGTTTGGAAAGGTCCTGTGGGATACTATTCTGCAAATGGTTTTTGGACTCAGTTTCAGCAATGAAGAAATTGCTAGAGGTTATCAATGTTGTTTCAAACTGATGAAGAATTTTCCCTTGTTCAGGAAGGGTTCATATTTCTCAATTCCTGTCAATGGCCATGTATGAAACTTTTATGCTCTCTGTCCTTTTGGGTGAGGGTTTTCCTCACCTATGTTGTAGGTTAGGTTTTCTTTTCTATTGGTGTGTTTAGTTTTTAGTTTTCCCTATTCCTGGTAGTGTAGTCTTTTCCTGCTTTCCCATTTTGGTATGTTTAGTTTGCCCTACCCCCCTCTGCCCTCCCTGTCTGTAGCTTCTCTTTAGTTTTCTTTGGTCTAGACTCCGCAACCCAATGGATAAAACACTTGTCTAACCAGAGAAGCTAAATTCTTCATGCACCTAGCAGTACATGATCCCCAGATAGAGCCAGTTGTTGCCCCACTTTTCATCCTATAGCCATGTTATCAAGTCAAAGTTTTGGTGTCCTGGTCAAGTCTGGTCATGTTTGAGTCTAGGTCTAAGTATCCTTTGGGATAGGATGTCCTTCTCAGGTTCCCCTACCATTGCCTTGTCTCATTAAGCTGGGTGGGTTATTCAAAAGCATCTTTATATTGGGTAGGTTATAGATCCTAACCCGGAAAGGATAATGTGCTGCCATTAATGTTCTTTCTTAGGAAGAATGATGATTTAAAGTTATGACCTCTAGACATTTACAAGAAATCAGAGGAATTGGTGGCAGGACTCGACTACAAGACTACTGCTGTAGTCACGGATCTACTAATGAAGGTGATTATATGCAAGTAGAGAAATTGAATGCCCATACTTGATTTGAGAGATTGAAGACATAGACATTTCTCAGAATCATCTTCAACCCAAGGACTGTGCCCAGAGCATGTATCTACTAATTGGTGCATGATTTGAGTATGATAAAATAAGACACGGGTCCCATTCAACTTAGACATACTCATAGAAAATGAAAAGGCCAAATGAGATCACATAGACCCAAGCATGAAGACTTAATGCTGCAAAGACTAGAAATAGAGAGTTGGAGTGGAAATGTTGCCTTTTTTTATATAATTAAACAATAAAAGCCCAGGTTGGTGAAGATTAAATTATTAAATATTATAGAGGTTTCATGATCGCAAGAGTTAAAAAGGTGCTATGTGATCATGTGAAATGTCATGCCCCGCAAGGGAACCAGGGAAGAGAATAAAGATTCTCTTTGTTAAAGAAAACCTAAGTAATAATTTATGAAATTTTTTTGAACTTTTAAAAAAATTATGTGAACCAAACTTAAACTTAGATTCCTCCCAAGGTTCCCTTTTCATTTAAATGCATGATTCATTCAAATCCATTAAGTAAACTAACAACAAGATTTATTTCTCAAAGCAAACTGCATCATATCTTTAAGAAATACAAAATATTTCCATTTCAACTTTCCATTTAAAAATCATCTATATTCCTAAGTATCCTTTATGAACAATATAAATTTTAAAATTTATCCAACTCATTTGATACATTACAAATATACTACATTTGATTTTTCAATAGCTTCACTTAAACAACAAGTAATGAAAGCATGTTACATAATTTGGAATGTTACAAAATCCTTTTCTTTTCCAATATACATCTTAAACATAAAGTTCACATCTCCCTTTCCCTTTTCCTAAATCTACCCATTCCAAATACATCATTTTGAATTACATCAATGATTGCATTCAACTCCTCATGGGAGGTAACAATAATTTTACATCAAGAGATATAATTACAAAGCCTTCATCCTTCAAACTGGTACATAAGTAAACATGAATCTTCAAACACTGCATCCGCAAGAGATACCTTGATAAAATATTTACCACCCAACCACATGGATACCTAAAAGGCCCACTCCCCCGTGCTAGGAGATAAAAACCAAGGTCCACAAAGAAGGAATAGCTAGGCCAAACCTAGGGTTGGGTAACCTTTCCCAAATAGCAAATAAAAAAATGATCAAAGTATAAATCTTTCCCCAAAAGACTCAGGCTTGGTAGAAACTCTAAGCAACAACCTAAGTGAGTGTCATCGCATAGCCCTCACTCCTTGGGTTGTCCTGGTACTAGCCACTTCGGGCCCCGGCCCCCAAGTAGGCACATGTGGCATCAAATGCCTTTCGTACAAACAAGCACCATTCGATCGTACCTACGCATAGGTACCTTCTCCCACTCCCATCCATAGCCTTTACTAGCACTAATGGCATGGGTGAGGCACATTTAATATTTTTAATGTTTTAACCCATTCCCATAAGTTTAATTTAAGTTTTCACTTGTTAAATAACTCTTCAGCCCGTTATCCTAGTTCTAGCCACTTAGGGCCCCGGCCCCGCACTAAGAGCCACTCACTAGGTGTCATTAGGTTTTCTACCCTTAGCCCACATATCATAATTACATCATACATGTAGTAAAAACACTTCATATAATTCCAACACAATAAGAAATGAACATATTTATAGTTTACACAAAGTTTCATATGCCAAAACACAATATAAAACTTCCCACATGCATTGAAACAACATTCCATAGCTTATTCCAAAAATCTAGGAAAACGTCTCCTGTGCCTAAAATTTGACTAAGTCTGAATTTTAAGAAATCTCAAAATTATAATTTGCATCTTAACTCCTATGAATCTGAAACCTATCCCAAACATCTCAGAAGGTACCTAAACCCTTTATACTTAAATGTTATAATTGTATAAAGTCTGAATCCTATTTTCCTTGGTTTATACTAGCTCTGTCAGTTTATACTGGACTGGTTGGTTGACATAGTATTGCTCAGTTGACACATTACCGACCTAGCTCGGTTAACACTAAACCGACCTAGCTCGGTTAGCACACTACCGACCTAGCTCGGTTAGCACTCTACCGACCTAGCTCAGTTAACACACTACTGACCTAGCTCGGTTGACACATTACCGACCTAGCTTGGTTGACACACTACCGACCTAGCTCTGTTAACACACTACCGACCTAGCTCGGTTAACACACTGAACCGACAGGAACTGCAGAGAACGACTGTCAACTTTGTCTTGCGGGTAAAACTGGGCATTATGGGGACTAAGGTTGCCTAATATGAGCATGACCCATTTGAGACCTCCCAATTTCCCTTCAAAAATGGCCCATCAATCCTCCCTATCTATCTAACAATATATTCTAGATTTGGGAAAAGAAAGGTGGCACAAAAATAGACATGAAATAGTAAGGTTGCAATAGAAGTTCTAAAATTTGGAAGCATTCATAATACATCCAATGATAGTAAAATACACTATCCTACAAGATCAAAACCACTTCTACCCTCCCAGGGAGGTTTTACCATAGTGAACATACAAACATTCGTAAAATAACTTTCCACAAACACATTTTAATTACACAGAAAATATATATATATATATATATATATATATATATATATATATATATATATATATATATATATATATATATATATATATATATATATATATATATATATATATATATATATATATATATATATATATATATATATATATATATATATATATATATATATATATATATATATAGTTCCCAATTCTAAACAAAAAGGTAAACAATCATAATCTCATCAAGTAATAGATCATTCATATACACAATCATAGTCATGGGAAGAATGGAGATTCTTCCCAGGTTAGACCCTACCTAGGGTCCTGCAGAAAATCGTCTATCCCTTGGTTGGAGACTCTCAGCAAAATTTCCAGCAAATATCCTCCTAGAAAATACTCCTCTGGCAATCAACTCCAGGCTCTTCTTCAAATTCCTCCTGTAGGTAAGCTCCAAATCCTTTCACCTCCTCTCAGAGAAATCAATAGTCTCTCTTCTCTAAACTATAGAAATATCCTATTAAAATTTAAGCCTCTCCTCAAATAAAATTTCCTCTCCAAAAACCCCCCAACTCCCTTCACATAGGAAATCTTTCCTGTATATAGAATGGAGGAGGTGGTTGCATGGGTAATCCAACTGGTGCAACCATCCCAACCATCCATCCGTTAATTGTTAAGTTTAAATAATATTATTAAAGCCTTTTCTGGAAAAGATATAACTATACCTATCTATTACCGTAATCAAATTTATGTTTCCTTTACTTTAGGGAAGGTAATAGTAATTATTATTTATAACACATTTACTATACCATTAACTTTATCTAATTATTTATTAATGTAACACCATAATTACTTACTCACCAATTATATAAATATATGTGTGCATATGCATATGTGTGCACCCATATGCCTAAGTGTACATATATTATTTTTATTACAAATATTTCTGCAAACATAATATTATTATTATAAAACGTATTGTTTTCTAATCCATATTCTTTACAAAATATAATAGCGATATATAATATGAAACATACCATTATTATTAAAATTTTTATTACTATAGACCTTTTGTCATTATGAGTATTATAAAATAATACCATAAAATTATTCATTATTATAGATATTAGAATCACATGATTTAATCGCATGCAAACTCAATCCTAACTAGATATGCTAATACATAAGTAGCTAATAATAAAGATTACTAAATCATATTCTCAAAAGAACAATAATTCACTTCCATAATCTACTAATAAAATTGAACGTACTATAAAGATAACTAGAACTACTATACTCAAAAATTCATTCTCAATGAATACAAAAGACAAGAAGCTAACTACAAGATCCACAAAACCAATAAACTGAGAGATCACCTAATACATTCACACAAGGGACTAACTCGGTACTTCCCACCTAAGGATAAAAGGGTCAAAGGTGAAGTTTCTTCTTGTGGAACCTGGTGATATCTCCGTACAACAACAATGATCGAGGATTTTGAGGGATCACTCAGACCTATGAAGCCAGGTGGAGATGATACTTGGTACCTGCAATCCTGCATCACCAAGAAGAGATACATATACATATGGATATACAAATTAGATATATGCAAGCAGATGACCAGGATTGATACATCGTGTGGACCTCAACTAAGTGAGTAACTATGACTTCATCCCGAGTCATGAAAACACATCAGAAACATGTCCATGAAACATAAAACATCATGATAATGGTTAGATTCAAATCCTTGGGTTAGATCCATGAAACATATATAAAATAGATGGTTTTCTAATCTCATAAGCATATAAATAATAACCATAAATGAGCATATCCATCATATCATCATCCACAAAATATAAATGCAAATGTATAGTCCTTACCATAATAAAATGTCCAAATCAGAAAAGTCCAAGTATCACCATAGGAGAGGTATTACATTAAATGGAGCCCACAGGTAAGAAAAGTCAATGAAAAGATAGGAAAGGTTAAATAAAAATGTGCCATGCTGGGATCCACATGTACCAATAATAGAGGGGTCACATGATTGCAAGGAATAAAATAATGCTATGCGATCATGTGACAATGGAAACTCAGGCAGGTAAATGTGCTCTACTGGGACCCACATACGCCAACAATGCAATCCATGTGTACCAATAATAGAGCAGTCCCATGATCTCAAGAAATAAAAAAATACCATGCAATCATGTGACAATGTAAACCGGGCAAGTAAAGTTTTAATTATTTAATATTATATCACGTGGCAAAATAGAGCAGTCGCATGATCGCATGAATTAATAAAGTGCTATGCGATCATGCGAAATGGAAAGCTGAGGTGACCATTGAAAAGGTTATGATCATGACCGTCCAACTACAGATCGATGGTGCAGATTTAAACTCGAAGGGTTCTGAGGGTTTTCAAATTCAAATGATGGCACCAATGATACATTTGTGCATGTAACTGATTAGTTTAGAAATGTTTCATATTCTGATGTTCTCCTTCTGATTTTGGAAGATGAAATTGATATTCCTGACTATTCAATGCCTGTGATTGATGAACTTCTCAGCACAGTGAACTATAAATGTACTTTTTTATGATAATAATGGGGTCGGAAAACTTGGTATTGAAGCAAGAGTAATTCCATTTGCTTAGCTTTGTTTTCATGTTTGTTGTACCATGAGTAGTTCATTTGCATTTTGGATAGAAAGAACAGTTGTATATGAGACTGTAGTTGCTTATTGGATTCCATTTCATGTTAGTAATTACAATATGAGTAATTCTAGTTACTCTTTCATGTATGATTCTTCTCCTATTCATTCAGTAGTTTAGATGCATTTTGAATAGAAAGGACAATTGTATGTGGAACTGTAATTCCTGCTTGGATTCCATTTCATGTTAGTAATTGCAGCATAAGTAATTCCATTTGCTTTCCATATATGATTCTGCTTCTGTTCTTCTCAATAGATTATGCATTCTTAGAGTAGATAGATTTAGGTTAGAAGATAGACTTAATGATAATCTATGATCAACATTCCATTGGGGATTATAGGATATCCACTCTTTCCCTGCCTGAATTATTTGTGCCTACAAACAATTTGGTTAAATCCTATAAGAAATAATTTGATGATAGATAAAAACACATTCATTGCATATCATTGCATATTCAGGGAGCTGTACCTATCAATTCAGAGGGTAGTGATAGATGACTTACACTGGCCCAATCGTTGGTGACATCCTTTTGTTCTCTACACATTGGGTATTTAGAGAGTCAAAGATATAAATCTTAAGGGAGAACAAACTGTTAACCAACACTGTACTATTTAATGTTGTTTAGTAACATAGTGATTAAACATATTAAGTCTATTTGACTTACAACATTTTGTTCACTAAGTTGTAGAATATATGTTTGGTATGTGTATGGTACATTTCATATTACTTGAGTTGCCATCAATGCCAAAGGGAGAGATTGTTGAACTACAATTGATTTAGAATTTGATTGAAGAATCTGTGATTAAAGATCACTAAGGAGTTGATGATTAGATATGTAATATGATTATATCAATATTATGTTGTGATTGATGTCAACTAGTTTGACAACACTTATCTTGTAAGTTACTATACTGACACATCTGAGGAAAGGTGAAAGAGATGAAGAAAAGAGAAATCTACATGAGGAAAGATGTACATGACAAATGAGGATAAGGAACACATTGAGTAACTTGTTGATGAGTCTATGACTTGATGATATTGACTTTATTATGTTGCATTCATCTATGATGAAGTATAGAGCTGAAAGACACAAAGTAGTGTTGTCGGTAAATGAGGCATTTCTAGTATACAATGATGGAGTATAGTGTATACCAATCACAGTATTAACCAAGCAGTGTTCACTGATGCATTTATTTGTTAACTAAGAAGAATAGAATGTATTAAATGATTAGTTTCACCGATAAGATTGATGAGCTGGCAAGAGTATAACATCAAGGTAACAGATAATGTTTGTTACACAGATCAACGGCTGACAAAATTTAGGGAAGATCTAATAGAGAAGATTGAAACGTGTTATTGACACAAGTATCAAGAAAGTTTGAAGCGGCAAAATCTATGAATGAGGTTAAGCGGAAAAATCTGATGGTGGAGAAGAAAATGATTTACTCATCTATATAAGAGAATAGATTTTCTTTATGAAACAAGGCTGGAAGAAGAAGAAGCTATAGGAATATGGCATGAACAAGGTTTTCATATATTCTGATCATACTGGTTAGTAAGAACTGAGCTACAGAACAATTACTAATCTACAAAGAGCAATTACCGACAGATAGTAAGTTAATATAGTATTGAATCTGAAGTGAATTATTGATCAGAAGGATTTGTATGGACTAAACATTGATCTATAATCTACAATTGAAATTGTATTAAGGCAGGTCATTTACTATTACATATTTAACCATTGTATACAGTCAAAATCTCTTAACCAAGTGGACTCTGAAAGTCTTATGATGTATCATTCATAGAATGAACATTGTTATCCTATCAACCCCATAGTGAATGCTAGTTGGATGATAACTTCTAGTCTAAAATCCTCTAACAAGTTCACACCTGATAGTGTGTTTGTAACCTTTAACAAGGTTGGGTCTTAACCGACCTCACTTCAGAAGAGTGAACAATTTTGGGTTGCCAGTCCCAGGTGGTTTTTCCCTTTACAGGGTTTCCACGTTAAATCTCTTGTGTTATGTGTTGATTGTGATATTTTTTTGTTATCATTCTTTACATGTTACATGTTAGATTTGATCAGTAACTATTATAGTATTAGACTAGTAATCGGTAAAAGTACAGATAGTGAAAGTATTTAGTGCTTACCGACGAGTAGAAATTGAAGAAGTTGTTTTGGATTATACATTTTGTTTTGGGACACTAGATAATTGATTCACCCTCCTCTCAGTTATTCTAATGCAACCTACTACATGGGGACAGGAAAGTAATAAAATTTCATTTAGTGGATGATGTAAGAAGCATCCTATCAAGCTTGAAAGAAAATTTCTCTAGTCTTGAAGAATTAGCATCTAAAGTTACAGAAGAGAAATATCTTAAGAAGAGGCTGAGTCAATTGATAGGTAATTTTCCACTTGACCTCAATTCTCTAAAAGTTGGTCAAGCTTTGCTAAAAAAATTAGCAGCTAAAGGAAGAAAGATAATAGATGATTGTATGGATAAAGACAAACTTACTGCAAACCTCTCAAAGAAGATTCAAGAAGCAGAATCTATGATGGAAGCTATGATAAAATCATTGCTAGATCCCTCACAAGATGTAAACATGTGCAATAATGTCTATCAAGGATAGTTAGACAAAATTGAGAAGGAAAAAAAATAAATGGCTAAGATAAGGGCTAGGGAAACTCAGTTAAGGAATGCAGTTGCACCCTCCCTAGATGTGTTGAATTAGAATATCAAGGAGATAGATGCCACTATTGTGACATATGATCAAGGTCCTAGCACAAATCTAGAAAAGATGGAGAAATTAACTTATGTATTATGTGCCCATCTCCAAACAATAGATACACTCAAGACATTTTGGCAGCAAGAGATCCAAAACCTAAAGCTGGATGTACTTAGTGTGTAAGTACTTGAAGCTTCATTTTTTAGCACCTTTGTCATTAATGTTAAAGGGGGAGTAGAGAAAATATGGAGTAAGATTAGAGTAAATATGGAGTAGTAGAAGGGAGATATAAGATAGAGCATATGATGTATAGAAAAAGATAAGAGTATATGTTAGAAAGTTTTTATGTAAGATATAGTTTAGTAACTTCTCCATATTCCTTTGTTGCCATTAATGAAAAAGGGGGAGATTTTTGGAAAGTTGACTATACTAGGGTATATGACTAAGATTTATTATTGTCATTATGGAAACAAAGTCATATAGAGTTTTGGTGTCAGCGCAATAACTTAGAAGATAAGAAATCGGCTAAGTATGAAGAACAGAGCAGTCAGTAAAGCACCTGATGAACATAGTGTCAACACACGTGTATAGGATCAAGTTTTGGAATGCATCCTTGAAGATAAGATTTTGAGTATTTAGTCATGCTAATTCTAAGAACACATGATCAGATGACTTAGTATGAAGAAGTTATAGTGAGTTGAAGTGACATAGTCAGTGAACGACAGAGCAGAACAAAGCATGTAGCCAACATAAAAGATTTTGATTAGCGGTTATTAATTTGTTTTGTAATGGCTATGTGCCTATTGTATTTATGTTGTAAACATTTTAATAGAAATTTATGTAAACATGCTTGATCCAATTCATTTGGAAGCATTGTATGTAATAGGTTATAGGCCGACCTAGTGAATAGTTTTGTTTGTGCCTATAAATAAGACATGCACCTTTGTATTTGAGCATGGCATGAGATATAGAGTTGATAGAACAAGAGAATAAGTACATGAAGAGAATTCACAATGATATAGAGCTTTACAAGAGGTTAAATCATCAACACACAAAAGGAACTGATCAGACAAGCAGTGTCATAACATCAGTTCACCATTATAGATATAGTGTATATCTGATATCCAGGAGGTTGTAGCCTTCTCTATTAAGAAGTGAGCTATGGCAATGAGCCAACCACCCCTAACAGGGTTTGTTACTTCAAGACTCCTAACAGGGTCTGACCCTTGACAAGGTCATTGTACTAAAGCATTATAATGACTACTCCTAACAGGGCAAAGGAACATTAACAGGTTCATAACACTCAAGTGCAATTATTAGTGGGTATTAATTCCCACCGGGGTTTTTCCTTTTGAAAAGGTTTCCTCATAATCATATCTAGTGTTATGTGTTATAGTTGTTTACTTTACTTTCTTTAATATTCAGTTCATCAATTAAGTTATTAAGTTAAGTTTCAAGTATCAGAAATTAATATTGTAGAACACTGATTCACCCCCCCCTCTCAGTGTTCCTATTCCTAACAATATAATCAAATGTAAAGTAGAAAAGAGCTAAATCAATATAACCTTATCATTTTCTAATCTGTATTAGCTTTCCAATTAAGTTCTTCGACTTCACAAATTTTCACTTCTTTTTCCTTAACTCACTCAACTTATATCATACTCTGAATGATATGGAAACTTAATATAAATAAAAAATTAATTACTTGACATCAATGAAAAAATAATAACTAATCTAATCCTTGTACAATCATGTATACCTTTGATCTCTATCAATATTCATCATAATTACCATCAGTTGTAATTAACAATCTCCCTCTTTGGCATTAATGGCAACACTCACTATCAATTGATGATGGCAACACTTTGATATCTCTATTTTGTTCTTTACTTCCTCTGAAATTATCATCTTCTTCCTTTTCTTATTCTCCCTTTTTCTCTATAATCATCAATAGCATATTATTCCTCGGTAATCAATTTCTTATTATCCCTCTTTGATAACAATGCCAAAGACACATACTCCTAAAAAATTCTATTCAAGGAGTGAATCATACCTAGCATGTACTAGTTTCCCATTGTATACATAAACATTTTTCACAACTTCATGTGTCACCTAAAGAGTGAACACAAGAATCAATTCACAAAATAGATAATCTAAATAATCCTTGAATTGATGTGGCATGAAAATTTCTTTAGTGAATATTGGATAGGGGAAGAACCCCTAATTTACCTTTGAGATACTCAAAAGACCCCTTTGGTAGTGGCTTGGTAAATATATATTCTATCCACTCCTTTGAATTTACATACTCCAATATCACATGCTTTTCTTGAACTCCTTCTTTCAAGTAATGATACTTGGTAGAAATGTTCTTGGTCTTGGAATGCATTACCAGATTCTTTGATATGTTGATAGCAATTGTATTATCATAGTAAATATTAATTGGATCAGTAATCTCCTCTTTCATACCTTCAAGTGGTTTTTTGATCCATATAATATTTACATAATTCATAACTTCTACATACTATGCCTCGGTAGTAGATTGGGATATACAACTTTTTTTCTTACTCATCCATGTCACTAATCTTTCTCCTAAAAAGAAAGATCCTCCACTTGTACTTTTCCTATATCATCAATGTTTCTAGCCTAGTTAGCATCATTGCATACCTTTAGATCAAAATATCCTCCTTTTTTGTATAATAGACCAAAATCTTTAGTCCCTTTTAGATATCTAAATATTCTTTTTACTGCATACATGTGTGTTTCCTTTGGATCGACAGAATATATTGCAACAATAGTTATTGCATGAGGAATATCAGGTCTACTATGTACAACATATTGTAGATTACCAATCATTGATTGATAGATTGTTTCATTTACTTCCTTTGACAATTTGCAACCACTAGCCATCGGTGTTCTAACTAGTTTTGATTCTTCCATACCAAATGTCTTTAGGATATCCTTGATGTACTTTGAATGTGTGATGTAGATCCCATCTCTAACTTGTTGAATATGTAGTCCAATAAAGAATTTTATCTCTCCTATCATGGACATCTTAAATTACTTTCTCATCTCCTCACCAAAATATTTGCATAATGTGTTATTTACTCCAAAAATAATCTCATCAACAAATATTTCAGCAATCAAAATCTTATCATCACTGTCACATTTCAGATACAGATTTCTATTGTCACTTATTCTTTGAAATCCAATCTTGATCAAATATGAATGTAACATTTCATACCATACTTGGGGTGGTTGTTTCAAACCATATAGTGCCTTGTACATTTTGCATACCATGTCCTTATTAGTATTCTCAACAAATCCTTCAGGCTGCTCAACATAAACTTCTTCTTCAAGAATACCATTAATAAATGTTGACTTAACATACATTTTATAAAATTTAAATCCTTTATAAGCTGCATATTCTAGTAGAATTCTAACTCCTAATCTAGCAACAAGTGCATAAGTCTCACCATAATCAATACCTTCTTCTTGTGCATATCCTTTGCAAGCCAATCTTGCTTTGTTTATGATTACATTTTCATGTTCATTCAGTTTGTTTCTAAAAATATACTTAGTACCAATAACATTTTTTATCTTTAGGTCTTGGTACCAAAGTCCATGTGTTGTTCTTTTCAATTCGGTATATCTCTTCTTTCATAGTTTTAACCCAATATTTATTATCTAATGCATCATTTACTTTTCTTGGCTCAAATTTAGAAATCAAACATGTGTTATATCTCTCAACTTACATCTTTTCATAACTCTAACATTCTTGTCTCTAATATTTTTTCTCAATGAGTGGTGTCTTCTCACACACTTTACTAGAACAAGCTTGGTAGACTATGGCAGTTCTTCATTTTCAACATTCAGTGGTGGTTCTCTCTTCTCTACTTCCTCCTTGGTTTGTATTGTAGGTAAGGTGTTAGGAAAATCAGGTTGAACATATACAAATCTTTGATAGTCCTGAGGTTCCTTTTTTCTTTCTTCATCATTTTTCTCTACAAATTCACCAATTCTTACATTTACACTTTCCACAATTTTGTTAGTAGACTTATTTAAGCACTTGCAAGACTTTATCTTTGTATAATATTCTAAGAATATTCCTTCATCACCTTTATGATCAAACTTTCCATTAATATCATCCTTTAGAATGTAACATCTACTTCCAAATACTTTGACATAACTTACATTCAGTTTGTGACCATACTAGATTTCATATGGAGTCTTGTTTGTACCTTTCTTCAGTTGTACTTGATTTATTGTATAAGCTGCAATACTTCTTCTCTCCAAAATGTTTGACATACACCCTTCTCAATTATCAGTGTTCTTGCACAATCAATAATGGATATGTTTCTTCTCTTTGTTATACCATTTTGTTGTGGTTTCCTCAGTGCAAACATTTGTCTCTTAATTCCATGTTCATTGTAGAAAAGTATAAAATCATTCGATATAAACTCACCTCCTTTATCAGATCTCAAACACTTCAATTTTTTTCTAGTCTCCTTTTCAACTCTTTCCTTGCACCACTTAAAAATTTGAAGAGCATCAAATTTTTCTTTCAAAAACATGACAGGCATCATTCTTGAATAATCATCAACAAATAAAATGAAATATCTATCACCATAGTTGCTTTAAGTTCTCATAGGTCCATCTAGGTCAGTGTGCAATATTTCCAAAATTCCTTATGTAATGTAATATTTTCTTGTAAAACTTGACATTTTCATCTTACCAACTTGACATCCTTTGCACATGACATTTTCAGGTTTATCTAGTCTTTGTAGACCTATTACTCTATTTTTTTTCTCACCTTAATCAAGTTGTCAAAATTCACATTATAGAATCTCTTATGCCATAACCATACATCCTCAACTTTAGCAAATAAGCAACTTTTTGAAGTAGTATCAAGGTAGAATAAGTTACTTTTCATTGTTCACCAGTGGCAATCAGACCTCCATTCTTATCAAATGCTTTTACCTTTCCATTCTAAAATTCTATTCGGTGACCTATGTTATTCATTTGTGCATGAAGATTTAAAGGTGTGTTTCATTTTTTAGAGTTATAAGGATGACTAGTTAATGGGTCCATTATTGGTTGGAATCAATATTGTGGACTTTTTTAATAATGGATGTGCATATCTCAAACATCACTTGTACTTTTAGAGTCATCTTTGTTGCATGTGATGGGGCCTTCAAAGACTCACATGTTTGTATTATTGGACAAATCAATAAAACAACATATTGATAGAGTGTAACATGATCAATTTGGAGGCTAGAAACATTAGAGGATGAAGGAATTTACATCATCTAAACTTAACTTATTTCTTTGAGATGGTATTTTGTATGAGAAGCATCTTTGACAATTTTATCTTATTCTTTCATTTTTCCCTTCTTTGTTGATGCTAACAGATTTGAAGAATACACATATTATGAAGGTTATGATTTGGAGATAGGTTTGGGGCTTGGTAAAGAGTGAGTATGGATGGTTTCCTAGAGAATTCATGATACTATGATCAATAATTATCACCCTCATGAGGGTGAAGATATAATTCGGAGGGCTTTTGTTTAGAATAATTTAGTATCTGTGATTCAAGAGTTCAAGCTTGAGAGCTCAATGATTCATCTTAGAGATAGACCTTTATGAGGGTTGTAATGAAACTTGTGGGAGTTCCATTTGATTCAAGATCTGGTTCTTTATGACAATATCTTCTCAAAAATATGTATTCATATTATGTAATCAAAAAATTTTGTTGTGTGAGGCTTAAGGAGAGGTCCTTTTGATATTTTTGTTGGAACAATATATTTAAGAGGGAGAATCTTGATGCATTAGATTGTCTAGGTGGTTAGTGATAACATTTTAGAACTACTAATATTTTATTTGATTCTCCCCTTTCTACTTTATCTAAGATAACCGAAGCTCCCCAAGGTGACACACTTGGTCTGATAAAGCCTTTTTCTAAGAGTTCTTCTAGTTGAACTTTTAACTCACTCAGCTCCTGAGTGGTCATGTGGTAGGGAGCTTTAGAGATAGGCTCAGCTCTAGGCAACAATTCTATGTAGAAATCAATATCCCTTTTGGGAGGCATTCCCCGAATCTCAGTTGGATATACATCTGCAAACTCTTGAAGCAAAGAGTGCTCAAGTATAATTTCTCTATCTTCCTTGGTAGCCAAATCATTAACTGAGACTGTAAGAAGTTGGCATCCCTTTCTCATGCATTTCTTCAGTTGCATAATTGATATCATCCGGAGTGAAATAGGTCATTGAATTCCCATAATTGTGTTGGGCTTACCCAAATCATCCAAGAAATGAATGAGCTTCTTTCTAAAATCTATCTTGGCTTCATGAGCCGTCAACCAATCCATTCCTAGGACAAATCCATATGATCCAAGAGGGATAACTCTAAGATCAATATTTATAGAAAAAGGTCCTAATCCCAAGTTGCAACCTTGAACACACACATTTGTGGTCATTTTATCCCATGAGGCTAGCTCTACCTACCACTTAACTCCTTCCCCTACTACTGCCAGGCCCCACTTTTCTATCAAAGAGGAAGATATGAAGAATTCAGTTGCTCCAAAGTCAAAGAGAATAGAAATAGTTTTACCCTTTAACAAACCTGAAGTTTCTATCACAGTGTTCTTGTGGTCAGCTTATCTATGTTCCACTATCGTGAACACCCTGTGAGATCAACTGACATCTCCTACTGTTTGTTCTAAAAATGCTTGATTCTAATGGGTAGGGTTCATGTGCTGAGGACAATGAACTACAATGTTCCCTTGTTATCCACAAGAATAACACTGCATGCTTTGACCAAAACTCCTTGTAGGAGAAGTACTCAATTGTTGATAACCTCCTCTATTAAAATTTTGAGAGTTTTGGGATTGTGGAGGAGGAATCCTTTGTTGTGTTTGAAAATTGCTTTGGTTCTGAGGTTGTTGAACCCTTCCATCACCTTGGTTATTATTCTAAAACTTCTTCTTAGGGAAGTTTTGTCCACCTTTGAAATATGATTGTTTGTTCTTAGAGTTGGAATTTCCTTAATCAAAGTTCCCCTTAGAACTTGATCCCGCATTAAATGTTTGGCCAGTAGCATAGACACCTCTTCCTTTGACCTTTCTTTCGATAAGGTATGCCTTAGTAATGGCATCCCAAAGATTCTTGGGATCTAAAACTACTCCCTCTCCTAATATTTGGTCATTCAGACCTCTGATGAAATGTTGGACAAGTATGGGTCTATCATCTCTATAGCCTAAGGAAGGCATAAGTTCATAGAAATTTCTTTCATATTCTTCCATTGACATGTTGGCTTACTTGAGGTAATTCCTTTAAACTCTTTCTCCTTTATTTTTTGTTCCTGGAGAAATAGAATATATATCTCTTGATCCAGAATAATGCATTTTAGAATATATTATTTTTCTTGACTATTCAAGGCTCCCATATTGCAAGAAATAATCTTCATGGAGAATAAAGCATAAAGAAAAAAAAAACTTGAGCTACATTACATGTCTCTCACCAAGGGTGTCCCAAAAATAGATCATGTTTTCTTTTTCTTTAGATCAGAGAAACTATCTAGGGTCCTTTTTGTTCCATTTTGTACATTCTTAGTTGCTTCTCTATCACTGGAAGCTTTTAGGGATGGTCTATCTCCCATGAAATAGTGTTTATGGTGACTTGAAGCTTGTCTTCTTCCATACACCACCATGTAGATGTAAACTTCCTCAAATTCATAATAGCACATATGGCCCTGACATTGCTACTAAAAGGGTTCATAGAGAAATAACTCTCAAGGTCAAACAATTAGGTTTCCCTAGTGGATCCCCCTTCCTTGCCATAGAAAAGGGGTACCTTGAATTTGAGAAAGTCCCTCATGTAAGAAGTATCCCTATCCTCATATTCTTCCATTACTTTCCTTCTCCTAGGGCTCCTATCTCTTTCCCTATCTTGGTGTTGAGCTTGGTTTCCTTCTTCAATATTGACTCTATTTTCAAGGTTGTTGAGTCTATGCAGAAGTTGTTGCATACGTTGTCTAAGTTGGGCTCCTTCTAAGTCATTAATCTAACTCTCATTCCTATGATTATCTTGATTTTGTTCTCCCTAATGTTCCCCATGGGAACTATTTGGGCATGATTTAGAGGAAGACTCTTGAGCTCTATCCTTAGCTCTTCCATGAGTAATGAGAGACATCCTGGGAGAGTGGTGAAATATTAGTTTTAAGTGTAAGTTTAAAATTTGCATTCAATGCATTGAAAAGTTTTGAGTTTCAAATGTAAATAGACCCTGAGCTCCCAGTGTAAAAACTAGGGATCTGATACCAAATGTAATATCCTTGCCAGGGAACCCATAAGGAATTAGGTCTTATGACCAAAAATTGCAACTAATTTTTTTATAACATTAAATCATTAATTCATTCACATACACATTCCTTAAGATTCCCTTAATGAATTCATTTACTAACATATTTACATTACTTATACAAATTGAATTTTATTTATTTTCTTTACTTTCACATTTCATAACTTAAGAGATAGGGTAAGAAAATAACAATCCATTTATAATTATATAACAATTTCATTTCTCTTTCCTACACATTCAAATAGCTATTCTTATAGATTGCATTTTAACCTTAGCTTAATAAATATCTCCTTTTATTTCAACATAGAAGAGATAGAGAGAATGATTCAACATTTACACTTTACATTTCAACTTTGATCTTTCAAATAATATCCCTTAAATTAAACCCTAGAACTATCCCTCCCAATTACATTGCCTTGCTTTTTAATTACATTTTTCTGATAATGAATCTCACTACAATAGTAAGTAAAAAAATGGCCTGAAGGCATTAAAACATATCTTTACATCTTTATTTTTAGTAATAATGATACAAATAGAAAGTTCTTCATTAATGCATAGAATTGAACACATCCAAGTCACGAACCACGAACAAGACCTCAAAATATTTTTGCCACCCAACCATGTGAAACTGGTGAAGTTCCAACCCCTGTGCTAGGAGATAGAACCAAGATACTCACAAGGCCCTAAGCATTCTAAGGTTTCACAAAGCCTCACTTGAAAACAAATATAAAAAATTACAAGATATCATATTACCAATCACAAGGGTTAGGTTTCTAGCATACCCTTTAGGTGAGTGTCATCACATATCTAGTATTTTGGGATCTTCCTTGGAAATGATGTAACCCTGGTACCCCCTTTGTGAATAGGGATCCTCCCTAGTAGTTACACATGGTCTTGGTACTCCATCAGGACTATGTGGTCATTAATATGTTCTCTTTCATTATCTTTTGTTTCCCCACTTTCCCAAATTCATTATTAGGTTATAACTTTTTACTAACCCACCCATACGATCATCTGGAAACCACTATAGGGTTCCCAACACCTATGGTGAGCCACTCACCTAGGATAACTAGTCCCCTACCCAAACACACAAGCCATGAAAACATAAAATACCTTCAAAAGATCCATCTTACAGGTCTAGGGAACCCTCTTGTGCACTCAGGCCACCCAAACGAGTCCTCGCCTCATATTATGGATTCTATCATAAGACAAGTCTTAAAATCACATGAGTAACATACTATAAGGCCAAAAAAACTATGTATAAACATTCATAAAGTGCAACATATAGCTTTCTACATGCATTAACACAATGTTCCATAACTTGTTCATAAATTTAGGGAACCCTCATGTGCCTGAAATTTGGCTAAGTCTGATTTTTTTTTTAAAAAAACCTCAAAATCTAAAATCTATATCTTAAATCCTATGAAGCTGAAACCTATCTCAAACATCTTGGAATGTATTTATACCTAAATGTTATATTTGTATAAATCCTGGATTCATAGAAAAGGTGAGAAAGAAATTATTTGTCACTCACAGAATAAAAATTAATTAACATTTACGGGAAGGCTTCAAACAGTGATATGTGCCAACCATTTGTTAAAATGGTTTAAAACCTTTCAAGAAAATGCGGTTCACAGGAATAAAATCTAGTATCCTTCATGCCTGCACAAAATGGGAGCTTTCAAACAAGCTATGGACTTCCTACGAAGCATAACTAAGAGACTTCTATCAGATTTAATAGTTGGAAATGCGGGTAGACATGTATGTGAAATGTGAGACCTGTACACAATGCAAGTGGGTAGTTTGACTGAGCCCTTAAAGAGAGGTCATCTAATGATCACAAGCTCTACAAGGAATGAATTTTCTGAAAATCCTTTACAAACTTTGAGATAATACTATTAGCATCTAATAATAGATAGTACATTCAATTTGCTTAACAAAATGCCTGAGCATTTGCATCGATACATTGCCAAAATGGGAGCTTTGGATGAGCGTCCATATAAAAACCAATCAAGCTTACTGTGTATATGTTGAAGAGATATGTTCAAGCCAGTTACACATTCTGTTTAAATGACCAGTTCATAGTAAGAAGCCATGTAGTGATGATTTGATAGTGGTATGTATGCACATTTTATTGGACGTGAAACCATAACTCTAGAATAAGGTGGAAAATAATCAAGTTGAAGTTAGAGTTTACGGTTTTGTAATAATATGGACTGTCATAACAGAGACAACATTTGCATAAAATAAATGATAAAAGGAATGATCACATTTTCCTAGTTGTAATATTATTTTTAAACAACTAAATAAAAATATATATCATCCTATTATCAAAATAATATGAAAACACTTATAAATAATTTCACAAAAACATTCACACACATACGGGAAGAAGTAAACTTTGCCGAATCTAGAGCCTACCTGGATTCCTGTGGAGAAACCTCACAATGGTTGGAGCACACCCTTGAGGTACCTCCAAGCTTTGAGATGGTGACCTCCTCATAGAGTCTCCTCCAATAACCAGTCTTATCTTCCTTCTTTAAAAAAATTCCCCAAATGAACTCACAAAAAGGTGATCAATAAAACACAAAGACACACTTTTTTCCCAAATGACTTCTGGAACCAATTTGCAAGAAATACTAGATTTATTTCTTCCCAAGTCTCTCATCTGCCAAATTTCCCAAAAATCATTTGATTTTACCCTCCAACTATATGGTTGGAGGAGTTTCTTTATGGGAAGCAACTTCTCCAACTTCCATAGTTGGTTGGAAAAAATCAAACCAACATTCGTGTAAACACATAATAAAGTTTCATAATAAATTTAATTAAAATAACCTCCCAAGAAACCTATGACAAGAGGATTAAACATAAAGCTTTCAAGAAACATGCATAGCCCACTTGGAATCAAACTAGCCTACCTTCTAGGAGGTCTCAAGTTCAACTCCCTCCTAGATAGCTAGTTTTACCACAAAGAGCATTTTCCTTTTATTATTATTATTTTTACTTTTTATTTAATACATTCATTAAATATACTTTATTTAACTCACTTTATTTAATTATTATAAATAACATACCATTTACACAATCAATAAAAACATACAATTATTATTATTTAGATAAGCATGGGTATATGCGTGTGCACCCACATATACACATACCTATATAACATACAAACAATTATAACAAAATTATAGAATAATTATTATACATAAAAAAAGGTTAATTCTAACTCATAACATAAACTCAGACCAACATCAAATCAATTCCACAACATAAACTATATTCTACTTTCCCAACCAGGATAACTTTCTAAACAGAAGTTTAAGTCCATGGGTAACCTCGAGAGTAGCTTGGTTAAATCTGCACACCAAAATAGTTTGAAGATTTTGAAGGCACACTCAAACCTATGTAGCCAGGTGGAGATGATGCCTGGTACCTGCATCCTACATCACCAACCGATATATATATATATATATATATATATATATATATATATATATATATATATATATATATATATATATATATATATATATATATATATATATATATATATATATATATACATACATATATATATATACATACATATATATATATACATACATATATATATATATATATATATATATGTATGTATATGTATATATATACATATATATATATGTATATATTTACATATATATATATATATATATATATGTATATAAATATATATATATGTATACATAAATATATATGTATACATATATATATATATATATATATCTATATATATATATGTATATATATATATATATATATGTATATATATATATATATATATATATATGTATATATATATATGTGTGTATATATATATATATAAATATATATATATATATATATATATACATACATATATATATATATAGTGACAAACAAGGAGGGAGAGTCTGACATCATGTGGACCTCCCATAGGAGTAACTATGACTGCCCCTCCTCATCCTACACTCACATTAGCTAGTAAACATCAAACCATAATGGGGGCAGTAAGGTTAGATCGTAATATAAACATCATAACATAAATCATTGTAAAACATTTCACTGATAGTTCATTTCTAACCAGTTATCATTAAATGCCAACTCATTTAATATTTTCAAATGAACTATAGTAACCAAATATATATGCTCAAATGTCTCATAAAATGCTAACTAAATAATGATCATAGTCGATCATAAAATCCAAAGTGTCAAATCAATAGTCCTTTTAGTCTAACATAGGAAGATGCTAGGTTGGGAATTACATCCTCCCCCCCTAGGATTAGGTTTACTCCTGGAAGCCTATAAATAAGTATGAATATGCAGATCTGAGTTTGCTAGCATCCTCCCAAGTAGCAGAGGTATCATCACTAGGGTCCCATTGGACCCTTACCTGCTCTATGTTGCGACCCTTGAGGGTCAAAGTCTGCTGCTGGAGTATATGTACTAGCTCCAAAGCTACTTTCCCATCCTCTACCTGTAAAGTGTTCCAATCCAAAATATGAGTCAAATTAGGAATATACTCTCTAAGTAAGGATATGTGAAACACATCATGCACACGTGCAAGGCTAGATAGTAGGGTGATTCTGTAAGAAACTGATCCTATCCTCTCAAGGATCTCAAATGGACCTACAAATCTTGGTGCTAACTTAGAACCTTTTCCATAATAGATAGGGCTCTTATGTGGGCAGACTCTCAAAAACACCTTATCTCCAACAAAGAACAATCTATCAATCCTATGTGCATCAACATACTTCTTCTGCCTATCCTGAGCTATCACAAGATGTTCTCTGATCCTTTGAACCTGATGCTCCATATCTTGTAGCATCTCAGGACCAAGTAGTACTCTATCCTCTTAGTGATCCCAGCTCAGAGGTGTACGACAAGGATGACCATAAAGAGCCTAAAATGATGACATCCCCAAAGAACTGTCATAACCATTATTGTATGCAAACTATACTGTGTACAAATAATATTCCCAATGGTTCTATCTATCCATCACATACATCCTAAGCATGTCCTTAAGAACCTAATTAACTCACTCTATCTGACCATCAGTCTCTGGGTGATATGCTGAACTAAAATTTAGCTGAGTCCCTAAAGCATGCTGCATGTAAAACCCTCTCCGATGCTTATACTTTGACTCTTTGATTTGGATATTTTTTATTATGATGATTAGAACTATATGTTTACATTCATGTTTATGGGTGATGATATACTTATCAGATGATTTAGATACACTCATTTATGATTAATGTTTAATGTTTATTAATCATTTATCTTTAGATGTTTATGAGGAAATAGAGCTAACCCAAGGATTTGAATCTAACCATTACTATCTATGATATCTCATATTTCATATGTGATTAATGTGTTTTCATGACTCAGGATGAAGTCGTAGTTACTCACTTAGTTGAGGTCCATACGATGTATCGATCTTGGTCATTTGTTTGCATGTCTTATTATGTATCTATGCACATGTATCTCTTCTCGGTGATGCAAGCTTGTAGGTACCGGGCATCATCTCCACCTAGCTTCACAGGTTTGAGCGATCCCTCAAAATCCTCAATCGTTGTTGTTGTTTGGAAATGGTCCATAGTTCACACATGGGAAAACCCCATATTTTTAATTATTTTTCTTAATCTCTTGGTTTGGTTTTGGGTTGATTTGAGTTCCTTATTTTATATAACCCTTGATGTTGGTCTCATTTATTTGGTTATGAGACATGTAGGATAATTATGTTATTTTCTCTCTCCACGTGGTAATCGTATATACAAAATATGCATATATGGGTGCACACGTATATGCATACCTATATATATTCATTTATTAATGTATTTGTAATATGTTCCTATGAGCGTATTAGTTATAATCATGATTCTATTTATTTTGATGTATAATGTCACTTTAGATAAATATAATAAATGCAAAGTGAATAAACAAAATAATAAATATAATATAAAAGTAAATAAAACTAATTACCTACTCCTACTTTATAAACTCTCTCTCTCTCTCTCTCTCTCTCTCTCTCGTATGTCTTGTTAGTAAAGAGGGTGGGAGTGGAACTCGAGACCTCTAGTTTGTAAGGGGTCCCAAGTTGTGATTGGGTTAGTGACTTCCTTGAGAAGCATACCCATATATATTTTATTTATATAAGAGTTAGTTTCTATTAATTATAAAAATAATAATAATAATATTAAAACTATATAGGTGGAGTTAAATTATTTAATAAGTTCGGTAAGAGAGTACGTGAAGGGTAGGTAAACATTAGTTACCTAAGAGCTAAAACTAACTATTGGTTAAGTTATTTTTATTTATTATTAGACTTATTTAATAAATTAGGTGAGGACATTGCTTTATGGGAAGCAACGCCCTCAACCTCTAGAACTACCCAGAGGTTTACTTATAGGGAGAAATCCTTGAGCATAAGGGAGGGGATTTTGAGAGGCTGGAGAAAAGGATTGCTAAGGAAGTTGCATAAGGATTGGGAGAAAGATAGGCTCGGGAAAAGTGTTGTGTCAGATACCTCCATCAAATGATCCAGGTAGGCTTTTGAATCCAAAAAAAGCCTCTTCTGTGTCTCTCTCTCTCTCCCTTCTCTCTTTTTTTTCTCATGGTTTTCTTCCTATGTGTTTATTTATTTCTGGAAGGTTAGAATTAAAATCATTAAAATAAAACCATAATAGCCTTAGTAATAATCTACTAGAAATGTTTTACTATAAAACAAGTATGGAACCTGACTCTGTTGGTTTTTTGAATTTTAGGACTAAAAATTATTGCACAAGCATAAGTAAATTTAAAAATAATAAAAACATTAATAATACTGAAATAATAAACGTATTAAATTATATGTTATTTTAACGTTACAAATTATGTTAGTATTTAAAGGTTGTCATGTTTAACTTTATAATATTTCATTTTGAGAGATTTTATTTAATAAGTTATTTGTTAAATTAAATAAGAAAGATTATTACATTTTAAATTTTATATATATATATATATATATATATATATATATATATATATATATATATATATATATATATATATATATATATCATTTAAATCTTTTTGGAAAATTATCCTTTAAACTTATAGTAGAAAGATATGAGAAAAATAAGGATGAATTATAGGAGTAAAATAAGGAAGAAAGATAGGAGAAAAAGAAGGATAAATTATAGGAGTAAAATAAGGAAGAAAGATAGGAGACAAATAAAGAAAGATCATAGAAGGAAAATAAATAATTAAAAAGGGGTATTCTTTAACGAAGAAGGGAAGAATATGGAACCAAAACTATTAAAGTGGGAAAAATTACATAATAAAAATATATTTATATGCATAATCAATTAGTAGTATTATAAAATAAAATTCATTTTACCTATTAATTATTAAAATTTATAGATATAAGTGATGTATTGCAAATATATATATTTATGACTACACATAATCAATAGATAATGAAAATAAGAAAAATTGGTTAATAAATAATTAAAGATGTTGTTGCCAGGGTACATGACTTCTAGGAAGGATCCCAACAGATAGGACTATGTGATGACACTCACCTGGTCAACATCCTAGGGAACTCCACTCTTGGTCTTTTGTTTTATGTTGCTTTTTTTCTTCTTGTTTCTGGTTTGGGTGGTTTTCCCTCAACTTTAGATTGCCTAGTTTCCCTATGTGAATAATGGTTCTATTTCCTAGCATGGGGGAGTGGACCTTTGTGTATCCACGTGGTTTTGTGGTGAGCCTTTTTGAGGTATTGTTCATGTTTGTGCTATTCATGGAGCATCTGAAGCTGTTGAAGACATTTCTTGCTATTTTTAATGTTGTATCTTGGAAAGAAAATTGTAAAAATATTGTAAATTGTTATTCATGTTCATGTAATCCTATAAGGACTTGTATTGTAGAAGGTATATTGTACGCATTCATGTAATTGGGAAGGGTATATCTAGGAAAATTATGGGAATGAAAATAAATATGTATTATTGTTGTTGGAAGAAAGTGATGGTTTAGAATATGGAAAGTGTAATTGTTGAAAGAATATGAATTTAAATATGTTAATGTTATTTCATGTTGAAAAAGAAAGAAATGTTTGTTTTAGTACACTTGTCTCTCTCTCTCTCTCTCTATTTTCTCTTATGTGGTTAAATGGATCAGAGGAATTTCTATCTTTAGTTTATGTTAAATATTAATGCACTATGAAAAATGGTTTTAAAGGAATAGTCTTGGAAGGGAACCAGTTAGGACTTTAATACCTAGTTAACTTAAGGAATTTAAAAAGGAAAAAAAATGTACTTTTTCTCTTATTTTTGTTTTGTACTTTCAGGTTCCCTGACAGGGCATGACATTTGGTATCAGAGCACTAGGTTTCCACACTAGGAACTTTGGGACTTGTAGCTCACTTATCACTCAGTGTTTTGCATATTTTTCTTTTGATTTGATCATTATATTAGTAAGATAGGATCCTAGATATAAGAATTATATTCTTGGTATTCAAGCAACATTGGTTTACAAAATATACCCTTTATGTTGTATCTCATTAATTACTTATGTTTTATGTTCTATAATTAATGAATGAATCTCCTGAGTACTTCCATAGATAGTGGATATCTTTCTAATAAAGAAGTGTTAATGAATTCCTCATACTTTCATGTCACCTTCTTGCTGTACTCCTAGAAATACTTAAAGTATTATAATAATTTGTTATGTACCTTAAGTGTTGGTAGTAGGTAACCTTACCTCCTAATCCTACCTCTAACAATTGTCATCATGAGTGATTGTTATAGTTATTTTAGGATTACTTAATTGATTTGAATAGGCTTAACACTCTATTTTCCTATAAATACTAAATTTACATCATAATTGCTATGTTTGATTAATTATTCTAGTTAATGAGCTTTTATAAGTTGGAATTGAATTGATTGCATTTTCGATAAGGGGTAAGATATTACCATAGTAGTACTCATCCTTATAGAGTTGAAATCAAATATGAATATTATGGGAAGTTTAGTAATGATGTCATTATCCTTCCCAAATTGAAATAATATAAAATTGAGACTTTAGTTGACAAATATTTTTATAACTCTTATTAATTTACTTCAGTGTATTTCCTTATGGGTATTGCGATCATTATGTTAGTAAATACTAGTGTCTTGAAAAATGTCTATATAGTTTGATGTGTCTTGCTTGGAAGGATTTCTCATGTGTAATGGAAGTACTTAGATAATTCATTTATTTTAAAAGATGACACATGGTCTACTCTTGGTGTCCTTGATTGGGTGAAAAATGCATGTCCATAATGGTTTATAATGATTAGTTGTGAATGTCTTATATGTGACTAATAAATGTGTGTAATGCAGGTTTATTGTTTTCTTTCCGTAATTAAAACATATGTGTGTTGATTCAATGATTATTGAAGAAAAGGGTGACGCAATGTATCATTTCTCTTTGTGCCCTACTTTATATAAGTTTAAGTCCTCTTACCGATATATGTTATATTATGTGAAAGGTAGATATTGATATGTGTAAATTTGACATCGGTCTATGCCAGTGAGGAGGTAGAATGTAATCAAGTATGTCATTGAATTTTTGTACCATGTAGAAAATGATATGTATTGTGAAAAAGGAAAAATTGGAATAAATTGATAATATATGATGTTATTGTGTACTCCCTTGTAAATGTGATAAAACCAGTGCCAATGCTTATGTTGGGTGTTGTGTATAACCAGTAATTATGTGAGTACCATGGAGTGGTGCAATACAAGTACCATCGACAAAAGTTATGTTCAAATAAGGGTATGAGAGAACCATACCACTCATGTGTTGCTTTCTTGTTTGTCACCCTACTGAGTGCCAACCCATGAGTGTTGGTAAGATCAGTACATGGAGGGGTAGTAGTGTCACCATTTCTTCAGATAGTATGTGGTGTATGTATAATGGCTGTGCAAAGTGACCTTAGCTTCCACTACTCAAGGGAAAAGAGTAAACAATGCTTCCCCTTATGATGAACCTATACATTTGGTTCATTAGTGTTTATCCTAATTCCCACAGTTCTTGAGCACAATACCAGTACTTGATATGAACCTCTAGGAGATGTATGATTTGAGGATATGTACATTTCTATGTGGTCCAGCATGTGGAGGGAGGTTTTTTAAGCCCATGCTTTGATGGATACCATATTTGCACATGTTCTAACATGATGCAATGAATATGATGCCACGCCCCACTAATGTTCTGACATAGTGTGAGGTGATGATGTTGTGTTGCTAATAGTAGCAAGCTGAGCTCAAGAACATGATGCCACATATATAATTACATGAAGGCGTAGTATATGTATGTATTGTGTTTCCTACTTGATGTAGAGTATATTGGTGATGCTTTCATGCTTGTAGAGGGGCAGCCATGGATGCTCAGTTTGTAGACATGGTAGGCATATGGGTGGGCCCTAGCCATGTATACCTTTGGCTATGACGATGATCTATGAGGGACATCATTATGCGGGGTGTGTCCTGTGTGTGCCTATTCCACAAGGAACACTACCATGCGACATATGACTAGAGTGTGCTTACTCCACTTGGTGTATGGTCATGCTAGGTGGGTTGGCATGCTTATTCTACACCATCTGATGTAGGGGTGTTGTCAAGGTGAACCCCTTATGCCATGTGGGTAGTATTTCCCAAGCCCAACCACATGAAGGGCTATTGCGATAGCTGGACGTTGTTCCCTCCTTCCTTGTGAGGTGACTAGATATAGTCACACCATGATGTGATGTGCAATTTATGGTGAATTATTTTTATCTTCAGTTATCTAGACCAACAATTTTCTCATCTTTTTCTATGATAGTTTTGCCAAGACTTATGAAATTTATCTTAGGTGTGATTTATCGTTGTATTGTCTTAGATTATTCTTATCCTATTGTTGAGATTGACAATTCTATTTTTATTATTATTGAATTTTGACAGCTAAACTATCTACTTTCAAAATTTTCTAATGTTGGTCTTGTGTTGTGTTGTGATTCCTCACTAAGGACGCATGAGGTGTGTTGGGATTTTTTTAGGTTTTGTGGGTTTTCAGTTCCAAGTCATGGTCTAAGCCTTATGCAAGTTTATTTTCTGGGGTTTAGGTTTTCAAAAATCCATCAAATTTGTTACAATCAAGCCTAAAAACCCTTGCCCTAGGTTTTGCCCTTTTGAGAAATCTTATTTCTTCATGTAAACCCTTAAGTTTCCCTAATCCTTATATTTCATTGTTACTTTTTGGCCACTTAAGTGTTTTGATTATGTGTGTGATTATTTCCATCTAGTGTTTGTTGAATCACATAGTATTGTTTTGCCTTTCAGTTATTCAGCAAACTGGTGAATGAGTAAAAACCCATGTTGTGTGTTTTCTTTAGTCGCTAAATCTCCAAGTTGTTTAGTGGTTACCTCAACCTTTGCATGAACCAGTGAGTATGTAGTCTCCTGTTTGCTTATTTCCTGGCGGTTTCCTGTTAACTTCTAGCGACCTGGCGTGGTGGTGTTCTCTCATTCTCAGAATCAGGCAGTTAAGACTTGTATTATCTAGCGATCTGGTGAGGACCATTGATTACCCATATAATCAACGGTTATGTTTTAATTTCAAATTATTTGGGTCCTACATAGATTGATTTGGCAATTTGGCAACTGTGTTATAAGTTCTATGTGGTCTAAGTTTGGCAGCTCCAATAGTTTGGTATAAAAGATTGGACAAAAGTGGTTTTCCTTGTTGTTCACATGATCTCAAAATAAGCTGGCAATGTTCTAAATCTTCTAGCAATCTAATGAAGTGGTCGCGCATTCTCTTAAAAGGTTGGTTATGATGAAAAATTATTCAGTGAATGGGCGAATCAAGCAGTCGAGTAAGTTTTAACCCTTTGTTCGCTAAGTCTCCTAATCAAGACATGATTGTCTTATAGTCTCAATGAATTAGTGATGGCCGTCGATTGAGGTCACGATCAATGATTGAATCGAAGTCTCAGTTTGAAACAGGCAGTTGGGAAATAATTCAGTGACTTAGAGAGTAAGCTTACTCGCTAGTTCTCCTATTAAACATCCAGTTAAGGCTTCCATCCAGTGAATAAGAGAAGCTTTTGGTCACCAAGTCTCAAAATAAATTAGCAGTCAACTGAAACATTAAGAGATTTAGAGATAGCATTGTCACTAATTCTCCAAATTATGAGCATGGTTTGTTACTCAGGAAAGGTTTTCTTTGTTCGTTGGTTCACTGAATGGAGGAAGAGTTAAGAAATTGATTTTGTGAATAGGTGAAGCCTTTGGTTGCTAATTCTCTGAATGTGAGCCAAGGTTATATTTTCATTTAGCGATTGCGAGAACCTTCAGTTGCTAGTTCTCTGAAATGGGCTCATTTAAAGAAAATAATAAAGAAAGGTTAAAGGCCATTGCCATGTGGATAAAGTACATTATCAAGCTAGAGAAAAAGTAGTTGACCATCCAATCAATTTTAAAGGAGCAATTTATCACGTAAGCAGGGTGATAGAGTACCAAACTGTAATAATTTCTTTTTTACCTTGTTTTCAAATTTTTAAATCTATCTGTCAACATCCCAGCATTGGCTAGCGCTGATTTGAAAACTGGTGATATGTGAATTCAATGTGAAAGTAATTGGAGGTAGATTTCCAATGATTTTGGCAATTGTACACATTTCAATTTGTATTAATAAATGAGCTAAACTCATTGTTTTCTATGTTCGAAGTCATATGAAGAGAATTATCTTTTCTGGAGTAACCTTTGAGTGCCAAGAAAATCAAGTTTGCAGAAGTCTGAGCAATTGTGTAGAAAAATGAGTCAACCAGAGCTAAGCATGACTTCTTCCAGTGGTGAAGCCAAAATGAAAGGTGGGGAAGATAGAACTAAGCCAAATTATTCAGACGATTTTCTCAAATTGTTGCCTGGTTCCAGCCAAAACAAAAGAGTTCCTGATGATGTCTTTGAAGATGTTCTAGGTCATTGCAGAGATCCTGTTACACCATCCTACTTAGGTTATACTATTTTCAACTATTTTTATCAAAATAGGGGTGGGTCAGTTCCTGTTTGTAATGTTTGGGCTTTGGGTTTAGGGAAATTAATTGTCCCTAATGTGTTTTTAGATGTAGACTTAATTGTTGGATTGGCTAGGTTGTATGATCCTATCTCCAAAAAAATAAGGAAGGCAGACTAGTCACCTTTGGTTACTCTTGATAGGGGTTCTTTCATGAAAGCTTTTATTTTTTTCACATCTTCCTGTACTAAAATTAATTTGAGCCAAGAGAGAGAGAGGTATACAAAAAATATAGGGTTAGTAAAAGACCAGATGGTGAAGCATATCCCAAAGTAGGGCACATATATAGCTCCCCTCCTTGATAACATGAATGCCCCTTACCATTTTAAATCCCTCCATTACTATATGAAGTAGACTTGTTATGGGTTGTGTAGAGTATTGGGAATAGATGGGGATGAAGAATTTTTGCCAGCTGATCTTTTGATGATGATTTTCGATATCTAGAATTCTCTAGTAAACATAGATTATGATTACATCCAATATGTAATCGATAGGATGCATGAAGGGTTAATGTTTGTCAAAGAAAGTAAGAAGCCCATCAAGTTCTTCAATTATTCTATGTTGATGCACTTAATTCTATTTTTCAATATCAACAGTTTTGATTTGAATATCTTGAAACTAGAATTCACCTTCCAAGATCAACATAATCCAGTACAACTATGGGTAAGGGTATGGAATAGTATTTCAAATAAGTGTGACTTTTGTGTTTTCGAGAACTTCATTGTTTTTCCTATTCTGAGATGGCTAGGCATTAATGTTACAAGGTTACCACCTAAGATACTAAGGCTGCTAAGACCTATGCAATGGGAGAACAAATGGGAGGGAAACCATAATTGGGGTGATTTCTACTTAGGGGAAAATTCTACAATTATAAGAGTTTACGGTTTCCCCCAACCCCCAAATTTGTTACCAAAATTTGTGCCACCAAGAGTTGCTTCTTTAGAATTTGTTTGGCAGTTGCTGTGGATAGACAAAGAACTTTTGGCCCCTCATAAGAAAGGTACTTTCATACCTAGGAAGTTCAAAATTAGTGATTTCTTGATTAGTAAGAGGGCTTTCCCACAAATTACCACCTAGCAAAATCAATTTAAGATGGTAGCTATTTTTTGCAGACATGTGGACCCTAAGGGCTTCATTAAGATTGCAAGGTTGACACTGATACCTGGTATTGGTCTCAATAGAGAACATGAGGGCCTTGATGAGGAGGATGTGATTAGGAATATTGTTGAGAAGGATGAGGTCACTACAAGATGGAATAGGTTTTTTGACCTAAAGGATTTGCAAACTCAGTTGAAGGCAGCCCAAATTCCTTTTGACAGTTTCTTCCCTGACCTTCCCTACTTAGAAAGAATTAACAAGATGATAGAGATGTGTGACACTCTATCAAATCAATTGGAAAGGTTCATTGACTAGAAGAAAATAAAGAAAAAGAAGGATTACTCATCTTCTGATCATGAGGATTTCTCTGATGGATCCCAAGAAGGAGATAGCCCACCACAAGTTGGAGACCTACCAATTATTGATCTTATTAAAGACCAATCAGAGGTAGAGGACCTTCCAGAGCCACCATTGAAGAAGTAGAGGTTTGAAGAGGGAGAGCCTTCTAAGAAGAACAAATAGAAAGGGAGGATTGATAGAGCATCTGCTCTTGTACCAGGTGATAGGGCTTACCATCACCAATTGAGGAAAACAATAAGGGCTAGCAAGATGGTGGCCACTAATGAAGGAGATGAAGAACAGTCCTTGTGGTCAGGATAAGATATTAGAGAGGTATATTAGGAGAAGTTCTTAAGTGATGACCAATTCATCAAGAGTGATGAATTTAAGAATTTTCTTATCTAGAAAGAGCAACAAGATGTGGCTAAGGATATGCCTGAGGGACTAGAGCCAAGTAAAGAAACCATGAGAGCATTAGCCTCTTATGACCCTAGCATTGATGCTATAATTGTATATGAAGCCAGAGAAATGGTTAGATCAAGTGGAATGCTGCTAACTCCAGGATGGGATTTGACCTTTGCTTTTATCATTAATCAGATAAGAAAGCAACCATGGGGCAGTCTATCCTATGAGGTTCATATTGGTGAAATGATAAGAGGAAGTGACTATGACCCAAGATCCTAGGTTTTCTTAATGTGGTGTATTGCCCCAAAGACTCAAAAGCCATCTCTACTAAGTATAGAGGATCAGATGGAAGAGAATAAAATCATATGGACTATACAAAATACAACTGATCTTGAGGTTTCCAAGGTAGCGACCCATTTTTCTAACTTGAATGAAGCAAAGACAACTCAATTGTCTAAAAGGTATGCAAAACTATTTGAGAATGCAAGTGTAATGGCCAAAGATAGGGACTTGAAAATGATGAAGATCAAGCAATTGGAGGATGAGTTGGTTGATTTGAAGGTTAGGCTTGAAGAAGCCTCAAAGGTAGTTCTTCGCCCTCCTTTGCAGATTGAGGTCCCTCTTTAGACAGATACAAAGGTTCTTGATAAGCTTGCTAAGGACTTATAAAAAATAAAAATAGATGCATCCTTGGATACTGTAGAAAGGATTGTACAATATAGGCAAGATAGGATGGAATCTGCCCATCAATTAGTCAGTCTATTACACCAGGCCAGTGGAAAAGTGACTGAGTTTTTGACTACCTTGGAGCCACTTTTTAGTGCACAATCAGGGAGGAGTTCACTATTTGATAAGCTTGATGATTTGCAATAATATAGGTTTGATATTCCTAAGGTAGTGACTGAGGTTTTTGAAAAGATTGGTTTAGTAAGTGTTGTATCAAAGTTCTTTAAAGGTAAGTCTAACCAGATAGCAGCCAAGCCAGCTATTTTTTATGGGAATAGCATTAAGTACTTGCCTCCAATATATGATAATGGTGGGGTTATTGTCAGTATAGATGAGTGGAAAGTATCAATGGATCAAATGATAATTAAGCAGGATGCTTTCCTTAACAGTGACAATGCTTTGGATTTAGAAAGAAGCAATAGTATAATTGATAGCTTATTTAAAATTGAAAGTGATTGCATATGGTTTATAGCAGATGCTAAAAGTGTAATTGATTCCATGTGGGATCAGTAGATCAAATCAAAATAGGAGTTACAGGCTTACAATTGTCCATCTGATGATGATGTGGCAGCATGGGACAAACTGACAAAGAAGAAAAAGAAGAAGTCAGCTGCCCAAATGACAAAAGAGGAAGAAGAATAGGGTACGAATGGCACCTAATCTAGAATTTGAGGGAGAGAATGTTTTAAACAAGAGATGATGTGGGTTAGCCATATGGCAGTCATCATTCATGCAAAAAATTATGTAACTGCTCAAAAATATCTTTAGACAAAGGTGCCACTTGTAAAATTGTTAAGTAGTTGAGAACTGCTTTCTGTTGTTATAGTCACAATCTTTTGATTTGTACTATTTGTCTTTTTTACAAGATTGTTTACACAGCCATCTGAAGCTTGTTGCATCCTTTTGAGGATTCCAAGATGCTTGTGGGTGTGTATAGCAATTTTTTACTCTTCTCGAGGGTGGTTAATACATTTTTTAAAGAAAGTTCCAAGATATAGAACTTTATTTCTCTAAAGTCATGGTGATACTGTACTGATACATTTTGAATATTAATACAAAGATATTGAAATTCTATTGTTACTACTTGCTATCTTTGTGTATGGATGTTTAGTTTTCTTATGCATTAAATTGTAAGGCTTTTTAATGTGTTGTTCACAAGGTGAATATAGGACTTGAACTTAAGTTCTTTCAATGAAAGAGTAAAATCTTAGAGGGAGGGTCTCTGTGAATTCATTGGCCATGTATGAATTTGCTAGCAGGTGTAGGAATTAAAGGAATGGGATGTCAGGCATTTCATTTGGGTTTTAGTATACCTATCTTGATAGAATCTTATGGAGGTAGGGGTTGACTCTGATGCCCAAGTAGATAAGGCACTGGTCTATACTATATTTACATTTGTACCACCAAGAAGATACAAATAATTGATTAATTTTACTTTTATTGCTTAGTCATTATCAGAATCATTTATGACAAATTCATCAATGTATATTGTAATGCTTTAAAGAAGCACCAGAAAGAGGTTATTCTTCCTTGAGTTTAACTCTCAAAAGGAAGAAGGGTGAATGTCCTTATGCCATTGTTCCATGTTATTGCTTCCATAATTTTCATCATAGTGTTTTGTATCAGGATAATTTGGGTTGTACTAAGATTTTTGATGTCTTATTGAGTCAATTCTGAAAGGGATAGCATAATAGTGAAGGAGCTAATTCACAATTCAAACCTCATTTGAAAATAGTGAATTATTATAGGTAAACCCGCCTGAGTTTCATACTCAAAGTGAAGAAGGTTTGATAGCCTTAATACCTTAGTGCTTGCATTTTGTTAGATGCATCTATTGGGATTATTGGAGTTATGGTTTTGTTAGGATTTTATGAATCATAAATCATCTATAGATTTGATCACTAACAAAATTGGTGACTCTACTAGGGAACGATTGAATAAGAACGTACAATAGATGTGTGGAATACTGTCCATTGTATGTTTGTAGGCCAGCATGATAATTTGATTCCCGCTTGTTAGTGGGTGGTGACTCTGATAATTTGTGTTTACCAGTTGCTGGTATTTGTAAATTTTTTATATATCTTGTTGTGATACACCATGAGTCGGCCAAGATTCACGAGATCTTATTTCAAGGACCACCCTAAGAATAATATGGGTGATGAGCTTCCTACACCTGGTAGAAAACAATGGTCTAGAAGAAATCACATTATAGCTAATTCCCCAGGACCTTTGAGAGATAGAGTCCCTACACCACTTCCCCATGAAGCCTCCTCCTCTTCTGATGACCCTGAACATGTTAAGAAAGTCATGCCTAGTGTACACTTTCCCTCTCATGAAGAAGAAATCACAGAAGTAGGTTATTTCCCTGCGAGAGAAACCCTAGAGCAATCAGGAGAAACTTCTACTACTGAAACTACCTCATATGATTCTAAAAAATTGAGGGAAGAAGTGATTGCTTTAAGGAAAAAGGAGCGTGAGAAATTACTAGAAATTGCTAATAGAAGGAAAGTAAGGGAACAACAAATATATGAATTGCTCATGGAAAGGAAAGATTTGATGAGAAAAACCAGGAACAATGAGATCCAGGCTAAGGATCTAAACCAAGATGTTTAGGATTTAGATAAGAATTTGTTTGGTGATATGGAGGTTTTAAGAAATCAGGCTAAAAGTGCTAAGCCTAAACATGATGAGTTTGAGGGAACAGGACATGTTCTCCGATAATTGCACCCATTTGAAATCCTGAGGAATGAGGACATTAGAAATGCCACAAAAGAGATCCCTGATAAGGGAAAGCAAAAAATGGTTGGTGTAAATATTAGTGAGCCCAAGAAAGTTGTTGTTCCTAGTATACCTTCCCAAGCAAGCCAAGATTTGGAAAGGGCTAGAAAAGATAAAGAGGATTTGGCTCTTCAGTTAGAGAAACTAGAATTGGAGGTTGCTACAGATGAGATGAAGAGAAAGATTACTTTCTTGCATGCTAACATAAACACATCTGCTAGTAGCTCTATCCCTATTATATTAGGAATGATCCCACCCAATCAGCTTAGCAATTCTTTTCCAAATCCTCAAGCCCCTCATCCTAGACAAAGTATACTTGGACCAAATTTGAATACTAGTCAAGTTCCCCCTATAGTTAGTGGTACAATGGGGACTGTACCTTGTCAAAATGTTGCATAAACCCCTCTGATCCAACCAAATATCCAAAGGAGACTAGTTCATTTGGATAGATATAGACCTTTATTTTTTTACGATATTCCTAGTCAACCCAATGTTGTCCCTAATGAGATTAGAAAGAAAATCCCATTATTTATTGGAAATAATGTGGTTACCTATGAAGAGCACTTGAAATTTTTCATAGATAAAGTTAATGATTATGAGATTGAGCACGAAGATGTAATAATAAATCTTTTTGTTCAATCATTGGTTGAAGATGCTAGAGATTGGTACTGGGGTTTGCGTGAGAATAGTATTGCATCGTGGGATGAGTTTGTCAGATGCTTCAAGGAGCAATATGCAAAACATGTGAATTCAAGCTACATGCTCAATGATTTCAACAATATCAAAAAGCATTACAATGAGAGCATGTCAGAATTTAATAGTAGATTCCAAAAGGCTATGTACAAATTGTTTCAAGTATTGAGGTTGGATGATGCAGTCTACTTGACCACTTATTTCAATTCTATGGATGGTAAAATGTCTTATCTCCCGAGAGATAAGAACCCCCGTACCCTTAGGGATGCATTTAAATTGGCCATCAATATTGAAAGCAACCAAAAGCCATCTAGTCAAATGTATAAGAGGGCTAAGGGTAGGTTGTGGAAGGAACTTAGGTTACAGCTTGCAAGGCCATCTAAAGAGGATGATAAAGTAGATAAAGGATTTTGTGTTACCAAAGACTTCCCAACAAAGTTTGGTAATGGTGGTAGGAATTTTCAAGACCCAAGACCTCCTTATCAGAGGTAGGACAAAGCCCCTAACTTATGAGATATGCCTTACAAGACTAATTGGAAAGATGGGAGGCCTATTCTTGAAAATAATGAACCCTGTTAGTCCATTTTTTGGTTCATGCAAAAATCCTAGGAAAATGGCCTTTTCCCTGCGAGCTTTGTTAAGTTGTCCTGCTCGACCTGCAGTCATAGTTTTATCTTGCGAAGAAAATCCATAATGTTTCATGGTGTGCACCCTTAGCCCTGGTAGTTTATTGTGTCACCTTGCTCCAGTCCAAAACACACGTGCTGAATTGTAAAATCCAAAAAGTTATTAAAGTTTTAAGGTCTGTAGGAAATAATTTCAAAATCTGCCTAAGTGTCGAAAACCCACAGTGTTTTTGAAAACCCATGATGTTTTCGGTCTATGTGAAAACCTTCATTGTTTTTGACCTTATGCCTTCTTTCTTTTGTGCACTTGTCTTCTGGCATCAAAAAATCTATGTGTTTTCAATCTTTCGCTGTGTCAAAAACTTTGTGTGTTTTCGACCTCAGTCTTAACTGCACAAGTGCAATCATTGGTGGGTCCCAGTTCTTCCCATTGCTCGGTGTGATTAAAGTTTAGACAAGATCGGTGGTTGTCATATGTTCGCATGGTAAAGATGCATCATGTTTAACCTTTATGCTTTTGTGACAGGCCGTTGGATTTTCCTGTATGGGCATGTCGTGGGCCCATTTGTGGGGTTTGAGTAGTTTGGTGGTCCCATTGGTGGTTATGTGGCAGCCTGTGGTTGGCTATCGCATGATCACATGTCAGAGATTTCTGACATGTGATCATGTGACCGATTGACACCTGTCCCTTTGGTGTTGGAGTGTTGTGGTCCTGTTGTCTGACTTGGAGGCTGAGGTGGCAATCTTGTTGCCTTGTCACATGATCGCAAGGGCCATCTTTTGGCCATGCGATCATGTGACAAGGGTGCCATGTTGTGTTAGGGCCCGATGGAAGGTGGTGACGTGTTGAGCTTCGGTTGGTTGCCAGTGTACTGAGGTGGTAAGGGGTTTGCGGTGGGACCTGTCTGCTCGGTGGTGATGATGTGCTGAATTCTCATTGGTCAGCGTAGTGACTTGGTATTTTGTCGGTGGGGCCTGTGTTTGTAGTGCCTGAGTGTGTTTGACATTTGGTGGTGAATGTTGGTAGTTAGTCACATGTTTGCATAGCCTTTTTCAAGGCTATGCGATCATGTGACTGAAGTTTTGTGTCAACCCTATGCGGTGGCGGTTATGCAGTGGTCAAGAGTTGAAGTGTGTCGCATGTTCACATGGCCCTTTTCTTGGCTATGTGATCATGCGACAACTATTTGGATATCACCGTTGCGGAGTTAGGGTGGGTCCACTGTGCCGATGTTGCCGAGTTGTTCGATTTTGATTGGTCACTGACTAGTGGTGGGGCCAATGAATTTTCAGAGGGTTTGTGGTTGGCGTTGCGTGGTTAAGTGGTTGTGGTTGCGTGATCATGAGGGTGAGTTTGGTGCCTTGCAATCATGCAACCAAGCACAAATGTAACCAAGATTTTTTGTTATGGTTAATCTTGTCGATGCCCAGGAAAGGGATGAAGATCTACGGTACTGATATAAAGTTGGCCAAGATTTAATTTAGGACCACCGATGTGCCGCTGGCACCATAAAGTGACCATTGGGATTTAATATCAAATTTTTTAGAAGGTTTGCAATGACAGAGGTACCAAAAATTCAATTTTTGAGTGGCCAGAGTGGGTAGAATGGATTGTCAAACACTGCAGAGGAGTGTTGTCATAGGGGAGTAAATGAAATAGTACCCTGAAGTGTGTTGCAGAGATCTTTTTGGCTAGATTTCTTAGGGTTTGGTGTTGATTTTATACCTTGGGCCGGTACATCTAGTTGGCTGTTGAAATTAGACTGTTTGAGCTTGCATGTTGCAGCTTGATCCTTGTCTTGTCTGTGTTAACTCCTCAAGGGGAGGGTTAGGTGTTTTTGAATTTTGAGTTGGAAATGATCATTATGCTTGAATTGTAACCCTGGTATAAAGGGATTTTTGTGATCATTTTTTATTTATTGGGAGTGAGGTTTTCAAACTTTTTTGGTTGTGAATCTTCTGCCCAGTCTGAATTGTAATGACTTGTTTTGGTATATTTTGACAATAGAAAGAAAATTGTAGGTCTAAGCTATAGTTTGCAAGCATGGTTCCTTTGGATTGATTGTATACACTTGAGGATTCTTCATACTTAATACAGGCACATGATTCTTATCTCTCCTTTGTGTCAACATAGATAAATTTTGAACTTTCTAGTTCATTGCATAACCATTTTATGTATATGCCTTCATTCTTGAGTTCTAATCTAGGATTAGATGAAATGATGCTCTAGATGGGACATAGATTTATGTTTTGTCTATGTAAGGATACTCTATAAGTAGTAAAGGAGATTGTAAATGTGTTTATGGCTTTGAATCTCAGATATATTCTGGTGTGTGTATGTAGTCTGTCTAAGAAACCTTTCCCAATGGATGAGGCACTGGCCTAGATAATTATTTCCTTGTTGACATGTCCTGATCGAGGTTGTTATGATTCAAACTTATAAATTAAGAACCATTCCTAAGTTTTCAATATTTGGTTGTGTGAGGTTCTACCCCATAGTAGTGGAGAGTCAATGAATGTGTGGTTATCATTTAGTACTTTCTTACTATCCTTTCATCTATTATTCAAACCCAGTCTTTAGTGTTTGAAGTATAATTTATACTGGGTTAGGTACACCCACCTTGGTTTTGCAGAGCCAGAAGTAGAAGAGGGTAGTCTTGTCCCTATATTTGGTCCAGTTACCCTAAGACCTAATAACATTTTGGAGTTAACCATTCCTAAAATCCATCTGAGGGTATATTGGCAGCCTAAAGAGCATAAGCATCCTTTTGGACACCAACAAACCCCAAAAGGGAAGAGATACACCAGATCCTTTGAAGAAAAATATAGCACATAATGTGGAGAATACCCCTTGGTGTGTGGCTTGTAACATGCCCCATTCACCATTTCAGTGTGCTATGGCTCAGGCCTTGGGAGAAGAGGCCAATAATTCATATGTAGGAGATTATGAAGAATTTGAAAAGCCCACTATTAACATGTTTACTACTGAAATAATGGGGGATTTTCTATCTTTAGAGGATGAAGAGATTTGTCCTAATATTGATCATAAAAGGAGGTTTCTCTTAGATTATGAACAACAAATATTTACTCACTCAGATCATGATGAGTCTGATAATGACAATTGCAAAGCTCATATGGTAGAATCAAGGTCAGATGAGAAATAATGGAGAAAACCCAGTGATGAGGAAATTAGAACTCTAATTGTGGCTACTATAACTCAAGCCAAATATTCTTATAACTTGAGAAATAGAAAGATGGATACTGATCAAGGAGTCCCTAGGTCATTATATGTTAAAGATAACCTTCAGAATAATGATTCCCCAAGGCCCAATATTGTAAATAACAAGAATAAAGGGCTTGTAACTAAGAAAAGGAGTGAGGATGTTCTTGTTGACAGGGTTAAAAGGAAATTTGGTAGGCAAAAGGATTATCCTGATATTTCTATTGATCCTCCTACCTTTGATATGAGACATGCCTTATCCCAAATGAAGGTTTCCATCCCTTTATTGGAAATGTTGAAAATTGAGGAGCATAAGACAATGACCTTGGCTCTCATAAGTGAATAAGGGATAGCTCCTACCATGCAAGGGAAGGAAAATTCATTAGAAGGGCCTATTTCAATTGATAACATCTCTAATGTGTGTGTTGGAACCATTGTGACATAAGAGCCTTCCTCTACTGACCCTTTCTATGTGACACTAATTGTAAATAATTTTATGCTAAAGAATTGTATGATTGACTCTGGTGTTGCTACAACTGTGATACCCTATCATGTAATGAAAGAATTAGGATTACAAGTTGACACATCTAATGGAAGGTGTCATGCTATGGATAACAGGGTAGTACCTATTGTGGGAACCCTAATTGGAATTGAAGTAAAGGTTGTTGTATTCCCAGAGACCACATATAAGATGGATGTTGTTGTTGTTGATACAAAACCCTATTATGGCATGCTACTATCAAAGCAATGGACTACAACAGTAGGTGGAAAATTTTAGTTGGATTTTTCATATGCTACTATCCTAGTCAATGGGACTGAGGTAAAATTGTATAGGGAGCCTCGTTCCTCAGTCATGGTTGAAAAAGTTGCACTAGAAGATTTGAACTACTTTGTAGATATTGACATGAATAATTTCATGATTGAAGAGATAGTACCTTAGATGAAAAACATAGACCCAATAGTTGATGAGTTAGTATTGCAACACAATGGACTTTGGCAAATGTTTTTGATGGTGGATGCTCCAAGGAAGGATTAGGAGCTGGTGTTGTTTTTATTTCCCCATCAAGTATTACTTTCAAATACTCTTTCCTATTGACCTTTGAATGCACTAATAATATTGTTGAGTATGAGGCACTGATATTGGGATTAGATGTTTCTATAAAGCATGGTATCAAATGTCTAAAGGTCCATGGTGATTCCCAATTAGTTATAGCTCAACTAAGATCTAAATATGTTGTTAAGGATGATAGATTGAAATTGTACAAACATGTTGTCTGGGATAGACTAGAGTTTTTTGATGCTTTTAATCTGCTTTGGGTAGAAAGGTCTAATAATTAATATCATGGCATATTTTCTTGCTAATGTTTCTCTCAAAAATGATGATATTACCCTTGCTGGTGTGTCTATGTTGGAAGTCAAAAGTAGGCCTGCAGTGCCTAACAATGTGTATAATTGTCAAGTATTTGAGGATGATTTTGATGTCTCAAGGTTTCTTCAAGGTCTAGATCAATATGATGGTCAACAAATAGATTTTAATGAAGCCCGACATTATGTTGAAGGAAAAGAATGTATTATGGGAAATGAGATAGTGCAACTACCTTCAAACCATATGCCAAAGGGGTTAGTGGAGTTAGAAGGGATGTTTAAAATAAATGATGGGTACTTGTCTCAAAAGTCTAACTCTAAAATGGAGGACTTAGAGGAAATAAATTTTGATTCAGAAACATCCCCTCAAATAGTCTATATTGGGAAAAGGTTGAGTAGGGAGGTTAGAGGAAATTTGATAAGATTGTTAAAAAAATACAAGCATGTTTTTGCTTGGTCATATGATGATCTCAAGGCTTATAAAGCAGACCTCTTTCAACATGAAATTCCACTCAAGGAAGATACTAAGCCTTTTAGACAAAAACAAAGACCTATCAATCCCCTGCTATCCACAAAGATGCAGGCTGAATTGACAAAATTGAGAGATGCTGGTATCATTGAACCTATTAAGCATTCCACGTGGGTCTCAAATCTTGTGCTAGTGAGAAAGAAGAATGGTGACATAAGACTTTGTGTTGATTTCAGGAATTTGAATGTAGCTTCATTAAAAGATAATTATGGACTACCAAATATGGAAGCCATGCTGCATAGGGTAGCTGGTTGTGAACTCTTATCAATGCTAGATGGTTTCTCAGGTTATAATCAAGTGTTGGTCAAGGAATCAGAGCAGTTTAAAACAACATTTAAACCCCATGGGGAACCTATGTGTATGTGCACATGCCTTTTGGTTTAAAAAATGATGGAGCTACTTTTCAAAGGGCAATGGATGTTTCTTTTAAGGAATTGATCGATGTTCTTATGGTTGTGTACCAAGATGATCTAATTGCTTATTCAAAAAGGGTTGAGGATCACTGCAGTCATTTGGAAAAAGTCATTGTTAAAGCTCTAGAATTTGGTGTCTCTTTAAATCCAAAAAAATGTCAATTTTCTATGATGGAGGGGAAGTTACTTGGACATATAGTGTCAAAAGGAGTTAGGATTGACCCTGAAAGAGTAGAGGCAATCAGGAAGGTACCTTCACCTAAGAATATAAAGGGTGGGCAATCTTTCTTAGGGTAAATTAATTTTGTTAGGAGATTCATTGCTAATTTTGTAGAAATGGTTAAGCCTATAGTCAAACTCCTGAAGAAAGATGTAAAGTTCAATTGGGACAGTGAGACTCAGCAAGCTTTTGAGAAAATTAAGCAAGTAATCCAAGAAGCCCCTATCTTAATCTCACCTGATTATTCAAAACCATTTTCTTTGTTCTCCTTTGCCTCTTTTCACACTATTGTAGCTGTCCTATTACAAAAGGATAAAGAAGGATTTGAACATCCCATAGCCTTTTTTAGCAAGTCATTACAGTCTGCTAAATTGAATTATGAGTTAATGGAAAAACAAGCATACGTGCTAGTCAAGGCAGTTAAAGCTTTTAGACCTTATCTTGTTTGTGCCAAGGTTAATGCATATGTACCTCATGCATTAGTGAAAGATATTTTGGTGCAAAGTGAGGTCATAGGGAAAAGGTGCAAGTGGATCAATAGGATTCAAGAGTTTGATCTTGAGCTCCATATTACCAAATTGGTGAGAGGTTTGGGACTTGAAAAACTAATGACTAAGGAAAACATGGATCTCATACAAATGAATAGTGTTGTTGTTAATGAAGATATAGTCACTAGCATCGAAATGCAACCATGGTACAAAGATATTATTTATTTTATCAAATATGCTAAATGTCCACAAGAGTTGAATGATAATTAGAGGAGAAGTTTGAGATTGCAGGCCTAGAGGTATGTAATGATATAGGGTGATTTGTACTAGAAAGATAATGATGGGATTTTATTATTTTGTTTGGACAAACACCAATCAGAAAAGGTATTGAAAGAAATGCACTCCAGATTGTGTGGAGGACATCATTCTTCTCGGTCCGTAGCTCATAAGATTTTAAGGGCAGGATACTATTGGCCTGTATTGTTCAAAGATACTCAATCTTTTGTTAGAAAGTGTGAGCCATGTCAAAGGTTTTCCAAGAAATTAAAATTTTCAGGTGCTCCATTGTTAAACCCTGTGGTTACAGAAGCCCCTTTTGCTATGTGGGGTATGGACTTTATTGGGGAATTTTCTAAGAAATCTAGTGGGGTGCATAGTTGGATTCTGGTTGCTACAGATTACTTTACTAAATGGATTGAAGCAATTCCAACTAAAAAGGCAACCAGTGTTGTTGTAATTGAGTTCTTGATGAATAATCTAATCACTAGATTTGATGTTTTTGTTAAATTGGTTGTAGATAATGCCATGAGTTTTAGATCTCAGGAGATTACTAATTTTTGTTCAGAAATGGGAATAATTTTGTCTTATTCATCCCCTTACCACCCACAAGCAAATGGGCAGGCAAAATCTAGTAATAAGAGTATCCTGCAAATTTTGAAGAAAACTCTAGAAAAGAACAAAAGGAGTTGGCATGTAAAGTTCAAACTAGCATTGTGGGCTGATAGGATTGCTGAGAAAAGAGCTACAGGGTGTATACACCCTAAAATGGTCACCTAAACTTTGGGCCCCCATTCAACAATTTATCAAATCCCTGAATCAATATTTTCAAATATCAACAATATCAATTATATCAATTTCCTTGATCAAATCATAATCAATTCAATATTTCCTAAGGTTTGAGCCTTATTTAATTTAAAAGAGAAAAAAATAAAAATCTTATTTAATTAAGAGAACATGCTCTTTTTTAATTAATTAAAAATCTTTTTTAATTAAATAATAAAATCACTTTATCCTAAGCTTTTATTTAATTAAAAGGAATTTCCTCCCCTTTTATTTAAATAAAAAATCCCCACTTTTCTTCTTATCCTATGTTGCACAAATAAAGCATTATTCTTATTTTATAAAAAGAGAAAAAGTATTTTTTGTCTCATATGGACACTAAAGTCAACTCCTATTTTCCTATTGAAGGATATTTGTGCACAAGGATCAAGCTTCTATTTTTCTCCACCGTTGATTAAGTCTTTTGCCTCTTAATCTCAATGGTCCATTTTCATCTCATTTCTTATAAAAGAAGAGCTCTCTTCTTCATTTTGCATACACTAGAATTTTATGCTATTGTTATGCTACAGGTTTTCTAAGTCATCTTGAAGCTTTTGGAAACATTCTTGCATCAAGTTTGGAAGATTTGGAGCATCATTGGCATTCATATTGCATCTACATCACATCTTAGCTTGCATCATAGTTGAATCATCATGGTATCATTTTCTTTCATATTTTAGATTAATTTCACATAGTTTAATTAGAGGGTTTGTAACTCTTTCATTTCCATTTTCATAGCCTAATTTGCATACTTGCATGCTCATCTTAGATTAATTTTGCATTGCATTTCATTCATTTGGATTTTATTGGAGATACTGGCATTGTTGCCCTTGTATTTGATTTTGAATCTCTCATTGTGTGGTTGACTAGCAAGGTCATGAGTTCATAGCTCTAGCTAAGAGCAATTTTACAAATCTTGCAACTCCATGCATAGAGAGCTATGGATCGATTTGTGAGGGCTCGTTCTTGAGTTTCCTTGCATGTAAGGATTCATAGAAGTGCACTAATTTTGTGTGTACATTTTTGGCATCCGCCTTGGGGCAACCCACCTCTTGCATGTTGGTTTTGATTATTTTTGGAGCGAAGCCTTGTGCAGATTTGTTTGGAGATGAAAAACCCTAGATTTGAAAGATTTCATCATATCTCCCAAACGGCTTGGTGTTTTGGTCTAAATTTTTTTTTGCAAGTTGGTGACATATCAAAGAAGCTCTAGTAAAAAAGTCAGAATTTTTCAAGGTATTTTTGATTTTTTATAATTTTTTCTTAATTTTTCATAAAAAATTAATTTTCAGTGCAAATTAGCATATTTTTTAGAAATTTTTCTATTTTCAGAAATTTCTTCAAATTCTATAGAGGGTCCATTCTTTATGTTTTAAATTTCAGTGCAATATAGTGGCTCAAATAATTGATTTACAAAAATTGGTATGTTTTGGTAAAATGGGTCTCTAGGGCACAAGTGAAGAGATTTTTCTAAAATTTTTACATTTTTGGAAAACTCTCTCTTTTTTAAAGGGGTCTCTATTTTTCATTTCCATTTTTTTGGCCGAAATCATATCAAAAAAATCAGATCCTGTTGAATAGGTCAAATGCAAAAAAAAAAAACGTATGCACTTATTTTTCACATGGTTCAATGCATGATGGGAGTTGTCATTTGGATTATTTGTTGGTTATTATTGCTCCTAAAAATTTATTTTTAGATCTAACCACCTTAATATTTGCATAAGTTGAGTATACATTGCATATTTTGTTTGTTTGTTTGCTTATCTTGTTCATTGGAAGGTTCGTGGCTTGCTTTCATGGAGATGCTTAACAAAAAAATAAAAATGAGGTAAAATTTACTAAGCGCGTTACTTTGGACTTGAGGTATTTTGTTACATCTCTACAACATTTAGATTTTGGGAATATGAATGAACCTCTCATGTGTTTGGCTTGAGTGTTTACATGCTTTCATAGAACACATTTCAATTGATGCTCTTAATGGGAAATGAATGAACATAGATTTGCTTTCATACAAGTTTGTGTAAGTAAATGTTTGTGTTTAAACCATAAGTAGTTCTTGATTTCCAATATCAAATATCTCATTGAGTGATTCAGGGCATGGATTCATTCTTTGTTTACATAGGGAGTTAAATGCACCACTTTGTGGACTCACTCTATGTTTGCTTGGAAAGTTAAATATTCCATTGATTCAACCCTTTGTCATTTGTGAGTAGTATTGATAAGAAACTTTAGATTACTTTTGATTGATCTTGTTAGCTAAATTGGGTGTTAGACTCACTTATTTCTAATCGCCCCTCATTACCACCCTTTGGATGCAAGGTCAGCATTCATACATAAGGGAGGGGTCTACTTGAAAAAAGCATTAAGTGTTCCACAAAGTTTCCCTCTTTTTATGCTTTTTTGATCTCATTAGTTTTCTAAGATGTGGACTCACTTTGAGTTTGTGTGAGGAGTTAAATGTTCTACTTTTGGACTCACTTTGAGTTTGTGTGAGAAGTTAAATATTCCACTTTTGGACTCACTTTGAGTTTGTGTGAGGAGTTAAATGTTTCACTTTTGGACTCACTTTGAGTTTGTGTGAGGAGTTAAATGTTACACCTTGTGGACTCACTTCACATTCACTTAAAGAGTTAAATGTTCCACTTTTGGACTCACTTCACATTCACTTGAAGAGTTAAATGTTTCAATTTTTGACTCGCTTCACATTCACTTGAAGAGTTAAATGTTCCACTTTTAGACTCACTTCACATTTACTTGAAGAGTTAAGTGTTCCACCTTTAGTGTTTTAAATACTTTTGATAGTGAATTACTTAATTTTATTTTTAGAAGGCCTGCTTGGGGACACACCACCTCAACAGACGACCTTAACTCCTCTGTTCCGACAGAGTATAAATAGCAGGTGGTGAATCGAAAGACACCTCTCTTGGGAATTGAGTTTGATATCACTCTTGGCTAAGCCTTAAAGAACTTTATACCTTTGAGAAGTGAAGGAGGAGATTTGGGTTACTGTCTCCCCCCGGCTATGTGATTTTAGATTCTTCTCATCTATGGATTTGGGCCTCATGTACCTTACGTATATCGAGGACTCCTCTTAGAAAGTCATGTGTATCCTTGTAGACAGCTTGTTAAGGTGTTGTTGTGTTCTATGTGCCTGCTAAAATATTTTCAAGTACATACACAAGTAGAATCTTTAAGGAGTAGAATATTAAGTCAATATCTTTGTTCATGTGCAAGGTTGTTTTGTCCTTTACCCATTGCTTGAAGACTATTTGCTTGAACTCCCTGGTTGTTGTTCTATGTGCTTGATCATCATTGCAAAATCTTTTGAAAGATCTAATTGGAATATTGAAACTGAGTTCTATCCTACTGTAGTGAGTTCTTGTTAGAAGCTTGGTCTTCCTTGGTCAGTCCAGGTCAGATCTTAGGTGTTTTCATGTTGTTCAACATCTCAATGAATGTTATGTTATCAATTGCATAAGATGAATCTTAGTCTTCTTCTTTCTTCTCCATTTTCCATGTTCTTCTGAAGTATTTTATTCCCATGGGAAATTTTTCTTCCTCTTCTTCTTGATTCTTTTCCTCTTATTATCTAGTCTATTTTCTTCTATTTTATCTCTTCTGTTGCTCCTATGCTTGATTCTTCTTCTTCTAGAACCATGAATCTCAAATATCTAGTTTTGGAACCTTTATTAAGAATAGATGATCTTGAGCTCATTGACATTTCCGAAAAGTGTTGTTCCTCCAAAATTCTCATGAGTAACGAATTTATGACAAAAATAAAAGAAAAATTGATTAAATCAGACACCTTTGCTAGAATCATACTCATGATCTCATCCAAATATTCTTCATCTTCTAAATCTTATCACAATTCTTCTAAACACTATTCACATTCTTCATCTTCCAAATCTTATCATGACTCTTCCAAATATTATTCAAATTCCTCATTATCCAAGTCCTTTTCCTACACTAAGTCTTCAATTTCCTCTTCTTCACGATCTCATTTTTCTTCTACTTCTTCAAAGAGTCTTCTCTTCACAAGACATACCATAATGAGAAATGTGATAATCCTTATGATATCTCTTCCACAAAGAGTGACGCACCCACCTATGATGACTATGATGACTATGATGATGGACAATGTAGTGATACCTATGACACCTCTATTCCTAAGAGTCCTCCTAGTCATGTCCTTGTGCTTACTGGAAATGGGTCCTCATATTGGAAAGATTGTGATGGTGATCCATATGATTCAAATTTTGAAAAAAACTTTGATGAGTTTTGTGAACAATACCTTGATTATAATCTAGCTACTACTGTTGAAGAATATAAAATGCACCATGCTGATTTGAAATGTAAATATTATAAGAATCCTTCCTCTAGGAACTCTCATGCTGAAAATAAAGATTGCATTCTCAAGAAAGATCATGTTAATGCTAAACCTTTGTCTTGTGATGGTTCCCTTCCATCCCCTACTTCATCCAATACCCATACATTTACTAAAACTTATGAATCTTTCACAAATCCTTCATTCAACAGAAGTCCTAATGCTTTTCATGAGATTCCCTATAGTTATCCTCAAGGGCTACCCTTAAAGAAACTCAAGATAACCTTCACTTGGCTACGAATACTTTCAATAATGCTAAACTTGAAGAGCCTAAGTCTTCATGCATTATAATACCTACTTTAGTTAGTCCTTCACCATCTCTTCCAAAGTCTTCCATACAATCCCAACCTGCTTCCTTGTCCTTAGAAGTGGCTCCATGTCAAGAGGACTCTAAAAATGATAAAGAAAATAACATAAAGAAAGATCAAGATCAAGAACCCTCCATGGTATCCAATATTTTTCATGATGTCTCTTATCCATTTCATGGTTCTTTTGATCCCTTACGCCCTTCCTCATTCATTCCACCATGTCTCAAATCTTCTCCTAAGCAAGATCGAGCTACTACTCACATCATTGAGCTTATTGATAAACAAAATAACCTTACTACACTTGCACTTTCCAAAGATGATACTTCCATTAAGGTTATTAAAAATAGTGTCATTACTTCCAATGTTAAGCCTATTGAAAATCCAAAGCAAAATGATACGCTTACGCTATCCAAAGATCCTTGTCAAGATCAAAGTCTTCCATCTTCTTGCTCTACCATTCCATGTTCACTTCCGCTTTTTGTACTCTTCCTGAGTCTTTGCAAGCTCTAAAAAATCCTATCAAAGAAGTTGCTCCTATTCAAGATGTTCATGATCCTATTACAAATCCTAATGCTCACTCTAAAGATACTGATGTCCTTGGTTCTCATATAGATGTTGATGAAACTATTGATTATCCTTTTGTTTCTTCCACATCCATCCTTGGACCTCCTCCACCAATACTAAGGGCTTCATGTCTTCCTTCCATCTTGGATCCTTATGTTCCTTCACTTTCCCCTCTTAATTCTCCTAATTCATCATCCATCTTGGGTCCTTATGTCCCTCCATCTCCTATCTTTCCTCAAGATCAACATAGATGCATACCCTTGAATCCTTTTCATCCATCCACCCATCTAAACCAGTCATATCATCCTTCTTCTTCCACAAGTCCTAAGTCTTTTGGAAGTAACTTGAATGTTCAATACAAGAAAAAGAATTAATACAAGAATCTATCAAAAAAATATCACCATGTCTCCTCTAATCGACATGGAGGTATAAAGTCAAAAGAGATATCTAAGAAGAAAACTACAAGACAAGTATGGGTTTCAAAATCCATCATTTAAAATATTCTCTCTAAATCATTAAAAGGAAATAAAAAGCCAATGGCTATATGGATTCCAAGATCTCTCTTAAGAGAGTCTCATGTTGAACAACAAGTGAAGTTGACATTCAAGCTTCCAAAGGCTTCCACTTCATCTTCTTCCAAAAACATTCTTCCATTCCATGCACCTAAATCGCAACCTCTGCTATCCATTCACCATATTCCTTCATGTGTTCTTTCATTCATATTTCCTCCATCCTCTCACCACCCTTCAAGGTGTGTTTTGATGTTGATCTTGCCTTCCTTTCCATCTACCCTTTCACAATCCTTCTATTCATTATCCTTCTACCTTCTATCCTTTTTTCTCATTTGTCTATTCCTCCTATCTTCCAACCTCACTCGCTTTACATAAAATCATATCCTCCATTTTCTCTTCCATCTTCCTTTCCCTATCAGCATCTTTGAGCATATAATTTTGAATCTTTGGCATATCATGGTTTATCCTTTCAAGGAGCATTATCTAAAAAGCTTGCCTTCTTCCAAAAAAAAATAAAAAAATGAAAAAAAGTTCAAAAATGAAAAAATGAAAAAAAAGAAAAAAATTGAAAATGTGCCTTGGTGGAAACTTGGAAACAGGCGCCTTGGTAGCAAAAGTAAAGAAAAATAAATTCATCCTTTGGTGAAAACCACTCCCTTGTGGTGCCTTGGATAAGTACCATGATAAAAACCTGGTAATCAGGCATCATGCATAGTTCTTCTACATGTTTCATCTATTCCATTCCATCTTTGATCTTGATAATGTTGACTTATACATGAATATTTGGCTATCTTGTGAGCTATCTTACGATGATCTTACTTTCATTCCATTCATGTTTAGCTTTCATATTTATTTTCCTCCATTCATTCTAGCCTTTCGCTATCCTTTTCCCCTTTGGTGTTGATCTAATAAAAAAGAGTAAAATACGATGTTATCAAGTCTCTTGACATGTCTACCCTCTTTGGACTGCATCCTTTCCTTCTTTTCCATTATTATTTTATGACTTATCCTATGCTAGCCTTTCATTACTTATCCAAATTTGCTTTGCATGATAATTTTTCCCTAGCATGGGTACTCTTGAGGAGTTTGACCTTGAGGATTTCTTCCCTCCATTTGCCTTCATTCTCCTTTCCTCCATCTCAGTCACCAGCTTGCTAATCCCTCTTATTCCCCACCTTGCTAGACATTGAGACTACATGATGTGATCTTGCTTGGGAGTTTGATGCCCATTCTTTTTGGGGGCATCCTTTGTACATATTTTATGATCCTGAAAAAAGTACCAAAAAAATTGATATATGATGCTGAAAAAATCCTAAAAAGCATAAAAAGTCCTGAAAAAAATACAAAAAAAATAAAAAAAATAAAAAAACATAGAAAAAAGATTCCAAGTGGTGAAAAATTGGAAATAGGTGCTACTTGAGGCCTTTGCACTCCTATTTGTTAGCATGCATCCTCGACACTAAACCTTTCTCCATCATGTCTTGACCTTATTTGGCGTAGTCTAGAATTGGTCTTTATCTTTGTCTAGGGGGGATACCTGTTAGCATAAGTCCTTTAGGTGCATTTGTCTCTTGGGGTATTTCACAATAGGTGTTTTTCAACACCACCCCAGACAGTGTTTTTCAACACTACCCTTGCGTTGAGTGTTTCTTAACACTTATCAAATGTCTTACCCAATTGTCTAAGTATGATACGATATTTCTCATTGATAGATGTGATAACCAGAGTCTGACTCTATGACCAACACACATGCACTTAGACAATCAACTCACTTGAGATATGTTGACTTTATTTTTCTTTGTGTCTTGTCTATGAGGATTTCTTTGATGAGTGGTCTCTCCCTGAGAAGTTTTCGATGATGCATAGCTAGAAGATTGAGGGTATGAGAACATGTTTTCTTTCTTTATCTTCTTATGGGTATATTTTGTTGATCCTAACTATCATGAGCATTTATGTTGGTCTTACTTGACACTATGGATTGACAAGGTATTATCCTTGACTATTTTGTGAGTGCATGCTTCTAGTTATCCTAACTTTCATGTGTCTTGATACAAGCATAATCTCACCATATCAAACTTAGGTAATCTCACTTCATTAGTCATCTTGACCTCCATGTCTTTGATGCCTAAGTGGGATTTCTACATTTCTATCTAATAAAGATCATATTCATATCCACATAGTTATGCTAGTGTGCATTGTATGATCTTACGATGCTACCAATAACGCTCGATGATGATAATTAGATGTCTATAGGCATTGTGAGTTTGCAAGTCAACCACTTTCATAGTAGCTTGCATTCTTAGGTTCATCATAGTTTAGTTTTTACATCTTGCATATGGAGAGAGCTCTTTTTTTTATCATCTACGAACTAGTTGGTCAACTGTGCTCATTTTCTGATTCTTCTTGATCATATCTTTCATTTCTGGTCTTTCATATCACATCATTTTCTATCCATTTTCAGATTTGAAATTGAAATCCGAGTCACATTTTCAAGTTTTCTCATTCTTCTACACAGTTGACTAACCTTCTGAGGCATAATTCTTTGATCTTTGATGGAATTTCTTCCTTTCCATGTCTTCCAAACTTCTAGTCTTTCATTCACCCCTTTCGCTTCCTCTTTGTGAGGTTTGACTTAATCTTTATCCTATATCTTTTTCAGTCAAACCTCATCAACCTGGGGCATATCTTCACTATTTGATGGTTATCCTATCATGCTCCATCCTTCGATTATGATTTATTGTGACTTGATCAGGTTTATCAATTTTTTGTTCTCCTCTACCTGATTTCAATTTTGATTCCGAGGGGGCAGTACCTATCAGCTTTAATCTTTGATTCAGCTTTATCATTTAGCTCAGCTTGAGATTCTTATTTTTAGACTTGATTATCACCTAGTAGCGATGGTGGTGATTTTGTCTTTCAATTTTTATCTCCTATTTTTCAAACTTGATTATTGCCTAGCAGCGATAGCAATAGTTTTGTCTAAGGATTGATTTACACCTAGCAGCGATGGTGTTGGTCTTGTCTTTCAGCTTTTACTTATTTTTGTCCTGATGTGTTCCCAAAATGAACACACATCTGGGTTGTTTTGTGATCCTAAATTGATATCACATTTCAACTTCATTCTTTGACTGCATGTGATCCTAAATCGATCTCACATTAGTCAAAGAGGGGCAAATGTATACACCCTAAAATGGTCACCTAGACTTTGGGCCCCCATTCAACAATTTATCAAATCCCTGAATCAATATTTTCAAATATCAACAATATCAATTATATCAATTTCCTTGATCAAATCATAATCAATTCAATATTTCCTAAGGTTTGAGCCTTATTTAATTTAAAAGAGAAAAAATTAAAAATCTTATTTAATTAAGAGAACATGCTCTCTTTTAATTAATTAAAAATCTCTTTTAATTAAATAATAAAATCACTTTATCCTAAGCCTTTATTTAATTAAAAGGAATTTCCTCTCCTTTTATTTAAATAAAAAATCTCCACTTTTCTTCTTATTCTATGTTGCACAAATAAAGCATTATTCTTACTTTATAAAAAGAGAAAAAGTATTTTTTGTCTCATATGGACACTAAAGTCAACTCCTATTTTCCTATTGGAGGATATTTGTGTACAAGGATCAAACTTCTATTTTTCTCCACCGTTGATTAAGTCTTTTGCCTCTTAATCTCAATGGTCCATTTTCATCTCATTTCTTATAAAAAGAGAGCTCTCTTCTTCATTTTGCATACACTTGAATTTTATGCTATTGTTATGCTACAAGTTTTCTAAGTCATCTTGAAGCTTTTGGAGATATTCTTGCATCAATTTTTGAAGATTTGGAGCATCATTGGCATTCATCTTACATCTACATCACATCCTAGCTTGCATCATAGTTGAATCATCATGGTATCATTTCCTTTCATATTTTAGATTAATCTCATATAGTTTAATTAGAGGGTTTGTAACTCTTTCATTTCCATTTTCATAGCCTAATTTGCATACTTGCATGCTCATCTTAGATTAATTTTGCATTGTATTTCATTCATTTGAATTTCATTGGAGATATTGGCATTGTTGCCCTTGTCTTTGATTTGGAATCTCTCATTGTGTGATTGACTAGCAAGGTCATGAGTTCATAGCTCTAGCTGAGAGCAATTTTACAAATCTTGCAACTCCATACATAAAGAGCTATGGATCAATTTTTGAGGGCCCATTCTTGAGTTTCCTTACATGTAAGGATTCATAGAAGTGCACTACTTTTGTGTGTACATAGGGAAGTCCCCTTTTGAGATGGTATATGGTGTGAAATCAAGATTACCAGTAAACAACTTCTTACCAATATACAAATTCATGTAGGAAGAAGGTATGGAAATTAGTGATCCATTGCAAGACAAAATGATTCAGTTGGTTGAACTAGATGAGATCAGAAGGGAAGGACAAAAGGAAAATGTGAAGTTGCAACAAAAAATGAAATATCTTTTTGATAAAAGAGCAAATTTGAGAAAATTCCAGCCGGGTGACATGGTTCTTCAATGGAATGTCAGGGCTGAAGACAAAGGGAAACACAAAAAATTTGAGTCTTTATGCATGGGATCTTTTGTCATTCATCAAACTCATGGCAAGGATTCATATTTTTTGCAAAATTTGGATGGTGGAGAATAGGAATTTCTAGTGCATGGATAGTTCCTAAAGTTTTTCTTTAGTTAGTTCTTTCTCCTTTTCCATGTGCAGTAGATATGTATATGTGTAGGTGCATTGGTTTTGTGGTGTGTTTGTTTCCTATTTTAGGTTAGGGTTTTGTGGTCTACCTCCCAAAGATTCATAAGTTCTTGCTTTGACCTTGCACACAAGCATCCTCAGATAGAGCCACTATTGGGATTTTTTCAAGTTTTCTGGGTTTCCAGTTCAAGTCATGGTCTAAGGCTTATGAAAGTTTATTTTCTAGGGTTTAGGTTTTCAAAAATCCATCAAATTTGTTACAATCAAGCCTAAAAACCCTTGCCCTAGGTTTTTCCCTTTTGAGAAATCTTGTTTCTTTGTGTAAACCCTTAAGTTTCCCTAATTCTTATATTTCATTGTTACTTTTTGGCCACTTAAGTGTTTTGATTATGCATGTGATTATTTCCATCCAGTGTTCGTTGAATTGCATAGTATTGTTTTATGTCTTTGAGTTATTCAGCGAACTGGCGAATGAGTAAAAACCCATGTTGTGTGTTTTCTTTAGTCACTACATCTCCAAGTTGTTTAGCGGTTACCTCAACCTTTGTGCAAACTAGTGAGTATGTAGTCTCCTGTTCGCTTATTTCCTAGCAGTTTCCTATTAACTTCTAGCAACTTGGCGTGGCGGTGTTCTCTCATTCTCAGAATCGGGTAGTTAAGACTTGTATTATCTAGCAATCTGGCGAGGACCATTGATTACCCATATGATCAACCTTTATGTTTTAATTTCAAAGTATTTGGGTCCTACATAGATTGATTTGGCGATTTGGCAATTGTGTTATAAGTTCTATGTGCTCTAAGTTTGGCGGCTCCGATAGTTTGGTTTAAAAGATTGGACAAAAGTGGTTTTCCCTGTTGTTCATGTGATCTTGAAATAATTTGGAAAAGTTCTAAATCTTCTAGCGATCTGGTGAATGAAGTGGTCACACATTCTCTTAAAAGGTTGGTTATGATGAAAAATTATTCAGCGAATACGCAAATCAAGTAGTCAAGTAAGTTTTAACCATTTGTTCGCTAAGTCTCTTAATCAAGAGATGATTGTATTATAGTCTCAGTGAATTAGCAATGGCCATCGATTAAGGTCATGATCAATGGTTGAATCAAAGTCTCAGTTTGAAACAGGCAGTTGGGAAAGAATTCAGCAACTTAGAGAGTAAGCTTACTCACTAGTTCTCCTATTAAACATGCGGTTAAGGCTTCCATTCAGTGAATAAGAGAAGCTTTCGGTCACCGAGTCTCAGAATAAATTAGAAGTCAACTGAAACATTAAGAGATTTAGAGATAGTGTTGTCGCTAATTCTCCAAATTGTGACCATGGTTTTTTGCTCGGGCAAGGTTTTCTTTGTTCGTTGGTTCACTGAATGGAGGAAGTGTTAAGAAATTGATTTCGCAAATAAGAGAAGCCTTTGGTCACTAATTCTCTAAATATGAGCCAAGGTTATATTTTCATTTAGCGATTGTGAGAACCTTCAGTCACTAGTTCTCTGAAACGGGCTCATTTAAAGAAAATAATAAAGAAAGGTTAAAGGCCATTGCCATGTGGATAAAGTACACTATCAAGTTGGAGAACAAGCAATTGGCCATCCAATCAGTTTTAAAGGAGCATTTTATCACATATGCAAGGTGATAAAGTACCAAACCATAATCATTTCCTTTTTGCCTTGTTTTCAAATATTTAAATCTATCTGTCAACATCCCGACATTGGCTAGCGCTAATTTGAAAATTGGTGGTATGTGAATTGAATGCGAAAGTAATTGGAGGTAGATTTGCAATGATTTAGCAATTGTACACATTTCAATTTGCATCAATAAATGGGCTAAACTCATTTTTTTCTATGTTCAAAGTCATTTGAAGAGAATTATGTTTTCTAGAGTAACCTTTGAGTGCCAAGAAAATCAAGTTTGTAGAATTCTGAGCAATTGTGTAGAAAAAATGAGTCAACTAGAGCTGAGCATGACTTCTTCTAGTGGCGAAGCTAGAATGAAAGGTGGGGAAGATAGAACTAAGCCAAATTATTCAAACGAGTTTCTTAAATTGTTGTCTGGTTCTAGTCAGAACAAAAGAGCTCCTGATGATGTCTTTGAAGATGTTCTAGGTCATTGTAGAGATCCTATTACACCATCCAGCTCAAGTTATATTATTTTTAGTTATTTTTATCGAAATAGGGGTGGGCTAGTTCCTGTTTGTAATGTTTGGGCTTTCAGTTTAGGGAAATTGATTGTCCCTAATGTGTTTTTAGATGTAGAATTAATTATTGCATTGGCTAGATTGTATGATCCTATCTCCAAAACAATTAGGAAGGAAGACCAGTCACCTTTGGTTACTCTTGACAGGGGTTCCTTCATGAAATCTTTTAGTTTTTTCATGTCTTCCTCTACTGAAATTAATCTGAGCCAAGAGAGAGAGATATATATACAAAAAATATAGGGTTAGTAAAAGACCAGATGGTGAAGCATATCCCAAAGTAGAGCACATATATAGCTCCCCTCCCTGATAACATGAATGCCCCTTACCAGTTTAAATCCCTCCATTACTATATGAAGCAGACATGTTATGGGTTGTGTAGTGTATTGGGAATAGATGGGAAGGAAGAATTTTTGCCAGCTGATCTTTTGATGATGATTTTAGATATCCAAAATTCTCTAGTAAACACAGATTATGATTACATCTAGTATGTAATCGATAGGATGCATGAAGGGTTAATGTCTATCAAAGAAAGTAAGAAGCCCATCAATTTCTTGTATTATTCTATGTTGATGCACTTAATTCTATTTTTCAATATCAACAGTTTTGATTTGAATATGTTGAAACTAGAATTCACCTTCCAAGATCAACATAATCCAGTACAACTATGGGTAAGGGTACGGAATAGTACTTCAAATAAGTGTGACTTTTGTGTTTTCAAGAACTTCATTATTTTTCCTATTCTGAGATGGCTGGGTATTAATGCTACAAGGTTACCACCTAAGGTTCTAAGGATGCTAAGACCTATGCAATGGGAGGACAAATTGGAGGGAAACCATAATTGGGGTGATTTCTACTTAGGGGAAATTCTACAATTATAAGAGTTTACAGTTTCCCCCAACCCCCACATTTGTTACCATAATATATGCCACCAAGAGTTGCTTCTTTAGAATTTGTTTGGCACTTGATGTGGATAGATAGATAAATTTTGGCCCCTCATAAGAAAGGTACCTTCACACCTAGGCAGTTCAGAATCAATGATTTCTTGATTGGTAAGAGGGCTTTCCCACAAATTACCTCCTAGCTAAATCAATTTAAGATGGTATTTGGTTTTTTCAGACATGTGGACCCTGAGCACTTCATTAAGACTACAAGATTGACACTGATACCTGGTATTGGTGTCAATAGATAACATGAAGGCCTTGATGAGGAGGATGTGATTAGGAATATTGTGGAGAAGGATGAGGTCACTACAAGATGAAACAGGTTTTTTGACCTAAAGGATTTGCAAACTCAGTTGAAGGCAGCCCAAATTCCTTTTGACAGTTTCTTCCCTGACCTTCCCTACTTAGAAAGAATTAACAAGATGATAGAGATGTGTGACACTCTATCAAATCAATTGGAAAGGTTCATTGATTAGAAGAAAACAAAGAAAAAAAAGGATTACTCATCTTCTGATCATGAGGATTTCTCTAATGGATCCCAAGAAGGAGATAGCCCACCACAAATTGGAGACTTACCAATTATTGATCTTATTAAAGACCAATCAGAGGCAAAGGACCTTCCAGAGCCACCATTGAAGAAGTAGAGGTTTGAAGAGAGAGAGCCTTCTAAGCAGAACAAACAGAAAGGGAGGATCGATAGAGCATCTGCTCTTGTACTAGGTGATAGGGCTTACCATCATCAATTGAGTAAAATAATAAGGGCCAACAAGATGGTGGCCACTAATGAAGGAGATGAAGAATAGTTCTTGTGGTTAGGACAAGATAAGAGAGGTATATTAGGAGGAGTTCTTAAGTGATGACCAATTCATCAAGAGTGATGAATTTAAGAATTTTCTTATCTAGAAAAATAAACAAGATGTGGCTAAGGCTATGCTTGAGGGAGTAGAGCCAAGTGAATAAACCATGAGAGCATTAGCCTCTTATGACCCTAGCCTTGATGCTATAACTATAGATGAAGCTAGAGAAATGGTTAGATTAAGTGGAATGCTGCTAACTCTAGGATGGGATTTAACCTATGCTTTTATCATTAATCGGATAAGAAAGAAACCACATGGCAATCTATCCTATGAGATTCATATTGGTGAAATGATAAGAGGAAGTGGCTATGACCCAAGATCCCAGGCTTTTTTAATGTGGTCTATTTCCCTAAAGACTCAAAATCCATCTCTACTAAGTATAGAGGATTAGATGGAAGGGAATAAAATCATATGGACTATACAAAATTTAACTGATCTTGAGGTTTCCAAGGTAGTTACCCATTTTGCTAACTTGAATGAAGCAAAGACAGCTCAGTTGTCTGAAAGGTATGCAAAACTATTTGAGAATGCAAGTGTAATGGCCAAAGATAGGGACTTGAAAATGATGAAGATCAAGAAATTGGAGGATGAGTTGGTTGATTTGAAGGTTAGGCTTGAAGAAGCCTCAAAGGTAGTTCTTCCCCCTCCTTTGCAGATTGAGGTCCCTATTTAGACAGATACAGAGATTCTTGATAAGCCTGCTGAGGACTTAGAAAAAATAAGAATAGATGCATCCTTGGATACTATAGAAAGGATTGTACAATATAGGTAGGAAAAAATAAAGGACAAGATGGAATCATTCCATTAATCAGTCAGTCTATTACACCAAGCCAGTGGAAAAGTGAATCATTTTTTTACTACCTTGGAGCCACTTTTTAGTGCATGGTCAATTCTGAAAGGGATAGCATAATAGTGAAGGAGCTGATTCACAATTCAAACCTCATTTGAAAATAGTGAATTATTATAGGGAAGCCCGCTTGAGTTTCATACTTGAAGTGAGGAAGGTTTGACAACCTTAATACCTTAGTGCTTGCATTTTGTTAGATGCATCTATTGGGATTATTGGAGTTATGGTTTTGTCGAGATTTTATGAATCATAAATCATCTATAGATTTGAGCACTACAAGGGTGGACTTGGTGAGTGTATATGAGGAAGATGATGTAGGGAACCCTTGAGGATGGGGGTATGTGAGGCTACTATGCAGTGAGTATCCACTACCTAGCTATGTGTGGTGTCTATTCCTTGGAGGCTAACCACCTTAGACAAATAACGGATATGACATGTGGAATTTTATGGAGGGCCTTCATGTGAATGGCTCAAGACACCATCAAGCTACTAAGTAAGGTATTTATTATGGATAATGGATTATGGATATAGTTGAGACTAGTATTGTATCTCAAAGTGAGAGATTTTCTAGAGAGGCATATCCACTCCCGATCCTTGTGATGTGTAATCCCAATGATGTTGATTGATATGATTGTTTTTGAGGCACATTATTTTATGCTCAATGTTCTATTTTAGATTGAAATGTATCATTATGTTGGATGCAAGTAAAAATTTTATTTATATGTATTAAAAGAGAAGGAATTTGTAACATTTCGATATATTTTAAGGAAAATTCTATTCATAATAATATTTGATCAAGTTGAAGTTATCCTTTTTGGTGATAGAAAATTCATCTGTAACCATATTATGAGGATTATTCTCTATATAGTGCATGGATTCAAGGATTCATTAGACATGTGGTATAAGTCAAAATGTGTTTAATATGTATTTCCATTTTTTTTAACTTGCTGACTTCCAGGAGTAAGTCTCATCTTAGGGGGGGAGGATGTAATACCCTCTCCAATGCTTGTACTTTGACTCTTTGATTTTGATATTTTGCATTATGATGATTAGAAATATATGTTTACATTCATTTTTATGGGTGATGATATGCTTATCAGATGATTTAGATACACTCATTTACGATTAATGTTTAATGTTTATTAATCATTTATCTTTATATGTTTATGAGGAAGTAGAGCTAACCCAAGGATTTGAATCTAACCATTACTATCTATGATGTCTCATATTTCATATGTGATTGATGTGTTTTCATGACTCGGGATGAAGTCGTAGTTACTCACTTAGGTGAGGTCCACACAATGTATCAATCCTGGTCATCTGCTTGCATGTCTTATTATGTATCTATGCACATGTATCTCTTCTCATTGATGCAGGCTTGCAGGTACCAGGCATCATCTTCACCTAGATTCATAGGTCTGAGTGATCCCTCAAAATCCTTGATCATTGTTGTTTTTCGGAGATGGTCCATAGTTCACACACAGGAAAACCCTATAGTTTTCATTATTTTGCCCAATCTCTTGGTTTGGTTTTGGGTTGATTTGAGTTCCTTATTTTATATAACCTTTGATGTCGATCTCATTTATTTGGTTATGAGATATGTAGGATAATGATGCTATTTTCTCTCTATGTGGTAATCGTATATACAAAGTATGCATATATGGGTGCACACGTATAGGCATACCTATATATATTCATTTATTGATGTATTTTTAATTATGTTCCTATGAACGTATTAGTTATAATCATGATTCTATTTATTTTGATGTATATTGTAGCTTTAGATAAATATAATAAATGCAAAGTGAATAAACAAAATAATAAATATAATATAAAAGTAAATAAAACTAATTACCTACTCCTACTTTATAGACTCTCTCTCTCTCTCTCTCTCTCTCTGACCTCTAGTTTGTAAGGGGTCCCAAGTTGCCATTGGGTTAGTGACTTCCTTGAGAAGCATACCCATATATATTTTATTTATATAAGAGTTAGTTGCTATTAATTATAAAAAAAATAATAATAATAAAACTATATAGGTGGAGTTAAATTATTTAATAAGTTCAGTAAGAGATTACATGAAGGCTAGGTAAACGTTAGTTACCTAAGGGGTAAAACTAACTATTGGTTAAGTTATTTTTATTTATTATTAGATTTATTTAATAAATTAGGTGAGGACGTTGCTTTACGGGAAGGAACACCCTCAACCTCTAAAACTACCCGAAGGTTTACTTATAGGGAGAAATCCCTGAGCATAAGGGAGGGGATTTTGGGAGGCTGGAGAAAAGGATCACTCAGGAAGTTGCATAAGGATTGGGAGAAAGCTAGGCTCAGGAAAAGTGTTTGTGTTAGGGACCTCCATCAAATGATCCAGGTAGGTTTTTGAATCTAGAAAAAGCATCTCTATCTCTCTCTCTCTCTCTCTCTCTCTCTCTCTCTCTCTCTCTCTCTCTCCCTTCTCTCTTTGTTCTCTCATGGTTTTCTTCCCATGTGTTTATTTATTTCTGGAAGGTTAGAATTAAAATCATTAAAATAAAACCATAATAGCCTTAGTAATAATCTACTAGAAATATTTTACTATAAAACAAGTACGAAACCTGGCTCCATTAGTTTTTTGAATTTTAGGACTAAAAAATATTGCACAAGCATAAGTAAATTTAAAAATAATTAAAACATTAATAATACTGAAATAATAAATGTATTAAATTATATGTTGTTTTAAGGTTACAAATTATTTTAATATTTAAAGGTTGTCATGTTTAACTTTATAATATTTCATTTTGATAGATTTTATTTAATAAGTTATTTGTTAAATTAAATAAGAAAGATTATTACATTTTAAATTTAATAATTATATATATATATTATTTAAATATTTTTGGAAAATTATCCTTTAAACTTTTAGTAGAAAGATATGAGAAAAAGAAGGATAAATTATAGGAGTAAAATAAGGAAGAAAGATAGGAGAAAAAGAAGGATAAATTATAGGAGTAAAATAAGGAAGAAAGATAGGAGAAAAATAAGTAGAGATCATAGGAGGAAAATAAATAATTAAAAAGGGGTATTCTTTAAGGGAGAAGGAAAGAATATGGAACCAAAACTATTAAATTGGGAAAAATTACTTAATAAAAATATATATATGCATAATAAATTAGTAGTATTATAAAATAAAATTCATTTTACCTATTAATTATTAAAATTTATAGATATAAATGATGTATTGCAAATATATATATTTATGACTACACATAATCAATAAATAATGAAAATAACAGAAATTGGTTAATAAATAATTAAAGATGTTTAAAATTTCAAATTTAATTAAAATTAGAATTGGTCTTTTTTATTTTTATTATTCTATTTCATTAAAGGTGATGTATAATTTAAATCATAATGTAATTTATGGTTATAAATTAAAAGGTTAACTTTAGTTTATATGAAGTTTGAATTTAATTAAAGTTTTAACTTAATTAATAGTGAGCAATAAACTACTTGTGCATTAAGTTTGTAATAATCCTAAATTTATTATATTCTAGTTTATGCTATATTAGGAATCTATTTTTGGAAAACATAATTAAACAATTCATAGATATGGATGTTAAGTCTTATGTGTATATTTTGATGTTTGTTAATTCCAAAAAAAAATTAAATATTTTGAAGGATTATAGTGTTACCTTGTATCTTGTAGGTGTGTCTAGGAGTTGTACGTCCCTCCACACTTACCTTTATGCTTTTATATTTGGAATCATTATGATAGCTCTACTTTTGTTGTATGTCATCTTTTGATTCGAGGGTTAGGGTTTGTCCTAGTGGTATGGGCCCTAGGAAAACATCAAAAGGACCCTAAGGGAGGGATTTATATGAGAAGTTATAAACCCTAGATAGCCCATTTATTGAGTAAGGTTCCTAGGTGCCCTAGGTGAGTGGCTCACCATAGGATCCGACTGAGGAGGTGAGAAGGATAACCTTTGGGTGATTTTGGAAAATAAAACCTAATATAATTCATATCTGGTTGGGAATGGGTAAGGGATTTAATAAACTTTTAAAAGATAAATATGGATAATAGCCTGCATAGGTCCTGTTGGAGTACTAGGGTCATTGTAGTTACTGGGTTAGGCCACATGAGGGCACCAGGGTACATGACTGCTAGGAAGGATCCCAATAGATAGGACTATGCAATGACACTCACATGGTCAGCATCCTAGGGAACTCCACTCTTGGTCTTTTGTTTTATGTTTCTTTGTCTCTTCTTGTTTCTGGTTTGGGTGATTTTCCGTCAACCTTAGATTGCCTAGTTTCCCTATGTGAACAATGGTTCTATCTCCTAGCATGGGGGAGTGGACCTTTGTGGATCCATGTGGTTGGGTGGTGATCCTTTTCAAGGTATTGTTCGTGTTTGTGCTATTCATGGAGCATCTGAAGTTGTTGAAGATATTTCTCACTATTTTTAATCTTGTATCTTGGAAAGAAAATTGTCAAAATATTGTAAATTATTATTCATATTCATGTAATCCTATAAGGCCTTGTATTGTAGAAGGTATATTGTAAGCATTCACTTAATTGGGAAGGGTATATCTAGGAAAATTATGGGAATGAAAATCAATATGTATTATTGTTGTTGGAAGAAAGTGATGGTTTAGAATATGGAGAGTGTAATTGTTGAAAGAATATGAATTTAAATGTGTTAATGTTATTTCATGTTGAAAAAGAAAGAAATCTTTATTTTAGTACACTTGTCTCTCTCTCTACTTTCTCTTATGTGGTTAAATGGATTAGAGGAATTTCTGTCTTTAGTTTATGTTAAATCTTAATGTACTATGAAAAATGGTTTTAAAGGAATAATCTTGTAAGGGAACCTACTAGGACTTTAGTACCTAGTTAACTTAAGGAATTTAAAAAGGAAAAAAAAAAGTACTTTTTCTCTTTTTTTTGTCTTCTCCTTTCAGGTTCCCTGGTAGGGCATGACACTGCAAAGAGGTCCAGAACTCTGACATCAATAATGGATCTCTATCAGAGATAACCTTTCTAGGAAGACCATGCAATCTGACTATATCCTTCATGAATACTCTAACTACTGAGGTAGTAGTATAGGATGACTACATAGGCAAGAAATGTGCTAGCTTGGTCAACTTATCCACTGTGACCATGATAGCATCATGTCTCTGATATGTGGCTAGTAGTCTCACAATGAAATCCATAGATATCATATCCCATTTCTATTTAGGAATTAAATATTGTTGAAGGATGCTTTCTAGGTGATGATGCTTGGCCTTAACCCTCTGACATTCCAAACACCTAGCCACAAAATCAGCTATATCCCTCTTCATGCCTGACCAAAATTATAGTTGTCATAGATCTGAATACATCTTCTTAACACCTAGATAGATTGAATAGGGAGCACAGTGTGCTTCCACCATGATGACTCTCTGAAGATCACTTGAAAGCAGTATGTAGATTCTATCTTAATGTCTCAACAGTCCATCTGATTCTAAGGAATACCCTGAGAACCTTCCTTCTAAGGCCCTTCCTGTCTCAATTTCAGCCTTAAATTCTTGATACAAGGTATCTAAAGAAAGTGCCTGCAAGATCTAACCTCTCAAATCATTCGAAAGGGAGAGCATGGATATCTCATGTCTCCTTATGCTCAAAGCATCTACCACCACATTTTCCTTACGTTGGATATATCTGACCTCAAAATTATACTCACACAGGAACTCCATCCATCAACGCTACTTGGAATTGAGATTAGGTTGAGTAAATATGTATTGAAGGCTTTGATGATCAGTGTGTAACTCAAACCGATTCCCCAATAAGAAGTGTCTCCAATGATTCAAGGCATAAACTACATATGCTAACTCTAAATCATGGGTGGGATAGTTAAGCTCATGGTCCTTAAGCTTTCTAGAATCATAAGAAATAACTCTTCCCTCTTGTATCAATACTACCCCTAGGCCTTCCAAGAAGGCATCAATATAAACTACAAAAATTTTAGTGTGGTTAGGTACCACCAATATTGGGGCACTAGTCAACTTATCCTTTAGGATTTGAAAAACTTCTAAACATCTCTCAATCCAAATGAACTTCTTCCCTTTCCTTTGTATGGAAGTGATGGGATGAGATATTTTGGAGAATCCTTGAATGAAGAATCTATAGTATCTAGCTAAACCCATGAAACTATGAACCTCTGAGATGTTGGTGTGAGTTGGCCATTCAACTATAGCTTGTATCATTGCGGGATCAATTGTTAGGAATAGTCCCAAGAGATAACTGAGAGGAGGGGGGGTGAATCAGTTATCTATAAGTTTCAATTCTTTATCCAATTAATTATACTTAAACATAAAGCATAAACACAATTAAAGAACACTTGAACACAACACCAATATTTTGGTTACAGGGAAACCCAAATAGGTAGAAACCTCGGTGGGAATTGACACCCACTAATAATCTACACTAGTTTTGTATGATCCTTGTTAGAAGATCCTTAACCCTATTAGGAGTTGTCTTTACAATTCATTTAGTATAGTGACCTAGTCAAGGTTTGGACCTTGTTAGGATTCTTTTACAATTAACCCTATTAGGGGTGAGGATGCGCTATCTAAGAGTACACTACTCAAAGGGCTAAAGGCTACAACCTTCTGAATAATAGATACACACTATATCTGGATCTTGGTGAACTACGCTTTGACCTACTATCCAGATTAGTTTCAATGTATAGCATAAAATCTTCAGTTGGTCACATGGACCTTCTGCTAATGGCTCAACACTTCACACACTCTGCTCTACTCTTCACAAACAACTCTGAACCATACTTTAGCAATGACAAATTCCTTCCTATAAATATCTTTCCTCTAAATGATATAATCAAGTTGGCCTATTAGAACCACCTTGAAATCATATTAGAGAAACCATAACATACTCCAATAATAATTTTTTTGGCTCTACTAAGCATGCAACACAATCTAGGACCTGTCCAATATTAATAAATATAGACAAACGCTACACATTGTCGGCTCTACCAAAGTAACTGAAACTTTCTCCTCAAGATGAATTACATCATGCACTCTTAACCAAAAATTCTTAACTCTTCTCTAATCCATAATCCAAGGGTGCATACAAAAATGATAAGCACAAATCAAGAACCAATACAATCTATGTTGGCTCTTCTGAATAAACACAAGAAACTGCTATTGGTGAATAGCGACTACATAACTTCACTTCTATTGATCATAAAACTCTATGTCCATGATTGTAACATCACTAACATGTCTTCATCACTTATCCAAAGGTGCAAGGCTCCATGATGACTGTATGGACAATTACTCACAGAACACTGCATGTAACTCTATCAAGAACACTGCTGACACAAGCTATTCCATAACTGTTTGTTCTAACAATTAACCTCTGCATCCATGATATCATGTTGATAACATGTCCATGATTCATATACTAAAATATTAATGTATAAGTCTTCCATGCATGCTACTTAGCTTATTCTATCATCAATGACAAACATACAGTCAACACTGGCTTGTTGGCAAATCTCCAACAATCTCCCCCTTTGGCATTGATGGCAACAAATGAAATGAAAAACACCACCAATCCAAATGAGTAATTATTTTATAACATTATCCATTTCCTCATCAAAACTCCCCCAAGGTTGAGTCCTCCATCTATTGCAATATTCTTCAATATTCTCCATTTCCTTAATTGAACTGCTTCCATGACTGAATACTACTCCCCCTTAGTATATTACTCCTTTACTTCTATTTTTCATGACTATATATTACTGTCCCTTTGACAACAATGGAAAAGGGTGCCAAATATTTTAAGCACTAGTACTACTCTTGAAGTAGAGTAGTCAACCATCCATCAGTCCCTGAGGACTGATGCTCTATCTTCTTTCCTCTAAGTAGAATCAATGAAGGGAATTACTCCCAGCTCCCCCCTGAGATACTCAAAAGTATCCTTTGGAAAGGGCTTTGTGAATATGTCTGCTAACTGATCTTTAGTACTCACATAGTCCAACTTGACTTCTTTCTCTACCACTTTCTCTCTTAGGAAGTGATACTTGATCTCAATGTGTTTTGTCTTTACATGCATCACAAGATTCTTTGACATATCGATAGTGCTAGTGTTATCACAATGAATAACAATAGGATAGTCAAACTAAATTCTAAAATCCTTTATCATTTTCTTGATCCAAACAATTGTAGAACAATTTAGGGCTTCTACAACATACTCCACTTTTGTTGTTGACTAAGAGATATAATTTTTCTTCTTGCTTGTCCAAGTGACAAGTCTATCACCAAGAAACATTGCTCCTCCTAATGTACTCTTTCTATCATCAATGCATCCTGCCCAATCTGCATTAGTATGTACATGAAGCTCAAAATTTTCTAAATTAGGATACCATAGACCATAATCTATAGTGCCTTTCAAGTATCTGAATATTCTTTGTACTGTCATGAGGTGAATTTGTTTAGGCTCTGCTGCAAATCTTCCAACTATGCCAACTGCATTGGAAATATCTGATCTAGTTTGAGTAAGATAAATGATTTTTGCAATCATAGACTTGTACAATGTTATATCTACTACTGGTGAATCATCTTCTTTTGTAATCTTACATCTTGTTATTAGAAGTGTACCCACTAGCTTGCAATCAGCTATCTTGAATTTCTTTAATATTTCTTTCACATACTTGGACTAATTAAATGAAAATACCTTTCTTTGTTTGCTGCACATTTAATCCCAAAAAGTATTTGATAGGTCCAATCATGCTCATCTCAAATTCACTTTGCATCTCCTTAAAAAATTTAGTACTAAGTTTGTCATTACCTCCAAAGATAATGTCATCAAAAAATATAGCTACAAGTAGTAGTCCTTCAAATGTCTCTCTTATGAATAGATTACAATCTGCTGCTCCTTTCTTGAATCCAATTTTAGTTAGATATCCATCAAGTCTCTCATACCATACTTTAGGGGCTTTCTTAAGTCCATAAAGGGCTTTCTTCAATCTACATACCATATTAGGTATGTCTAATAGGGTGAATCCTTCTAGCTACTCAATGTATAATTCTTCTTTTAACTCTCCATTCAAGAATACTGATTTAACATCCATCTGATAGACTTTGAAGTTTTTGACTATTGCATAAGCTAAAAAAAACTTAATAGCCTCTAATTTTCTCATAGGTTCAAATGTGTCTAAATAATTAATACCTTCTCTTTGTGCATATACCTTACATACTAACCTTACTTTATTCCTTATTATTGTGCCATCTTCATTCATCTTATTTCTGAATATCCATTTTGTTCCAATCACATTCTTATCACTAGGTCTTGGGACTAGTTCCCAAGTATCATTCTTAATAATCTGATCAAGTTCTTCTTTCATAGCATCATGCCAATCAGAATCATTACATGCATCTTCAACACTTAAGGGTTCAATCTGAGATAGTAAACATACTACTTCATTGTTTGCTAGACTCTTTTCTTTTGATCTTGTTGTGACTTTTCTTCTCTGATCTCCAATGATTTCATCCTTAGAATGATATCTATAAGTAAACTTTGGAACTTTAGGTGATTTTGTCTCATCAACCTTCTGAGTTTCTTCTTCACTTATTTCAGGGTCATTGAATAATACATCAATGATGTCAAACATTTCTTCAAAAAATATCTCAATAGTGGCAAGACTAGGTTCTTCTTCAATTATAGGTGCATAATCATGATATCTCTCTTGAACCATAAAATTTTCATCAATCTTTACATCAGGACTTTCAATAATCTTCTTCAATCTCAAGTTAAAACATCTATAAGCTTTTCTTTTAGTAGAGTAACCAAGGAAAATACCTTCATCACTTCTTGCATCAAACTTGCCAGTTGCTTCATCTCTCTTGATGTAGCACTTGCTTCCAAAGATTTTGAAGTATTTCACTATGGGAACATTACCAAACCATAACTCATAAGGTGTCTTGTCAGCGCCAAGTCTTAATTGTATTCTATTGATGGTATAGATTTTTGTATTGACTGCATCTCTCCAATAGGTATGTGCAACTTTTCCTTCAATCATGATGGTGCGTGTTGTATCAAGGATGATCCTATTGCTTCTCTCTATAATCCCATTCTACTGAGGGGTTCTAGGTGCACTCAACTATCTTTTTATGACATCTTCTTTGCAATACTCATAGAATCTGTCAGAGGTGAATTCTCCTCCTCTATCTGACCTTATACATTTGACCTTTAGTCCAAATTCATTCTCAACCTTAGCTTTGAATATTTTGAACTTCTCAAATCCTTTTGACTTATCTTTCAAGAATGCAACCCACATCATTCTAGAATAATCATCTAAAAACAAAATGAAATACCTTTCTCCATAGTATGATCTTGTTTGAGTTGGTCCACATAGGTCTATATGAATCTGATCCAACTTGTTCTCCACTAAATTATGCTTGCTCCTAAATGAATTCCTTGCATGCTTTCCCATTACACATTCCCTGCATATAGTATCAGCTGGCTTTGATATGCTAGGTAGGTCTCTAACTACCTTTACATTACTTATCTTCACTATATTATCAAAATTGATACGATATAGTCTTTTATGCCATAGCCAACTGTCATCAACTTTAGCAACAAAACAACTTGCTTCTGAATTAAGTTGAAAAACATTACCTTTAGTCTTTGACCCTGATGCAATCATAACACCATCCTTGTTGTTAATGATGCACTTGTTGTCTCTGAACTCCAATAGGTAACCTTTTTCAAGTAACTATCCAACACTAAGAAGGTTATGCTTCAAACCATTTACATAGAGAACATTATCAATGTTGTTCTTTCCATCCAGTGTGATAGTGTTATAAGTTGAATGTGGACCTCTAATGCAGCTACAAACACAACATACTCATTGCTCAATCATCAAATCATGAAATTGAGTATGAATTACCCATTCACATGATTATATCGATTCAACCTGTTTCCTTCTAATTAACTGGGGTATTTGATTTACTCTCAGAATGAGAGCCCACAACCTTAAGACCAAGCTAATACGAAGGATTTTCAAATCTTGAAAGATGAACAAAATTGAAATTAATCTAGAATGAGAAGTGCAATTAATCTAAATAACCTTGAAATAAATATGATATTAATCTAAAAGTAATAAGAAAATTAATCTATTATGAGGATGCAATTGATACTAAATGGGAAATTAAGCTAATTGCAATTGAAAACTTGAAAATATGAAATTGAGACTAAAATTCGCTATAGTTTAATTACTCTCACAAATTGCCTCTTTTTGGAATGAAGGAGAAGTTTCATTAAATAGACAAGCCCGGGGAGAGAATGAAGAGGTTCTTGAAAATGAACGGTTGCCTCTTCATTCCCAATTGAGACACCTATTGAAAGATTTATTTAATTAAGATAATGAAATATTGCCACATATGGGTGACCATTTGAGTAATTTGAATTATTAAATTCAAATAAAGAGGTGTCCATTCAAATAACTAAATAAGATTAATTCCTTTTTTATGTGTATTAGCTAAAGGGGGTTGATTTTTAATTTAATTTAAAGCACTTAGGACTTTAATATTTATTTTTTATCATAGGGATTATTTAGCTAATAAATTCAAATACTTAGGAATTAATTATGATGTGAGATTAATGCAAATTAGGGTTTTTGCAATTGACATCAATTCAAATTAAAAGTCATGTAGGAGAGAGAAAATTGCCTAGTAAATTAGGACTTTGAAGATGAAATTGAAGAAAATGCACCAAAATTGATTGAAATTATTAGGTGCCAATTTTGGGGTATTACATTTGCCCCTCTTTGAATTGATGTGCGAGAAGCAAGTTGACTCAAATAATAGTCTGATGTGATAGATGAGGTTTCAGGATTCTCTACAGAATGAAGCTTAACCCTCAAAAGTCAAGGTTAGGATACCAAGACACCAAAATTGATTGAATTGTAGAACCACCTCCAGAACGAGGCACAATTCTCCGAAGTCTAAGTTAGATTATGAAGACAAAAGTCTAATGATAACTTGAGAAGAGACTAGAATTAGGGTTAGATTGCCCCAATTCCCATTGATCAAATGATGACAGATGCCCCAATACGAAGCTTAGCCCTTCGAGACCTGAATTAGATTGCCCTAATAATGGTCCAAAAGTGATTTCAAAAGCCATCTCCAAAACAAAGCTTGACTTTCAGGAATTAGGGTTAGATTACCACAATACCTAATGAGATTTTGAGAACCATCTCCAGAACAAAGCTTAATTCTTGAGGATCTAAGTTAGATTTCTCAGATACCTAAAAGATAGATAACCAGATGACTAGATGCGAGGCACGAAGATGCCCCTAATGAAGAGATGCCCCAAGCCATGAGGACTTTGATTTAGATTAGATTGAAATGAGAATGGTTCAACAAGATTCAAATGATGCAATCATCTTGTCCCCTTGGGAGAGAAATCAAAAGATGACATAGCAGAAGGACGATTAAAAATAAGAGGTTGCAAAGTAGAAGTAATCAAACTAGATTTGAGAAGTTGCAGAAGCAATTTGGAGTGATCGGGAGGTCTTGTTGACAAATTTTGACCATAGTTGACCATGGTTGACCAAATTTGACTAGAGTTGACTTTGATGAAAACATTGAAGATCTTGAGAAAATGATGAAGAGATGAGGATCTGGCAGGAAGATGATGCCAGAAGGCTGACTGCACAAGCGTCTGATCCCAAAGGATCCCAGAATTTAAAACATGATTTCAAGCTATCTAGAGATGTCAAATTTCAATTTCGATCTTGAAAATAGATTTAGAGCAATCGATTTAGCCAAGGGTACAATTTTCACACAAAATAAAGCACTTTGAAAATTAGGTCAAAAAGCTATATAAGGCCCAGAGGGGTCATTTTTAATTCATTATTCCCTTTGTCTTCTTATGATTTTGAGCTCTGAGAGAGAGAATGGAAGGCCTTCTAGTGCATACACATCGATTTGAGTGCTCGCGATGACACGCTTGGCCACCAAAGTATGACCCACTTGTGAGTAGTCAATAAACCTCCTTTCATTTCAATTTGTACTACTTTCTAGGTTGATTTAGGGTAGATCTAGCAACTTTTACATCACGTTCTTCAAGTCTTGTGCAAGGAAATAGTTTCCTCATGCCAGCCTCAGTTTCCCCTCATGTAAGGAAATGGTTTCCTCACATGGGTTAGGGCTTCTTCACTTGGGCTCTGCTAGAAGTCTTATGTGAAGTGCTAGGTACTGCCGCACAAACTTTCTCACTTTTGCACAAGAGAAGGTTTTGTCTCACATGAGGGAAAAATTTCCTCGTGCAAAAAGTTGTTGTAGTGTTGTAAAAATTTTGCCAAAATTTATCAAATTTGAATGAAATCAGCCAAGTAGAGTGTCATAGAGTCATATCTAGGATAGATGCATTATTGTATTTCTTGTTGTTGTTTCAAAAACTATCATACTGAGATACTGATCCAATGTTGTCACTTGCTTTGCAGGCTGACTTTCCTGACATCACTTTTCGGTCACATCATCCAGTGATCACAACATTGATACAAAGATTGATGAATTTTGAGAGTGCACATGTTGAGGGACTCGGTCTAGGATATTTGCATGATATACCTGACATTCAAGTAAATCATAGTCTTCTTGGTGCACTTGTTAAGCGTTTCCATTTGGAGATGAACACCTTCCATTTGATGCTAGGGGAGATGACAGTCACTCCTGAGGATATATATAGGATCTTGCGGATATGCATCCATGGTACCTGAATAGAGTATGATGTACAGCCAAGGGTAGGCACAGTGGCATTGAGGACTATATTCTAAGATGATCTAGTGATAGGCTGGGCCATCTCTTGGGAGGATTTGGTCAACAGGTACGGTAGTGCTCATCCATTAGCCATTGTTCTCGCTATGTTCCTGAGTTTCTATCTAGCTCTCGATCAAAGTCAACATGGTTTGGAGTGCATTTGGGGGTCGATGCTATAGAGGATGCTAGAGAGGCTATCTATCAAATTTAGATGGGGTGAGTGTATGCTTTCCCATATGTACCATGAGATACATGAGATCATATATCGCGGTGTGAGGACCATGGTGACAAGTGTCTTCATTCTTTAGATCTAGTCCTAGGAGCATCTCCCTGTTTATAGACCTATCTATCATGATACATGACAAGCACTAGAGCCATATATATATAGGTACACAAGTTCGCTGACTCAACCATTGCTGGGTAAGATAGAGTAGTGGCATGAATAGCTCGATGATATGGCAGATGTTGTCTGGAGACCATGGGTTGCTATTGAGCCATGGGATAATGCTCAGAGAGATCTTTCTTATATGTTTGTCTCACATCCACTGATTGGGTGCAGTGTGACCATCATTGAGCATTTTCTTGTTACACGAGTCTTGCATTAGTTTGGGAGACAGCAGAACATCTCCCAGGAGTACTACCCCTATGCCCACTTTGTCGATGAGGAGAAGAAGGGGTGGCATCCAAGATTAGCTCAGGGAATATGTGCGATCAAGGCATGCATTCCTCAAGCCTGATGGGATTACATGGTGGATGACACCTACATATAGGGACCACTACCTAGCCCATCCATTTCCTAGATTTACAAATCCCACTGGCATGGGTCAGCGAGCACAGTAGTAGGTACCAGTACAATAGCTTGTACAGTAGTAGGCTGCATAGTAGGGGCCACAAGGATAGAAGCAACATCAATAGGTACCTATACAGTAGAAGGTACCATTACAATGGCTTGGGTAGAGAGCATTGAGGCCCAAGTCAACATAGACAAACATCCCCCTGAGGACTATGGGGTCAGATGTAGGTGCTAGGAGTAGTGGGACTTAGTAGAGATCCACCAGGAAGAGGACAAAGGTCCCATTGCAGTAGACACCTTTGGGTGATGATACAGATATGCTAGATGTTCATATAGGAGCATAGATACCACAACCATAGGAGGCTCTTAAGAAGAGCTAGGAGAGGGTCAGGAAAGTTCAGCATGAGAGAGATGACTACCATACCTGAGTCATCATACAGAAGACCCACGTAGCTGATAGGGATCAAGAGATTAGAGAGTTATGTGAGGAGATGGCAAGAGTACAACTAGAGATTAGATATGAGTCTGCTCAGGTCACTTATTATTACACAACATATTGCGGAGCCATTCTAGATGTATCAGAGTAGGTGTCTCCATTTTCCAAGTATACAAGAGCACCACAGAGACCACCACAGGCACCTCCATAGCAGGCACCTCCCCAATAGGCACCTCCACAGAGACCAATGCCCCCTCCCTAGAGACTGATGCCACCTTCCCAAGCACCATTACAAGGACCACTGCCACCACCTCCTCCAGGTGGTGATGGGCAAAGTTAGCATATTGTAGCTCCATTTTTTATACTATGCTCGAGTAGCACCCTTCTTTTGTACATGACATTGATTCGATCGAGATATATATGAGATCATGATTTTGATATCATTGTACTTGTTGACATATTGCTTTGATGTTTTATGAGATGTGTCCTAGATGCTTTAGATGTATGGATTAGATATGTATGAGATGCACATGTTTTCTTTTATGATATGAATATGCATATGTTTTATTTTTATGATAATGTATGAATATGCAATGTGAAATGCAATAATGGATGGTAGATAAATGAATGTAATGTATGATTTTATTTATGCTTATAATGGATGCACATGAAAATGAATATGTAAATGTATATGAATTTTATGCATGTAAATGGGAATACAATGAAAATGCAATGCATGTGATACTAACCATCTCATGCAGAGGTTTAGCAATATATGACAACTACTAATCAAAAGGATGTTTCAAAGATCGAGAATGAGGACTGGACACCTGTGCAGCCAAGATGAACCTAGGACAAAAGATGAGAATTTTTGATGAATAGATCCAGAAGAAGACAATCAAGAGAGAACCAAAACATAGTCTCAATGCAAGCCTAGAATAAAAATGCAAGCCTAAGCTAAACACAAACCCTAAGACTTGGTTGTTGGACTCATCGTATTTATCATCATCGAGTTCTTTTAGGCATGGGACATTCACAAGATGCCATACAACCCTCACTAACATTGCAATCATGAGAATATGAATATGACATAAGTCTTAGATTTGTTGGAATGAGGTGTAAGCATTAAGGCACAAGAAGCTAGAATGACCTGAACACCTATTCTTTTTAATTTAGCAAGTTAACATAAGCATCAAAGCATAATTGCTAGAATGACCTGAATGTTGCTTGCAAACAAACACACTAAACACACAAGAGTTCCTTCCTTTTCCAAAGAATGCTCGCAGTGACCCTTACGTTCACTTAGCAGGATGAGCATTTGTAATTTCACTTGTAGCAGAAAGAAGTCACTTAAAATAGACAAGGAGAAGAACCAACCTCACCAAAGCATCCATATAAAAGGAGTCAAGGTACACATGGCCATCCAATATAAGATGAAGGCTCTTACAGATGGACACCCCTCTTATGTGAATTCATTGGATCATTGGAACTAAACCCGTAAATAGAAAACTAAGAAAAGATCATGCCCCTAGTCTTCGCGTTTCTCAGTCAAGAAAGACATCTTAGATTCGCTTGAGGGGAAATGATAAAACAACCAAACAAGCACTCAAAGAAAAGCTCAGCATGCTTCAAAGGAACAAAAATTTAGTTTTAGTCTTAGTTTAAGTTTGTGTTCAAGAAAATTGAAGTCAAATCGAAAGTGTACAACATTCGAAGTCTCAATAGGATAGCGATAGTAGGAAGATGCAGTGAGAACCACTAGTGACCATCGTGAGAGACAAAGTCTCAAGAAGATATCAGAGTGTGAACCAAGTATCAATAGGCAGACGCAGTGAGAACAACTGGTGACCGATACAAGGAAGATTCTTGAAAGAGAGAATTAAGCATGAATGAAACATCAGCAGGCAGATGTAGTGAGAACTATTGGTGACTGATGTAAGGAAAAGATCCCAAAAGAGAGGGGTTCGAATGAGAGCTAGGTATCAGTAGGTAGGCATAGTGGGGACCATTGGCAACTGATACACAAGAGATCCTCAAGGAGAGAAATCTCAAAAGTAGCTAGGCATCAGCAGGAAGACGCAGCAAGAATCGTTGGTGACTAATGCATGAATAAAACTTCTAAAAGTGATAGGAAAATGCCCCCTAGACTAGGAAGGTTCCCCCAAGTGTGATGAGTTCCAATCCATGAAGAGTCAAGGAAAATCTCAAAGACAATTGAAAGCAAGTGCATGAGCTAGAAAACTAAAGTAGGAAACAAACTAACAATAGGAAACAAACTAAAGCATAAAAGTGGGAAAGCAAACTAAAGCAGGAAAGCAAGAGCCAAATGGTGCTGAGATGAGATATAGCTTCAAGAAACAAGAGGCACCTATTTACCAGGTTTTCACCATCTTGGCAGAGATTCTATTTTTGCTACCATGACACCTATTTACCAGGTTTTCATTAATGGCACATTTTTCTTCTTTTTCAATTTTTTTGTACTTTTCTCTTTTCTTTTTTTTTTTGTATTTTTTAATATTTCATTTTTTTGATATTTTTTATTTTTTTTATTTTTTTGTATTTTTTTTCAAATTTTCTATTTTTTTTATTATTATCAAGGCACCTATTTACCAAGTTTTCACCAAGATAATAGATACATCAAAGTGCCTGTTTACCAGGTTTTCACTAAGATGATCATTTTTTTCAAGACATTTTTGCAATTTTTAGGATTTTTTGCAATATACCATTTTTAGGATTTTTTCAGGATCAATAAGTATGTACATGAGCATACAAGCAATGTCTCAACTATAGAATTTCTTCAAGTGAAGAGTGTTGATAGGCTCTTTGAGATGTTCTCCTTCAGTGGTGGAGATTTTGTATGCGCGAGACCCAAATGCTATAGTAATTACATATGGACCAAGCCAGTTTGGTTCAAATTTCCCTTTTTAGACTCCCTACTACTGATTCTTGGGGTTTTCTCTTAGGACAAGATCACCTACATGGAATTCCCTTTGTCTGACTTTCTTATTGTAGGCTTTAGACATCCTCTTTTGGTATGCTCTTAGATGATCGAACGCCACATTCCGACGTTCATCCAGTAACTCAAGCTCTTGAAGATGGGATATTTCATTCTCTTCATCAGTGATGAGGCCTCTCAGAGAGATTCACAATGTAGGAATCTTGACCTCAATAGGCAATACTACATCTGCTCCATAAACCAAGGCAAAGGGCATCGATCATGTTGATGTTCGGATACTTTTTCTGTAGGTCCACAAAGCCGAGTTAATCTAGAGGTGCCAATCTCTACCAAATTTATGAACTTTTTTGTGCAAGATTTTGAGAATTGTCTTAATAGAAGCTTCTGCTTGTCTATTTCCCTGAGGATAATAGATACATGACCAATGCTAAATGATTCTAAATTTAGTGCATAACTCTGTCAGGTCCTTGGTCTTGAATTATCCCCCATTGTCAGTTATAATGGATGAGGGTACACCATATCGACAAAAGATATAGTTCAGTATAAACATAGGCATAGATTTTCCATCAGCTATAGCCAGAGGCACTACCTCAACCCACTTAGTAAAATAGTCAATAGCTATGATGATAAACTTATGTCCTCTTGAAGAAGAAGGATATATCTGAGCCACCAAGTCAAAGACCCATTGTTGAAATGGCCACAAACTGATGAAAGGAATAAGTTCTTTAGCAAGAGCATGAATCAGATTTCCATGAAATTTACATTGTTTACAAGTCTTGGCATATTGAACAGCTTCTTTCTCCATGTCTAGCCAGTAGTAACTTGCCCTAATAAGTTTCCAAGCTAACATCAGACCACTTGAATGAGACCCACAGGTACCTTCATGTACCTCAGCTAGTGCATGTTTGGACTCATCAGGTTCTAGACACCTAAGGAGGGTATTGTCTAGACCCTGTCTATACAAGTTGTTTGCTATGATGACATACCATGAAGCATTACAAATTAGGTGATGCTTTTCATTCTGGGTATAGGTGTCTGGAATAATTTGTTCTTGAAGGTAGGAATAGATATGGTGGTAGTGAGATGAGTCATGTCCAATGACTGAACAGATCATCTTAGATTCATGAATATCATAGGTAGCGTAGTATAATGCCTCCACTAGGAATTCATGTCTGAAGTCATTTTTTGGCATTTGTAACACTGAAGCAAGAGTGGCCATAGCATCAGTTGCTTTATTGTTTGTCCTTGGAATTTTCTAGAAAGAAATGTGTGCAAAATACTATTTGAGATCATCCACCATTCTTTTGTAAGGCACTAGCTTGTCATCTTTTGTTTGATAACATCATTAACTTGGTTGATGATTAACTAAGAGTCTCCAAAGACCTTGATCTCATCCACACACCATTCAATGGCTATCTTCATACCATTAATGATAGCTTCATATTCAATGATGTTGTTTGTGTAGGTAAATGACATTTTATAAGCTTTTGGCAATGAGTATCTTTGAGGTGTAATAAATAGAATGCCTGCACCTGATCCTTGCTGAGTGAATGATCCATCAAAGAACATGCTCCGAGCTTGATGTGTGAGAAACATGATGGATTCATTTGGGAATTCAATATTCAAAGGTTGGTGATCTTGTAAAGGAGCTTCCGCCAACTGATCAGCAATTGCTTGTCCCTTAATAGCTTTTCTTTTCACATACTCAATGTCAAATTCACTAAGTATCATCACCCATTTTGCTAATCTACCCATGAGGGCAGCCTTGCTCAATAAGTACTTTAGTGATCAATTTTTGCAATAAGCCTTGTAGTGTGAGCTAGCATATAATGTCACAACTTCTAAGAAGCAAACACTAATGCTAGAAAATCTTTCTCAATGACAAAATAGTTCATTTCATAAGAAACCAATGTTCTGCTAATATAATATATAGCTCTCTCTTTGTTGTTCTGATCTTCTTGAGCTAGGAGAGCACCCAAAGATGTGTTCATTTCTGAGATGTATAGTATGAGAAGATTCCCATGAATAGGAGGCATCAATATAGGTGGATTAGCAAGATACTATTTAATCTAAGTGAGTCCACTATCGCATTCTTCATTCCATTCATAGGTCACACCCTTATGCAAATTTTTAGGGAATGGTTGCGACTTGTCGGCCAACTATGAAATGAAGCACCAGATAGATTGTAGCCTTCCCTACAGTCCTCTCATTTGACTAATGTTCTTGGGTGGAGGCATGTCCATAATAGCTTGCACCTTTTCAGGATCAACTTCTATGCCTTTAGCTGAAATGATGTAACCCAAGAGTTTCCCAAAAGTGACACCGAAAGTACATTTCTTTGGATTAAGTCTGAGACTAAATTGTTTCATGTGGTCAAGGATGGGACCCAAATTTGTAAGGTGAGTTCTTCACTACATGCTTTTGGCTAAAGTATCATCCACATAATCTTCCATTTTTTTATGCATCATATCATGGAAAATAGTAGTGACAACTCTCTGATACGTTTCTCTAGCATTCTTCAGCCCAAAAGGCATGACATTCCAACAAAAGGTGCCCCAGGAACATGTGAAAGTGGTCTTTTCTTGATCTTCTTGTGCAATTTTTATTTGATTATAGCCAGAAAATCCATCCTTCAAGGAATACATCTCATAACCTGCTATCATATCCACTATCATGTCAATGTTGGGTAGTGGGAAGTCATCTTTTGGACATGCCTTATTTAGATCCTTGAAGTCTGTGCACACATGAATGGATTTATCATGTTTTTTGACTAGAACAATGTTTGAAATCCACTCTGCATAATCAATAGTCCTTATGAAACCAGCCTTAAGAAGCTTTTCTAGCTCTACTTTGACTAAAAGTGTTACGTGTGGATGCATCTTTCATAGCTTCTATTTAACAGGTTTGATACCTGGTGCAATGGATAGATGGTGCATGATTAGATTGGGGTCTAATCTAGGCATGTCAGAATAAGTCCATGAAAATTTTATTTTCTTTCTCTGGAAGAAGTGAGTGAACTCGTCCTTTTCTTTTGCAGACAATGATTGTGCTAGATGAATAATTTGTGGAGTAGCCTTTGTACCCAAATTCATTGGCTATGTTGGCTCAATCAATACTGATGAGCTCTCTTGAAAGTGGCTCAAAAGTGTATCAAGTATCTCATCCTTGGGTGCCTTAGAGAGGTTTTCACCCTTGGATACATCTTTTATTTTTACTATTTTTGGCTCTGATACTGCCACAAAGTGGTTTTCACCATCAGAGCATCTATTTTTTCTTCTTTTAATTTTTTGACTAAGATACTTGATATCCACCTCTGTCATGATGACACTGCTTTCATTGGTGGAGGACATTACATGTTCAATAGCATGGAGGTAATAGGCTAGATCGTAATCATTCTAGAATGTTGGGACTTCATTGGATGTGGAAGGGGAGTTCTAGTTTATCAGATTGGGATGATGGAGTGAAAGAGTAGCAGTGGTTGGTTTAATTGCATTCATGGTATAACCATCAAAAGCTTGGACGAGCAAGTCAAGACCTAGAGCAATCTTGTCTAAAGGAACATTTGAATCCCTATAAGACCTTACGTCAAAAGTAGAGGACATGTTAACACCGGTGGCATCTAATTCATGTGACCTAATGCTAGACCCTTCACCTACTTTGAGAAGTATTTCATAAGTATGCACCATGTTTATATCTTTATCATAAGTAGCATTAGACAAAGATTCAAATTCATACTCATGTGAGTTAATACTTGGTGTGGGAATTTCATTAGCATTGGTTGTATCATCAACTTTACCCCTTGCAGTATTAATGGCTCGCTAAAGTAGATCTTTTTCAAACTGTTGTTGGAAGTGTGGGGCTATGTACCATTCATGCTGAGAGTCAAGATTAGCCATTTTTATTTCCTCCATTGGTCATATGTGAGTCGATGTACCAAGGTGGTCTCATCAGAATCACTATTATTTTCTACCATGTGGAAATGTATAATAGGTTCATCCGATTTTGCAAAGAGTGCAGCAAGTTCTAGAGGAATAGGATATGGAAATGTGTCTTCATCAGAGCTGGCCTTTGGATTTACCTCTAGAGTAGTATCTTCAAATTCTGACTCTGGTTCAGGTTCAGGTTCAGGTTTAGGTTCTGGTTCTAGTTCTAGTACAAACTTATTTATCCCTAAATGAAAGGGGATCTTTTTGAAGCCTAAGCCAGTAGTATCCTTTGTGTGGAAACCTTTAGCTTCAATGGGTTTCAACAAACCATTATCATTCCTTCCTATAGGACCACTCCCCTTATAGCCGAAGTGCTTCATGATCTTGAAGGCTTCACTGTATGGCTCTTGTTCTAAGTCTGTAGGAGTAGTTGTTTCAGCTATTTCTTTTCCTTTATAGATCCAAGCTCTGACAGCTCTTTCTTCATCCTCATCTTCTAAAGGTGTAGAGGCTCATACAAAGGTGCCATTGTAGATTGTTTGAGGGTCATCAGAAGTTTTTTTATTCTTAGAAGGTCTCCTATAAGAGTGTGGAGATGGAGGTAGAGCAGCAAGTGATAGTACAAGTTCAATTCGGTATTCTTCCATGCCTGTATCCCTAAGTTTCAAAGTTTGTTCCATTTCCTTTAGCTTAGCATCATAAAACTCAGTGGACTCTCTATTAGCTAGAACAAAGCTATTTGCCAATTTCACAAGAGCGTTGCAAGAGTAATTGGTATTAGCAGGCACAGTAACTTCCACCCCATGGAATGAAAACTTAATGCACTGATGATACGTAGACAAGACAACCTACATCTCATGAATCCATGGCCTACCCAACAAGATATTGTAGGCAAGAGGAATGTCAAGAACTTGAAAAATAACACCTCTCTCAAGTTCCTATGTGGATAGGTAGCACAACTAAGCCTTGGGATTTGCATTCTTCTTGTTCATAAGCTTTGATGGTAATATTTTTGCGGGAGTCTATTGTAGACATGAAAAATTGGTCAAAGGCTTAAATCAATCAAAAGGTGCATCAAATCATCAAAATAGCATGAAAAATCAATAAATGGGACAAAGGTAATTCAAATCAAAGGAAAATTCAATTAAATGATTAAATGATTAAATAAAGCTTGAAAAGGGGAAAAACACTATGAAATTGATTAAATTCAATTAATGACATATTTGTTGAAAGAAAAAATCAAAATGAACCTCTTACGCTTCATGGCTAAATTTAATTACTTTAATTAATTAATAAATCATAATTTCCCTCAACAAAGAAAATTGGAGACAAAATGGACACAAATCACTCACTTTTGTTGAAATGGTCTAGCCTTTTGAAACCATTTAAATGATTGTCCCCTCCTTGTCCCCCCATTTATGGACAAAGCAAAGCCAATTGACCTTACTCAAGCATAACCATGATCAACTCACTCTACCCCCTACCCTTGGGAAAATCCTATAAGTAGAAAGCATTTTGAGGCATTAAGGATCCATTCCATATCTTTGAATTGCAACAAAGCTCTTGCAATTTGCATCCACACCACTCACTTGTCAATTTTAATAGCTTAATTGCTTTGATCATAGTAGATTGTTCATCAAATAGAGCTAGAATTTGATTGAATAGATCTTAATTACATATCATATAGCTTAATTCTCATCTTTAGAGTGTCACTAGTGAGGATCATAGATGAGAGCCTCATTTACCACTTTATTTTAGAGATCCATGAGATGTTGATAGATTAATTGTGCACTGATTAGATTAGTTATCACTCTAATTCTTGTTGTTCTTAGTTAATCTTGTAATTTCATGAAGGTGAATAATATCATCACATAAATGGTGCCCACCGTGGGGCCTTGAGCCTCAAATACTAACAAATTTGTGATTTAAATCATCTTGGCATACGTTTTTGTCTAGTTTCCATGTGTTTTCTGTAGGAATTTTCTAAAGTCACACCTATGGGAGATCTATTCATGCTTAGAATCCTTACAGTGTACTTCGGAACCCTGATCTTACGCCTGTTAGCTAGAAACTCACACTCGGAATGGCAAAGCATTCAGCCTTTATGGCTTCAAATCATGCCTAAACACAGGGAAGTATCACGTATCACTTATTTTCTGTCGTGTTAATTTCCTCTTTGCATTGCGCTTTCCACTTAATATCACGCTTAAAGAGAAATTTTCTATCGCGTAGTAATTGAGATTATCATGCCTTTGATCATTAATGTTAAGCTTGTGATAATATCTTTATCACTTTAAAAGCTTTGGATGTCGCTTCGCATTGACTATTTGCCACGGATTTAGGATTTTGTTTACGCTTTGCATAATAGATTTACCACCTGTGCTATTATTAATGTCGCTTGTGCACTAAAAGGTGTTGCGTGTAATCAATATAGTCACGCCTCTGAGTGATTTATTCACGCCTATTAGCTGGAGGATGTTGCCTGTGTTTAATTTTCTATTTTCATGTTCAATTTGATAAAATTTGAAAATCTGACTCTCTGTGTTTGTTGTTAACCAGTAAATGAGCAGACATCTGAGAGTGAAAAAGCCAGAAAGCAGGTTCAACAAGGAGGGAAAAGCATTGGCAAAGAAAATAAAGAAGGAGAATCAAGTGCATACAAAGGCTATCCATGAATCCACACTAGATGAGGATGTCCAGGTATATGAGAAATATTTAGCTGTGATTGAAGCTTATAAGCAAAAATTTGTGTCTCTAAATTGGATTTATGAACCTTGAGCTTAAAGCTTCTTTCATTAAAATCTTTTGATTGATTACATGCAAGTTTGGTTTCCCCTCATTGTGAATTGGTTGTGTTGGACTAACTTGTTGGAGGAGGGAGTTGGAGCAAATTGCCAAGGTGAGTAAGTGAAAAATGAAAATCAGCAACTCAAAAATGCCCCTAGCCTTTTGCTAGCTACAAGGAAAGGTATTCTACTCAAACAAGCTTGCATTCCCTTAACTTGTGGCATTGTCATTTAAACTTAGCTTTAATATGGAAGAAATTGAACCACACATTTCAATTCTAAGAACCTCCTTGTCAAGAGGTTGAAAAAGAACTAAGTGTTTGAAGTGTTTGAGAATCAAAAGGAAAGTTAGGGATATGCTCTTCACCTTCTTGGTGAAACAAACTCCCAAAAACTTTACTTAAAATTCAAAATCTGCCTTACTTGCAAAATGAACATGCTAGAGATTTAGTGGGCTCACCTCCCGAATTTTCCTTAGCGAGGCTAGTGAGAGGGACAACCCAAAGTGGGATACACTTGCTTTTGCTGCGAGAATCCGACCCACTATAAAATGAAATGCATGCATCCTTAATGGGGTGCATGATAAAGGGATTTTAATCTTCTCAAACTTCCTCTAGTAGTCTTTACAGATTGCACAAAATCATGCCTTAGTGTGTGTGGGAATCCCCTTAACATACTTGGGGGATGAGAGATTTTAATTCATTTGAATGAAACATTTATTAAATCCCAGCTAAATTAGAAAGGCCACCTTGTAGAGCCATGTTTACAAACCAATTTGATTCTACGTAGGCTGTTTGGAATTCATTCTTGTGCTATACTTGTGAAAAAATTTGAGAATATACACATTAGTTGTTGTTTAGAGACATTTATGTGTGTGTTGCATTTGTTTTCAATTTTCAAAACAAGAAATTTTCAAAAATATGTGATCAAAAGTTTTAAAAAATCTAAAAAATTATACCCTGGTCAGAGATGTGTCACCTGTACACAAAATACACTCACCTGTCAGACTTCTAGTCATGCCTATGACTTTCTTAAACATGCGTATACACACTGAAGTCACGCTCAAAGACATTTGAGACACGCCTGAATAAATTGAAAATCTGCCTGGAAATAGTAAAGTATTGCCTAAGAACCTACAGAGTACCGCCTTCACCAAATCAATATATGCTTAGACAGGTTTTAGACATGCCTAAGATTGTTTTAGTCACACCTAGAAAAACAAAAAGGTCAAACAGAGAGTACTTCCAGGAAGAATCAAAAAAATTTGAATATCAATTTGAATACCCTTTTTCAAGTTTTCGCGGATCCAACTTACAGTCTAGTCAAAAATCTTGTTTCGCATATCTATCAAAATTTTGCAAAGGATTAGATCTAAGTAATCTTAACGTGCATCCAAGGTTCATGCCTGCATTCACTAGATCATATTACATCAAGCAAACCTTGCAAGCTGACGGGACTTATTTGAGACAAGAGCTCCCTTATCTTGGAGACAAAACTACTCCTAGAGTACCACAAAAGTCACCCGAACAAGAAAAAGAAGACAACATGATGTATCAAGGTAGTTCAGGTGGTAAGGATAATAGTGGCATTGATTTCACCAACCAAGCTAATGCCAATAGTGGAGGCAATGACATGAATAACCAGAGCAATATTAATAACCAAGGAAATACCAACAATGAAGGAGTAGATCCAAGTGCTCACAGAGTTAACCAAACTCATACTCAAAATAACACCGAACTAACGACAGAAGATGCCACGGATGAAAAAGTTAGTGAGGCTATCCAATGTCCTTATTTCAAAAAGCTAATGGAAAAGGCAATGGACCGAGATAGAGAAAAACATTTCATAGACTTAGCACAAAAAGGTCTCAAGCTTCCCCGTGACTTTGATGTCAACCAACTTAAAACACCAAAAGTTGAGGAAAGTACCTTAGACATCATGAACAAACAATTCAAGGAATTTCAAATGCAACTAGACAACATCAAGCAAAGCGGGTCTCCCAAGCCTTTCTCTAAAGAAGCATTGTGCCCATTCCCATTTGATAAAAGCTTGGTTATGGTGCCATTCCTGATCAATGTTGTGTTCCCTAAATACAACAAGTACGAAGGAACAACAGATCCTCAAGATCACTTACGGGAGTTTTGTGCATTGAGCTTAGATTTCATGCATGATACCACATATTTAATGAGATTATTTCCACAAAGCTTAGGAGGCATGGCTATGGAGTGGTTTTCTAAGTTACCCTCTGGCATTAAAACCTTTGAAGAGTTAGCATCAAAATTCATGGCTCATTAATCATATAACATTAAACATGATGTCACAATGATAACATTATGCAACACAAAACAAAAAGATGGAGAGGCCTTCCTCACTTTTCTACAAAGGTAGAGGACAATTTTTGCAAGATATCCTAGAAGTGTGCCTGAAAAAGAGAAGATGGATATCTTCATAAATAGTTTGAGTAATGAGTTAAACTACCACTTATGAATGCAATTTCCAAAGACCTTCCAAGATCTAATTGAAAATGGAGTAACCACGAAGGAAGTTTTGGTCAAAAGTGGAGAACTCAAACTGTACAAAGATAATAAGAACAACCCCAATAGTGGCAACAATGGTAACAATGGCAATAATTAGAAGAATCATTGGTTTAATAGTAACAGTCGTTATAAGAATAACAATAAAGGAATTGTGAATGATGGAGTAGTTAAATCTAGCAACTTGAATGTGGTCCCCTTTGCTCTTACAAGGACACCTAATCAAGTGAACAATACCAATTAGAGTTCTAATGCACCATCCAACAACAATCACACCAACAATGGAAATCAAGGAGATAATTCAAGGAATACTAAATTTGATAAACACTTGAGGCCAACCCCCACAAATAACTTCACACCCTTGGGTGAACCCCTTGAAAAGGCATTAAAGGTTCTCTTGGTTAATAATGTCATTACTCTACCCAAAATTCAGCCTTACAAGCCAAATAATAAGCCTGGTTGGTGGAGTGCTGATACCCATTGTGAGTATCATAGAATTCGAGGACACACAAAAAATGAATGTCTGCAATTAAAAAATGTAGTGCAAGATTTAATTGATAATAGCATGATCACCATTGACGGACCTCCCAATAATGAAGATCATATGGCATTCAAACAACCCTTTTACAAACATGATAAGGGAGAGTCATCAAATAACAAGAAGCAAAGCACCAATAATCTCAACTTTGTGCCACCTTATGATCATATTGTTAATGCTATAATAGTTAATGAACAACCTTGAAAGGAAGCATCAAATGTCATTACAAGAGGGCAGAATTCTAGAATAGCCTTACAAGGGATAGCTCCTCAAAGCACTAACATCCCACCATCCAATATTGTAGTCAAACAGTCTTCTACAGCAGCAAGGCCTTATAGTTTGGTTGATCAATTGCAACGTACTCTAGCACAAATCTCTATCTTAGAATTATTGAAGTTGTCACCAAACCATAAGGAGATTTTGTAAAAAGCTCTAGTAGAGACACATGTTCCTACTAACTTAGAGACAAAAAGGTTTCAACATATGGTAGGTCATCTTGTAGCACCTCATTGTCTTTCATTTTCCAATCAAGATGACATGTCTATAACCCATCCTCAAAATCTACCATTGCATATAGAGGTCTTAATCGAAAGGCATAGAGTCAAAAGAGCTCTCATTGATGGAGGGGTTGGTCTCAACATTTTCACATTAAGTCTTGTCAAATCCTTAGGTCTATCTGAGTCTTTCATTGACCCTACAAATAAAATCACCATTAAAGCTTATGATGAAGTTGAAAGAGCTTCTAAGGGCATGATTGTATTTCCCATCCAAGTGGGACCTGTCAAGAAGGACACCAATTGCCAAGTGCTGGACATGAAATTAACTTATAATATTTTGTTGGGTAGACCATGGATTCATGAGATGCAAGCAGTCCCATCCACGTACCACCAATGCATAAAATTTTCATACATGGGTGAAGAAATCATAGTTGGAGGAGACTCTAACCCATTCCAATATTGCAATGCACTCAAACCTCCTCATGAGTTATACATTCCACATAACCGGGAAGGAATTATTCAAGAAACCACAATTGAAGATGTTAAAATGAAGGAACTAATAATAAATGTTACTTCACACCCTCCTCAAGCTAGCTTAGTGACATCAACTAAGGGAAAGGAAAAAGTGAGCTACGAGGGCCCAAATGCAATGGAAATTTCATACATAGCACCTAAATTGGAAATAGTAATCTATAAACCTACCAAAGAAGAAAAGGAAAAAGCCAAGAAAGATCGTTACCAACACATGAGTGAAATGATGAACAACTTTGAAAAATAATGCAAGATTAGTTGAAAAGGGATAGGGGAATATTATGTTTCTCTATTTGACATGCCCACATCTCCAAAATCACATGGTAAACCTACCAAAGAAGAAAAGGGAAAAGCCAAGAAAGATCGTTACCAACACATGAGTGAAATGATGAACAACTTTGAAAAACAATGCAAGATTAGTTCAAAAGGGATAGGGGAATATTCTGTTTCTCTATTTGACATGCCCACATCTCCAAAATCACATGGTAAACCATCAAACGAACATAAGTATAATTCCTATTTTGTAAGGGAAGATAACAAAGAAGCATGGGATAAGGAAGAAGATGACATCCTTCAATGGCTTTACCATGATGAGGAAGATACTTCCAACACTCCCATGGAAAGAATTCAGCATGTAAAGATACAAACTGAGCAATATGGAAAAGGCTTTGATATAATGCAAAAGATGGGATACAAGGGAAAAGGACCCTTAGGCCAAAGAAATAGGGGATCATTGGAACCTATAGAACCTATTTGGAGGGCAAGTCATGAAAAATCTGGAGTAGGTTTTCAATGCAAAGGAGAAAGTTCAAGCCCAATGCAAGATTTTTATCCTCACATAAATGCCTTAGAATCCGAAGGAGATAGTGATGATTCTCAGGATTATGAATGGGATACTTTATTGGATGAATCATGTCATGACAAGGAAGTGATTGCTATACATACTTATGCAAAAATTCCAAGGCAAGAAGCTCAAATTAGTGAAGAACCTCCTATTCAAAGGCCTAATATCGAGCAAGTACCTACCAATGGAGCATGGATAGAAACATTTTGGATACCTTCAAAGGAGGGAGATTCAAATGTTATTTTTAACCCAATTGTGGCTTTTCCCATGTTGTTTCCCGTAGAGGTTGATGAGGACTCGAGTGAAGGGGACTTTGACCCTTCTTCCATGGATCATCTTGAGGAAGCGCACGTCATAGATCTAAATGATACAATGTATGAACCCTCAAATGAAGTCATGTCCATAATACCTATTGATGACATTTTACCCAACAAAACCTTACTTTTGATAAATCCACACCTCATTGATTGGGACCAAACCGAACCAAATTACCTACTTTACTTTTCCAATGACCAAGCAATGAATCACTACCTTAATGTGGTTGAACCCTCTTTCACCAACGAATCCAATATAGACATAATGATAGTAGCAGGGGTTCAATCTCTTAGTCAAAATAAAAAAATAAAAAAAATAGTAAAAAAATGAAAAGTTCTATTGGTGAAAACCCAACTGTGGCACCATTAGAACCAAAAAAAATAAAATTAAAAGATGTTTCTTTTGGTGAAAACCCAATTGTGGCACCAAAAGAAGAGAGATTGGACACTTTTCTTGAACATGAAGAGGAAAGGTCACCTATACTCTTAGAGCCAACGGAAAAGGTCAATATTGGGACAGAATTAGATCTAAAGTTCATACACTTGGCAGCATCACTCACACCTCTAGAAAGAGAAGACTTCAAAAAATTCTTCCAAGAACAACAAGTAAACTTTGCATGGTCATATGCTGACATGCACGGTTTAGATCCTGACTTTATAATGCATCATCTGAATGTTTGACTAGGGGTTAAACCCATTAAGCAAAAGTTGAGAAAAATGCACCCCCACATAGTTCTTTTGGTCAAGGCAGAATTGGAAAAATTGTTGAAAGTAGGGTTCATAAGAGCAATAGCATATGCCGAATGGATCTCCAACATTGTACCAGTCACAAAGCATGATAAATCCATTCGTGTGTGTATGGATTTTAGAGATCTAAATCTTGCTTGCCCCAAAGATGATTTCCCACTTCCGAGCATAGATGCCATAGTGGATTTGACAACAGGACACTCAATGTACTCATTAATGGATGGCTTTAGCGGGTATAATCAAATCAAAATTGCACCCAAAGACCAAGAAAAGACAACATTTACTTGCCCTTGGGGTACCTTTTGTTGGAATGTCATGCCCTTCGGTCTTAAAAATGCCGGAGCCACATATCAAAGGGCCATGACAACTATCTTCCATGACATGATGCACACATTTTTAGAAGACTACGTGGATGATATATTGGCAAAATCCCACAAAAGAGAAGAACACCTCCACATTTTGAAAAAGATATTTGTTAGGTTGGAGCAATTCAAGGTCAGATTAAACCCAAAGAAATGTGCCTTCGGAGTCTAATCCGAAAAGTTACTAGGTTATATAGTTTTCGCCAAAGGGATTGAAGTGGATCCTGAGAAAGTACAAGCTATAATGGACATGGAAATACCTAAGAATATCAGCCAAATGAGATCCTTGCAAGGAAAAATCCAATCCATATGAAGGTTTATCTCCCAATTAGCCAAAAAATGTCATTCTTTCACCAGGTTGTTACATAAGGATACTATATTTATATGGGATGCCAAATGTGATCAAGCTTTCACATTGCTGAAGACTTATTTGATAAATCCGCCCATTCTCATGTCACCAATCAAGGGCAAAGCATTACTTCTCTACATATCTGCTATGGAAAGATCCTTAGGGGTACTTTTGGCGCAAGAGGATGAACAAGGAAAGGAAAGAGCTATCTACTATTTGAGTAGAACGTTGATAAAATATGAGCTTAATTACACATTTATGGAAAGAGCTTGTCTAGCAGTGGTGTTTGCATCTCAAAAATTGAGACATTATATGTTGATGCATAAGGTCAAGTTGATTGCCAAGATAAACCCTCTCAAATATTTGTTAAGTAAAACAGCCTTAACAGGTAGAATAGCTAAATGGGTGACGATATTGAGTGAATTCAACATTGAATATGTTGATAGAAAGGCAATCAAAGGACAAGTGATAGCAGATCATTTAGCTGAAAATCCCATGATTTCTACACAAACTATTCAAGTGGAATTTCCAGATTCTACCATTATCAACATAGAGGCAAAAATGTGGAAGTTATACTTTGATGGATCCTATACTCAAGGAGGTTCTGAGGCTGGCATATTATTGGTAACTCCTCAAGGTTACACCCTTCCCAAATCCTACAAGCTTATGTTTCCATGTACAAATAATATAGCAAAATATGAAGCACTAGTCATAGGCATCAAAATGGCCTTAGAATGGAATATAAAAGAGCTACAAATTTATGGAGATTCTCAACTCATCATTAATCAAGTCAACAATGAATATAACACTAAGGATGAAAATTTGATGCCTTATAAGACTATGATTGATGGATGGAAGAAATACTTTGCATTGATCACCTTTGAACAGATTCCTAGGGAGAAAAATAGAGCAGCTGATGCCATGGCTACCTTGGCTTCTTTGTTACAAAAACTAGATCAAAATGAGAAGTATGAGTTCTGGTGGAAGAGTTGGTAAAACCGACATTTGACCTCCCCGAAACCCAAATTGTTTCCATCTTACATGGACATGACTTCCCTTGGTATGGACCTATATATACCTACCTTAAAGACCAAGTGCTACCCTTAGACCAAACCCGTGCTCAAAAATGCAATTTCATACGCCAAGCCTCCCGTTACTTAATCCTTTCTGAAACATTGTATCGTAAGGGTCTAGATGGGATGTTACTTAGGTGTTTAGAGGAAGAAGAGTCTAAGTTAGCTTTATGAGAGGTTCACGAAGGCATTTGCGGGTCACACTCAAGTGGGTTAAATCTAGCTAAGAAAATCCTTCGCTTAGGGTATTTTTGGAAGACATTGGAAAAGGATGCTTGCCACTTTGTGAAGATATGCAGCAAATGCCAATATCATGGCGATATGATACATGCACCGGCACAAACATTACATCCCTTTGTCACACCATGGCCTTTCTATCAATGGGGGTTTGATTTAATTGGCGTCATAAATCCACCTTCTTCAAATGGGCACAAACATATCATAACCGCAACAGAATATTTCACCAAGTGGGTTGAAGTGGTTTCATTGATAACGGCAATAGGAAAGAAAATTTCCATGTTTATCTTGAATCATATCATTTGCCGATATGGTATTCCTCATGCCATAATAACAGATAATGGAAAACCATTCATCATCAATTTATTACCCTCAGGGAAATGGGCAAGCCGAAGCCATAAATAAGAATATATTAAAGATCTTGAAAAGGTCGATCAACAAATCAGGAAGGGATTGGCATATGAAAATTAATCCAGCATTATGGGCCTATAGAACCAGCATAAGAACACCCACCGGGGCCATGCCATTCTCACTAGTCTATGGGACTGAAGTAGTTCTACCATTAGAGGTTGAAATCCCATCTTTATGAGTGTCGTTACAAGGATTGATCACAGATGAAGACTATAGGGTTGCTAGACTTCAACAATTGGAGTTACTTGAAGAACATCAAACACAAGCTTATGAGCACCTGAAAGTGTACCAAAATAGAATCTCAAGGAACTATAATAAACATATCAAACCAAGAGTTTTTCAGGTAGGAGACTTGGTGTTGAGAGAGAATCCAAAGAATCAAGTTGAGAGGGAAAAGAAAGGCAAATGGGAGGCTAATTGGCTAGGCACATTTATCATAATATCTTCATTTGGCACAGGAACCTATAAATTATCAAATTGTGACAGAGAGGAACTTCAAGAACCTATTAATAGTATTCATCTTAAAAGGTTCTATACATGAGGTAGATGAAAGAGTATAAAGAGTATCAGATGAGAGAGCATCCTATTTTATTGTACATAGTTCAAAAGAGATCTTGAAAACACCAAAAACATTTGAAAAGAACAAAAGGATAAAAACATTGAGAAAATTGAGCATGAAGAAAGGGAAAAACATCCAAAATGATGTTGTCTTGGTGAAAACCTAGTAAATAGGCACCTTGATGATAAAAAAAATAATATATATATATATATATATATATATATATATATATATATATATATATATATATATAATAAAATAAAAAAGAGCTTGATCCATCCAAAGGGTGAAAACTTGGTTCCCTTCAGTTGGTCTTTCCTAGGTTGCATTTGTACATAATGCATCTCATCATCCCATTTGTCCAAACCTTCATCGCATCCATCATTTGTACATAGTCCTAATAAAGCTTTTTAGCTTCATCATTTGCATTGCCCAAAGTTATCAAAATGGGTATATTCAAACACTTGGGGGAAAAGAAGAGCATATCACAAAATTGGTACATAAAAAGGATTCAAATGAACAACATTCAGTCAGAGTCAAACAGAGAGAGAGCAAGATCCGAATTTCAGAAGAAAGAAGAATATTTTCATGAACCTTTGATAGATATCATTGTTCATAAACCAATAAATTGATTACCACAAGAAAATCCTTGAGCCTTAATAGACTTTATTATTCAGGATTAAATAAAAATCAAACATCATTAATGATCAAGGTACTTGGAAATACTATTTGAAAATCAAGAAACAATGCAAAACACTTGAAAGATTCTTTTGAAAGTTGGTTAAAAATCTCTTTGCTTATATCGATTGATTTATATCAAGTCTCTTTAGCTAATTGATGGTATTGGCAATGATAGAGATGATATTTTATTGCCTTTGAGTGACTGTTTGGAGGAAGATTCGTCACCTTATGAGAATTTTTCTAATGATATGGTCATCAAAGAACCATCGAGGACTATCTCATAAGTGGATGGATTGACCTTTGTTTGTTTACGCAAACAGATCCCTTGGCTATTTAGATTTTCTATATCTTAATACCAAAAATCCACTTGCAACATTGAATCCGTTGACACCGGTATTCAGACTCACATAGTTTAGTCATCCAACTAGTGAGGGTTGTATGAGTTAAAAAAGGAGGTTACCAAATGTGATAAAAAGTGGTATTCATATCATCATGTCAGTGGGTAGTGGTGATTGTACTTGCTTTCTGGTCCCAAATGCTCAATGATGAAAATTTATCCTCAAGGCATTTATTTACTAAAAGCTGGTGACACTTAGGTTGCATTGCAAAGCATATTAGATTCATTGCATTATCTTGTTATATTAATTGCATTGTCCTATTTGATCAAATGCATGTGTTTATGGTTACTTTTCCAAGGGAACGAGGGGGTACATCAATAATCTTGGGTAGTTAAAACATTTACGCAAAAGGGGTTCAATAATAATGTTTGTTCTTGATAAAACACAATAAAGAAAATGAGATTATCTTTTTCATACACGCATTGAGCATTATTCATTATCCACATTTACAACTAAAAATCCTCCATACATCATGTGCACTCATATAGTTAAGGATAAACTGGCATACATTGAAAAAAAAACAAAAAAAAACATAGGAACATACATGTGCATTTCCATTAAACACCTTACATCCATACATGAACAATAGAAGAGCATCACCAAATTCATACATCTTTGCATACATCTATATATATCATAAAATAAGACACTACATTCATACCATGAATTCAAGTAAATGCATAAATTAAACATCATATAGCTGCATAAAAGATAATCTTATAATCAAACTCATCAAAGAGAATCAAGAAGTATATCATCATATATCATCATCAAAAACGAGGATCCCATACATCAAATATGTCAAGGTATCATCAAAGTGATCTATCAAATGTTCTGATAAATGAGAATAACATAAAAGATGGATCAACAACACTGAGTAAATCTGTCATCATATCGCTCAAGAGCCTGTAGCACCAGATCCATCTGGCCCTCTACTATCCTATGGGGGAGGAGCCTGTGATGTACCCACTCCATCCTGCCTCTGAAAAACCATGACAGATACAAGCTATTGTAATAAAGAGGAAACCTGGTCTAATCGACCCACAACAATGGATATCTCTATCCTCATAGACTGTAAACCTCACTCTAATCCATCCATGTGATCACCTTGTGCACCCTGTGGCTATTGAGCTCGCGGAGGCATCTATGGAGCTCCATCATCCTATTGTACCTGATCTTGATGAGCTACATCACCATCAGGCTATGCTAAGGCCACTCTTTGTAACTGTACCAAGGGATCTAATATCCTAGGAATCTGCCTAGCTGCATCAATCTATGCATGTCTTTGATGTCTATGCACTCTGTCCTGTCTATCTGCTCTAGGCCGTCTAACAGCTACATCATCCTGTGCTCTATCCTATCTATCATGACCTGAATCTCATCTCACCTGACCTCCCCCTATAGCAACCTGAGGATGTCTATTTCCTCGACCTCTCCGATGTCTACCACCCCTCTCACCATCACGACATCCAGGAATAGGCTCAACCAGATCAGTAAACTGAGGAAACCTATGGTGAGACCACCAATCCGCATACTCATGTGACATACTAGCATCAGCCATACCAGGAAGTATCTCCCATCTACAAATAGTCATACCTGCAATCTGACCTAATGCAAACTGATAATCAATACATGGACCCCATAGAGAAATCTCTGCCTGTACTTGAGCATATAATACATTTCCCTGAGGCATATCTTGAATCCGCCCATACTATCTCAAAACTCTACCAAAGCAGAAGTGCCCAATAGTGGTAGGAGTGCACCCAATCATCTAGCGAGGGGAAAACATATATAGTAACTCATCACCATCCTCTCTCCAATGATCACAACTGAGATAAGGATGCCATATCACCTGATCCAGATCATCAATCTGACATCGCTAGTAATCCAAATGACCCATATGATGTTGTATGACCATGCCTATATATAAGAAAGCGTAGGGATATCCCCGAGGTTGAACTCTATCAGAAATAGGCCTAGTAATGGGAAGATGTTCCCATATCCACAACTGCAGAACAATAACACCTGCTGACAATGATGCACTACTCCGATAGACTACCTCATGTAAATCATGATACAACTGTGCCAAGACACAAGAACCCCAATTAAACCATCGAGGATGAGCAAGTAAGTCCTCTATAATCTAGCCCCAACTGACTGAAAAACCAAGACCTCACCGGTCGGGAAGAAGTAGACCACCAATCAAGGCACCCAAAACTACTGGTAATGTCAGAAAAGAGGCAAACTGAGGCCATGTAATAGTATCCCCATCTCCAATAGTGTTGTCCCTAAATACTCATTGGCGGACAGAGGAATCATATGTAGAGTCATAGTAGACAAACTCACCCCTGCAAGGAATCCGCAATAATCGATACACGTCCTCTGGCGTGATCATCATCTCTCCGTATGGCAAGTGGAATGTGTTGTAGTCAGAGTTCCATCACTCTGCCATTGCAGTCAATAAACCATGGTTCAGCTAGAACCATGGGAGATCAAGGAGGAAACTCAAACCACATCTCTCAATAACTTAGAACTTAGCTTCTGTGAGTCTCTAACCTAAGTCAATAACCCATGATGCAACTGAACAGACGTATAAAGTAGGATAATGATCCTATTGGCAAGGTAAAGGAATAATATCAGTACATTGTATCAAGGAATTATCTCAAGTCAATCAAAAGTATCAAGTAATCACACTAAAGTATCATCGTTCATTTCTCTGTATCCTGAGAATGAAGTGACAGTCTCAAATCATATTGGTTTTCACACTAATTGATTTATCCTATCAGTTAATATTCAAATCAGATAGATAAATTATATTTTAAAGTACTACTATCCTGATATCCAAACCATTGTTTTGTTGACAATCATAGACCTACACTAATTATCTGACTTTCTCATCAGGGGGTTATCAAATTGTTCATTAGATACGATCAACACATGTGTAAAAAGTACAAAAATTTTGCAAAAAATACATCAGGTGTGATTTTTATGCTATCAGGTGACATTTTAACCTAGGCGTGACTTAATTTGGCCCTAAGTGACTTTATTATTCTGCCAGGTGATAGATTTTCTATACACGACAGTGAATTTGACACCGCGATAGAGAGTTTTCCTTAGGTGAGAGTTAAATGGTTAGGTTTTGTGTAGGTGATAACCTATTCGAGAATGGGTATTTTTCCCTGGGGCAAGGCGATAGTTTTTTCCTGCCAGGTGAGACTTAACTGTCTTGTAGGTGAAAGATTATTAAGCAAAGGCGATAATAAAAACTGTGGAAGCGACAGTAAAAGACCCTAAGCGACAATCAATTATGTCCTAGGCGTGATTTATCGAATGCAAAGAAATGATGAAATATGAAATTGTAATAAATGCTTAATAAATGATCAATAAATGCAAGATCAAGGTTCATAATGACTTACTAGAGGTGCATAATCAGGTGGTCTTGCATATCTCTGACATCTCTTGAATCTATGCTCCCGAATCGGCACAACCATCTCAAAATCGCTAGACAATCAGAGCAAAATCACCAAGGGTAAAAAGTAAAAATGAATGGTAAAAGAGGGTTCTTAATCTATTTAAGGTATTGTTGACCTAATTTTGAACATGAAATTAGCCATTGACTTCTCTTAGCATATCAAATCAAACCAGGGCATAATCATACATCGTGGGATATCATCAATAGTCAGAAACTAAAACATATTTGCTATATCAAACGTCAATAATCATTTTCAAATCACGCAATTCATATGTTTTAATTTTTGAGGGGGCAATAAGGGTATCAAATCAAAGTCGCAATCATACATCATGAAATCAGTGGGGCATCATAAAATTTTTTGTATCAAGAGGCAGCAATCAATCACATAGGGAATCGCAATCAGGACATAAAGAATCTTTGAATCGGTGTTCTTCGCACATCGACTCAAACAGGGGCATTTGTAGACATGGAAAATTGGTCAAAGGCTTAAATCAATCAAAAGGTGCATCAAATCATCAAAATAGCACAAAAAATCAATAAATGGGACAAAGGCAATTCAAATCAAAGGAAAATTCAATTAAATGATTAAATGATTAAATAAAGCTTGAAAAGGGGAAAAACACTACAAAATTGATTAAATTCAATTAATGACATATTTGTTGAAAGAAAAAATCAAAATGAACCTCTTACCCTTCATGGCTAAATTTAATTACTTTAATTAATTAATAAATCATAATTTCCCTCAACAAAGCAAATTGGAGACAAAATGGACACAAATCACTCACTTTTGTTGAAATGGTCCAGCCTTTTGAAACCATTTAAATGATTGTCCCCTCCTTGTCCCCCCATTTATGGACAAAGCAAAGCCAATTGACCTTACCCAAGCATAACCATGATCAACTCACTCTACCCCCTACCCTTGGGAAAATCCTATAAGTAGAAAGCATTTTGAGGCATTAAGGATCCATTCCATATCTTTGAATTGCAGCAAAGCTCTTGCAATTTGCATCCACGCCACTCACTTTTCAATTTTAATAGCTTAATTTCTTTGATCATAGTAGATTTTTCATCAAATAGAACTAGAATTTGATTGAATAGATCTTAATTGTATATCATATAGCTTAATTCTCATCTTTAGAGTGTCACTAGTGAGGATCATAGCTGAGAGCCTCATTTACCACTTTATTTTAGAGATCCATGAGATGTTGATAGATTAATTGTGCATTGATTAGATTAGTTCTCACTCTAATTCTTGTTGTTCTTAGTTAATCTTGTAATTTCATGAAGGTGAATAATATCATCACACATCTATATGATTCTCATCATAACCTAACTAGATAAGTAGCTTAGTAGAACAGATATTCAGACCAGCACAATTGTCTATGAGCACTCGGTGGACATGTTTAGGACCTATCATGACCTCTATATGCAAGGGAGCATTATGCGGATGGCTCAAAGAGTGATCATCTTCTTCAGAGAAGGATAGATAGTGAGGTGAGGTCAGATAACCCACCACAGATTGGAACCGGTTGAGATCAAGATCCTTCGAAATGTTTGCCTCAGCGAGGGCTTTATCCAAAATCTTCCTATGAGTAGGCGAGATCTTCAACAACTCAAAAATGGTAATCTGAGCATTGGTTTTTTAGAGTTGATCTAAGATTCTATAACTAGCCATGCTAGATGTAGGAACAGATTTTATATTCTTGTTGGCAGGACCAACAATAGTCTTATCCGTAGTTTGTTTCAAAGCAGATGTAGAAGTATCGGGACCTTTCAAAACAACTCTTCCATGTGATCGAGTAATGACATTGGCACAATCCTAAGTTTGTTCAGATTCAAGAAATGAGATGCGAAACTACACCAGATGAAAGGAGTCTTACATTTGGGAGCATCGTTGCTTCCCTTGGAAGTGATCACATCACAATACTCAACTCCAATAGGTTCAATCATACGAATAACATTGTCATCATTAGTGTGCATGTAATTGACTTTAGCATTGGTATTGTTGTCATTTGAAGACTCACCCTTCTCGTGAGGAGGGAAGGGATCCTTAAAAGCTTGATGGTCTGAATTCTTGTTATGGTTCTCCACAAGGATGTCACTATTGTCAATGAGATCTTGAACCTTATGCTTCAGCTGGAGACAAGTAGAAGTCTTATGACCAATGTTTTGGTGATATTCACAGTATGCATTATCATTCCACCAATGAGGTCATGGTTGTGGGTCATAAGGATGCTCTTTCCAAAGGAGAAAGAACTTGATTATGTATAAGAGTTTTATAGACCACATTAAGAGGCTCTCCCAAAGAGGTGAATTCTCGCTTGGGTCGAGAGGCCTGTTACCACTTAAACTTGCAGATGGTTGAAATATTTTAGAAACTCACTGAACTTATGACTTATGCATTCCCAACAGCTTCATCTAGCATAATCTAAATGCTAAGGTACTAAGGCTTCAAGCCTTCTTCACTTTGAGTGTAAAACTCAGGCGGGTTTACCTTTCAATTGCTTCTACAAAGCATAAAAAAATTGATCTGTGTACTTGACATAGCCAATGGAGCTCATAACATACAAGTAAAAGTAAATGGAGATAAATTCTTGATAAAATGATGGTGAACAAATGTAAATCAAACTTAAGCCAGTGCCTTATTCATTAGGCTAGAGTCAAAACCAAACATCTACAGAATCCAATTAACACAATGATTATACTGAAATTCAAATAAATTGCTTAAAAATTTACTCTCCCAATTCCCAACCCTGCCATCAAATTCATGCATAGAATTTCAAATCCCAGAGACCTCCCTGAAGATTTACTCTCTCCTTGAGAGAAACTTGAGCTCAACCCCTATATTCACCTTATGAACAATACATTAAAAAAGCCTTACTAATTAATACATAAGAAATTCAAAAGCATCCATACATGAAGACAACAGAGATAGCAACGGAACTTCAATATATTTGTATTAATTTTCAGCTATATTTATTACAATTTCAACAAAATTTCAAAGAAATTAGATTCTATATTCAGTCTTTCTTTACAAAACTTCCACCTCCAAAAAGAGCCAAAACTTGCTATATATACCTACAACCATCTTGGAATCCTCAAAAGAATGCAACAAGCTTTAGATGGCTGGGAAAATGACTTGCACTAAAGACAAAAAGTACAAACCAAAAGATAGTGATTATAGTAACAGGAAGTAGTTCACAACTACTAACATCTTCACAGGTGGCACCTTTGTTTGGTGATATTTCAGAGTAGTTACCTTGATTTGTTACATGAATGATGACCACCATTATAGGCTAACTAACATCATCCTATGTTTGAAACATACTCTCCCTCGAATTGTGGATCAAGTGCCATGTGTGCTCTATTCTTCTTCTTCTTCCAACACTAGGATAGCTGGCTTCTTCTTTTTCCTCTATGTTATTTTGTCCCATGCTGCTACATCATCATCAGACAGCCAATTGTAGGCTTGCAGTTCCTATAGTAACTTGATCTATTGGTCCCACATAGAATTAGTTATAGCTTTTTCTTCTGCCAAAAACCCTATGCAGCCACCCTCAACTTTAAACAAACTATCAATTATACTATTGCACCCTTCCAAGTCTAGGGCACTATCACTATTAAGGAAAGCATCTTGTTTAATTACCAACTGATCCATTGATGCCTTCCACTCATCTATACTAACTACATTTCCATTATCACCATATACTGAAGGAAATTACTTACTGTAGTCCTTATCAAACATAGCCAACTTGGCCTTTATTTGGTTAGATTTTCCTTTAAAAAACTTTGATATAGCACTTACCAAACCAATTTTCTCAAATACTTCTATTACTATCTCATGAATATCAGGCTCACTTTCCTACAAAGCATGCAATTTGTCAAACAACAAGATTTTTCCTGACCATGCACTATATAATGGCTCCAAAGTGATTAGTGACGCATTCACCTTATCATTAGCCTTGTGCAATTGACTAATTTATTGATGGACTACTTCCATCTTCTCCTTTGTTCTTCTTTTCCTATACTGCACAATCCTTGTTATAGTATCCAAGGATGCATCAAACCTTACTTTCTCTAAGTCCTCAACAGGCTTGTCAGAAAATTTTGTATCTATCCGAGGAGGGGCCTCAATTTGCAAAGAAGGGGAAGGAACTACCTTTGAGGCTTCTTCAAGATTTGCCTTTAAATCCTCAACCTTATCCTCCAATTTCTTAACCATCATAAGTTGTAGATCCCCCTCTTCTTTTGTTACAATCTTCTTACCATCCCTGATGGCCTTTCTTATCTGATGGTGAAAAGCCCTATCACTGGGCACAAGAGTTGAAGCAATATCAATTACCTTCTTTTTTTTTCTCTTCTTTGAAGGCTCACCAACCTCAAGTTTCTATTTTTTCAAAGGTGGCTCAGAAGTAGCCCCTTCCTCCTGTTGACCTTGAGTTAAATCAATCACTGGTACATTGTCTCCTTGAGGTGGACTACTGCCCTCTTGAGACTCATCAGTGTACTCCTTAGGTTCAGAGGCTAAATAATCCCTAGGGACCTCAAAATTTTCTTCAATCTTATCTTCTAACTAATTAGATAGAGTACTATACATTTCTATCATCTTCTCCATTCTTTGCAGAAATGGGAGCTCAGGGAAATAACCACCAAAAGGAATACTAGCTAAATTTAGCATTTTCTGAATATTAAACAACTCAAAATATTTGTTCCATCTCTACTTGGCTTCATCAAAATCTAAGATGTTTCTTATTACATCTTCTTCATCTAGTCCCTCGTGCTCCTTAATTGACTAAATATTTGGAATCAGAGTCATCCTAGCTATCCTGATGAAACCCTCAGAGTCCACATACCTACAAGTGGTTGAACACATCTTGAAATGATTTAACCAAATGCTGACCTTATCCAAAGCCCTTTCTCCAATTAAGAAACTGCCCATTTTGAACTACCTTGGTGTAAAAGTCCCCTTTCTATGAGGTGCAAGGTGCTCTTTGTCAGTCCACATCAATTGCCATATAAACTCCATCATGGCAACTCTAGGAGGCACATATCTCGGTAACAAATGTGGGGGCTGAGGGAAACCATAAACCCTAATAATTGTGTGACTATCCCCAAGGTATAAATCACCCCAATTGTGATTTCATGTCCACTTATCCTCAAACTACAATGGCCTTAGCAATCTCAAGACCTTAGGTGATAATCTTACAAAATTTGTACCCAACATCCCAAGAACTGAATAAACAAAGTAATTCTAAAAAATGGAAAAATTACACTCATTAGAAGTGTAATTCCAAACCCTCAACCAGTAATGCAATGGGTTTGGTTGGTTATTAAAAATTTTTCTCAATTTTAACATCCTAGCATCCAGGGAATTAACATGGTGGAATAAGATCAAGTGCATGAGAAGGGAATAATGCAAAAATTTGATAGGCCTTTTATTTTCTTTGATATATATCAAACCCTCATGAATCCTATCAATCACATACTAGATGTAATCATAGTCAGTGTTTGAGAGAGAGTTTTGAATATCTAAAATTACCATTAACAGGTCAGTAGGCAACTTTTCCTCATCCCCATCAATTCCTAAAACCCTACACAACCCATGACATAGGAATTTCATGTAATTACACAAGGATGAAAATAGATAAGGAGCATTCATACTTGCAGGAAGAGGGGCAATGTAACTACCATGCTTGGGCATGTGCCTAAAAATTTGACTTTTAATAGACCCAAGGTTACTAGCATATTTCTCTCTCTCTTTTTTTGGTCAATCTCAACACAAGAAGAAGCATAAAAGTTAAAAGCCCTCATGAAGGACCCCCTATCTAAGGTAAGGAAAACAAACTGGTCTTCTCACCTAATAGTTTTTGAAATGGGGTCATAAAGCCTGCTAACATAATAACTAGGTCAAAATCAAGGAAAACATCAAGCACAATCAACTTGGCCATCCCTAGAGTCCAAGCATTACATACTGGAATTGCTTTATACCTATTATTGTAAAAATATGAGAAGATGGTGAATCCTGATCCTGAAGGTGTGATACGATCTCTACACTTTTCCATAAGGTCTTCAAAGTATGTGTCAATGGCCTTCTTGTTCTGGTTTGAACCTGGTAGTAGCTTGATAAACTCATCAGAATAATTTGGATTCCCTTTGTCTTCTTCGCTCTGCTCCTTCAAACCTCCACTAGAAGATACAACACTCACTTCTGGATGACTCATTCTGTCGAGAAAGAAAATATAACAGCTCTGCAACTTCACTCTTACAACTTCGGTGCCAAAAATTCTCAATCAACTTCAAAATAACTTTGAGCATGGAAAGCAATGAGGTCCTAACTATATACTTCAAAAATTACGTGTGTATGATTGCCAAATTGTAACAAATCTAGCCTAAGTCACTTTTGCATTCAATTTTGTACACTACCAACCTTCAAATCATAGCTAGCCATGCTGTAAAAGATGACAGGATGATTTAAAAAATAAAAAAATAGGGCGTGAGAGCAGCGATCATGGCTTTTTGCATTAAAACCCTTAATTAATGACATAATTTATCATTAAAACTTGATTCGATAGCTTTCTACTTTTTTCTAGCTTGGCACAGTACCCTTTTCCATGTTGCAACAACTCAAAAAGAAATTGATGGAATGAGAACTTAAGCAGACACGGTTTGGAGATCCAATGAACAAAGGAAACTCGTGATCTCCAAAAGAAATGCTAACCCGTGATTAAGTTTGGAGATCCAGCGACCAAGCCATTCATGGAATCTCAGAATGATTTCTTAACTCATGGCTTTACATCGAGATTTCACAACCATTGTTGATCCCACAGATGATCAACAGTCCAAGAGAAATCCCTTAAAACTCACACTAAGCCCCACCCAACTTAGAGATTCAGCGACCAAAGACTCTATCAATTCTTGGAAACATTTTCTTAACTCAACGTTCATCTAGAGAACCAGCAAACAAAAGGATCTCTTATTCTCATAAAGCCAAGCTTAACTCTAGCTTGTCCTCATGATTCAGCGAACAAGGTTATCTCACATTCTCAAAAATAAATTCTTAACCACAGTCAGACTTTGAGAATGAGAAAATAACATCAATCTCCAATTCGCTAAGTACTTTTCACACCACAGGTTACTTCTTGAGATCACACACTGACCGTTGATCTTGAACACAATCAGCGGCTGTCACTGAATCACCTAAAAAACTTTGACCACCACCTTTTATCATGAGAATCAGTGACCATTAAAAACACACTTAACTTTGCTTTGCTTGCCAAGTTGTTGAATACTTTGGAGCTTCACTAACTAATTCTAAGATCCTGCAAACTCTGCACTCGCTTAATCACTAAATAACTTAAGGCACAACCATCTTTTCTTGAGATTAAGCGATAAGAGAAAACTTCTAACCTTCACCAAATTTCTTTATCAAAGCTACCAAAATAAGAGACCATGAGAACAAGACTCAGTCGCCAGATCGCTAGACAATTTTACGTAGGACCCAGTCTTTGTGAGATTAAAACATGATCGCTGGATGAAGAGACAATCAACGACATTCGCTAGATCATTGGAAAATCATGAACTTAGCCACTTGATCTAGAGAACAAGAGATAACCACCTTGCTAAGTCACCAAATGATTTTGAGAAACCCCTAGATATCAAGTGAAAAGGAGAATACAAAGTCATTGAATCACTGGATGAAAACTTAACTGTGATATGAACTGGGAGACTCAGCAACTAAAGAAAGCCTAACCGAAGGACTCACCATAGTTGCCAATTCATTGAAAGACTTAAGGACAGGGAAATACATTGCATGACTCAGCGAAGACTAGGAGAAATGACCATGTGCAAAAAGGAAAACTTAAGTGACCAGAAAAGTAATGAGCAAATATAAGGACTAGGGCTCACTCAAGGCTAACTAGGGATTTAATCATTTCTAAGCAAAATATCAAAGGCAAGGGTTTTACAAAATAATAAAAACAAAAATCTAGGAATTCAAAACCCTAAACCAGACATTTTCTAAGCCAGGACATTGAAACAGGACCAAAAGCAAACACCTTAGAAAAACTTAAAATATACCCAACAAGGCCCAAGGTTTGTTCTTAGCAAATCTTGAAGTTTGTTGATTATCCGCTGTGGTCTTTTCAACAACCTTAGCCACTTGTATACTAGAAGTAAGATTAAAAACAAGATTTGAAGGCTTTGCGGTGACATTATCAACTACTCCATCATTTACTACATCCCTATTTTTATTGACAGTCTTTCCTTTATCCTTGTTCATGGAGAATCCTTGTTTACTGTCCTTAGTCAAAGTTAATTCTCCTTTCTTAACCATAAAGGCCTCTATTCACACTGATTGTTTAATCATGCTATCAAAGGTTAGAGGACCTTGTAATTGCACTTGGTATCTAAATCCTGGGACAAGATTGTCCAAGAAAATGTCGAGTTTCTTGGACTCTGGTAGCTTGTGAGGACACCTTGTACAGAATTGTATCCATCTTTGGATTAATGTTAGGAAAGATTCTCCTTGTTGCTATTTTAAATTGCAAAGGTCTCAGATGTTGATCGGATGCTAAATATTATGTGAGTAATGTTGGAGAAATAGATTAGCCATTTTGTCAAAAGTCTTAATTCTAGTGGGCAAGGGAGAAAACCACTCCATAGTTGGTCCACCCAAGCTACGAGGAAATAGGTGCATAAGATATGTTTGATCATGCATGAATTCCATGGATAAAGTGCCAAACTCCCTTAGGTGATCTTGGGGGTCAGTAGCACCCAAGAATTTGTCATATTTAGGGAGCTCTACACCTCTAGGAAAAGGTGGCATATGAAGACTTCTATTAAAGGGGAAAGGAAAAATGCTTTCCATTATGAATTATTGAGTGGGTTTATCCTTATTCTTTTTAAGTTGACTAATTTGATCTTGCATGTCTTGGACCATTTTTTGCAACTTAGTGGTCTCAGTTTCTTCTTCCTTGTCCACAAGCATTTCAACTTGATAGTCTGAGGGTAATTTAGCTCCTTGCTTGGCCAACTCAAGAAAGTACTTTTCCTTCTCCTCTAGAAGGATGATCTCCATCATCTTAATAAGACTCTTGTTTGCTTTCACAACATCTATGTCATCTCAAGTTATTGTGTCATCACCCTCATTGCCAAGGTTCTTAGAAGTTCTTGGGATTTGATCTTGAGTCTGATCATAAGGGGTAGGACAATAATGATACATTGGTTGGCCACCTTGAGTTTTGTATTGAGCTTGGTGATTTTGGGTTTAATCATAGCATTGCTCATTTTGGGGTTGAGCATGACATTGGTCATTGGAAGATTGACCAAAATGCTGGTTGTTTTGAGATTGATCAAAAGTTTGGCTCTATTTGCCTGGTTGGAAGTCAAATGGCTCTCCCATCTTGTTGGTATGGGACAGTGCAGCAATTGAAGCCTTAGTAAAATGGTATGAATGATGTCGAAAGGGTGCAGCTAAGGTAAACTTTGGCACTTTAACAGGATCAAAAGGATCAATAGGTTCAGATGAGCCGATATCATCAACATGATCAATAGGTTCAATGATAAGACCAGTCCGAGGAAGTGGTCTTCCAAAGTTGTGAAACAATGAGTTGTTTTGGAAGAATGAGTTGTCTTGACCTTGAAATGAGAAACTAGGTTGCACTTCAAACAATGGATTAAAACACTCTTGGAACTGTGATATTGCTATCAGGATTCAACTGTGTAGTTTTTGAGTCAAACTCATTGACCCATGATTCATGAGTAGTGGTTCACATGAACCTATCTCTCATAAGAATGAATGGAACACTTAGCACTCATTGGATCTAGGTGATGCTCACAAAGGTGAAGCACCAGGACTTTCTGGGAGGTCACCCATCCTAGTACTACTCTAGCTCAAGCACACTTAACTACAGAGTTTCCTCCATGGTTAAACCCACTCTACTTGCATCCTCATTTGCAAGTAGAGTGGTTTTAACCATGGAGGAAACTTCATAGTTAAGCACACTCAAGTTGGAGTAGTACGTGGATGGGTGACCTCTCAGGAAGTCTCGGTGCTTCACCTCTATGAGCTTCACCTAGATCCAATGAGTGCTAAGTGTTCCATTCATTCTTATGAGAGATGGGTTTGTGTGAACCACTACTCATGAATCATGGGTCAATGAGTTTGACTCAAAAACTACACAGTTGAATCCTGATAGCAATATCAAAATTTGACTTACTGTGAAAAATATCTCCTACTCTTGGAGCACCAAAGTTGATTGAGATGGGCTATCTTTCAAAGTACTCAATGAAGAACTTGAGGATTCCTCAAAATATTCAATTTACACAATAGGTTCAAGATAACTTCTTTCCTGATTACGAGGTGTGCCTCTAACTTGACCAGTATTACGAATGGGATAAGTGTTGCCACTTTGATTCGTGACAGTCATAGATGAAGATGAAATGAGAGAAGACTCAAGATAATGCTAAAACTCTATCTCTAGGAACAATGAAAAGGAGATAAAGGCCAGAACAACCAAGATGTGAAATGCACCTGGTACGAATCATTGGGAGTATGGCTAGAATAGCCGAGATAAGACTATCATAATGCAAGGTACAAAAACACAAAAGATGAGACAAAAAACAAGGAGACAAATGAGATTTTAAGAAAAATCAATCAATTCACAGCTTGAGACACTCAATTTCTGACAGTGAACAATAAGAAAATAGATAAACAAACCTCAGACAAAAACCAGATCAGGGAAAAAGTCAACCAGTCAATGGGAAATAAGTCTCTATTTTGAAAATTGGGGTACAGGTTCACACGAGAAAGTGCTAGGATTCACGCGAGAGAATGAAATCTCACACGAGCAAGTGCTCAGTTTTTTAAACTTCGCGCAGGAAAAAGACAGTGTTCGACAGTTCAATTCAAATTTCAAGATAAAAGACAAGTTTTGGGACATGGCGTAAATGGTTCTCAGATAGGAAATCCAATTTCCAAATAGTGTAAAGGATAGTTTAATCAACAATCTCAGTTTGAAGGTTTCAAGCACTCATTTACAAGCATAAAGGTTTGATCAAGCAATGGTGACACAAGAAGTAGTTGAAAAAAGACCTACCAAGGACAAAGCAACTTGGTGGTAGTATCATGGGAGTCTTTATTTAATCATGATGGACAAGTTTAAGACTCGATAACAAACACATAGTTATCCCTACAAAAAAATGGTGAGAAGACAAAACCTTTGCCCCACTGCTTATGCGCATGCGTGCACCTCACACAGTCATGTCACCCCCTAGAGGGTGCCCATGTTTTTGGTGTTTCCAAGGACTCAATATTATATGTTCAAAGGTTACCCTTGTGGCAAGGGCCAGTTTCATATACCACCTTCAAGCATCCAGGTGCATGCCTATGGTGGGAATCTATGGGAGAGATTCTTCCCCCTCCCTGCAACTAACTAGGGAAAGTTCTTAGTGGGCTTCCATTCACACTAACCTTTGGTGCCCTCAATATAGGGCTAGGGCCTCATAGCCACACCAACACCTAAAAGTTATACACCCCCGCAAGTGGGGCTAGGAGCGGCACTGCTTAGTACAATAGATGGAGCCTTCTCAAGATGATGTCAAAATCAAGAGAAGGAAGTTATCATGGTTTTGGAGTCTTTAGACTCAACAAAACATTCTTTATTATAGTGAGGTGGAATCATCGGCAATAGGTGTGTACTCACTTGGGTCGTTCCTGGAAGTTCAACTTCTGGCAGGCCCTCTAAAGGTGACACAACTTGGTTTAGATCTGAGGGTTTGATTTTCTATTTCTCTCAAAGAAAGAAGAGCATACTTCTCTACCTCTTCACTTCGCCCAGACACATCAAGCAAATTCATCACTGAGTTAGCTTCGCTCCACCAAATCCACAAGCTTTTGGGTTTCTGGTTCTCTCAAAGAGAGAAGAGCATAATCCCCTGGCAAGTAGAAGTGCTAAAGATTCACTACCTTTCTCCGCTTCCCCAAGTATCCATCATTCTAGCAACATATGGGTCTCAATTTCATTCGTGGGCATGACTTCCATGTAATGAAGAGCCTATTCCCCTACTTTGCTATCATGACACTTAAGAAATTTTAACAGAGCCCTAATTAGACTATGTGAATGAAAGAAATAAAATAAACACAACATTTTAATTGATCTTCGGCAATCGTCCTACAATCAAACCGTTAGCAAGTTTTAAAATCTTCAACAAAGTGACCTGTAGACCACTGTTATGCTATGATAAAAAATAGAGATATAAAATAAACAACAAAAAACTAGATGTCAGGAAAAAACAATAGTAAATTGCATAATCTAGAAATTTAACAAACTGACAGTGAAACTTCACATGAGGAAGTACAGGACAACGCACAAGAAAGTACCAGGACTTGCATGAGAAAGTACAATTTCACGCGAGAGAGTGCTATAGAGAGAAAAAATTTGTGTGGTATGCTCAAGAATCTCATGTGAACTTCCGTACACAAAGAAGTATGACCGTACGAAAAATTATAGAATTCAAAAACAAAAATTAAAATTAATGAGGCTAGAAATAAAATTGTCAGCCCCATAGTGGGCACTAGAATGTTATAAACTGAATGTGGACCTCTAATCGAGATACAAACACAACATTGTCATTGCTCGATCATCGAATCATGAAATTGAGTATGAATTACCCATTCGCATGATTCTTTCGATTTGACCTGTTGCCTTCTAATTAACTGGGGTGTTTGATTTAGTCTTAGAACGAGAGCCAACAACCTTCAGACCAAGCTAATATGAAGGATTTTCAAAGCTTGAAAGATGAACAAAATTTAAATTAATCTAGAATGAGAAATGCAATTAATCTAAATAACCTTGAAAGAAATATGATATTAATCTAAAAGTAATAAGAAAATTAATCTATTATGAGGATGCAATTGATACTAAATGAGAAATTAAGCTAATTGCAATTGAAAACTTGAAAATATGAAATTGAGACTAAAATTCGCTATAGTTTAATTACTCTCACAAATTACCTCTTTTTTGAATGAAGTAGAAGGTTCATTAAATAGACAAGCCTGGGGAGAGAATGAAGAGGTTCTTGAAAATGAACGATTGCCTCTTCATTCCCAATTGAGACACATATTGAAATATTTATTTAATTAAGAGAATGAAATATTGCCACATATGGGTGACCGTTCGAGTAATTTGAATTATTAAATTCAAATGAAGAGGTGTTCATTCAAATAACTAAATAAGATTAATTCCTTTTTTTATGTGTATTACCTAAAGGGGGTGAATTTTTAATTTAATTTAAAGCACTTAGGACTTTAGAATTAAATTAATTTATCATAGGTATTATTTAGCTAATAAAGTCAAATACTTAGGAATTAATTATGATGTGAGATTAATGCAAATTAATGTTTTAGCAATTGACATCAAGTCAAAATAAAAGTCAAGTAGGAGAGAGAAAATTGCCTAGTAAAATAGGACTTTAAAGATGAAATTGAAGAAAATGCACCAAAATTGATTGAAATTATTAGGTGCCAATTTTGAGGTATTACATATAACACCTCTTCTAATGATAGGTTTAGGTGTGTTATCTCCAAATCTAACCATGCCACCATTATATTTGTCTAGATGAACAAACCTATCTTTATCACCTATCATGTGATGTGAACACCCACTATCTATGATCCAATCTGTCCTTATGTCTGCTTATGAAATCAATGGTAACTTTTCTTCCTTTTTCTCATCTTCATGGTTTATTTCATTATTCATTTTCTCTATGATATAAATGAAACAAATTTCATCTTTAGTTAAATCATCATCTGATACTCCATCTCCAGCATAGTAACATTCTAATGTAGTCAAGGATGGTGGATCTAATGAAGGACAACCCAAACCTTGCAGCCAACAGAATTACATAGAAGATTACTCAACAATGCAACACAAAGTAATTTCTTAACACTAGTTTTCATTAACATGCCCGGCTATAAGGCCTTCTGGGTTAGGGCCAATTACAATCTGAAAACAATTCTACAAGATCCACAACCAGATCCAATATAAACTCAGCTAGTTTATCTCTGAAGACAATCAGAAGCTGATGGAAACCCTAAGGAAGATCTAAACTTGAGCTCACAAGCCTCCAAGAAATCTCCTTATCTCCAAGTATGAAAACCCCTAGCTCTGCTACAAACAACTATCAAATTGCAATCTGAACTGCAAGTTCATCAAGAACTTTTCCACAACTCCGCTCTCAAGCTTCACATCTGACTTTTAGATCTGCTAATTTGTTCTCCTCCAAGTTATGTCCCTAAACATCCACCCAAGCACTCCTTAAATAATAATCATTAGCCACAAGTCAGAAAGATGAAACCCTTAACTCCCCCCAAAAAAAATTAAATGCCATAAAGTCAGCTTACAAATGTATACAAACATTTAATTCAGCATGTCGGCCCATAAAAATGGCTACCAACAATAAATGTACCAATTCGGCTCAATAAATCACACAAAACTCCAGTCGGTAAGCTAGAACTATCGAGTGATAGTAAAATCACCAAGAATGCCAGACATCGCCGAGCACCAGTGTCGACTGAGCACCACAAATATGACCAAGTAACAATTTCACCGAGTGCCAGAGACTACCTAGTTCCTTTAGTGACCGAGATTCCTTCAATGACCAAGACCATCAGTCAAGGCTACAACTGAGTAACACTGACCAAAATACTAACACTCCATGTAGTTACACTGAGGACACCAAATGCCCCTGCCTTAACCTTGGATGCCCCTACATCACATTCCTTTGAATACTTAGGCTTGTAATCATTTTTTAACTTTTTAGCTCTTGTAGGACACTTAGATGCAAAGTGACCAATCTTATTACATGAAAAGCATTTGAATGGTAATTGACCTTCATATTTTCCTTTTCCTTTCTTTTCTCTTTTAGCAATCATAGCAATGAAATCATCTAGAGCTTTTTCTTCATCATCATCATCAAAATTACCAAAGGTGTTCAAGGATTTCTTACCATGGACCGAAGCTTTAAAGGTTGTCTCACTTTTAGGCTCTGTCTTCAAACTTGATATCTCAAATGTAGTAATCTTGGTGATTAAGGTCTCTCTTTTGAATTTTTTTGAGAATTACAGTCTCATCAAGGATGTTTATCTTGTTTTGATATTCTGGTGTCAAGGTAGTCATCACCTTATCCATGATTTCTTCTTCTGAGATTTCTCCACCATTGTTTCTTATTCCAACAACTGCTTCATTGATCCTTTGGTTATAGGCTCTTATGTTTTCTTTAGGTCGCATCTCCAATGTATTGTACTTTTTCTTCCATGTCTTTTTGCATGCATTCTTTGCTTGTTTATCTCCTTCAAACATGTCTTCTAGGGGCTTCCATATCTTGTAGGCTATGTCTACTTTCTTTATCTCTGAAAACTCACTATCAGATAGGGTGCTGATAAGGGCTCCTTTTTCTATTGCATTCTGATGGAAAAAATCCTTCTGCTTGCTAGTAGCATTATCCTTTGCAAGATCTTCTAGAGAGGGGATCTAAACTTCCTTGATAGCCACTTCAAAAACTTCAAAAGCAATGCACTGCAATTGTGTCATCATCTTGTTCTTCCAATCAAGATAATTATCTTCATCAAACTTAGGACCGTCTTTTCTAAAGAATGGCATCTGATCAACCTCAAGTTGTTAAACTTTCTCTCTAAGTCACTTGGCTCTGATACCAATTGATAGGAATAGTCCCAAGAGATAACTGAGAGGGGGGGGGGCTGAATCAATTATCTACAAGTTTCAATTCTTTATCCAATTAAGTATACTTAAACATAAAGCATAAACACAATGAAAGAACACTTGAACACAACACTAATATTTTGGTTACGGGGAAACCCAAATAGGTAAAAAAGTCGGTGGGAATTGATACACACTAATAATCTGCACTAGTATTTTATGATCCTTGTTAGAAGAACCTTAACCCTATTAGGAGTTGTCTTTACAATACATTTAGTACAATGACCTGGTCAAGAGTTAGACCCTGTTAGGATTTTTTTACAATTAACCCTATTAGGGGTGATAATGCACTATCCAAGAGCACACTGCTCAAAGGGGTGAAGGCTACAACCTTCTAAATAAAAGATACACACTATATATGGATCTTGGTGAACTACGCTTTGACCTGCTATTTGGATTAGTTCCAATGTATAGCATAAACTCTTCACTTGGTCACATAGACCCTCTGCTAATGGCTCAACACTTCGCACACTCTGCTCTGCTCTTCACAAACAACTCTGAACCATACTTTAGCAATCAAAAATAACTACCTATAAATATCTTTCCTCTAAATGATATAATCAATTCAGCCTATTAGAACCACCTTTAAATCATATTAGGGAAACCATAACATACTCCAATAATAATTATGTCAATTGTACTAATCACGCAACACAATCTGGGACCTGTCCAATATTAATAAATGTAGATGCACGCTACACATTGTCGGGTCTACCAAAGTAACTAAAAATTTCTCCTCAAGATGAATTACATCATGTTCTCTTAACTAAACATTCTTAACTCTTCTCTAAACTGTAATCCAAGGGTGCATACCTAAATGATAAGTGCAACTTCTGAACCAATACAATCTTTGTCGGCTCTTGTAAATAAACACAAGAAACTACTACTGGTGAATAGCAACTGCATAACTTCACTTCTACTAATCATCAGACTCTGCATCCATGATTGTAACATCACTAACATGTCTTCATCACATATCCAGGGGCGCAAGGATCCATGATGACTATAAAGACAATTTCTCATAGAACACTACTTATAACTCTGTCAGGAACACTGCTGACACAAGCTACTACATAACTGTCTGTTCTAACAATTAACTTTTGCATCCATGATATCATGTTGATGACATGTCCATGATTAATATACTCAAATCTTATTGTATAAGTCTTCCATGCATGCTACTTACCATATGTTGTCATCAATGACAAACATACAGTCAGCACTAGCTTGCTGGAAAATCTCCAACATCAACTGCTATACCTTCTCCTGAGATAACATGACCAAGATATTTAACTTTAGTTTGAAAGAAATCACACTTCTCCAAGTTTGCAAATAACTTATTCTCACGAAGGCATTGTAACACTTATCAAATATGTTGCTCATGTTCTTCCACTATCTTAGAATACACCAAAATATCATCTAGGAAAATTATGACAAATTTATCCAAGAAGGTCCTGAATACCCCATTCATAAGACTCATGAATACTAATGGTGCATTTGTGAGACCAAAAGGTACTATGGTAAATTCATAGTGTCCATATCTATTGGAAATTTGGTTGAGTTGATTGCATAGATGTTGTTAGTATGGAAACATATGATCCACATGAAGATCATACAAGTCAGAGAGCAAGTATGATAGAGCGCATTGCATATTTGTCTAAGTATGAGATAGTATTTTTACCAATATAGCCAGACATAGTTTTTGTTTGTGACATTGACTAAAGTGAGTTCAGTGCTAGTGCACTTGAACATAGACTCTATGGTGACTAATGATGACCCATCTTAGAGTGCAAGTCAGTATGGCATGTACGAAAGAAGTTATGATAGTTTTACCAAAGATAGTGTGAAGCCGACAAGACAGTATATGAAGATAGAACTAGTAAAGAGTTAAGAGATTATTTTGTTTATCAAAATAATAACTTAAAAATATAAAGGGATGACATCCTAGATGTTTACTCTTGGTTAAACCTATTGGTATATATGTAAATGTATTTGTAATTGTAAAGTGTAATAGTTGTAATTGTAACAAGCAACAAGTATTTGTAGAAGTATGATGCGAAGTATATGAAGCATATGTAATAGCGATAGTGAAAGATCAACAAAGAGATTTTGATGCAAGCAGTATAAGGTTATGTACCTTAACCTATTTTGTAATCATTGTATATTTTACATTACTTGTTTGGGCAGTGGGCTCAGCTGGTAATCACATTTTGTACTACCAACTCCTAACAGGGTTGAGGCTTCTAACAAGGCCTATAGTCCCTTAATCAGAACTGATACACTATATGTTTGTAATAGACTCCTAACAGGGTCAACATCCTTAACAAGATACTTTTGATTAGTGGATCTTTGTGTGTACCATCCCCACTGGGGTTTTCCCTTGGCCAGGGTTTCCTCGAGAACAAATAATGTGTTATGAGTCCTTTAGTTTTATTGCTATGCATGTTGTTTAGCTTCTTATGTTATGCATGTATAAAGATAATCTGTTATATCCATAATTCGGCAAAAGATAAATTTTGTAGAATACTGATTCACCCCCCCCTCTCAGTATTCCCTATTTCTAGCAATTGGTATTAGAGCTTAGTTACTCAAGAAAGAATCATTCAAGGAAAGCCTAGCAGCTTGAGTAAGATCTCTATGGATATGGATCAACTACAGAAGAATATTGAAGAAGCTCTTGAATAGATTGATATGCTTACTAATGAAAGAGACACTCTGAAAGGAAAATATGATGATGCAAAGAACCTCATTGAGAAACTGAAAAACAAATTAGAAGATCTGAAATCTGAAAAAGAATCTGAAGTTCTTATTGAAGATTGTGATGAAAATTTAGAAAAATAAAATGAGATCCTTAAGCATGAATTGATGATAGAAAATTTCAAGCATAGTTTGAAAGATGGAAATGGAAAGAATGAAGTGAATCTAAAATCTGAGAATGAAAGTCCTGTTGGGATTATTCTTAATTTTCTGAGGTTTTTGTCCAAACATTCGTTTAGTCCTCTGGTCTATGAAGATATCCTAGGTACAGGTGTCAAAATTTCTTCAAAAAATTGTCATAGCCCATTTCAAAAATCCTTACCCTAGGTCTTATCCTTGAAGAATTTTGAATTCATGTCAAAAACCCTAAAATGTTTGCCATTTTCAAAATAAACCCTAAGTCAATCTCTTCATTTCTTTTCGAGCGTTACTTTTAAGTCACTTAGGTCCATTAAAGAGCACATGCATTTATTTTTCACGCGGGGGTTATATCTCTTCCTAAGTCTAGAAACCCAGTGATATAAATAACATTTCCTATGACCTAATTACCTTGTATTCTAATGTTTCGAGTTTCATCCAATTGTGAATCTTTAAAGAAGATCTAACGGTGGTCGCGTGTTCACATGGAATATTTCCAAGCCATGCGAACATGCGGAATAACCATTGATTTGATAATGAAGCTTGATGCGGAAACAAGGTGGGACCACTGACAAGTATTTCACAAGTGGCGGCCTTTTATTTGCTAAGGACAGTGGGGCCGGTAACAGAGGAATCTCCAAAGTTTGAAAAGAAGTAAGGGGAAGATCGGACGGCTGTCATATAATCACATGGGATCTTAAAAGCCTATGCGATCATGTGACAGGCCGTTGATCTTGCATTAAACCAAGTGAGATTCTCTGGTGAAACTTTTGACAGATGTGCATGAATAATGTTTTCCCATTGGTTAGTATAAGTAGACACCGATGCTCGGAAAGAAAGAAAGTACCTGACATTCTGCTAGGTGTTGCAAGCGTGGATTTTCTTTATTGAAAAAGGCAAGGTGGGACCGACGATTTGAAGGAAGACAATGACGGTGAATGCTAACGGGTTTTTGCATGTTCGCATAAGCTTCTTTTAAGCTATGCGATCATGCGAATAACATTTTGTATTAATGGTGGAAGTTACAAGAGACTGCCAAAAATAGAAAGGTAATGTGATGGTTAGTCGCATGTTTGCATGAGTGTTTTTCATGCCATGCGATCATGTGATAGGCTGTTAGATCATTTGCTAATGAGGATCGATGGTTCTTTTTCAACCTAAAGATAAAATGGTGCAAAGTTGAAGCTTCCCATTGAAGAAGTGATAGTTCACTCTTCCAAAGGAGTAATTGTTTCAATCGTGCTAAATTAATTGTTGACATGACTACTTTAATGGCTTATATATTAGAATTTCGCGCACTTTCAGAAGCACAAAGAGATCAAAAATCTACAGAGACTTAGGCGTGAAGAATTTTGAGGTTTGGCTGCTATTCCCCGGTGGTTTCTGAGAAAAAAGGTTGGTGAAATTCTTGTGTGACTTGCTTCCTTACTAAAAGAATCATAGTTCTATATTTTGTCTATCTTGCAAAGGTTTCTTTTAAAGATAAACCTTAAAATGGCACCAAGGAAAGAATTGTCAGGTAAAATAGAGTATAGTGAAAGAGGTTTGCATGAAGATTTATTGCAATTACTTCCTGGCACTTCCACTACCCCTGTGAAAACCAAGAGTTTGATTCCCAAAGATCCTAGGGTAAAAATAGCAGAAGGTTTATATGACATGGCAAGTTTTATTAGAGAGGCCAAAATTGGTACAATCAACGCAAGAGGTGACTTTGATACCATAGGATTGGAATTATTCAAAGTAGGTTTTAGTCAAAGAAATTCCCCTCACCCTGCAAGCAATATATGGCAGTCTGACCTAGGAAAAATTGTCATGCCTGGTGTCTTTTTAGATGTAGATTTGATGACCCAGGTTGCAAAGAATTATGATCCAATCACTAAAGAAGTTAGGGATGCAAAGGGAGTGTTATTGATTAAAGTTTATGCTAAAGAAATTAGGAAGGTGTTTAGGTTAAGTGAACCCTCAGAAAGTTTGGAGAGCATTGATTTTGAAGAACTAAGGCAAGTGTATAATGCACAAAGGAACTATTTCAGAGGCAAGTTGTTGAAGGATTTTTGCACCAAAATTGGAAAAATGGTTATTGTGGGGTAGAACACTTAGGAGCCTTTTAAAATAGAATATTTTGATCTCAGAGCTAAGGGTGCATATTGGTCATTATGTCAGGTTTTTGGAGATGTTAGTGAAAGGATGCCAATACACTTGATGTGCATGATGATCCAAATTTTACATGCACACTTGTCTATTACTTTTGATTTTTCTCCTGTTATTGCTGAATTAATCCATAATGGATTAGTAAAGATTCAAAAGAATGAAGGTGACAGGCCCTTTTGCTGGTACTCTTTCATAATGTACATGTTTCTATTCAAGGGAGCAAGCTATTTTGAACAAGAAATGGAATTGGTGAGAAAGAAGGATGGTGAAGATATGCCAGTCCAACTATGGAACCTCACAATGACCTGGGATAAGAAGGATCATAGTTTCATCAATTTTGATAAACGTTTTGTAGCTAGACTCAGGAAGCTGTTTGTCTTAGACAACCCAAGAATCCCAACAGTATTGGCACAGCTTGTTAGGCCAAACCAGTTTGCTAAGAACCTGAACATCGTACACAATTGGGGAGATGTTATTTTCTACAATGTATCAACTGTTATCAGGTTGTATGGTTTCAGGGGGACCCCTTTTATATTGCCCTATCAGGTACCCCTTAGGATTGGAATTGCAAAGTTCTTGAGGCAATTAGGAGATATTGAGAAGTGTGCCCTCACTAGGAAAGGCAAGGGAACTTTATTCCCAAATGTTACCATTGCCCATCAATTCATAATTACCAAGGGTGGATGGGTTTACATGGATAAAATTTTGGCTCCATACCATATGGCTACTGCAATTGCCAGAACAGCAAATCCAGAAGGTTTCTATAATGAAATGTTTAAAAAGAGAGCCAAGTGTGCCATGATCAACCATATTTTTAATTTCCCTGAAGATATTGTCAGGAATGTAGCAAAGATACAAGAACAAGAGGTTATGAAAGAAAAATGGTTGGTATATAGGAAAACACTAGATTTTATTCGGCAATTTGATTCGGGATGGGATCCCCTGAAAAGCATAACTCCAATGGGGAAGAAAATAGATACTCTTATGAATTGTTTTTAGGATATTTTTCAGACCCTAAATGAGAAGAAGGAAAAGGTTATGAAGGATGATCTAGAAAAGGCTAGACAATTGTTGAGCAAGCCTGTGTTTGCAAAAGGGTTACCCCTAGGGAGGTACATGGTGCAAAAGAAGACTGGTTACAATGTGGTGATACCAGAACAGAGCCAGCAAAAGCAAATAGATAAAAGGGATATCCCATCAACCTCACAATAGGTTGGAAAACAAAAGGAGATTGTGGAGATCCCCAATTCTCCTCATCCTCAAACTTCTGAGGATATAATTGATTCCCCACCCCCATCAAAAAGGCAAAGATTGGAAGAAAGACCTGCTCATGTTGAAAAGTAGTACTCACCATCACAGTCTCCTCTAAGAATTTTTGATGACCAAGAGATTGAAGAACAAGTACAGCAAGTAGATGCTCTAGGTCAAATCTTTATGACTTATGAAGAAGTAAATGAGGGAGTGCCAGAGCTACCAAAAGAACCCAAGTTGGATTTAACAGTAGGGGAATTGGTAGGTATGGAATTGGACCCTGTAATCAAGCAAGCTTGTGAAGAGTTTTTGGTTGATGACACTTTTGTTAAAACTAGGGCCTTTATGCAATTTCTTTGGAAATTAAACATCAAACAATTTCAAGAAATCTGTGAGAAGAGACATGAAGAGAATCCGGAGAAGGATTCACAAGTCATAGAGGAAGAAGTGAAAATAGAGATGACTACAAAGTTTAAACAAATCACTCCAGAACAGGGAAGAGATATGGTAAAGGTGTCAGGAATACTAATCCTCCTAGAATGGGATATAGCTGATGTAGTAGTGTTTGATGCAGTCAGAAAATAGACCACTCCTCTCCATAGAACTCTAGAGGAAGCAGAACAGGCTGTTAAAGGAGTCACTTTCAGTGATAATCATCAAGCGTTGGTAATGTGGTCTTTGAGAAAGAATTGAAGTGACAAAGGAAAAAAAATTATCAAAGATGACCTCTCAAGGAGTCTAATTGTAAGAAGAGTTACTGATACTTCTTTGGTGGAAGCATCAGGCATGGTAATGGCCATGGCACAATTAATAGCAAAAGTGGTAGAAAAGGAACCTAAAGAGAAGGAAGAGCTCACTGCAAAACTGGAAACAGCTTTGAAGGTTTATGGTGAGATGAAACAGGGGATTCTTGAGAGAGATATTCTAATTGTAGATTTAAGAAAGAAATTGGGAGAACATGGCCCAATACAATTATCAGAGAAAATTCAGATAGCTTCCTCCTCTGCTGGGCCTTCCTCATCAAGCAATATTATTGAACTTCCCCCTTCCCCTTTTCCTCCTTCCATAGATGAAGAGGATATTGATCAAAAAGTAAAGGATAGGTTAGGTGAGAAGATAAAAGATTTTGTGTCACATTTTGTTGCAAAGGTGAGGCCTAAGGAAATATACAAATCTGCAAAACAATTGGCAGATGTCTTAGCAATTTTTCAAAAAGAGGTGGCTACTGTGGACAAAATTTTGGAAAGATGGTCTGCAAGAAAAGATAGTCTGAGGTCATGGTTTGATCAAAATAAGGATAAATGTGTTGTAAATATTGAGCTAGCAAATACTTACAGGTTTGTCAAGGATCTTTTTGACTTTGAGGTAAATAGGGAGAGTATGAGAAGAAGGTCAGAAATCTTAAGGACAAGATATTTCCAGGATGATTTCCAAATTTTCACTGGTCTTATTAAGGAAGATGGGGTAATCAAAGATAAAGATCAATGGATGGAGAAAATAGATAGACAAGTACTGACTAAAGTAAATTCCATTCTATGTACAGATGATAATACCCCATTCATACACTTTATTGAACTCCTTCAGGATGCTAGGATGTACTTTGCTAATGTAAGAATAGAGGTTCACCAGTTGGTTGCTGAGTGGGAAAAGTTGTCCCCAAAGAAAGATGAGGTTCTTGCCTTTCATTGGCCAAGTGAAGAAACCTACATGACTTGGGAATCCACATATCTATCAGAAGATTCAGAAGAAAGGGCAATCAGGTGAAGAAGCAGTAGGTGTTAGTACTCCAAACCCTTGAAGATCAAAGTGAAAAAGGACAAAGATGTCAAGCAAGTTATCATAGACATGAATGTGACACTTGGCCAAAATTGAATTACACATGGAACCTGATTCAAAATTGGAGGAAGAATGGTTTCAAATAGAGGATGATGTAAATTAGCCGGATGGTGGTCATCATTCATGTAATGAATTTAGCAACTGCTCTAAAATATCTTTAGACAAAGATGCCACCTGTGGAATTGTTGGAAATAGATATTTGTAATCTGTTGTTGCAAACAACTTTCTCTGTTTGTAATCTTGTTTTTAGTGCAAGATCTTTTAACAACCATCTGAAGCTTGTTGCATCCTTTCGAGGATTCCAAGATGGCTGATTGGTATAAGTAGTAAGTCTTTGTTCATTTCAAGAGGTGGTTGAAAATACTTTGTAAGAAAGGTTCTGAATACAAAACCTTATTTTCAAAAAGTGAGAGGATATTGTATCTATGCATTTTGACCATTAATACAAAACATTGAAGCTCTGTTACTACTATTTTGCTGTCTTTGTGTATGGAGTGTGTTAGTTTTCTTATGTATTTAAATTGTAAGGCTTTCTTAAATGCATTATTCACAAGGTGAATATAGGGGTTAAGCTTAAGTTTCTTTCAAGGAAAGAGTAAAATCTTAGGGGAGATCTCTAGGAACAACTAATCCATGTATGAATTAAAAGGATGGTATGTTAGGCATGTCATTTGAGTTTCAGGAAATTAGTTTTGATAGTTATATGTAGAGGTAGGGTTTGACTCTATCGCCCAAGTGGATAAGGTACTGGTTTCAAATCTATTTACACTGATTTGCCACCCTAAATCTAAATAACTGTTTCATTTTATTTTATTTGTACAATCGCAAACCTGAATCATTTTGTGACAAGTTCATAGATATGCTTTGTAATGCTTTGTAGAAGCACTAAATGAGGTTAACCTTCCTTGAGTTCAACTCTAAAAGGAAGAAGGATGATTATCCTTAAGCCATTGTTTCATGTTATTGCTTTCATGATTTCCATCATAATATTGTGTATCAAGATAATATGGGCCATACTTAGAGTTCTCTCATCTTATTGAGTTGAGTTTGGAAGCGAGGATAGAACAGTGAAGGAGCTAGTTCACAATTCAGAGCTCAGTCAAAATCATGAATTGGAATAGCTACACCCGCCTGAGTATTCATACTCGAAGTGAAGAAGGTTTTCTAACCTTATTACCTTAGTGTTTGTATCTTGCTAGATTATGTCCATTGGGATTATAGGAGTATTTGATAATTTGCAGATTTGAGCACTAACAAGTCCAAAAACTAAAAATGAAGGACTGAAATCTAAATTTGGAAATGTAACATCTGAACTTGAGAAAGTCAATGTGAAGTATGCTGAACTTGAGAAAGTCAATGTGAAGTATGCTGAACTTGAGAAATACAACAAGATTGTGAAAGGTGAACTGACTCAATCCAAACAACAACTTGAAAGGCTATATTCAACTAGTGAGAAGATTGATAGACAAGCATCTTTTCAGAAACCATTCTATGATAAAACTGGTCTTGGATTCAACACTCTTAAAGAAAATGATGAAAGCAAGGAACTAGATGTAAAAGTATCTAAAAGCTTACATGAGAAGAAGTCTGATGAGATCAACAAATCTGAAGATACACCTAAATAAGAAGAATCACCAAAGAAAGAAGAATCATCCAAAGGTATACAAAAAGAATTCAAAGGTAGATGTTTTGCTTGTAATACTATTGGTCATATGAAGAGAGATTGCACAGGTAAGCAATTTAAACCTCTTAATGGTTATTTTTATAACTGTCATGGATTTGGCCATAGAGCTATTGAATGTAGGAAACCTAAATGTGTTGAGAATAATAATAATAGTAGAATGTTTAGGAATACTAACAATGCAGATAAGAAACCTACTGAAGATATGAACAGAAGAAATGGAGTAATATGTTATATGTTATAGATGCAACAAGGTTGGACACATTGCTAGAAATTGAAAATCATAGATTAATCCACCTGGACCAAGATATGGAAGCAATGGAATTGTTTGTTAGATATGCAACAAGATTGGACATACAGAAAGGTTTTGCAGAATGAACAATGGAGTTTTCAATCCTAACCCTAACCCTAGAAATCATGAAAACAGAAATGAAGATGTAGGTAACAAACAGAAAGGTTGATGTAGCAATACAAATGAAGTGACGTTTGTTAAAAGCATAGCCCAAGGAGACATATTCAACATTGAAGGTAATCAGAAAGGTGAAGTATCAAGTGGTAAGAATGAATCTTTACCTGACCTATCTCAAAGCACTTAATTTATGAAAATTATAGTAGATTAGGAACTTAGATTAGTGTAGAAGTAGATTTATGATGAATTAAGTCTTACACAATCAATGGAAGGTATTTTATGATATTATAATGCTATAATTAAGAGCACAAAGAAAAATATTATGTTTTGCGAGATCGCAAAAAGTTTTAAGTTTTGCAGGTTAGTAGAAACAACTTTTTGGAAAGAAGCGGCAAAAGAATTGAATGCAATGTCAGAACTAAGTGAGATTAAAGTAATAAAAGGTTATGATCAGTGTTATTTGATTATCAAAGTGAACACAAGTGTTAAGGAGATCAAAGAATAGTGATTGGAAGCTTTTTAAAATGATTTGGTGAAGGATTTGAGCACCGAATCTACATAAGCCCTAAAATCATGAAATCGAGGTATTTTACTTGACAGATCTGTGAATCGGTAAAAGGAATTTGAAGTAATCATGGATGTATCTTTAATTCACAATGTCAAAGATAAAAATAGACCTAGAATGAAGAGGGAACCAGTAGAACCTCTGGAAGAAGACCCTAAGTTAGCTTTATCATCTATACCAGATGGAGTTTTGCATTTAGAGAATGTAAGAAGTTATCTTGGATGCAAGTTAGAAACCATCAGTGATAGTGATTTTACAAATGAGTATGAGAAGATTTACAACTAGGACATGTCATTGAAAGAAGGATATGATCATTTGAAAGACACAGAGATTGTTAAGTATGCATTGCAGTATGAGTTTGATGAAGAATGCACTAAGATAATCCTTAGCAAAATTCATAATGGGAAGTTTTGGCTAGAAGATAGAGTGATAGACATTACAACTGATTTGATTCATGAAGTCACTAGACTGTCTAAATTTGGAGCTATTCCTTTAAATGAGAAGAACATGAGAAAAATAGTCATTGATAACACTAATTCATCCTATAATGGCAAAGGAATTTTAATTAGTAAGATCCAACAACATGATGTTAGATACTTATGCAAGATCCTAACAACCAAGTTTTGTGCAAATTCAAGAGAGGACTACATGGCAGCTGGAATGGTACACATAGCTTATCTGATGTGTGTTGACAAAGTGCCAATTGATATGTGTGAAATTCTAAGAATTCAATTGTTTGAGAACTTGGAGAATATTAAGAAGAAAAAGTATGCACAATTTAGATTTTCATCTTTGATCACTTACATGTTTTTTCATCTTTTGAGGAGATTTCATTACACCATAGGAAATGATTGGAATGATGGACAAACTACAATGGAAAGGATTAATGTATTATACAGAAAGCATGTTATTGACAGTGTTAATGAGAGTGCAGTACTTGTTATTAAGACATTTCAGAATATTGTGTGTAGCAGATCAAGGATTCCACAGTCTCTTGTGGAGAAATACAAGAATGAAATATGTTTTATGGTTGACAATGACTTTACATACATTGAAGCAGTTGAACCTAGAATTGAGTTCATAGACCCTCTTGGCTATGAAATATCTGAAATTGAGATAGAAGAATTTGTGAACAAGCTACTTAAGTGCAAGGTTGACACCCACAGTAATAGATTTGGAACTTTTGAAGAAAATTTCAACTCTGCAAAGGCTATACTTGAGGAGAAATAGTCTAAGAAAAGAGTTGAGAACACTATTAAGAAAATATTGAAGGATACAGGAATGACAGAGAGATAATTCTTAGTGGCAAAGTAGACAATAATAGCAATCAAAGATATTAGATAGAAAGAGATTTTGTCTATACCTCCCTTATCATCTAGTGCAATACCAGTCAAGGTGAAAGTAGAGGAACCTAAGAAGGAACAAGTAGCAAGAAAACCTACTAGATCTACCTCCTCCACACCAAGAAAGAGAGTGAAAGAAATTACTACTAGACCTAGTAAGAGGTAGAAAACTTTGGTGCCACCAGTACCTAGGAAAATTTTAGAAATTAAAGAAGATGACACTTCTATGAAGAAGAAAGCATGGAAACCTAGAGTTGAGAGAGTGAATCAAGAAATTATAAAAGATGGAGACTTCACTAAAATGAATAAATACTATGACCTTTATGACTATTCTGATAAATTGAATCTTGAAAATGTAGTGTTCAAGCATTTGATTCTGACTAATAAGAATTTTGACTCTATTCAGGGAAAGATACCTGATGACTTATTGAAGAAACTTGTTAACAGGAAGATGAGAGCACAAGAAGAAGACAAATCTATTAGAGAGAATCTTGTGAAGAAACTGTGTGATGTAAGAGATGATGAACATCTTAAACAAATTCTGAAGCCCTTTAGCACCCATTTAAGGAAAAAAATGAGAACCATTCAGATCATGGCAGGACAATATCAACAAGTGAATGCAGAGACTGAACAAGCAATAATCAAAGTTATGGCAAAAATTGTTTGAGAGACATCAGTTGCAGCAGAGCAAGTAGAAGAAGCAAAACAAGAGGATATTCCCTCTCCACTGGCTATAAACATTGAAGAAGAATCCATGAATGTTGAAGGTACAAGGATCACCTTGGATACTAATGATAATGTATTCAAGAATCTAGAGAACATTGTTGACAATTCGGCTCTTGATGAACCAGATAGAACTGCAGAAGTAGAGCAGACCCAATTTATTGTTGAAGAACCCAAAGTATTAGAAGTACAAGCATCTGTACCCTCTAAAGAAGAAATCAGTCTTACTCCTGAGACTAGAATGAAGAAGAAAATTGGATCTTTGTTTGAGGATTTGGGAAAAGAAGTGGATGATGATGATCAGATGGAATTGATCACATCTTTAAACAAAATCATTGGGAAGAATAAGAAAGTTAAAAGCCTAGAAGGATGTCTGAAGGACCTCATTGAAAAGCTACAAAGTATTGTGACCACACAGATTGTAGAAGCAGACCCTATGGACAAGGCAAAGAAAGTGATGAGCACTTTTGATGATGAGTTCACTAACCTAGCTGATATTGCAAAAGTGAAAGCACAGGTAGACTATGAGGCTAGAATGTTGTTGAACATCAGTCAGTACATCAGCAATGATATCAATACTCTTGATATCTGTATCAAAGATTTGAGGAAACATTTGGAAATAGGAAAATCTTTGTACATATAGTGTACAAAATCAGAGACTTTGATAGCTAAGGAAGATCAGAAGATAAAATTGAAGGAAGTAGAGATTCTAAATGAAACAAACCTTCTATTTAACCCTAATGTGAAGGTCAGTAATGTTGAGAAGAAAGTTAGGAAACTTTTTGATGAAATCAAAATTATACAAGATGAGAAAGACAGGAAGTTAATAAGATATACTCTTTTGAGAGAGCATGTTTCTATGAAGTTAAGTGTTATTGAAGAGCAGTTGGAAGATTGTCTTATAGCTAAGACATCTTTTTAGAAATTTAACTTTGAAAACCTCCAAGCATGTCAAATAGCATCTTATGGACTGAGCGCACTACTCAATGTGGTAGATTCCATTAAGAAGTCATGGGAAAAGGAGATAGAAAACATGAAGATAGATTTTGCAGATTGTGTTGCAAGCCTACTGGCTTTGCAATAAATAAATTGAGGTATAACTCTTTTTGTGATACAATTTTGTAGCCCTCCCTATCATTGTTTTGTCATTGTTGTCAAAGGGGGAGAGATATTTAGTAGAAAATTGATAATATATGATAAGGATTGATACTCTTAGGGGGAGTATTGTATTGTAGATAATATTTTTGAGGACTTATAATGATAGTATATATATGTTATACTATGGCCACAATTTTGTCAATTTTGAGATTTTGGAGTTGCACACTTAGCCAATTTTCTCATATGTTGCCACTAATGACAAAGGGAGAGATTGTTGGCAATTTGGCTGAGTTGATTGCATAGATGTTGTCATTATGGAAACATATGATCAACATGAAGATCGCACAAGTCAGAGAGAAACTATGACAGAGCGCATTGCATATTTGTCTAAGTATGAGACAGTATTTTTACCAGTATACTCGAACACAATTTTTGTTTGTGACATTGACTAGAGTGAGTTCAATTCTTGTGCACTTGAACACAGACTCTATGGTGACTAATGATGACCCATCTTCGAGCACAAGTTAGTACAGCATGTATGGAAGAAGTTATGATAGTTTTACCGAAGACAGTGTGAAGCCGACAGGACAGTATATGAAGACAGAACTAGTAAAGAGCTAAGGGATTATTTTGTTTATCAAAATAATGACTTAAAAATATAAAGGGGTGATAGCCTAGATGTTTACTCTTGGTTAAATCTATTGGTATATATGTAAATGTATTTGTAATTGTAAAGTTTAACAGTTGTAATTGTAACAAGCAGCAAGTATTTGTAGAAGTATGATGTGAAGTATATGAAGCATATGTAATAGCAATAGTGAAAGATCAACAAAGAGATATTGATGCAAGTAGTATAAGGTTATGTACCTTAACCTATTTTTTAATCAGTGTATATTGTACATTACTTGTTTGGGCAGTGGGCTCAGCTAGTAATCACATTTTGTACTACCAACTCCTAATAGGGTTGAGGCTTCTAACAAGGCCTATTGTCCCTTAATCAGGACTGATACACTATATGTTTGTAATAGACTCCTAACAAGCTCAACATCCTTAACATGATACTTTTGATTAGTGGATCTTTGTGGGTACCATCCCCACTAGGGTTTTCCCTTGGCCAGGGTTTCCTCGAGAACAAATAATGTGTTATGAGTCCTTTAGTTTTATTGCTATGCATGTTGTTTAGCTTCTTATGTTATGCATGTATAAAGATAATCTTTTATATCCATAATTGGTCAAAAGATAAAGTTTTTAGAATACTGATTCATCCCCCCCTTGCTCTCAGCATTCCCTATTTCTAACACATATCAAGTATGAAAAGGTGTGTAGTGAATGTTGGCTTCATGAATCCTTAACTGATGATAACCCAACTTTAGATTAATCTTGGAAAACACCTTGTCTCCTTTCATCTGATCAAATAGGTCATCAATTCTTGGTAAAGGGTACCAATTCTTAATAGTTACTTTTTTGAGTTGACAATAGTCAATGCACAACCATAGTGAACATCCTTCTTTTTAACAAAGATAATTGGAGCTCCCTAAGGTGACACACTTGGTCCGATAAAGCCTTTTTCTAAGAGTTCTTCTAGTTGAACTCTTAACTCACTCAGCTCTTGAGTGGTCATGCGGTAGGGAGCTTTAGAGATAGGCTCAGCTCCAAGCACTAATTCTATGTGGAAATCAATATCCCTTTTGGGAGGCATTCCCAAAATCTCAGCTAGATATACATCTGCAAACTCTTGAAGCAAGTTGTGCTCAAGTATAATTTCTCTATCTTCCTTATCAGTCAAATCATTAATTGAGACTACAAGAAGTTGGCATCCCTTTATCATGCATTTCTTCAGTTGCATAGCTGATATCATCCGAAGTGAAATAGGTCATTGGATTCCCATAATTATGTTGGACTTACCCAAATTATCCAAGCAATGAATGAGCTTCTTTCTGCAATCTATCTTGGCTTCCTGAGCTGTCAACCAATCCATTCCTAGGAAAACTCCATACAATCCAAGAGGAATAACTCAAAGATCAATATTGGTAGAAAAGGGTCATAATCCCAAGTTGCAACCTTGAACACATAAATCAGTGGTCATTTTAGCCCCTAAGGCTAGCTCTACCTACCACTTAACTCCTTGCCCTACTACCACCAGCCCGCACTTTTCTATCAAAGAGAAATATATGAAGGAGTCTGGTTCTCCAAAGTCAAATAGAATAGAAATAGTTTTACCCTTTAACAAACCTAAAATTTCTATGAGAGTGTTCTGGTGGTCAACTTGTCTGTGTTCCACTACGGTGAACACCCTGTGAGATCGACTGACATCTCCTACTGTTGGTTCTGAAATTGCTTGATTCTTATGGGTGGGGTTTGAGTGCTGAGGGAAATGAACTGCAATGTGCCCTTGTTGTCCACAAGAATAACACCCTGTGCTTCAACCAAAATTTCTTACAGGAGGAGTACTTGATTGTTGATAACCTCCTCTATTGAAATTCTGAGATTTTTGGGATTGTGGAAGAGGAATCCTTTATTATGTTCAAAAATTGCTTTGGTTCTGAGGTTGTTGAAACCTTCCATTACCTTGGTTATTATTCTGAAACTTCTTCTTAGGGAAGTTCTATCCACCTTTGAAAGATGACTATTGGTTCTTAGAGTTGGAATTTCCTTGATCAAAGTTTCCCTTAGAACCTGATCCGACATTAAATGTTTGGCCACTAGCATAGACACCTCTTCCTTTGACCTTTCTTTCGACAAGCTATGCCTTAGTAATGGCATCCCAAAGATTCTTGGATTCTAAGATTGCTACCTCTCCTAATATTTGGTCATTCAGACCTCTGATGAAATGTTGGACAAGTATGGGTCTGTCATCTCTATAGCCTGAGAAGGCTTAAGTTCATAGAACTTTCTTTCATATTCTTCCATCGATATGTTGGCTTGCTTGAGGTGGTGGAATTCTTCTGCACTACCTTGCCTCCACTAATCAAACATGAATCGATCCTTAAAGCTTTCTAGGAAGCATTCCCATGAAATAGTGTTGATGGTGACTTGAAGCTTATCTTCTTCCATACGCCACCATGTAGATGCAAACTTCCTCAAATTCATAATAGCACATCTAGCCTTGACATTGCTACTAAAAGGTTGCATAGAGAAACACCTCTCAAGGTCAAACAAATAGGTTTTTGTAGTCGATCCCCCTTCATTTCCATAGAAAAGGGGTACCTTGGCTTTGATAAAGTCCCTCATGTGAGCAATATCCCTATCCTCGGATTCATGCATAACTTGCCTTCTCCTAGGGCTCCTATCTCTTTCTCTATCTTGGTGTTGAGCTTGGTTTCCTTCTTCAATATTGACTCTATTTTCAAGGTTGTTGAGTCTATGTGGAAATTATTGCATAAGTTGTCTAAGTTGGGCTCCTTCTGAGTCATTACTCTGACTCTCATTCCTATGATTATCTTGATTTTGTTCTCCCTCATGTTCCCCATGGGAACTCTCTAGGCGAGATTTAGAGGAAGGCTCTTGAGCTCTATCCTTAGCTCTTCCATGGGTAATGAGAGGCATCATGGGAGAGTGGTGAAATATTAGTTTTAAGTGCAAGTTTAAAAGTAGCATTCAATGCATTGAAATTTTTTTATTTTCAAATGTAAATAGACCATGAGCTCCCAGTGTAGAAACCAAGGCTCTGATACCAAATGTAATATCCTCGCCAGGGAACCCATAAGGAATTAGGTCTTATGACCAAAAATTGCAACTAATTTTTTTTAAAACATTAAATCATTAATTAATTCACATATACATTCCTTAAGGTTCCCTTAATGAATTCATTTACTAACATATTTACATTACTTATACAAACTCAATTTCATTTCTTTTATTTACTTTCACATTTCATAACTTAAGAGATATGGTAAGAAAATAACATTTCATTTATAATTATATACCAATTTCATTTCTCTTTCCTACACATTGAAATAGCTATTCTTACAAATTGCATTTTAACCTTAGCACAATAAATATTTCCTTTTATATCAACATAGAAGAGATAGAGAGAATGATTCAACATTTACACTATACATTTCAACTTTGATCTTTCAGATAATATCCCTTAAATTAAACCCTAGAACTATCCCTCCCAATTACATTAACTTGCTTTTTAATTACATTTTTTTGATAATGAATCTCATTACAATAGTAAGTACAAAAATGGCCCAAAGGCATTACAATGTATATCTTTACATCTTTCTTTTTAGTAACAATGATACAAATAGAAAGTTCTTCATTAATGCATAAAATTGAACACATCCAAGTCACTAATCACAAACATGATCTCGAAAGATTTTTGTCACCCAACCATGTGAAACTAGTGAAGTTCCACCCCCCGTGCTAGGAGATAGAACCAAGATACTCACAAGGCCCTAAGCATTCTAAGGTTTCACAAACCCTCACTTGAAAAAAAACATAAAATATTACAATATATCACATTACCAATCACAAGGGTTAGGTTTCTAGCATAGCCTCTAGGTGAGTGTCATCACATATCCTTTATTTTGGGATCCTCCCTAGCAACCATGTAATCCTGGTACCCCCTTTGTGAATAGGGATCTTTCCTGGTAGTTACACATGGTCCTGGTACTCCATCAAGACTATGTGGTCGTTAATATGTTCTCTTTCATTATCTTTTGTTTCCCCCCTTTCCTAGATTCATTATTAGGTTATCACTTTTTACTAACCCACCTATAGGATCATCTAGAAACCACTTTAGGGTTCCCAAAACCTATGGTGTGCCACTCACCTAGGGTACCTAGTCCCCTACCCAAAAACACAAGCCATGAAAATATCAAGTACTTTCAAAAGATCCATCTCACAGGTCTAGGGAACCCTCTAGTGCACTCAAGCCACCAGAACGAGTCCTAGCCTCATATTATGGATTCTATCATAAGACAAGTCCTAAAATCACATGAGTAACATACTATAAGGCCAACAAAACCATTTATAAACATTCATAAAGTGCAACATATAACTTTCCAAATGCATTAACACAATGTTCCATAACTTGTTCATAAATTTAGGGAACCCTCGTGTGCCTAAAATTTGGCTAAGTTTGATTTTGTTTTTAAAAAACCCCAAAATCTAAAATATACATCTTAACTCCTATGAAGCCGAAACCTATCTCAAACATCCTAGAATGTATTTATACAAATATAACTTTAAGTATAAGAAATTAAATGTTATATTTGTATAAATCCTGGATTCATAGAAAAGGAGAGAAAGAAATTATTTGTCACTCACAGAATGAAAATTAATTAACATTCATGGGGAGGCTTCAAACAATGATATGTGCCAACCATTTGTTAAAATGGTTTAAAACCTTTCAAGAAAATGCGGTTTGTAGGAATAAAATCCAGCATCCTTCATGCCTGTGCAAAATGGGAGCTTTCAAACCAGCTATGGACTTCCTACGAAGCATAACTAAGAGACTTATATCAGATTTAATAGTTGGAAATGTTGGTAGACATGTATGCAAAATTTGAGACCTATACACAATGCACGTGGGTAGTTTGAATGAGCCCTTAAAGAGAGGTCATCTAATGATCGCAAGCTCTGTAAGGATTGAATTTTCTGAAAATCCTTTACAAACTTTGAGCTAATACTATTAGCAGCTAATCATAGACAATGCATTCAATTTTCTTGACAAAATGCCTGAGCATTTGCATCGATACATTGCCAAAATGAGAGCTTTGGAGAGGGGGATATAAAAACCAATCAAGCTTACTATGTATATGTTGAAGAGATATGTTCAAACCGGTTACACATTGTGTTTAATTGACCAGTTGATAGTAAGCAGTCATGTAGTGATGATTTGATAGTGAAATGTATGCACATTTTATTGGACGTGAAACCATAACTCTAGAATAAGGTAGAAAATAATCAAGTTGAAGTTAGAGTTTACGGTTTTGTAATAATATGAACTGTCATTACAAAGACAACATTTGCATAAAATAAATGATAAAAGGAATGATCACATTTTCTTGGTTGTAATATTTTTTTTTAAACAACTAAATAAAAATATATATCATCCTATTATCAAACTAATATGAAAACACATATAAATAATTTCACACAAACATTCACACACATATAGGAAGAAGTAAACTTTTTCAGATCCAGATCCTACCCGGATTCCTATGGAGAAACCTCACAATGGTTGGAGCACACCCTTGAGGTACCTCCAAGCTTTGAGATGGCAACCTCCTCACAGAGTCTCCTCCAACAACTAGTCTTATCTTCCCGTTTTAGAAAATTTCCCCAAATGAACTCACAGAAAGGTGATCAATAAAACACAGAGACAAAAAAATTTCCCGAATGACTTCCAGAACCAATTTGCAAGAAATACCAGATTTCTTTCTTCCCAAATCTCTCATCCCCCAAATTTCTCAAAAATTATTTAATTTTATCCTCCAACTATATGGTTGGAGGAGTTGCTTTACGGGAAGCAACTTCTCCAACTTCCATAATTGGTTGGAAAAATCACACCAACATTCCTGTAAACACATAATAAAGTTTCTTAATAAATTTAATTAAAATAACCTCCCAAGAAACCTATGACAAGAGGATTAAACATAAAGCTTTCAAGAAACATGCATAGCCCACTTGGAATCAAACTAGCCTAACTTCTAGGAGGTCTCGAGTTCAACTCCCTCCTAGATAGTTAGTTTTACCACAAAGAGCACTTTCCTTTTTTTATTATTATTTTTACTTTTTATTTAATACATTCATTAAATATACTTTATTTAATTATTATAAATAACATACCAATTACACAATCAATAAAAACATACAATTATTATTATTTATATAAGCATGGATATATGTGTGTGCACCTACATATACACATACCTATATAACATACAAACAATTATAACAAAATTATAGAATAATTATTATACATATAAAATAGGCTAATTCTAACTCATGACATAAACTCAGACCAATATCAAATCAAGTCCACAACATAAATTGTATTCTACTTTTCCAACTAGGATAACTTCCTAAATAGAATTCTAAGTCCATGGGTAACTTCGAGAGTAGCTTGGTTAAATTTCCACACAACAATAGTTTGAGGATTTTGAAGGCACGCTTAGACCTGTGTAGCCAGGTGGAGATGATGCCTAGTACCTACATCCTACATCACCAACTGATATATATATATATATATATACAGACAGTGACAAACAAGGAGGGAGAGTGTGACATCGTGTGGACCTCCCGTAGGAGTAACTACGACTACCCCTCCTCATCCTACACTCACATCAACTAGTAAACATCAAATCATAATGGGGTCAGTAGGGTTAGATCATAATATAAACATCATAACATAAATCTTTTTAAAACATTTCATTGATAGTTCATTTCTAACCATTCATCATTAAATGCCAACTCATTTAATATTTCCAAATGAACTGCAATAACCAAATATATATGCTCAAATGTCTCATAAAATGCTAACTAAATAATGATCATAGTCCATCATAAAATCTAAAGTGTCAAATCAATAGTCCTTTTAATCTAACATAGGAAGATGCTAGGGTGGGCATTACATAGTTTTAATTTTTTTAGGTGACTATATTTGTAAAAACTGATGTTACTTCTAAAAAATATAACTCTTATATATAAAGAATAAGATTATAATTTTTTAAAGAAGATTTGCATAGCTAATATTTAAAGTACAAATATTTTCATTATTTACACACACTTAAATGTAACTACTAGTTTTAATTTTTTTAGGTGACTATATTTGTAAAAAATGATGTTACTTCTAAAAAACATAACTCTTATATATAAAGAATAAGATTATAATTTTTTAAAGAAGATTTGTATAGCTAATATTTAGAGTACAAATATTTTCATAATTTTTGTTACATAATTTTATAAATATATTTTAAAGTGAGATTAAAGATTCAACTAAACATTAGTTACTTTCATGTATATGATAATATATTTTTTTGTATCTATTTGAATTCAATTTTTTCTGACAAATTAAGGACATCAATACCTAGTGTACATATATTCTATAATATTTTGTTATCTATTTTACCATTTTCTCATGTCTATGAAACATCAACTTTGATGATTTCTAAAGAACCTACATTCACTAGAAAATATGAAATAAAGATAATAATTAAGTCAAACAGATATTGAATTATACCCTTTGGAAATCTTATTTTGAGTGCTACCATCTTAAAAATTGTCTTTCCATATTCATTCTATTTGTTAGTCTAATCCAAGGTTGAAATCATAAAATTTTGAGAAAATTTGAAGGCCTAACATGGAAAGGTCATTATTACGACCTTCTTCTGAAAGACCTTCGGTTGAAGCTATTTTATTTGAAGGTTTTCAAAGTCCTTCGAGCAACTTGGTTCTTTTTCTATATTTACACTTTTGAATAAAGTCCAGCCTCAAATAAATACATTTCCTACTTTTTACCCCTAGAATAAAATAATGTAATTTCCCAAGATTAAGATTCATTATTATTGGTTTACCCTTTTAAAAGAATTAAGATTAAGATATGATTACTTGATTTTGTCAAACTTATTTGCATGGGATAAGCTTAGTTAATATTTAGATTTAATTCACTCGTATGCTTAAGATGTGAATGTGAGGTATTAATAAATGCTTTTATTTAATTTTGCAAGATAGGAGAATACATTTAAAATTCTATTAAACAAATGTAAATAAACAAATATTATTTGTTGAATTAATAGTCAAATGGGATAAAATTTGATGTAGTTGTGTACAAACAAATTTAAGTGTCTGCAAACACACCACCCTGTCAGATAATTAAAAAATATGAAATAGACATGTGAGCCTAAGTGTCATGCTCTACTATTGTTGTAGGTGACACCTCAAGTGGATATATTTCCAAAAGTGGTCTCATACTACAACATATTACCATTACCATGAAAAGGAAACAATATAATTGTAAAGTTGAAAAAGAAACAATGTAACTATAAAGCAAAATAAATTAAAGGAAAGCCGGTTCATGTAAGATCACTCATAAACCTAAAAAAGTTGTACATCCTCAATCAACATTTTAATCTATAACTAAAGCAACAATAAAATTAAATCAACAAAATATAAACTAAATCATTTTCTTCTATGAGAACTCTTATTTTTTTACCTCTCTTCAATTTATCTAATTTCAAAGGAAAAATAAAATCTATTGTAATACTCATATAGAGAAATGGGTCTAGTTATTGTCCATATTCTAATGATCATTCACTCCTTGCTCACCCAACCCCACACTTACTAACTTTAAAGAAACCAAAAAAATGATAATTACAAATCTATTAATATATTTTACATGTACCAATAGTGACTCACTTATTCATGCTTGGTAGTCAAATTTTGTAGGCTTTAATTGGGGGAGTTGTGCAACTTCATTGGTACCGATAGTGCACGACGACTGGGGTATTTGTACATAAGTATTGATACAAACAATTATTAGAAGAAAATGAATTAGTTATTAGAGAATATGTATAAGATAGTTGTACAAATTTTTGAGATGGTTGTAGTGAATGCTTATCGGGGAATCTTTAAGTAGGCATCAAACGACACTTCTAAATGACCACTTTTTGTCCCTTATATACATAACAAATCACACAACATTTGTGTTGATTACCTAAAAGTCATAGCAGTAGCTATAAATACTTTAAGTTGCATAGGAAGTCATTAAAAAAAAATGTTACAATCCAATATATTGTTTAGAAGCTTAAAGCGCACTAAGTTAGCTATGACAATTACTCGTGCATTCCCCTATATAGTTAGTGTTTGATATTTTTTGATTTGACCATGTTAAATTGTTTTGCATCAACTTTTTGGATCATAATGTATCAACTCTTTTGATCATACTCTCTGATCCTTCATCAACATGACATGGAGTTGGATCTCAACATTTTGAATCATACTTTGTGATCCATGTTGAAGATGATAAGATCACACTATGTGATCCATCATGAGGATGATGGGGACATCTCGCTATTGGTTTTGATCACACTTGTGATCCACCATCATGATGATAGGGAGTTAGATCTCAACATTTCAAATCTTTCTCCATGATCTATCATGAAAATGATAAACGCTTTCGATCACATTATGTGATCCAACAAATATGGACATCTCCCTATCATCCTCATAATAGATTACGAAATATAATCCAAAACATTAATGCAAAATAAAATTAATATGCCCAATCTAAAATATCAAGCATTAATGATAATGAACAAATCTAATGCTTATGTTAATGAGTGTCCCCATTGAAAAAAAATAGTACAACGTATCTGTCTGGCCGCTGACATACGATTGGACATGCCAACATGCAGTGGAATCCAAATTAATGCAGTTTTTAGCAACGTCCATTGAAGTGCGTAAAGTTGGGATAGCATGTTGTTGGAATCATTCCGTAGAAGAGTCCCTCTCCTGAGCTTTTCAGCATTTACAATGAGCTCGGCCGACCAGGGATTCTTCAAAATCCTTTGTCCGGACTTGTTTGGCCTTTTCAGGATTTAGGGTTTCCCATTAACAACACTCCACTTTCATTGCGAAGATTCGCTATAACTGCAAGGGATTTTTCGACATGTTCCAGATCAAAATGAATTTTCCCCGTCGGTCGTTGGTTTTTATATGGCTGGTTTTGATCTTTTCTTCTACATTTGTTATGTGGTTGATAATTTCTTCTTGTATATGTGTATGCATTGTGAATAATTTCTGTTTTTTAGTGCATGAATTTTGGATTCTATCAGTTAACTAGTTATTAAAAACAATCATATGAACCAATGATAAGTAAGTTGTTATTAATTTTTCAAATTAATTTTATTATTTTAAAGTTTACATGCATGTTATTTAATTTTTTAAATTCTAAATTTTTATTTTTTTTCATTATGATTGGTTAATAGATTTGAGGTGTTATACACGGATTTTTAAGAATGATTGTCAAATATGAACAATTCTTTCTCCATTTTTTGTGCTCCATATTGAAAATAAATGTAAGGGTTTTAAATAGTCTTGGAAACATTCTTTTTTGGCTCATAATTGTTATGATATAAATATTAAAAATAGTTCATATATATTTAAAAAATTAATTATTTTAAATAGTAAAAATAGATATTTATATATAATATCTATTTGATGTAATTTTAAAAAATAAAAGAATAGAAGAGTATGTTATATTGTATTGTAGTTTTTTTTTTTAATATTAACTATAGAGGGATCAAATACAAAAATTAACGAAAGTTAATCAAGACGAGGCCAAGCCTCAGCCGCTAGGAGTTCACAGAAATAGCAGAATATAAAACAAGTAGCTAAGAGACATAAAAAGGACTAAAGAAGAACATGGTTGAGATCCTCAACCCAAGTAGTCCATCCCCCCGGGCCCTCCATCCAGACAACATTTTTCTTTTCTTGAATTTGAGCTAGCATTTTGATTTGGTAATCAGTCGCGTTCCTGTTTGTATGCACTTCCTTGGTAAGCTTTTTCAGGGTATCTTCAAAATTAGTGAAGTTATCCATATGGCTTCTCCAATCAAAGTCATTCTTCAACTCATATACAAACATTGTAGAGTGACCAGCTTGGAGAAATCTCTTGAGCTTCCTCCTATCCAGCGTCATATTCACTTTAACCTGCAAGGAAATTTTGAAATATGTGAGTTTTAAAAAAAAACTCAGTAAGGGATCTATGAGAGTCTTGATACCTTTCTTCATTTCTACATTTCCAAATCTGCCACAAAATGCGCCAAATACTTTTGGCAAAAGAGCAATCAAAGAAAATATGCCTACAAGTGTCAGGGAGACCATAGAATCCGCAGGTATCATTACTAAAAAAATATTTTTTAAGGGCGAGTCTGTCTAGGAGGAGAAGCCATTTAAAGCATTTGATTTTGGGTTCAATAGGAGATTTCCACAGTCAGTCAAGGTGCTTCTTCCACATATTAACATCTAACTCAGTATACCAGATTTTGTTAATATGACAAATGATATCAGTATTGACATCAATGATTTTGTAAATATTCTTGGCCTTGATTTTTTCCACAATTGTACCATTGGACCATTTTTATAAATTAATTATAATTTAATATTATATTTATATTAATTTTCTTATTATATATTTTTTTATTAAAATAATATTTAATGTCTAATTATATATTATTATTTTTTATTTTTTATATTTTAATATCAAATATATATAATGAAGTCAATTATATTACCTCTTTATTATCTAAAATATAATAATAATATTATATTTATGAATTCATTTATTTTATATTTTAAATTTACGTAAATAAATATTCTTGGATGGTAATGTACAATAATTATAAGAAATTTTAATTAGTTGGTGAGTTCAATGCAAATCAATACATGTCATTCTATTTTGGATGGATATCATCTAAATTATCTATTTTATAATTAATTAAAATATGTTTATAATTCTATGAAATTTATTAAAATTTGAATTTAATATTAAAATTACAATCATGACAAAACTAAATAGGTCAAAAAAATTACTTTACATATAAATTAAAATTTGAATTAATTATATTTCTAATTAAACTTTAACATAACTATAAACTAAATATTTAACCTAACCTAATAATATATTAAGTAAATTTAAAAAATAATTTAGTTTAAGAAAGTACTATTGCATCATTTTACGGAATTCCTCTCTTAACTAGTTGATTAAAAAATTTCATTTCTACCAATTAAAATCCATTAGCTTTTTATATTTTATTATAAATTTGATGTTTCTATTGTATAACTGCAATTTTTTTAACTTTATCACTCATAAAAATTATTTTTTTATAATGTGATTGGCTAATCTAATTGAAGCCTTATACACCAATTTTACAAACCATTATGCTTTCAGAACTTTTTAGCTTATACATTATTCTCGTCACATTTTTCTAAAAAATATATATTATTATAATTTTTTAATAAGAAATAGATAAAAATAGAATAATTTAGATTTAACTTATGTGACTAATTTTTAATTATTTATATTAATATTATTGTAATTTAGTTTAAATAAATCAATTAATTTAACATTTTTAACAATTAATTAATAATAAATATTCAACTAAAATAGATGAATATTAAATCAAAACTATTCAAACCTACTTTAATGGAAACTTAGAACTCATGTATGTAAGCCACTTTCAAAATTCTCACTTCTATTTCTCAATGTAAATTAGCTAAAATAAAACATAACAATGACAAGACTTTTAATTTAAATATAAATCAAATAAAGTTATTTTTTAATAATATCTAAATAATTCAAAAATTTAATATTTAAATTTGATTTTTTTGATTTATTGTTCTTTATTATTATGTTTATCTTTTATTATAATTAGCACACATATAATTTAATTAGTATATTAAATTATATTACATTATGTTATAGTATATTTAGGTTCTAGATACATAAAATTTATGGTAATCCATCATACTCTCTGGAACTTAAATTCCACTAATTAATCAAACTATGGAACTTAAAATCAACTAATATCAAGCTTAAAATCAATCAAATATAAAACTTCAAATAATTTATGCTTCTAAACATCTATTATAAAATTTAAAATCAACTATGGCAAGTACTAGCCACTACGTGGCACTTGTTTAATGTTGTTATTGCATGGTGTTTTATGTGTTAAGTGTATGTTTTCATTTATGATTTGGGTTATCGAATTATTTGTTTAATTGTGTGGTGTTTTATATGTATGCATATGTTTACATTTATGATTTGGATTATTGAATTGTGAATAGTAGTTGTTTTTCAATGTTATTATGTGTTGTTTTATGTGTATATATATGTATACATTTATGATTTGGGTTATTAGTACTTGCGGTAGTCTAAGCAAGTATTATTGCATTATTTTATGGATTTCTTCTTTTAACTAGTGAGTAAAACAAATGATAGCCTAAAATAATAAATTCACATTTAGTTTCATGATGCACTCTTTTATTCTTGGTAGTTGAATTTTTAGTGCTCTTTATTCTCCGCACTTCTCTATGGTGTTTTGATTCTTGTTTAGTGCTCCTTTATTATTATTATTATTATTATTATAGTACTATATAATTGGTCTTAATTAATTTTAATTGTATGTATAAATCTCTTTTAAATTTCATTAAATTTATTACAAGTATTGAATATATTTAAATTAATTAGTAATTTGGTAATTATATTTTTTATAATTATAGTAAATTATATAATTATTATAATTTATTTATATTATATTTGTAGCAATAAGTATATATTAACTATAATAAATTTGAATATTTATTTTAATTAGATTAGGGTTATGTTCATGTAATTTAATACTAAATTCTTAAGTATCTTATTATTTTGATACAACTTTATTTTTAAAAATTAAAATTAATTATAATACATATAAATCTATTGTACCATATAATTCAAGTTGCAATAGTAATTCAAATTAAGTTGACTATTTCTATTTCTAAATTCTAACCTATAATTTCACTTTCATGTAGCTTTATTACTAGATTAACAATCAACTAATTCAAACAATTTTATTAATTCTATTTCAATATTAATGAGAAGTACTAGCCACTATGTGGCACTTGTTGAATTTCAAATACTAGTTATTTTTTATATTGTTATTGTATGGTATGTGTAGACTTATGTTTTGGGTTATTGAATTGTGAATAGGAACTAGGTTACTAGGTTATGTTTTGAAGTATTGAACTGTGAATAGCTCTCTCTCTCTCTCTCTCTACACGTGTGTGTGTTTAATTGAACTATGAAAAATAATTTTTTTGAGTGGCGTCATGTGGTGTTTTATGTGTGTGCATGTGTCAAAGTTTATTTTTGTGTCATCAAATTGAGAATAGTATTTTTTTTAGTGTTGTTGTCAGGAAGTGTTTTATGTGTATGTATATGTTTTGCATTATTGAATTGTGAATAGTAATTATTTTTGGATGTCATTATTATTTTTTTATTCTCTGTCAATTTGTTAAGATTTGGTTATAATCTTTATGGATTTTTTCATGGTTGATACACATTATTAATGACATTAGATTTCCACAATCCATTAGGTTGATCTTTGTTTCTTCTGGATTCAATTGTGTGAGAGTTATTTGCATCAATATTTTTTATCACACTCTATGATCCACCACTAGGATAAAATATTGCACAAGGAGAGGAACAAAATGTGTTCGTAAGGGATGCTTATCATTTTGTGTGTATTGTCTTGGTTTTTTGTGTGCATATACTTGTTAGTGTTTATGCTTGAAGTTATTGCATTGTGAATATTAGTTTGTTCTTTTTAGTGTTGTTATTGCTTTATTTTTTATATGTATCTTTGTTTTGACACTACGTACATAATAAAAAAAGGCAATTCTTATCTCTATTGTGTCAAACATTTTTTTTTAAATATATGTATTTATTTTGTGGTTGACATGCATTATATTCTTGAGATATGTTTATAGTTTTGTGTGTATGGTATTAACTTTTTATGTGCATATGCATGTCTATGTCAATGCTTTGGGTTATTGTATTTTGAATAGAAATTTGTTCTTTGTAGTGGTTGTGTTGCTTTATTTTTGTACGTTTCTTTGTCATAATCAATTATATGTACACAATTTGAAAAGAGAACCTTTGTCTCTATTCTCTCTAGTTTAAAAAATACATACACAATCAAAACAAAAAATTTATGCATAACTTATTTAAAATTTATGTATTTATTTTGTGGTTAACATGCATTATGTCCTTGAGATATGTTTGTGGTTTTGTGTGTAATCATATTAGGTTTAGCATGAATAGACATGTCTAGGACGAGTTACTACATTGTGAATAGTAGTTTGTTTTTTATAATGTTGTTATTGCTTAGTTCTTTGTATTTTGCTTTGTTTTGATCTATAATGTACATATAAAAAAAGATTATTTTTATCTCTATTGTCTCTATTAATCATTTTAACATTTATGTTTTTATTTCATTATTAACATGCTTTATGTTCTTGAGATATGTTTATGTGCACATACATGTTTTGATCAATATTTTTTGTTATTGCATTATGAATTAAAGTGTGTTCCCTATAATGTTAGTTTTTCTTTATTCTTTGTCTTTTTCTTTTTTTTGAAGGAGTGCATATTTTATTCAAATTTTTTTTTATCTCTATTGTATTCAATACCAATCATTTTAACATCAGAATTGTAATGTTGAATATAAATTATTAAAGTTTCATATAGATATTAAAGAATATCGAAGATAATAATTTGTACTCAATATTAGTCATAAAACTAGTATAGACATCTTAAATATATCTATTGTTTTTTCAATAAAAGTGACTAAAGTCATCAAATATATATTAAATTAAAAATTAGAAATATTATAAATTATTAAAAACCCAAACCTCGAAATAGACAAAAAATTTCTAGCAGGGGAATAATGTGCAGACCAAAAACTATAGAATGTCCATGAAAAGATGACCCAATTACTAAATGGGCCATATATACAACCCAAATAAAGATAAATCTAAAACCTTAGAAAAAAATGGGTCTCATGTCCATTACAAATACAGCTACAATTGAACAATATAGAAGAACAAACCTACCCAATTACAAATATTTGAGTACACTTTGTTCATCCAAGTGATTGACCCAATCATTAGGGTCGATCATTAGAGGCACACGTGTGGAGTAAGCAATAACAAAATTAGCTTATAGGACATTATCTTTATCCAAAAGAGGAATAAGTTGAAGAGATTCAATTAGTAGAGGCTCCTCATCATCATATTCTAGATGCCCATACAAAACATAAAGTCTCACAAAGAAATCCAATGCAATGACAAGAATGCCAAAATTAATGTACTCTAGAAAGTGCTTGAATTCAAGAAATGTTTGATCATTTTTGTCACAAAATATCCTAGAATTAATAACATATAATAGATTACCATAAAATCCATTAGAAAAAAAGTCAAAAATATCATAAAGCTACTAATGGAGAAATCACCCATATCAAGATGACAATTATCCAAAGCCAAATCAAGAGAATTAGAAGAAATAACCACATGTTTGATGTTGGAAACTGCAATTGAAGCAATTTTTGTATTGTCATTGATGTCAAACCTTAATTGGTAAGACAGTTGCTATCTAAGAAAGTACTATATCTATTTGATTGTTGAGAAGGATTAGGGCAAGGTTGATAACAATAGCACCTAAGGAAAGGTTGAGTTATCTTGATACCTCAATGGGTACTTGATTATGGGGTACAATGATAAGATAATGTATTGCTTATCTAAGTAAGAAATAAGACTAAACAAGTAGGCTTAACCGAGAAAAAGTGAAGAAATCTAGTTTTAAGCCAAGTGATGTTAGTGTCGATCGAGCCAGTATATGTTGAGTAAATTCAGTGTTGACCGAACATTAGTTAATTTATGAGGAAGACAATATTAGCTGAGGAAATAGTTTCAGTGGTGATGGGGCTACCCAGTGATGACCGGGGAGTTGAACATAGTATTGACCAAGTGTCAGTAATTTACATTTGAGAAAAAAATTCAGATTCCTAGCCGACATAGTTGAATTCTTGGATTATGTAAATCATGTTGACTTTATTTATTGATTGTATGGAAGCATTTAATGCAATATAAACCATTTTATTGTAATTCCATAAAGAGATTTGAGATGTTTCTAGAAGGATGGATGAAGAACATAAATTTGGAAGGATTTGATGAATCTGACCTAACCCTAAGATCTACGGAGGAGATTAAGTGGCAAAAGTTGGATCAACCTAAACAAAGAGGTATTAAGGAGACCTAAGTGTGAGGTTGAATGAAGGATGCTGGATTTGTTGTTGTTATTGATTGAATAAGCAGAAAGGCTGAAGGAGAAGGAGTTGTGATTTCTTGAAGGGATTTTTGAGAAGATTAGTGATGGAGATGGAAATGGATCACAGTTAGTAAGCTAGCATATGTGTATGGAATTAGATCTATTATTTAGAAAGTGAGTTGTATGTTTTCAGATCAAACACTATTGTTACTTTCTAATCATTGTATTAGTTTTAAACCCTTTAATCAAGGTTGACCTAATAGTCATTTGTATAAATCTTTTGAACAAGGTTGCATTCTAATGGAATGTATGCAAGTCCTTTAACAAGGCACACTCCTAACAGGGTGGTTGAAATCCTTTAACTGGGTCACACCTGACAGTGTGTTTGTAAACCTTTGACAGGGTTGGATTTTCACAGAGCTCACTTCAGAAGAGTGAAAATATCAGTAACATGTTACAAAGTGGTTTTTCCCAAATTGGGTTTCCACTATAAATCTTGGTGTTAATTCTTGTGTGAATGTTTTGGTTTGAACATTTTTGTGTTTTTCAAGTAAATTACCATTGGATAGTGGACTGCACTATTATATGTTTTTGATATGCATTCAGTAATGATCGAGTAGCTATTGGTTGTTAGATCTGAGTTGTTGAAGAGTTTAGAAAGTTTAATCATACATCTGGACTTGAGAACAACAGATTCAACCTCCCTCTCTATTGTTCTAAATCATATTAACAATTGGTATTAGAGCTATTGGTGCTTACAAAGAACAAGTTTAAAGGTACTTGAAGTAAAAGATTAGGATGTATAAGGAGGTACCGAAGCTAAATAAGGAGAACTTCCCTGCATGGTAGATTCTAATGAAACTGCATCTAGCTAGTATTGGTGACTCAACAAAGTATTATATTGAGCATGACTATGTTACACCTATTGCACCTCTGACTGTCGAGGAGATGAGAGCTAAACAAGAACACAATCAAGCAATGTTGGAGATTGCATCTGCCTTAAGCTATCCTGAATTTGAAGACATTAAAGATTGCACAAATGCAAAGAAAATGTGGGACACTCTTGTAAACATCTATGGTGGTGACATAAATTTACTAAGGGCAAAAGTTGAAAGCCTGAGAGGTAAATTTGATGAAATGAAAATGCAAGAAGATGAGAATATTGCTCAATATTGTGGTAGAATAAAAGAAGTTGTAAATGCTATTAGAGGAGCTAATGGAACTATTGAAGATGAGACTGTTATTGGAAAAGTATTGAGAACTTTGCATCTTATTTCTGCCATCAAAATTTCAACAATTCAAGAATCTAGATATATCCTTGGCAATGCTCTTACTTTGGAAAGTCTTGTTGGTAAGCTTATTGCTTTTGAGCTTTCTAATTTTGATAAATTCATTGTTGCTAATGTTGAATTTGCATTCAAGTCACAAATGGTTTTGAATGAGTCTAAGAAAGAAAAAGAAAGATGCATTAGTGAGAGTGAAAGTGAAAGTGACACTTCTGATGAAGAACTAGAGGGTCTTGAAGCTCTTATGGCTAGAAGATTTAAAAGGGGAAAATGAAAGTATAAAGGTAAAGTCCCTATCATATGTTTCTCATGTAATAAAGTTGGTCATATAGCTACAAGATGTCCTGACAGGGATGACAAGGATGAGGAAAGAGATAGCAAGCACAAAGATAAAAGAGAAGGCAAAGGTTACTGAAGGTACAAGGACTACAAAGAAAAAGGTAAGAAATCTTGCTATATTACTGAAGAAGAAACTAACACTGATAGTGATGATTTTGAAATTAAAGTAGTCTATGTTGCTATGAAAGATGAGTCTGATGAGGATGAGAAAATTGCAGTGATATCCTATGTGAACAAAAATGATAAGTGGATTATTGATAGTGGTTTCTCACACCACATGACTGGTGATAAAAGTAAGTTTGATACCCTAGATCATTACAAAGGTAGAAGTGTTAAATTTGGTAATGATGCACCATGTCCTATTAGGGGTAAAGGATTAATTAAGTTGACTGATAAGATCACTTGTGAAAATTATTATTGGGTTGAAGGACTTAACTATAATCTGCTAAGTGTTGCACAACTTAATAGCACTAGCTACCAAGTGGAATTTCATCATAGGAAGGCTAAAATATTTGATGCCATTGGTGTATTGATTGGAAGTGGAGAATAGATAAGAGGTAATTTGTTCTATCTAGACCTATCTGAAGAGACATGTATGATTGCACAACTTGATGATATATGGTTATGGCATAAGAAGCTATGTCATGTTAACTTTGATAATCTGGTAGAAATTAGTAAAAAGAAGAAAGTGAGAGGACTATTGAGATTGAAGAAACCTGATAATGTAATGTGCAAACAATGTCATTTGGGTAAGATGACAAAGTCTAGTTTCAAGAGCAAGACTTTTACTTATGAAAATGCTTTAGATTTGGTTCATACTAACCTTTGTGGACTTGTGGATGTACAAAGCTTTTGTGGTGCTGGATATTTTATTATGTTTGTTGATGATTACACTAGAATGATGACTGTAATGTTTCTAAAAGAAAAATATGATGCTTGTCAATTTTTTAAGTGGTATTTGGTTAAGGTTGAAAAGGAGACAGGTAGGAACCTGAAGGGTCTGAGCTATGACCGAGGTGGATAATTCATATCAAATGAGTTCAATCTATTCTACAATGATAGAGGAATCAAGAGATAGATGTCTACACCTAGAACACATCCACAAAATGGTATAGTAGAGAGAAGGAACAAATCTATCATGGATTGTGCAAGGACACTAATGATCGAGAAGAATGTTGTACAAAAGTACTCAAGAGAAGCTGTAAGTACAACTATTTATACCCTAAACTAAGTACATATAAAAAAAAGTACAAATATTACACCTTATGAGTTATAGCATGGGTATGCACCTAATGTAAAGTACTTTAGAATTTTTGGGAGCAAATGCTATATACTAAAAGACAATAGGAATGGAAAATTGTCTAAAAATGATGATGCTACTGAAGTAAACCAGACTTCGTATAGTTCCATGATTGGAAAACTGTAGTATGCTTTTCACAATAGACTAGATATTTCTCTAGAAGTAGGGATTGTGGCAAGATTCTCTACCAATCCTAAGGAAACTCACATGATGGCTATAAAAAGGATAATGAGATATTTGAAAGGGACTGTAGATTATGGACTGTACTATAAGAAGCATGAAAGATTTGAACTGAGAGTCTATACTGATGTAGCTTGGGCAGGAAATGTGGATGACAGAAAGAGTACTAGTGGTGGAGCTTTCTTTCTTGGACATAGATTAGTTTCTTGGACAAGCAAGAAACAAAATTGCATTTCCCAATCTACAGCTGAAGCCGAGTATGTTACTACATTAGTGAATTGTTCAAACTTGGTATGGATAAAGCAATTGTTGGTAGGCATGAAAGAAGAGATCACTAAACCAGTTGTCATCTACTGTAACAACACAAGTGCTATCAACATATCTAAGAACCCAGTGATGCACACAAAGACCAAACACATCGCCATCAAGTATCATTACTTGAGGGAATTGGTACAAGATAAAGAGGTTAGAATGGAATATGTGAATACAAAGGAACAACTAGCAAACATATTCACTAAAGCTTTACCTAAAGAAGTTCATGAATATTTGAGAGCCAAATTAAGGGTTATTCCCCTAACTGAGGCTGCCTAGTCAAGCTAGGAGCACTACATCAAATGTGTTGCAAAGAGTATCTGACAAATTGATGCAGAGAAATGTCACACTTTAGGAGCAGCCTAGAGTTGTGAAAAGTACAGTAAAAATGATAATTAGTCATAAGAAAAGATGACAGAGGGAGAAATATTGTTACTAAACTGACAGGATGACATCAACATCTGGAAGATGTATGTTTTAGTTACTGCTTTGGCATTATTGTCAAAGAGGGAGATGAATAAGATGAAAATACATGGTGAGATTTCATGGAAGATCAAGTAAGAGGGAGAGGTTCAGAGGAAAGGAACAAGAAGAGATCAAGTGGAAGTTACTGAGTGGACGGTCATGTAAGCAAGGCTAATTGATTCTGAATCAAAATGAAGCTAAGGATATATAAATATTTTTGATATACATATAATTTTTGGATTGGTTGGTGATTCATGTGTTATTCATATGGTGTTTCCATCAATTCCAAAGAGGGAGATTGTTAGAAACTGCAATTGAAGCAATTATTGTATTGTCATTGATGTCAAACCTTAACTGGTAAGATTGTTGCTATCTAAGAAAGTACTATATCTATTTGATTGTTGAGAAGGATTAGGGCAAGGTTGATAATAATAGCACCTAAGGAAAGGTTGAGTTATCTTAATACTTCAATGGGTACTTGATTATGTGGCACAATGATAAGATAATGTATTGCTTATCTAAGTAAGAAGTAAGACTAAACAAGTAGGCTTAACCGAGCAAAAGTGGAGAAATCTAGTTTAAGCTGAGTGATGTTAGTGTTGACCAAACCAGTATATGTCAAGTAAATTTAGTGTTGACTGAACATCAGTTAATTATTGAGGAAGACAATATTAGCTGAGGAAATAGTTTCAGTGGTGACCGGGCTACCCAATGGTGATTGAGGAGTTGAAAACAGTATTGACCGAGCATTAGTAATTTACATTTGAGGAAGAATTTAGATTCCTAGCCGACATAGTTGAATTCTTGGATTATGTAAATCATGTTGACTTTATTTATTGATTGTATGGAAGCATTTAATGCACTGTAAACCATTTTATTATAATTCCATAAAGAGATTTGAGATGTTTCTAGAAGGATGGATGAAGAACATAAAGTTGGAAGGATTCGATAAATCTGACCTAACCCTAAGATCTATGGAGGAGATTAAGCGGCAAAAGTTGGATCAACTTAAATGAAGAGGTATTAAGGAAACTTAAGTGTGAGGTTGAATGAAGGATGCTGGAGTTGTTGTTATTGACTAAATAAGTAGAAATGGATGAAGGAGAAGGAGTTGTGATTTCTTGAAGGGATTTTTGAGTAGATCAGTGATGGAGATGGAAATAGATCACAATGTTAGCTATTTTTCTTGCACGGGTAAATAACTAGATCATAACTTGATCTCTCCCCTTTGATGCTCTTTTCCTGGCAAGAGAAATGCTAGTTGATAAGGACCAAGTCCTTCTTCTACTTCAGGCTTCACAGACCCAGGCGGGTGTACCTCACTTTTCTACTTATGCAAACTAATATGAACTAATACAAACACTTAATAAGCAGATTCACTAATGGATTAAATAGAATGAATACATCCTGCAACAAGATTCATGACTGAGATGAATCATTGATATGGGAAGCCTACCCACATGCTCAATCTATCTTTCAAACTCATCAACGGAAAGGGAAAGTTGATTGAAAATTGATGCTAGTTTGGCAAATGACTTCTAACAGTAAAGATCAGTGCCTTCAATCCGGGCATGGAGTCAAAATCAGTAAATATAAACCCAAACTACAAACCATGTTTCATTGATTAATATCCCTGCGTTAATGCCTTACATTAACCCATTTCCATCGCTCAATATGAAGAATCATACAAATTCATAGCATTGATTAATTTCCAATCTGCATTTAAGGATTTTACAATCCTTCCTTGAAGGATGTCCAAATACAAACAAATACATTCTCCCTTGGAGAAGACAAACTCAATATCCCTTGAACACTGAATTCATACTGAAATTGAAACTCAATACAATGAAGACAATTCTCTGAAAACCATACATGCCTTACATGTATTTCGATTTGCAATCAAATTTACAAACACTTGTGTTGAATCTATGAAAGAAAATGAAACACACAGAAAATATTACTCTGGACAATCATGAACCAAAATTGGAACTCAAACTTGCAGAGCTCTGCTCATGCAAAAAGATTGGAACCCTTCGAAATGAAAAGAATCGAGGCTAAGAAGAGAAGGGGGAAACACCAGAAAGCATCACCAACTGACACTTGTCAAACTCTGAACTACTCACTGAATGAGTCATGAAGTCTGGAACAGCAAACCTGATCTGCTCTATCCCCTTGAAAACACATCTTATCATCCTCTCAAACTGACTGTGAATCACCGGATTGACAAAATAGATATTTTGAAAATATCGTCCTGGCCCCCTTGAAACATTCAATTGGAAATATATCATAACCAACAGGATTTGCATTGAATCTGACATCAGAAATGGAATCCTCATCTTCTCACCTTTCCGGCGGTATATAACACTTGATATTCAGGTGAAAAATCAAGCTCCCAGCAATTAAAACAGTCTCCTAGCTCTATAATTTTTGATATTCGAATTTTTAATATAGTTTAAAAAACTATAAAAACATGTTTTTAACTTTAATTTTTGAATGTCTTTGAAGATGCACGGGAATTCTCTTTGAATTTTTAATTATTTTATGAATCCATAGCTGGGGGACCCACTTGCCAAGTGGTAGGCTCGGATTGGTTGCATTGTCCACTAGGCACCAACTCAAAGGAGCGCCACATGGCAGCTAGGCGCATGATCGCAAGGGCCAAATTTGGCCTTTGCGATCATGCGACCACCGTCGATGGTCACATGGATCTCGAGGTCCAAATTCTCTTTCAACACTTTTGTTCAAAATTAGTGGGCCCACCGCCGCACAAAGAGCTCCAGCTCAAGGGGACCCACTAACACAGAAACCAAGGGGGCCACACTACATCCACCAGTCAAGGGCCCGCCAAGAGAAGCTGCGCCTCTTATTTACATAGCTTTGGAAGTGGCGGGATATAAAAACATAATAAAGACCTCAATCTCACTGCATGTGGGATAATGCGTTTCTCACTTTCTTAGTGTTTGAGCTTCTTTCATTTGCGTTGATTCCTTTTTTGATTGCGTTACTGTTTCAAATGTGCTTAGATCTTCAAATTTCACTGAGTCTCCTTTTCAAATGCTGGTCACGCTGGGCCTTCTTTGCTCAACGCTGCCTTCCTCCTTTACTTTTTCAATGCACGCTACCCTGCTTTATGCAGTGCATGAGGAAATTTTTCAACATTGCGTGTGTTGGTGGTCTCATTCCATATACGCTGGGAGTCTTTTGTATGCTGGTGTTGTTAATTTCCCTTTCAAACTCTGCATTCCTTTGAAATGCTGGTTCCTTTTTTGGAACGCTGGGAAGTAACTCTTGATTCACGTTGCCATTTGGCGATTGCCTTCCTTTGAACGCTGATTACTCTTTTCAAATGTTGAGCCTTTGATTTGCAAAAATGCTCGTCTCTTTTATCTCAATGCATTAATTTTGACTTGTTTGCGCTGATACTTTTGTATGCGCTGGCTATCCATTCATAATGCAGGTCCCTCTTTGTTTTGAAATGCTGATAGTCTCTAATTTTGCAATGTTGGGCATTCCCTTTGGTGCAATGCGTGAGTTCCATATACGTTGGTCTACATTTTCTTGCCCTGGGCATTTCTTTCTAAAACGTGACACCCCTTATGCGCTGTGTGAGCATCAAGCTGGACTTGCACATTAGACTGGTGAATTCATGTGTTTTCTGCCTATTCGGTACAAAGCCTTCCCTAATTGCATGGACTCCTCTATTTCATTTCATGCTGGCTTCATAGGCTTCTCATTTTGGTTATTTGAATTCATACTTTTGGAGCGTACAAATGTTTTGGCTGGTGGCGTTAATGCAGACTTTGAAACTGACTCTTGTTGCAACCTTTGGGCCTACCTTTGATGACATACTTGAATTTGGAGAATCCTTTGGTTTCTGAACCATAGAAGATGCTAAACACGTCAAAAGGGCTATCATTAAGACATTTTCCCTTGTTGATGTTGCTCCTGCACTGCACCACTTCACTAAGAAAGTCTCGAATGCCTTTTCTTTCCTTGGGAAACATTTGCATGATTGCAATTTTTATTCCATCTGGAAGTATACCCTTGAAAATAACACCAAACCCACCTTCTCCTATCTTCTTCTCAGGGTTGAAGTCACTTGTGGCAGTTTTAATAACCTCTAGACTGAATGTTTTTGAAATTATGTTCAAATCTACCAATCCTGTGCCATCATTAGCTGTAAACAATGTTTTCTTCATTCTATTTCCTTTTCTAATAAAGATGAATCATAAGCACACTGTGAAGCCTAAAGAAAATAATATCTCAGATACTATGCCAATAATCATGCTTTTGTTGATTTATATGTTTCTTGTGTGTCAAATAGATCATTCCCAGTATAAAAAGTTATATTTTCCATGTGTTCATGCTTGTTCGTAATCTGTTCCTCTTCTTTCATTATTAGATGAAGCACTGTCACTGTTTTCAGATGCAATATTTTTAACTAGTTTTTCAATTTCATCAACACTCTCTTCTTCTTTTATTTTGTTGTCGTTTTTGATTTTAGTGGCTCTGTATCTGTGTCTTCAATTGATTTCTTTTTCTTTGGTTTCTTTACTGACTTTTTGTGTTCACTTTCTGGATCTAATATCTTTGACTTCATCCTCTTCAGAACCAATTTTCTTTCCTTTAGATAAATTTTTTATTCTGACTCTTCTTGTTCATCTCTTGACATTATCAGGTTTGTTAGGAAAACTAGTAAGTATCTCATTGACAAGCTTTGAAATCAATGTCTTATGAGCATCTAGTGCTTTTGTCTCTAATCGAAGATCTTGTTCCAAAAGTTGATGAAAACCTTCAAAGGTCAAAGAACACTCAAATCTAAATACTTGAGATGCTTCAACCTTTGACAAGGCTGAACCAATGTCCACATCCATATCTTGAAGCATAAAATGAAAGTCACTAATATCCAGCTTGATCATACCCAGAAGACTGAAAAGTCTAAAATCACTTTCTCCAAAGTGTCAAAATGGTACGAGGGACCTCCGAGAGCGGCCTTAAAAACTGACAAGATCACCTGATCCGACCCTGCCACTGAACGAGCCTATTCTCTATCATACAAACAAGTATTTTGCAAAATGATATCTCTTGAATGCAACTGAGCCGAGAGTTATTAACCTCTAAAGCTTCCCTTTTTGTTGCTTTCCTACAAACACACTATCAGAAGTAATAAATTGCCTTTGAAAACATCCCGGCAAAAATACCAAACGAATCCCTGGGAAGCCACAAATTGGTACATAAGTACACTGAGATGCAAACATTGTGATTCAATCATCATCCTGATCTAAGAGTAAACTGGGCAAAAGACATAGCCCTGTGAAAACTGGTCGCAAAGACATACTCAGAAAATGCACAGAACTCTTAAAAATTGCAATCGGAATCAGCTTCAAAAACTGAGAAAGTGGAGTGGCAGAGAGTCCCAACTGAAACCGGAAGTAGTATGTTATGTCTACAATGTAGAGCAACAAAAATTTCACTGATAGGTTTGACTGGTCAAAAGTTATATCCTCGCAAAATGGACCTCTGGCAAACTAGTGCACTCCACACTCTTTGCAAACCGTAGAAATTGCAAATGGAATCGCATTGGGAAACTCATCCAATGGATTCGTCATGGGCTGCAAACTGATAGGAATGAAGTAGAACTTGTTTATAATGCAAGCACATGACCATCACTTCAGTTTCAATCACCGGGAAAAAGATACAAGCTGTCAAACAGGGCCTCCGGCAAACAAATGAACAAGTGCATAATTGCAAAATTAAGAAAACACCTCCGCAAGGGGATGAATAAACAGGGTTAAAAATCATCACTGGGACCTGAAACCGGATACATAGAGAGTATGCAATGTGTACAACAAGACGCCAAGCTCAAATTTTCACGACACTCTCTAGGATGCATATTATTCAGCCTCAAAGTGGCCCTTCCCGGTGATTTCCACACTCAGCAATTTTCTGATTTCGAGACCCCTTAGGAACGAGCTGATGAAAACCCATTTGGAAATGCCATCTAAGGACTCAAAATACCTCAATGTAATGTACGAAAGGCAATGAACACATAGATTTCATGATAAAATGCAAAGTACACCCAGACTAGCATGCAATACAAAGCCAAAAATGGGCACTAATCAAGAATTTTACATGGTACTTCAAAGCTGCATTTTGAGTACCAATACACAGTCAATAAGCCAACATATGTGTATGAAATTGGATCTGTTATTTGCAAAGTGAGTTGTATGTTTTCAAATCAAACACTTTTGTTACTTTCTAATCATTGTATCAGTTTTAAATCCTTTAATCAAGGTTGACCTAACAGTCATTTGTATAAATAATTTGAACAAGGTTGCATTCTAATGGAATTTATGTAAGTCCTTTAACAAGGTGCACTCCTAACAAGGTGGTTGAAATCCTTTAACTGGGTCACACCTGACAGTGTGTTTGTAAACCTTTGACAGGGTTGGCTTTTCATAGAGCTCACTTCAAAAGAGTGAAAATATTAATAACATGTTACAAAGTGGTTTTTCCCAAATTGGGTTTCCACTATAAATCCTAGTGTTAATGCTTGTGTGAATGTTTTGGTTTGAACATTTCTATGTTTTGCAAGTTAAATACTATTGGATAGTGGACTACACTGTTATATGTTTTTGATATGCATTCAGTAATGACCGAGTAGCTGTTGGTTGTTAGATCTAAGTTGTTGAAGAGTTTAGAAAGTTTAATTATACATTTGGACCTAAGAACAACTAACCCCCGCTCTATGTTGTTCTAAATCATATTAACAATATTTATCTAAAATAGTGTAGACAATATTAAAATCTATGTAGCAGGTAAGAAAATAAGATTTATTCTAAGAAAAGAGTACTAAGGGGTTATTTTCCACCCATTTTTTGCCAATAATAAGCCTAATAGAGGATTCAATTTGACAACAAGACATGAAAATCCAAACTCAAAATTATGCTAAATATGAATTTAAGTTGTTGTTGGTATCAAAAAAATGTTCTTATTTATGTCAACTATGGTTTGAAAGTTGAGTCTAGTGGTGTTTCTATTTGTTCTATAGTGATGGTGTTGTATCAATCACCAACATCCCCCTTTGGGATTCATGACATGATTTAATAGCCTTTTGTGTCTTATATAAGTCTAGTGGTTGTATTAGGCACTAGCAAGTCAATCTTTTGGTGCAATGATAACTGATACTTGTAAAAAGTGGTATCAGAGCTTGGTCACAAGTTTGAATCCTCTTGAGTGATACTGAGGGGGGAATTTTGTCCAACTAACTGCCAACTTCCCCCTTTTGGATTTGTGACATGGTTTAATAGCTTCTTATGTTTTCTATAATTCTAGTGGCTATATTGGGCAGTAATAGGTTGATCTGTTGGTGCAATGACAACTGCTACTTGTAACAGATGTGTTATTAGATATCTACATACACTACAACAAATCCCTATGATTAGCTCCCTTTCTTGCTCCATTTTCTTTTGCTTCCACACACTATTCTAATGTATTTATCCTCCATTTTTTTGAAACGTAGGCTCTATTCATTAGGTCGGTACTATTGATAGTATATTTTGTGCTTATTGGAAGAGTTTGGTGCTAATGCAGTGATGTAGTGGCATTCTTGGGTCTTCAAAAAATCTGCATGGTCGTGTGTCTCTTAGTTGCAGCTTTAAATGATGATCTCAATTATTGAAGGGGCTCAGTCACTGAAGGAACTTAGTAAAACCTATGGCACTCAGTAGAACATGTACTTGATGATTCTTGTGATGCCCAGTTGACATGCTTGCTCAGTGATGCCTAGTGTGATCGGTTGTTTTACTGGCGCTCAGTAGTTCTAGCTTACTGACTGGAGTTCTTAGAGTTTTGGTTGGCTGACTTGGTGTATTTAATGTTGGTAGTTTGTGTTTTATTCTCCTATGTGGATCTTGAGGCCAACATGGAGAATTAATTATTTGTAAGGCTATTTGAGAGCTGACTATTGTTGCATTTCATATTTGTTTGTAGTAGAAGCTGACTTGGCTTAGGAGTTAATTTTTTCTTCTAGCCGACTTGTGGTTGAAGAACTGTATTTAAGGAGTGTTTAGGTAGTTGTTTAGAGAGTCATTCAAGAGAAGTAGATCGATAAGGACAATAATTGGATCATGCGAGATCTTGAAGATCAAATTATTTATATGATATTGGAATAGCAGAGCTAGTGGTTTGCATTCTTGGAGACAAGGAGATTTCTTGGTGGCTTGTGAGCTCAAATTTAGATTTGCCTTAGTGTTTCCACCAGTTGTTGGTGTGCTTCAAACTTGGACTAGCTAGGAGATTGCATAAATACTATTGTAAGTAATTGTATTTGGCTCTAGCATGGGTGTTTGAAGTTGGGTACCAATTCCACAAAAGTCTACATTGGGAAAAAATTGCAATAAGAAACTGGTGCCTGATTTTTACAAATCGAGCACCTGTTTAGTTTCGAGAGCCTGATCCATTTTAAAAAATCGGGCACCCATTTAGGATCGGGCACCCAAAGAAAAATGGGCACCTGATTTCTACAAAATGGGTGCCCAACTTTTACAAATTGGGCACCCATTTTGTAAAAATCAGGCACCCGTTTCTAAAATTTAATTTTTTAAAAAGCAATTTATTTGTCATTTTCACCTTTAAGAATGGGATCACATTTAGTAGAGCTCGGGTACCCATTTTAGCTTCTCCCACTGACCCCATCTTCTAGGTACGTACTATTATTTTTATTATTTTTTATATGATTTTTTTCATTAAAAATTGTAGTTTCAAGTTATTTTTAATTAAAAAATATAGTTTAATGTTATTTTCAAAATTATTGTATAAATTTAATTATATTTTATCTTTCAATTAGTTCTTTTTAATTTTAATTTTCTTTGTAAATTAGCGTACCAAAGTAGAAAATTGTTAAATTTTTTATGAAGGGTGCTCCCCTTAATACCACAAACACATAACAGAAATAGAGAAACAACAACAATATGCAAGAACAGAAAATTGGCTTCTTATTATCTCCACAAATGTGGAATTACAAACTTTCAGAATTACAATATGCAAAGCCACATGGGCATTCCCTTACAATATTCTATAGGACAAAGCCTCGAACTATTACCCAGATCTACTACCCAGAACTATTCTGAACTGCCTAAGACAATAATACAGCCTTCCTTATATAGGCAATTTTTCCACCGCCTGGGAAGGTTCCAGAATTTTAGCCAATAAGGCCGACCAAACTTAGAATTATTTTATTTTAAATTTTATTACATCATAGTCGGCTCAAGATAACCTTTGAAACCCGAACATAAATTTTGAAGAAAATTATTTTCCGCCATTTCAGGTGGCCCAACTTCCGAAGACCATAAGTCATCACCAGTTGACCCGATTGGCTATTATAACCCCATTTTAGAAATGCCACAAAGCGCTCTACAGGCTTGACCTGCACAAGTGCCTGTCACCCAAATTTTTGACCTCATCCGGGGCCTCTAAAGCCTTCAAAACTGAGTCCAAAGTTTCTGTACCCTGCTGCCAATACCGAAAATCTTCAATATCTTCCAACATACACTTGATCTGGAAATGAAACTTTACTGGCAGACTTATATGACCAAAATGAACCTCCAAGAAAGAAATTAGATCATTCTGAGCACAGACGAAAATTACCAAAAATAGTAACTTTCCATAAATAGCAGCTCTACACAGGATAGCCCTTATTGAATTCAAAAACAGAAATATTTTTGGGTGATGCAAGATTGCTCTTACACCCAGGATGCTCCTGCATCAATTTTTTAATTTAACCCTATACAAAATTAAATTACGAAACCCTAGGTAGAAAACCAAAACCCTAGTTAGTAAAACAAAAATGTAAACTTATACAAAATTACATTACGGAACCCTAAACTTAGAAAACCAAAACATAAATTTAGAAACCCTCTCTCTCTCTCTCTCTCTCTCTCCACCTCTCTATCCTATTTCTCTACCCCCCCCTCTCTCTCTCTCTCTCTCTTTTCTTTCTCCTCTTTTTCTCTTCTCTCTCTCCCCTCTTTTCTCTCTCTAAAAAATGTTAAAACATGTTCCTTGAATCAAAACATTTCGAAACATAAATTTTTAAAAACATCAAAAACCTAAGAATCTTTTTTCAATCAAGTAGGTGTACATTCTTAGAAAAAAACATTTAAACATTTGTCTTGATTATTTTTGTAGCTTGTAAAATGTAAATAACTTATATGTTAATTTTTAATTTATTTATGATTCTCTCTCTCTCTCTCTCTCTCTCTCTAGGAAATTTGGCTGAGTTAGATACATATATGTGTTCATTATGGTAACATATGACCTACATGAAGATCGTAAAAGACAGAGAGCAAGTATGACAGAGTGCAATGCAAAATTATCTAAGTATGAGACAGTGTTTTTGCCAGTGTACCCAAAGATAGTTTTGATTAGCGATGTTGATTGGAGTAAGTTCAGTGCTTGCGCACTTGAACATAGATACTATGGTGACTATAGAAGACTCACCTAAGAGTGCAAGTCATTACGACATGTATGGAAGAAGTTATGACAGTTTTACTGAAGACAGTGTTAAGCCAACAAGACACAATATGAAGACATAATTGGTAAAGAGTTAAGGGATTATTTTGTTTATCAAAATGTCTTAACAATATAAAGGGATGACATCCTAGATGTTAACCCTTGGGTAAAGATATATTTTGTATAATGCTTATGACAAGCTGACTGTAAGAGTTATTAATCTTAATAATGTGTATAAAGAGATGTAATGATGTAATTGTAAAGAGAGAAGATGAAGTTGTAATAGCAATAGTGAAAAAGTAAGCGAAGAGACATTGATGCGAAGTTACAATCAGTATAAGGTTATGTACCTTGACCTATTTTGTAATTAGTAAATATTGTATATTACTTGTTTGGGCAGTGGGCTCATCTGGTAATTATTTTGTAATACCAACTCCTAGCAGGTTTGAGGCTACTAAAAAGGCCTATAGTCCCTTAATCAGGACTGTGACACTATATGCATGTAATAGGCTCCTAACAGGGTCAACATCCTTAACAAGATACTTTTGATTAGTGGATCTTTGTGGGTACCATCCCCACCGACGTTTTCCCTTGGCCAGGGTTTCCTTGAGAACAAATAATGTGTTATGAGTTCATTTGTTTTATTGCTATTCATGTTTAGTTTTCTATGTTATGCATGCATTAAGATAATCTGTTATATCCATAATTGGGCAAAAGTAAAAGTTTGTAGAATACTAATTCACCCCCCCTCTCAGTATTCCCTATTTCTAACAATTGGTATTAGATCCTAGTTACTCAAAAAAGAATCATTTAAGGAAAGCATAGTAGCTTGAGTAAGATCTCTATGGATATGGATCAGCTATAGAAGAATCTTGAAGAAGATCTTGAACAGATTGATATGCTTACTGAAGAAAGAGACACTCTGAAAGGAAAATATGATGATGCAAAGAACCTCATTGAGAAACTGAAAAAAAAATTGGAAGATCTGAAATCAAAAAAGGAATCCAAAATTCAAATTGAAAATTGTGATGACAACCTAGAAAAAGAAAATGAGATCCTTAAACATGAATTGAAGATAAAAAATTTGAAGTAAATTCTGAAAGATGGAAATGGAAAGAATGAAGCAAATCTAAAATCTAAGAATGAAAATCTAAAGCTTGAAAATGAAGGGCTAAAATCTAAACTTGGTAAAGTAACATCTGAACTTTAGAAAGTCAATTTGTAGTATGCCAAACTTGAGAAATACAATACAATTGTGAAAGGTGAACTGACTTAATCTAAGTAGCAACTTGAAAGACTATATTCAACTAGTGAGAAGATTGATGAACAAATGTCTTATAAAAAACCATTCTATGATAAAATTGGTCTTTGATTCAACACGTCTAAAGCAAATGAAGAAAGCAAGGAACCAGATCTGAAAATGTCTGAAAGCATAGATGAAAAGAAATTTGATGAAATTAACAAATCTGAAGATACACCTAAAGAAGAAGAACCATCTAAGAAAGAGGATTCACATAAAGGTATGCAAAGAGAATTTAAAGGTAGATGCTTTACTTGTAATACTTTTGGTCATATGAAGAAAGATTTCACAGGTAAGAAATTTAAACATCTAAATGGTTATTGTTATAATTGTCGTGGCTTTGGACATAGAGCTATTGAATGTAGAAAACCTAAATTTCTTGAGAATAATAATAGTATTAGAATGTTGAGGAATACTAACCATGCAGATAAGAGACCTACTAAAGATATGAATAGGAGAAATGGAGTAGTATGTTATAGATGCAACAAAGTTGGACACATTGCTAGAAACTGCAGATCACAGATCAATTAGCCTAGACCAAGATATGGAAAAAATGGAATAGTTTGTCAGATATGTAACAAGATTGGACATATAGCAAGGTTTTGTATAATGAACAATAGAGTTTCTCATCCTAATCCTAACCCTAGAAGTCATGCAAGGAGAAATGAAGATGCAAGTAACAGTCAGAAATGATGTTGTAGTAATTCAGAAGAAGTGAAGTTTGTTAAAAGCACAGATCAAGGAGACACATTCAACACTAAAGTTAACCAAAAAGGTGAAGTATTAAGTGGTAAGAATGAATCTCTACCTAACCCATCTCAAAGTACTTAATTCATGAAAATTACAGTAGAATAGGAACATAGATTAGTGTAGAAGTTGATATATGATGAATTGAGTCTTGCAGAGTTAATGCAAGGTAGTATATGATGTATTTATGCTATGGTTAAGAGCGCATAGAAAAACATTATTTTTTGCAAGATCGCAAGAAGTTTTGAGTTTTGCAGGTAAGCAGAAACAACTTTTTGGAAAGAAGCGGCAAAGGAATTGAATGCAATGTTAGATCTATGTGAGATTAAAATGATAAAAGGTTATGATTGGTAATATTTGATCATCAAAGTGAATACAAGTGCTAAGGAGATCAAAGAGTAGTGATTGAAGTGTTTTGCAAGGATTTGGTGAAGGATTTTTGTGTCGAATCTAGGCAAGCCCTAAATCACAGAATTGAGGTATTTTACTTGGTAGATCTCTAAATCAGTTAAGGAATTTGCAGAAGTCATGGATGTTTCATTGATTCATAATGTAAGGGATAAGAATAGACCTAAAGTCAAAAGGGAACTGGTAGAACCCTTGGAGGAAGACCCTAAGTTATCTTTATCATCCGTACCAGACAAAGTTTTACACCTAGAAAATGTTAGAAGCTATTTGGGATGCAAGGTTGAGACTCTCAGTGACAGTGATTTTACTAAAGAATATGAAAAGTTTTACAATCAGGATATGTCATTGAAAGTAGGGTTTGAACATTTGAAAGATAATGAGATTATTAAGTATTCTCTACAATATGAGGTTGACAATGAAGAATGTACCAAGATAATTTTATGTAGAATTCACAATGGAAAGTTTTGGTTAGATGACAGAGTGATAGATATCATAGCTAACCTAATTCATGAGGTAACTGGTCTATCTAAAATTGGAGCCATTTCTTTGAATGATAAGAACATGAGGAAAATAGTTATAGACAACACAAATTCATCTTACAATGGTAGGGGAATAGTAATTAGCAAGATACAACAAGATGATGTTAGATATTTGTACAAGATCCTTACAACTAAGTTTTGTGCTAACTCAAAAGAGGATGACATGGCAACATGAATGATACATGTAGCCTATTTGATGTGTGTTGATAAAGTAAAAGTTGACATGTGTGAGATTTTGAGAATTCTATTGTTTGAGAATTTGGAAAAGATAAAGAAGACTAAGTACTCTCATTTTAGATTCTCATAATTGATCACTTATATATTTTTCCATTTGTTAAGAATATTTCCTTACACCATTGGTAATGATTGGAATGATGGTCAAACTACAATGGAAAGGATTAACAAAGTATACAAGAGACATCGTATTGACAAGGTCAATGAGAGTGCAGTGTTGGTGATTAAAACATTTCATAATTTGATGTCAAGCAGATCAAGGATCCCTCAGTCTTTAGTAGAAAAGTATAAAAATGGGATATGCTTTATGGTTGATACTGACTTTACATACATTGAAGTAGTAGAACCTAGAGTAGAATTCATAGACCCTCTTGGCTATGAAATCTTTGAGATTGAAATAAAAGAATATGTGAGCAGATTGCTTAAATGCAAGATGGACATTCATAGCAACAGGTTTGGAACCTTTGAGGAGAACTTCATCTCTGCAAAGACTATCTTAGAAGAGAAAAAATAAAAGAAAAGATTTGAAAGTACAATCAAGAAGATATTAAAGGATACAGGTGTTGGCAAAATGGTCATCACTCCTCTCAGGATTCGTGACATGGCTTGACCACCTCCTGTGTCTTCTATAAGTGTAGTGGTTGTATCGGGCATTAACAGGTCGATCTTTTGGTGCAATGAAAACCACTACTTGTAACAAGTGGTATCAGAGCTTGGTCACAGGTTTGAATCCCCTTGGGTAACGCTGAGGGGGAGATTATTGGTGAATTTTAGGAAAGAAAGCCCTAAGTTTGATGGAGTAAATTTTGACAGCTAGAAAGAAAAGATGAAGAAACACCTATTATGTTTAGGACTAGGTTATTGGTTGATTACAAAGAATAATAAGACTATCATTGAAGAGGATAGTCTTGAAACATGTACTACAGAAGAGAGAGATCTATTCATGTGTAACATACTTGCAAGAGAAGCACTTTTGACAACACTTCTAGAGAATGAGTACAGTTAGGTAAAATATTTGAAAAAATCTCATGAAATTTGGAATTCTTTACACTCTACTTTTGAAGGTGATGAACATGCAAAAAGAGTTAGATTACATAATTGGATATGTGCATTTGAAGATATAAAAATTTTGGAAGATGAATCTATTAGAAGTTATATTGGTAGAATGTCAAAGATCATTACAAGTATAAAATCTTGTGGAGAAACAAAGACAAAGAATGAAGTGATATGGAAAATTCTAAGGAAATTGATTCCTGTATTTAAGAAAACAACATAGATGATTGAACAAGTGATACCTTGTACAACAAAATTTACAAGAGAGACTCTTCTTGAAAGATTGGAAGCAGTAGAAATGAACCTAAGATTATCAAGAGACTTACCTAGAATGGAGACAACATTTAGTGCTCTTAGTGTTCACCCTACTTTGTCAAGAAGCATCAGTGTGAGTGGAGATTATGCTGACACCAACAGATCTAGAAATGAAGAAGACAAGAAGATTGAAGGAGGTATTGCCTTGCTTGTGAAAAGAGAACTAGACGATAAGAAAATATTTAAATGTTGGACTTGTCAAGAATATGGTCATTTTACATCTAAATGTCCTAAGAGAGTTAAAAAGTACAGAAGCAATTTCAAACCTAGAAGATCTAAGGAATGTTATTATGCTAATGATAAAGATCTTGAAGCTAGTATAGAAAGAACTTTAAGTGAAAGTGATACTGAAAATAATGATGACATAGGATTTGTAGCAATTAAAAAAGAAAATCTTGAAACTGATGTTAAGGAAGAAAAAGCCTTAGTTTCTCAAGTTTAAAAGAATGCTGATTGGATTATAAATAGTGGTTGTTCACATCATATGACTAGAGACATGAAAAAGTTCATAAAGTTGAATGAATATGATGGAGGAGTTGTTAGAGTTGGAAACAATGCACCTTGTTTGATTAAAGGTATAGGATCTACTACTCTTGATGGAAAGACTAATACTGATGATGTTTATTTTGTGGATGGATTGAAACATAATCTTTTGAGTGTTGGATAGTTAGTTGATAAGGGATATCAAGTTTGGTTTACTGAGAAAACTTGTGTGATAAAAGATAAAGATGGAAATCTGATTGGGACTAGATCTAGAACCAGAGGTAATGTATTTCAGTTGAATCCTACTGAGATGACATGTTTGATTATAAAGATTGATGACAGTTGGTCATGGCATAGAAGGTTTTGTCATATAAACTTTGATAACATTGTGAAAGTAAGTACTACACTTGCAGTAAGAGATTTACCTAAAATTATGAAGCCTACTAACATGATTTGTTAAGAATGTGTAATGGCTAAACAGAAGAGAAGTTCTTTTCCTATTAAGAAGTTTACATCTATAGAGAACCTGAAGATTGTTCATACAGATTTGAGTGGTCCTACCAGGACTAGAGGATTCTATGGAGAAAGGTATTTTATGATTCTTGTTGATGATTTTACAAGAATGATGTGGATTGCATTTCTTAAAGAAAAATCTAAAGCATTTGATAAGTTTAAGATTGTTAAGAATAAAGTTGAGAATGAATCTGGAATGAAGATTAAATGTTTAAGATCTGATAGAGGTGGAGAATTTACTTCTAGAGAGTTTAACAAATTTTGTGAAGAAAATGGCATTAAGAGACAGTAGTCAGCCCCTAGAACACCTGAACAAAATGACATTGTAGAAAGAAGGAATAGATCAATGACTGAAGCAACAAGAGCTATGTTGTTTGAAAATGATTTGGCAAAGATATTTTGGAGAGAAGCAGTGAACACAATAGTGTATACAATGAACAAAGTACAAATCAGAGCAGACACAGGCAAGACACCGTATGAATTATGGTTTGGACATGCACCCTCAGTTAAGTATTTTAGAATTTTTGGAAGCACATGTTATATAAAGAGAGATGATGATATTGGAAAGTTTGATCCTAGAATTGATGAAGGTATATTTCTTGGATATTATTTGAAAAGAAAATCATATAGATGTTTCAATAAAAGAACTAAGACTATTGTTGAAAGCGAAAATGTTAAAGTTGATGAAAAGTTCAAAATTTAGGAAAGAATGCTTGATTATAAATTTGATGAAGAAGCTTATCCTAAACCTAACACTGGAACTACTTAATTATTTTATGAAACTGACAGTGATTTTTTGAATGAAAGCCACAGTGAAGTTATTGAAGAACCTACATCTGAAGAGAGATTTGAGAAAGTGACACCTAGCAAGAGTTTGTTAAGGAATCATCCTTTTGAGTAGATTATTGGAAGCATCAAAAGAGGAGTTTTGACTCAAAATAAGGCACAAGAACAATTATGTTTGATTTCTCAAATTGAGCCTAAGACTACTAATGAAGCTTGTGAAGATGAAAGTTGGACTAATGCTATGAAAGAAGAACTAGATCAGATTGAAAAGAACAAGACATGGGAATTGGTCCCTAGACCTAAAGACAAGAATGTTATTGGAACTAAATGAGTATTCAAAAACAAGATGAATGAACAAGGAGTAGTAAGAAACAAAGAAAGATTGGTATGTAAGGGTTACTCACAACAAGAAGGAATTGACTATGAAGAAACTTTGCACCTGTTGCAAGAATTGAAGTAGTAAGAATGTTTTTCGCTTATGCAGCTTACAAGAAATTCAAAGTATATTAGATGGATGTGAAGTCAACATTTCTAAATGGAGAATTGGAAGAAGAAGTCTACATTGAGTAGCCTGAAGGTTTTCCTTTAACTCAAGAAGGACACATGGTATGTAAATTAAAGAAAGCTTTATATGGACTTAAACAAGCACCTAAAACTTGGTATGCAAGAATAGATAAGTATTTGTTAAAATTGGGATTTATAAAAGGAACAGTTGATAGCAATCTGTACACAAAAGAAATTGAAAATGGTTTGTTAGTTATAATTATTTTTGTTGATGACATTATCTTTGGAGGTGAAGATGAAGCTAGTGAAAAATTTGCTGATGAAATGAAGACTAAATTTGAAATGAGTATGATTGGTGAGATGAAATACTTTTTGGGATTACAGATAACACAAAACAATGATGGTATCTTTGTAAGTCAGACAAAGTAATTGGATGACTTGTTGAAAAGATTTGGAATGGAGGATTGTAAACCAGTTGGAACACCTATGGTGACTGAACATAAGTTATCTAGCACAGATGAGACTCCTACTAGAACAGAAGAAATATAGATCTATGATTAGGGGATTGCAGTATTTGACTCATACAAGACCTGATATAGCACATTCAGTTGGAATTGTAGCAAGATTTCAAGATAAACCTAGAGAATCACATTACATAGTAGTAAAGAGGATACTGAGATATTTAAGAGGCACAATGGACTATGGATTATGGTATGAAAACTATGATGATTTTACCCTATGTGCATATACAAATTCTAATTGGGGAGGCAGTGTTGATGATAAGAAAAGCACCAGTGGTGGAGCATTTTTCCTTGGAGGAAGATTAGTTTCTTGGCTAAGAAAGAAGAAGAATTGTATCTCACAAAGCATAGTAGAAGCAGAATATGTAGCAGCAGCAAACAATTGTAACTAAATAATTTGGATGAAGTAAATGTTGAAGGATATTGATATAAAATTTATTGAGCCTGTTGTTATACATTGTGATAACACCAGTACAGTTAGTATGTCTAAAAATCCTATATTACATTCTAAGACAAAGCATATAGAGATTAAGTATCATGTTGTAAGAGAGAAAGTTTATAAGAAAGAAGTTAAACTTGAGTACATAAGTACAAAGGAGCAGATAGTAGATATATTCACAAAGCCTTTTCCTAAGGATACATTTGAGTATCTGAGAGGTATGCTTGGGGTTATGCCCCAGCCTACTTTTGAGAAGTGATGTAGTTGGTTGCATCCTTCTAGTGGTATATGAGCCTTATCTTTCTTCTAGACTAGATGTTGGTACTTCCTCTATGGGGGAGTATGTGTATCTGAGCTGAGTCACAAGGACTCTAGTAAATGTATTTTCTGAAATGTGTCTTTTGACATTGAGTTGTTGTTGACATAGTGATGGAATTTCTATCATTGATGTCAATGGGGGAGAAATATGCATGCAAAACAATCTGAGACATCTGTTGGAGAGAACTAAATAGGATAATAAAGCAAGATTTGATTGATGAAGAGGATTTGAAGAAGCAGTGTTGCAGTATTGGATTTTTGGAATATTGGATATTTTTCATCTATGTTGCCATCAATTCCAATGGGGGAGATTGTTAGGAATGAATGATAAGTGTTTGGAAGCCATTCTGTAGCAGTTGTTGTTTCATTCATGACTATGATTGTCATTGATGTCAACACAATGATTTATCGAAGACTTGCAGAGAAGCAGACAAAGTTTGGATTAGCAAACGTGGGTTATTATAGTTGGAGCTATGAGATGTTGAGGTTATACTCTTTGATATGTCATATGTCTATGGTTAAGAGCGTAGATAGTAATTCATTGATTCATGGAAGTTATGATCATTTTGGTGGAAGCAGTATTCAGGCAGTGTTCCTGAGTAGCGGTTTGTGGAAATCGGATGATATCTCCTAATCAGGATGGAATCTAGTTTTGCACAGTTAAAGGGAGGTTGGAGACACATTGATAGTGACATGGATGATAGCATAGACTTTGAGGTCACACAAGTGAAGATTTATTGTATTTGGAAGCTGACAATTTTGTGTAATTTTGGTGTAGTGTGTGGAAACTTTTATTTTGTAATTGTATGCTGACTCATTTGTAATTATTTGAGTTTGGTATAAAGGAAGGAATGTATTTTCTTGTTGTAAAGTAGTTTTTCTGTAGTTTTAATGTGAAAGTGTGTAATTATGATATGGTAGTAGCAGTTGTGATTGTATATGTATGAAGTGAAGAAAAGAGCTGAGTATGAAAGTGAATTTGTGAAGGAAGACATGTGAAGTACAAAGATCTAAAATTGAGATTTGATGTAATGTGAGTGAGGTTTGGCATAGTCAGAGAAGAGGTAACATATTATTCTTTTGAGTAATGCAAAGATTATTTGGACAATGTGTTCAGTGATCTTACCTTGAAGCTGTTTGGGTAGTGGGTCCTTCTATCTTCCATAACTCTTAACAGGGTTATAATCTTTTAATAGGGATTCAAAATCTCCTAACAGGGATTCATATGTACTAAATGTATTTCATAAGACTCCTAACAGAGTCCATCCTCTCACAAGGAATATTCATATTAGTGCATCTTTTGTGGGCATCATTCCCATCAGGGTTTACTCTTTGATCAAGAGGCTCCCTAGTCAACATATCTTATGTCATTGTGTTATTGTGTATGAATGTCTTTCTATGGTTGGTAATTATATTGCTTATATGGTTTAATGTTGTTGAAGATGATAAAATTTATAATTATCTAATAATTGATTCACCCCCCTCCATCTTAGTTATCTTGGTGGACTTTACTTTCTAACAAGTGGTATCAGAGCTTGGTCACAGGTTCGAATCCCCTTGGGTAACGCTGAGGGAGAGATTGTTGGAAAAATGGTCATTGATCCCCTTGGGATTTGTGACATGACTTAACCACCTCCTATGTCTTCTATAAGTCTAGTGGTTGTATCGGGCATTAATAGGTCGATCTTTTGGTGCAATGAAAACTACTACTTGTAACAATGAGAGTGTCTGAACAAGAATTTTTTATAGCTAAACAGACAGTAGCAGCAATTAGAGACATAAGACAAAAGAAAGTTTTGTCTATTCCACCTTTATCATTAGTTGCAGTACAACAAGCAAACATACAAGTGAAAGTGGAAGAAACATAGAAAGATCAAGAAGTTAGAAAGTCCACTAGATAATACTCTTCTACACCTGGTAAAAGAGTGAAAGAGATTGCTACTAGACTGGGTAAAAGGTAGAAGACTTTAGTACCACCAGTTCAAAAAGAGATTGCAGAAATTAAAGATGATGAAGAGACCCTTGTTAAGAAGAAAACTTGGAAACCTAGAATTGAAAAAGTTAATGAAGAGATCATACAAGATGGAGACTTTTCAAAGATAAACAAATACTATGACCTCTATGATTATGCAGAAAGATTGAACCTTGAAAATGTAGTGGTAAAGCACATGATATTGACTGACAAAAATTTTGATACAATTTAGGGTAAGATACCTAATGATTTGTATGAAAAGTTAGTAAAAAGGAAGAAAAGAGCATCAGATGAAGATATCAGAATTAGAGAAAATCTTGTTAGGAAGCTATGTGATGTGAGAGATGAAGAACAATTCAAATAGATCATGAAGGATCTAAACACCCATTTGAGAACCAAGAAAAGAACAATTCAGATTATGTGAGGCAATTATGAAGAAATCAGCAAGAAAATAGAACTAGCAATAGTTAAAGTGATGACAGAAAGTGTTGAGAAACAATCAGATGCAGCAAAACCAATAGAGCAAGTAAAGGAAGTAGAACAACAGGATATTCCCTCTCCACCAGCCATCAACATTGAAGATGAAACTATGAATGTGGAAGGAACCAAGATCAATCTAGATAGTGATGATAATTTTTTAAGAACCTTGAGAACATCATTGACAATTTGGCTTTTGAAGAGCAAGACAATGCTAGAGGAGAAGAACAAAGAGACATAAGGATTGGAGAGCCTGTGAAATTGCATCTTATGGATTGTGCACACTACTAAGTATTGAAGATTCAATTAAGGAGGTATAGGAGAAAGAGTTAGAGGCCATGAAGATTAACTTTGTAGATTGTGTTGCAAGCCCTCTAGCTTTGCAATATTGAATCAAGGTATAACTTTTGTTTGAACATAATTTTGTCACCCTCCTTACATTTTTTTTGTCATTGTTGTCAAAGGGGGAGAGATATATAACATAAAATTGTTATGATTAATTGTTAAATATGATAAGGATGCATACTCCTAGGGGGAGTATAGTATATAGATAAGATTTATGGAGTTATAAGGACAATATATACATATTTTTGTTATGGCCACAATTTTGAGATTTTTTGAAGTTTTTGACTTAGCCAATTTTCTCATATGTTTCCACCAATGACAAAGGGGGAGATTGTTGGAAATTTGGCTGAGTTAGATACATAGATGTTGTCATTATGGTGACATATGACCTATATGAAGATCACACAAGATAGAGAGCAAGTATGACAGAGCACAATACAAAATTGTCTAAGTATGAGACAATGTTTTTACCAGTGTACCCGAAGATAGTTTTGATTAGCAATGTTGATTGGAGTAAGTTCAGTGCTTGCACACTTGAACATAGATACTATGGTGACTATAGAAGACTCACTTGAGAGCGCAAGTTAGTACGGCATGTACGAAAGAAGTTATGACAATTTTACAGAAGACAATGTTAAGCCGACAAGACAAAATATGAAGACAGAATTGGTAAAGAGTTAAGGGATTATTTTGTTTATCAAAATAATGTCTTAACAATATAGAGGGATGAAATCCTAGATGTTAACCCTTGGGTAAAGATATATTTTGTATAATTCTTATGACAAGCTGACTGTAAGAGTTATTAATCTTAATAACTTGTATAAAGAGATGTAATGATGTAATTGTAAAGAGAAAAGATGAAGTTGTAATAACGATAGTGAAAAAGAAAGGGAAGAGACATTGATACAAAGTTACAATCAGTATAAGATTATATACCTTGACCTATTTTGTAATCAGTAAATATTGTATATTACTTGTTTGGGTAGCGGGCTCATCTGGTAATCATATTTTGTACTACCAACTCCTAGTAGGGTTGAGGCTTCTAACAAGGCATATAGTCCCTTAATCAGGACTGAGACACTATATGCATGTAATAGGCTCCTAATAGGGTCAACATCCTTAACATGATACTTTTGATTAGTGGATCTTTGTGGGTACCATCCCCACCGGGGTTTTTCCTTGGCCACGGTTTCCTCGAGAACAAATAATGTGTTATGAGTTCATTTGTTTTATTGCTATGCATGTTGTTTACTTTTCTATGTTATGCATGCATTAAGATAATCTATTATATCCATAATTGGGAAAAAGTAAAAGTTTGTAGGATACTGATTCATCCCTCCTCTTAGTATTCCCCCCTCTCTCTCTCTCTCTCATTTATCTCTCCTCTCTTTCTCTCTCTCCCCCCCTCTCTCTCTCTCTAAAAAATGTTAAAACATGTTCCTTGAATCAAAACCTTTTGAAACATAGAGTTTTAAAAACATAAAAAACCTTGGAATCTTTTTTCAGCCAAGTAGGTGTACATTCTTAAAAAATACATTTAAACATTTGTCTTGATTGTTTTTGTAACCTGCAAAATGTAAATAACAATTATATGTTAATTTTTAATTTATTTATGACTCTCTCTCTCTCTCTCTCTCTCTCTCTCTCTCTCTCGTTTAAGTTTTAATTATTTAAGTCATTATTTGTAAGGTAAAATATAATTTACAGTATGTTAATTGTAAATTATCATGTTTTTATATGTACACAGAGTGGCAATATGGATGATTTTCATATTGATGAGCTTATAGGTCAACATGCACCACCACCACCACCACCTCCACCTCTACCTCCCCCTCCACCTCCACCTAGATTGTTAAGGGATAATATTAGGAGAAATGTAGAGGTGATAATGAGAGACATAAATATTATTAGAAATGATCCCTATCCATCGGCCCAACTACTACACATTATAGATAGCATGCAAGGCATAGTAGATTCCTCACACACATTAGACTCTGAGATTGATAGTTTCAAGTCATGGAGGGAGAGTATGCATGTATATTATGATGATGAATTCTCTTATAAAGAGGTTAATAATTTAAAAATTACAAAATCTGATATGGCACGCTATTTTTATAGCCCTACAATGGGTGAGAAGATACTTGGCAAGAAGCCACATATTTCCATTAGATGGTGTAGAAACCTCGGTATAGCAGAGAATTTTTGGGAGTGGTAGTGGATGGTATTTGACCATCTACCACACACTAATCATGAGGTCCCACTTTATTTTTTGAAAAAATTATGGGCTGAATTTGAATTGGGTAGGAAACCCAATTATTTTGACATGAGAGTACTCTAGGGGGTTGGTCGGGGCATGCCATAGGATAGGCTAGGGGCCAAATTGAGTGATAGAATTAGAAATTGTGTGCACAATGAGATGCTTGTTCCTCTTTCTTCTCCTGTAGTTCCTACACCCATCCATCATCGAGCAGTCTAGTCATCTCTTGTTTCTTTGAGTGCCCTTACAGGCAATTTGTTACAACACTTGACCCAGGTGAGGGCTGCCCCCAACATAGAACATGTTTGCATGAGTTGTGGTGGTATATGTAGGGGTCCTTAGACTGATCCTGATGCTACCCATGCTGCCCATGGTGGATATGCTGATGATGATGGTGGTGCACATGGTGGATATGCTGATGATGATAGTGGCGCACATGGTGGATATGGTGATGATGATGATGGCACACATGGTGATGTCGGACATGATATCTCATCATATGTTGATTTTCTCAATGCATACGATGATCATCACACATAGGTAAATTTAATTATAATTTATATAGTGCAATATTAAATTTCATATTTATATAGTTATGAACATTAACTTGTAGATTTTTTGGTGAATAGAGGAGGGTTGACCCTCCATCATTCATTAGTTTTCATCATATGACATCGACACCTCAACATCTTGGTGCTCCATTCACAATATGCACTTTGATCGTGAGCCATTTAAACTTTAAACAAAATAAAGTTTAATTGATAATGTGTTTGACATATTTTTGTGATTTTGTAGGGTCTCTCATGTACTAGAGATTGGTAGTCCTTCATTCTTTGCCCCATTAGTCACCGAGAGTTAGCCGCATATACCTATAGTATATTTAACTTTCTATTAATTTTAAGTGTTTGTATCTTACTAATTTATGTACAACTTTGATTCAGACTTATTTTTTTGCAATTGTAGTCTTTTGGATTGTCTCATGTTGCACAATTACATTTACGTCCTGACTCATTGGTGACATTAACTACGTGTCACACAAAGGTAATGTACATGTTTTTATATTCCATAAATTTATAGTCAAGCTATATATACTTTCTCATATATGTATATGTACTATAAGTTTGATTCATGTTTTATATACATGTTTTTCAGGTTGACACCACCATGAGTCTTGGCATGGCTATTGGATTAAGCCAAATGCAGCCATCGACACTATCCTTTGAGGTCATGATTAAAAGTAATTTTTCAATTTCCATTATGTATCTAGATCTTTTACACCTAATTATTAAATTTTTTTACTTTAAATGTTTTTATAGGACTTGGCTGCATCCACTTTTGATGTAGCTGAGGGAGGACCTTCATGTCCCACTGAGGGTACTCAGGACCAGATAGAGCATGTTGATGCATCATAGTCCTCTTCATGTGGAGTGAAGAGGACTGCAGATCAGCTAGATGAGTAGAGTTAGATTATGATGACTATTTGGACTTGTGTTATGATGATGATTATTTGGACTTGTGTTGTGATGACTTCTTGTCATATTATTTTTACTTGTTGTTAGAGTAGGACTTTCATTACATACTAGTCCACTTGTTATCATATATTGTACTTGAACTTGTTTTTAGAGTAAGACTTTGTTTTGTGATTGTATATATATCATGAGTTGATATGATGGACATTATCATACATGTAAATTATTTCAGGACTTGTTATGTTATTTATCTTATTCATGGACTTGTAATCCTATTTCATGATTTGTTCAAATAGTGGTTTGAGTGAAGATATATATGAGCTTACATGTAATCTATCTAACAATGAGATCTATTAATTCATGTGTAATTGAGAAGAACAATATCTAGACACAATACAAGTAATATGAATACTTTGATTAACTAAAAAAAAACCCATCTATCTAGTTCTATGAGATCTATTAATTTACATGTAATTGACAAGAACAATATGGATGTTACAACCTTAATATTGACTTTGATAATTAACTATATTAAAAACCATCTATGGATAGTTCAATGAGATCTAGATTATTTCATGTAATTGACAAGAACAATATCAATGTTACAAGTAATTTATGGATGCACAAATAAATCTATTATAATCTATTAAGTGAACATAATTTTCCTAATATGCATAGTTTAATATTTAGAACAAAATTAGGTAAATATGCAACTATGAATTTAACTTAAATATTTAAAACAAAATTGGATACATTCATAAAATTGAGTTCATGTGAACTTAAATTACAAAATCAAAATTGGACGAATACAAGAGTGCATTGTATTACATAAATAGTTCATGTCTATGTTCTTCCAGACATCCTACATCATAAAAATAAATGTTGAAATGTTAAAATTTATACAAGTTCATTTAAAGTCAATTTTAATTTATTTCAAATCTATATCTCTAAATTATAAATTATGACACTTCAAAGAAGACATAGATATTTATATTTAGAAAAACATATATAAAAATATATGACAAATTGAACAAAAACTTAAATGTATAAATTTGATTGAACCTAATATACCATCAACATCCTCTTTTTTTTGTAATTCATCTATGATTGCCTCATGCTCTTCCATTGAAAGTGTCCATAATATTTTATTAGCAGGTCTCCCTTTGTATCTTTCTAATTTGATATTTGTTTCCACAACCAAATGGGAATAGTGCATAATATTCTTTTCTGATTGGTAGTCTTCAAAAGCTGGTAAACCATTCCTTCTTGTTAGGTATTTGCATAGCCATGTACCAACTACCACAACAAACCTAATTGGATACTGGAAATCATCATCATCTACTTGATGACATATCAACTTTTTCGTAGGTTCTACACATCGAGTTGACCAATACTCTATCTAATCTTCATTATCCTTAGGTGCAACAACAACATACACATGTCCTACAAAACAAAATTAAGTACATGCACAAATAAAACTTGTTTAAAGGTTTATAATTCAAATATAATCATAAATTATATGACATACATGTATGTAACTAATATAGTTTAAATTTTTACAATAAATTGAATTAAACTACCAGGCTGTATGAGGTTTGAAACACAATCATAATCTTCTGATGCAAAGGCATGATCTAGGTCTTCATTTATTATATCATCTTCATATTGTGTCTCGCTAGGTGTTAAGGATTTTTTTTGCCATTATTCAACCCATTTTGTATTCTTGTATTCTTCCCATTCACCTGCAACACAAAATTGATAAAAAACATGCAAGCTCCCTAGTCCATATAGTCCAAGTGTTAGAATTAGAACTCCTAAATGAATGCCATTTATCCGATCCACTAATTGTATTACAATCATATCTTGAAAGGATATTCTTCTCTTCAAATAGCCAGAAAAAAAATGTATGATTATAGAGTTCTAACTTGATCCTCTAGATAGACTTGTTTTGCACCATTCAACAATTGCACGTGCATCTTTAAATTTTGATTTTTCCTCAAATTTGAGTTGCTCTCTACAAAGGGCTCTCTTGATAAATGCACTGGCACCATCATGTGATGAACTACAACTGATTTGAATAAACTATATGACTTGAAGATCTATGATTTAAGATCACTGAGTTCGTGATTAGATATGTAAGATGGTTAAATCAGTAATATGTTGTCATTTATGTCAACTAGTTTTGACAATACTTATCTTGTAAGTTACCATGCCCAAACATTTGTAGAAAGAAGAAGAAAAGAGATGATGAACATATATATCTACAAGAGGAAGATGGATATGATAGATGAGGATAAGGAATACATTGGGTAACTTATGAATGAGTCTATGACCTTATGCTACTGCCTTGATTATGTTGCATTCATCTATGATGAAGGATAAGACCAAAATGCATAAAGCATTGTTATCGGTTAAAGAAGAATTCCAATATATACTGACGTAGTGTAGTGTATATCGAGCACAGTATAAACTAAGCTTGTGTTCACTGACACATTTCTTTGTTAATCGAGTAGAAGAAAAGAACTAAATGATTAGTTTAGCCGATGGAAGTTGATGAGCTGTAAAGTGTTATGATTACCAAGTTGAAGATAATGTTTTTACGAAAATCAATAGCTAACATAATTCAAAGAAGATCTAAGGGATTGAAACAAAACATGTTACTGACACATCAGTGAAGGAAGGTTAAAGCAGAAAAATAAACAAAGGAGAGTAAGCGGTAAAATTTGATGGATGGAATTAAAATAGTTTACTCATCTATTTAAGAGACTAGGATTTCATGATGAAATTATGCCGGAAGGAGATTGAAGAGGTATCGCGTGAACAAGCTTCATGTATGCCTGATTAGACTATTTAAAGAGAACCAAATTGCAAAGATTACCGAGCATCAGAAAGATATTATTGAGCGACAGTAAGCTATTGAATGCTGATAGAAATAGAATTGATATAATTGATCAGAGGATTTGAATGAGCTTAACATAGATCTGATAATCTACAATTGAAGTTGTGTTGTAATCAGATCAATTGTTGTTACACTTTAACCATTGTAAACAGATAAATCTCTTAACATAGTGGACTAGAAAGTCTTGTAATGTCATTCATAGAGTGTACATTTGTTATCTTCTCAACCCCATAGTGAATGCTGGTTGGATGATAACGGTTGGTCTAAAATCTCTAACAAGGTCACACCTCATAGTGTGTTTGTAACCTTTAATAGGGTTGGGTCTTCATTGACCTCACTTTAGAAGAGTGAACAATTTTTGGGTTGTCGGTCCCAGGTGGTTTTTCCCTTCACAAGGTTTCCACGTTAAATCTCTTGTGTTATGTGTTGATTGTGATGATTGTTTGTTGTCATAATTTACATGTTGCATATTGTATTTGATCAGTAATCATTATATGTTATTAACTAGTAATCGATAAAAGCAAGACAAAATATGATTTTATGTTACCGAGCTGCAGAAGTTTTAGTAAATTGTTTTTGGATATACATTTTGTGATTGGGACTGTGGATAACTAATTCACCTCGCTCTCAGTTATTCTAACAATTGGTATCAGAGTGTTGGTTTCTTGGAACTGAATTTTAAGGACTTTGGTACAAAGATCTCAAAATGTATAAGAGGGAAGTGCCAAAGCTGAACAAAGATAACTTCACAGTATGGCAAAGCCGAATGAAGTTGCATGTATCTGGAATTGGGAATTCTTCCCTTACACTAATGGATAATGGCTACATTGCACTGCCCACTAGTCCATTGACCCTTGATCAACTAAGAGACAGGCATGAACATAATGTTACTATGATGGAGATTGCTACTGCTTGTACCAATGCCTAATTTGAAAATATTAAAAATTGCACTACTACTAAAGATATGTGGGATAAACTTGCTCAAGTTTATAGTGGTGATGTGAATTTCAAAAGAGCTAGAGATGAAAGCTTAAGGGGTAGATTCGATGATATGAAGATGAAGGAAGGTGAAAATATTATGTAGTACACAAATAGACTAAAAGAGGTAGTACATGCTATTAGAGCATCTGATGGTGTTATTGATGAAGATACAATGGTAAGAAAAGTTCTCAGAACCTTATTGCCGGTTTATGCAAACAAAATATTTGCAATTCATGAAACTAGGTCTGCATCTAGTAACAACCTTACTCTTGATAATCTGATTGGTAAGCTTACAACCTTTGAACTAAATAACTTTGATAATAGTGTTGTACTATCTGTTGAATATGCTTTTATGTCTTTTGTAAAGATTGGTAAGTCTAGTAGAAGAAATAAAAATGATGATAGTGATAGCAATACTGATGACGAGCTTGATGAACTTGAAGCTCTTATGGCCAAAAGGTTACCTAAAGGTAAAGGGAGATATAGAGGTAAATTGCCTTTAGCATGCTTTAATTGTAAAGAGGTTGGTCATATTGCTGCTAGATGTCCACACATGAAAAATGATGACAGAAACAAAGATTGATCTGGTAAAGGAAGCTATGGGAGAAGAGGCAACAAAAGTTACTGCCACAACAACAGAGACAACTAAGACAATAATGATAAAGGCAAGAAGGTGTGCTACATTGCAGAAGAAGATGTCACCGATACCGACACTGATGAAGTTGTGGAGGTAGTATTTGTTTCAATGAAGGATGAATTAGAAGAAGATGAAAGGTATGTAGAGACAACACTTATCTCTAAGGTTAATAAAAATGATACATGGATCATAAATAGTGGCTGCACACATCACATGACTGGTGATGAAGAGAAATTTGATCATCTTGAAGAACACAATGGAGGATCTATTCGAATGGGTAATGATGCACCTTGTATGGTTAGAGGAGAATGATCCCTAATGATAAATGATAAAATTAGATGTGATAATGCTTATTGGGTAAAAGGTCTAAACTATAATTTGCTAAGTGTGGCACAACTAAGCAATTCAGGCCACCGAGTTTCTTTTGAGAGCAAGAAAGTGAAGATATTTGATGATGGAGGAAGACTTATTAGATTTGGAATAGAATCAAGAGGTAATTTGTTTTATCTTGATATTGATTAGTCTTCTTGTTTAATGATGAAAGATGAAGATGCATGGTTGTGGCATAAAAGGTTATGTCATGTGAATTTTGATAACATGATTGTGATCAGTAACAAGAAAAAGGTTAGAGGTCTGCCTAACTTATCTAAGCCTGATCATGTTATGTGTCATGAATGTCAGAAGGTAAAATGACAAAGTCTAGTTTCAAAAGAAAAGATTATTCAACAAAGAAATTACTTGAGTTAGTGCATATCAACCTATGTGGTCCTATGAGAACTCAAAGTTACTATAGAGATAGATATTTTATTCTTTTTGTTGATGATTATACTAGATTCATGACAATCATGTTCTTGAAGGAAAAATCAGAGGCATTTAAGATGTTCAAGTGGTATAAAGAAAAAGTTGAGAAAGAGACTAGTAAAGAATTGAAATACTTAAGATTTGACTGAGGTGGTGAATTTATTTCTGATGAATTTACTAATTTTTGTAATGAGCATGGTATTAAAAGACATGTCTCTGCATCAAGGACACCACAAAAAAATGGAATAGCTGAAAGGAGGAATAGGTCAATCGTTGACTATGCAAGGACACTAATGTTGCAAAAGAATGTTGCTTAGACATACTGGAGAGAAGCTGTCAGCACATCTGTTCATGTTCTAAACCAAGTACAACTGAAGAAGGACACTAATAAGACACCCTATGAGTTATGGTTTGGTAAAAAAACCCACTGTAAGTTATTTTAGAGTTTTTGGAAGTAAATGCTTTATTCTGAAAGATTAAATAAATGGGAAGTTTGACTCAAAAGGTGATGAAGGGATATTTCTAGGATATTCCACTAAAAGTAAAGCATAAAAGTGTCTTAACAAAGTAACTAATAAAATGATTGAAAGTACTAATGTTCAAGTTGATGAGTTTGATGATAAGAATGCAGAGAAAACCACAAAGGAACCGGAAGACTATGATAGATTCAGTTACATTGAATAACCAAAGTACCTAACAATGCCACAAACAGTGACAACCGGTCAACAGGAAAACAATACTGAGGAATGGGAAAAAGAAACCGATGAGTAGGAAGCACCTACCAAACAAGAAAATGAGCCTGCATAGGATGAACATGAAAGAAGAGATTGGATACTGGAAAGATTTGTCAGAAGACATCATCTTGAGACACAAATCATTGGAGAAAGACAAGCTAACATGCAAACAAGAAGTAAAGCAAAACAAGGTACATGCCTAATTTGTGAATATGAACCGAAGAATGTAAAAGTTGCATTATAAAATGATGAATGGGTTAATGCAATGAAAGAGGAAATACAATAGATAGAGAAAAACAAAACTTGGAGTTTAGTACCCAAACCTAAGGACAAGAATGTTATCGGTACTAAGTGGATATTTGGAAACAAGATTAATGAGAATGGAGAGGTAACAAAGAACAAAGCTAGGTTAGTATGCAAGGGATATGCATAGGAGGAAGGAATAGATTATGGTGAGACTTTTTCACCTATTGCTAGATTAGGAGTCAGGATGTTACTTGCATATGCTACACACAAAAAGTTCAAAGTTTACAAAATGGATGTTAAATCTACTTTTATGAATGTGATACTTGAAGAAGAAGTCTACATAGAACAACCTGAAGGGTTCATTGATCTAGAAAACAAAGATATGGTATGTAGATGACATAAAGCTTTATATGGTTTGAATCAAGCACCGAGAGCTTGGTATGAGAGGTTTCATAACTATTTACTGAGTATTGGATTTGTTAGAAAAAGTGAGAATAGTAATTTGTATATGAAAGGAAATTTTGATGATACTATCTTGATTACTAAGATATTTGTGGATGACATAATATTTGGAGGACAAGATCAAATTTGTAAGTCATTTTATGATGAAATGAAAAGTGAATTTGAAATGTCTATGTTTGGAGAGATTAAGTTCTTTCTAGGCTTACAAGTGATTCAGTAGAATGATGGTATATTCATTACACAATCTAAATATATAAAGGAAGTATTGAAGACATTTGGCATGGAAGATGCTAAACCCATGGGAACACCAATGGCTACTAGATGTAAACTGAATAAATAAGATGGAACTATTGAGGTAAATTAGACACTATACCAATCCATGATTGGTAAGTTAATGTATGCAGTTCACAGTAGATGTGATATAGCACATGTTGTTGGAATAGTTGCTAGATTTTCTGCAAACCCTAGAGAGTCACACATGATTGCTACAAAGAGAATCTTAAGATACCTAAACAAAACTAAAGATTATGGACTATGGTATCTTAAGAAAGGCAAGTTTGAACTGAAGGTATACATCAATGCTGATTGGGATGGAAATGTGGATGATAGAAAGAGTACCACCAGAGGAGCATTCTTCTTTGGTGAAAGACTTGTTACTTGGACAAGTAAGAAATAGGCTTGCATTTCTCAGTCTACAACTAAAGCAGAGTATGTTGTTTCTACTACTAATTGTTCAAATATTGCATATATAAAGCAAGTTTTAGATGGTATGAATGAGGTAATCACTGAGCTGGTGATTATATATTGTGATAACACTAGTGCTTTTAATATTTCAAAGAATCCAATGATGCACTCTAAAACAAAGCATTGTTACAAGTAGTGGTTTCCGTTGCACTAAAAGATCAACCTATTAATTCATGATACAACCACTAGACTTATAGAAGACATAGGAGGTAGTTAAACCATGTCATGAATCCCGAGGGGAGTGCTAACCATTCTTCCAACAATCTCCCCCTTAGTGTTACCCAAGGAGATTTGAACTTGTGACCAAGCTCTGATACCACTTGTTACAAGTAGTGGTTGTCGTTGCACCAAAAGATTGACCTGTTAATGCTCAGTACAACCACTAGACTTATAGAAGACACAAGAGGTGGTTAAACCATGTCACAAATCTTGAGGGGAGCCCTGACAATTTTTCCAACAAGAATATATCTATTAAGTATCACTACTTAAGGGAACAATTATAGGAGAAGCAAGTGAAGCTAAAATTTGTTACATCAAAAGAACAACTTGCTTACATATTTACAAAGCCTCTACCGAAGGATACATATGAATACTTGAGGACTAGAATTGGGATCCATCCCCTGTCTACCAGTCGCTAAGGTGATCTAGAGGTTGCATCAGCCTAATCTTATCAGAAGATCATACATGTTGATGCAGTAGAGTTCACACTTTGGAATTTTGTCTAAGGTTGTGAAAGGTTGGATTACTAGAATAGATTTGCATGACAGTATACTGAGATACTGAGAATGCACTAGACAACAGAGAGTTACATGGCTACTATAGAGCTGTATGTTTATTTCTCTTTGGCATTGCTGTCAAAGGGAGAGAGATCAATATGAATAATATGAATCCAAAGATAGAGAGAGAGATATACAATAGGGAGAGCATTGAAGATCAGTTACTAAGACTAGAAGAAAACCTGCGAGATAAAAAGAACATATCTACAAAATTTAGTTTGCACTAGAAAATGTTTTTTTTTCTAATGTAGTGATTAAACATATTAAGCTAGTGAGAGCTTGTACCATTACAACATTTGTTGATAGAGTTGTAGAATACATTTTTGGTATGTGTATGGCATATTTCATATTGCTTGTGTTTCCATCAATGCCAAAGGGAGAGATTGATGAACTATAACTGATTTGAATAAACTATATGACTTGAAGATCCGTGATTTAAGATCACTGAGTTGGTGATTAGATATGTAAGATGGTTAAATCAGTAATATGTTGTCATTGATGTCAACTAGTTTTAACAATACTTATCACTATACCCAAACATTTGTAGAAAGAAGAATAAAAGAGATGAAGAACATATATATCTACATGAGGAAGACGGATATGATAGATGAGGATAAGGAATACATTGGGTAACTTCTGAATTAGTCTATGACCTTATGTTATTGACTTGATTATGTTGCATTCATCTATGATGAAGGATAAGAAAAAAATGCACAAAGTAGTGTTGTTGATTAAAGAAGCATTCTAGTAGACACCGATGCAATGTAGTGTATACCGAGCACAATATAAACCAAGCTTGTGTTCACCACCATATTTCTTTATTAACCGAGCAGAAGAAAAGAACTAAATGATTAGTTTAGCCGATGGAAGTTGATGAGATATAAAGTGCTATGATTACAAAGTTGAAGATAATGTTTGTTATGATGATACTAACATAATTCAAAGAAGATCTAAGGGATTGAAAAAAAATGTGTTATTGACACATCAGCTGAGGAAGGTTAAAGAGGAAAAATCAACAAAGGAGATTAAGCGGCAAAATATGATGGATGGAATTAAAATGGTTTACTCATCTATTTAAGAGACTAGGATTTCATGATGAAATTATGCTGGAAGAAGGAGACTATAGAGATATCACATGAAGAAGCTTTATGCATGCTTGATCAGACTGGTTAAAGAGAACTAAACTGCAGAGATTATTGAGTGTCAAAAAGCTATTACCGAGCCATAGTAAGTTACTAAATATTGATAGAAACATAATTGTTATATTGATTAGAGAATTTGAATGAGCTTAACATAGATCTGATAATCTACAATTGAAGTTGTGTTGTAATCAGATCAATTGCTGTTACATTTTAACCATTGTAAATAGATAAATCTCTTAACAGAGTGGACTAGAAAGTCTTATAATGTCATTCATAGAGTGTACATTTGTTATCCTGTCAACCCCATAGTGAATTCTGGTTGGATGATAACAGTTGGTGTAAAATCCTATAACAAGGTCACACCTCACAGTGTGTTTGTAACCTTTAATAGGGTTGGGTCTTCATCAACCTCACTTCATAAGAGTGACCAATTTTTGGGTTGCCGGTCCCAGGTGGTGGTTTTTCCCTTCACAGGGTTTTCACGTTAAATATCTTATGTTATGTGTTGATTGTGATGATTTTTTGTTGTCATACTTAACATGTTGCATATTGGATTTGATCGGTAATCATTATATGTTATTAACTGGTAATTAGTAAAAGAACAAACAAAATACTATTTTATGTTACCGAGCTGCAGAAGTTTTAGTAAATTATTTTTGGATATACATTTTGTGATTGGGACTGTGGATAACTGATTCACCCCCCTCTTAGTTATTCTAACATCATGTTCTCCCTTCCCATGTCTAGCCTAAAAAAAACTCTAGATATGTTGGATATTTATTTTCTTATGTGTCCTACTCAACCAATAAAACATTCTAGCATTCTTGAATTTCCCTGTACAATTATCTGACCATATTAGATGTTATGTTATATGAATTTCTCTCTCCCTTAAATTTTCATAAAAGGTCTTAAAGCAATACTAGACAAACTATGATGAGTGTAACTTATTATCACTCATATAGAAATGGCACTCTCTCAATATTTTTTGATCCTCTTCTGTACTATTAGGTGCATGCCTATAAACAATATGAACAAACATTGTTACTTGCACCGAATTATAATATTATGGTTGGATCTCATCTTGTGGTGCAAGCGTGTAGTTCTTTGCAATGTCAATGACTGAAAGTATACTACCAATTGGAAATGTATTCTTGCGTATGTGAAATTGTCCATGAAGCCATCTAGAATTTTGAGAGTGTTTCACATATTTAGGTATGAATTTACTCTTGAATTCATTCATAAAAGTATTAACACTAAGTTTTTTAGTTATTAGGTTGCACCATTTTCCAACTTTTCCATCCTTCAATGGATACTCAATAGTTTTAAATCTTTGTACATCAACTAATTGTTTTGATTACTTGAAAAAATAGGTTTTGAAGGGATCCGAAACCCTTTACAATTCAAGTTTCAAAAGATCGAAAGTAGAGATCATAACACCAAAAAAGAGGCATACAACATTGAGCTACCCAAAATAGGGACTACATAGATAGCGACAAAAGGGATAGAAAACAAGACCAAAAGACTATAGAGAGCACAAAAAACTAGCATAGCAACTAGGTTAAACATCCACATACATAACCCCTATTTTTTCTTCCAATGTCTTCTCCATCTTGGCTTGAATGTTGTCCATCTGGTCAATGACACTTTCCAGCTCATCAACATTCTTCTTCACTAGAGGGGACTTTTTCTTGTTGCTCCCATAGGTCCTAGAGCTTGGGCCACCACTATCCACTAGAGGAACATTCCTGAGATCATTATCTTCCTCCGAAGCATTTTCTAGCAAATTGACCAGAGCCTTAAGTTTGGTGCTGGAAGCCTTCATACTGTCCATGCTATGCTGGAGGATATTAATAAGAGTATTATCAACTTTATCCATTCTTTCATTAATATCTACAGCAGGGGATTTAGAAGTGCTCTCTTTAAGAAAGGACTCAACTTTCTCATTTAGGATAGCATTATTAGCTTCAAGCTTCCTGCATTTCAAGTGGAGCCCCTTTATCTCATGGAAGCACCATTTGTTGAATTTGAAGGAGTAGAGAGCCTTAGCTTTGGCAATCTATAGAACACCAGTTGTAACTTCTTCCCTATCATTAAAGTCTTCAAAAATCATCTTAATAGAGGACTCTCTAGCTTTCCATTCACTGGAATCCTCGCTGCCCTCTTGAATATTGTCCTCAGACTCATGGGAGATAGGCACATCATGCCTCATGCCAACAACAAAATCATCCAAGATGGGAACCTCCTATTTATTAAAATCCCTATTAGTCTTTTACTTCTCAGCATACTGAATCACAGTGTCAACAAGGTCTTCAAGACTATGAGAATTGTGTGCCATAGTACCTTTCGATTTGGCTTCTTCCACAACTTTATCTTTCTACTTAGTCACACTTTCTTGAATATTTTTCTTAGGGTCCTTTTTTTCATGTACATCCTTCTCCTCAGTACACATAGGATGAATATCAGCTCCCCACACTTGAGAGTCACCAATACCCTTCTGGTGAGCCTCATCATCCACCTAATCCTTCATCTCAGTCATCTCCTTGTTATCCTACTCCGAGTCCTTACTATTAACCTCCTCCTTATTATCTTTGGGGATAAACATGGCATCTAAATCATCAATTTCCTCCCTCTCCTTACCAAGAATTTTCTTATCTTTAATCTCTCTAGTATCATCCTCATCAGAATCCTCAGTCTCAGAACCCTCAGAGTAGGCCTCAACTCCAGTCTCTTTAGAGTAGATTTTCTTCGAGCTACTATTCATAATATCCTTTGCCTTCTGCTTAACAAAGCCATACTTATGAGTCATAGGAATCCACTTTTTCTTTCTGGATGAAGGGGTGGAGCTAGGGTTAGGGATAGTTCTCATAATATGCTCATAAATTAGAAGAATCAAACCATCATGCTTAATATATTTCTTAGGAGAGATCTTATGCTCATTGATACTTTTAACCAGAGAAGTATGAAGATAATAGGGTATGTTAATAGTATCTTTGTCCCTGAAATGGTTAAGGAACATAAAGTGGTGGGAGTGAGCATAAGTAAAGTGACCATCTAGGGTAAAATACTCCATCACCACCTATAGGATGTTGCACCATATTTCCTTGATTTTGAAGGGATCAATATAGCCATTTGTCTTGGCCTCCACAAAATCTAACTATTCCTTCTTGGTCTTCAGAAATTTTTTGGAAGCCATGTCCGAAATCTTGTGATTCCTGTAAAACCTTTGGCCAACATTGGGGATTCTCATGATTTGAGCAATAAGCTCCACAGTTATCTCCACAAATCTCCCTTCTGTAGAGACAGTGTCATTTTTCCAACCCTCAACAAATTTTTGAGTAATTTCCTTATTGAAATCATGTAATATTTCTAGAAAAGGGGTCACTTCACCTTTCCTCAGCTTCTACCACACCATAGCCATGTTGGCTTCCTTGAGCTTCTTACAATTATCAGGTTCCTCCTACTTCAAGTCACCACCCATGTTTAAGAAATTCAGCAGGACAAACCTCTTGTTAAAATTAGGACAATTATTTTCAAAGTTGCAGTCCTTGTTAATAAATAAATTAATGGAAGGCACAACCTAGAAAGCGTGGAAACTATCAATAATAATGATTCTTAAAACTCTATTCCATACTTTCCCATAACTTCTATCAGACTTTGTAGAGCTTAGGTGAGTCTTATTAATCATTTCAAATCTTCCCTACCTTATGATTGATTTTATCATAATAAATGCATGATTTAGTTTCCTCTTTGAGATCCACCTCGTTGTCCCAAGGGATGACCTCATCGGACTTAACTCCAATATTTTCTAGGTTGTCCAACATAGTATTACTTTTGTGGTACACATGAGTTATGTGGATTCTGATACACTTGGCAATGATGTCTTTCATTTTGGAAAAGAATTTTCAATAGTCCATGACAGAGGATTATTGTCTTTAAGACAATTAATAATATTCATTGAATCACCCTCCAACCAAATATTTTTAAAGTTGAGTCTGCTAGCAAGTTGTAGGCTATAGTAAGCTCCCAAAGCTTCTACCATATGGTTGTTTTGAGTTCCCAGAGGGGCAGCATTAGCAGCAATGAGATTACCATTGCAGTCCCTGATAACACTACCACAACCCACTAGGCCAAGATTGCCCTTAGAAGCTCTATCAAAGTTTATCTTAATCCATCCATCAGGGGGTGCTATCCAGACACTATTCTCATGGTCATTCTTCTTCACTTGAGAATCCCTACAGTTACAGCTGTGCTAGGTGATACCTTTCAGAAGATTTTCCAACATCTCTCTATTCTCTTTCTCAAACACCAGAGCAGGAGTGCTGCATTTGTCCCGAAAGATAGAGTTATTTCTTTCTTTCCATATACTCCAAGCAATATGAGGAGAAACCAAAGTCTATCTTTTTTTATCCCTTTCATAAGCACAAGGACAATACCACTGCTGGCAAAAATCCTAGATAGAGAAACATCAACTAATTGTTGTCCAAAATCAAATGAAATATTTTCATGTAAACATTCATCTAATAATGTAAGATTGCCACATACATCACATACACAAGAAACACATGCATTCAAAAGATAAAATTTCTCATTAGGTGGGTTACAAAATAAATTTGATATAAATTCCTTTATAGTTTCAGGTGGTATATTTATACCACATTCTTGCAACATTTCATTAGTATGCATAGTAGAATGTATAGATCGAAAAACATCATAATGATAATGAAATTGAACATGAGTTTTGCAACAATAGGTGAGTCTTTATTTGTTAATCCTTACATACCATGGTTTACATTTTTCAAAAGATCTTTGACTAATACTAATATTTAACACCTTATCATCCACAAATTTTTTATACAATTTTGTTTGAGTCATATCTAAAAGGTGTTTTGGATGTGGATCATGAAATTTTGAACTAACTCTTAATTTAAGAACATCTCTGACATTAGGGGACACTCTTGTATTATCATGCCAAAAGTTTTCAATCAAAGTTTTAACTTCACCACTAAGTTTCATGTCAAACCTCGCGAGTCTGCAACTGAAGGGCCATAAATGGTTTGCTGAATCAGTTTCAAAGTTAATTCTTCTCTTTATAGCTCTTGGTAAAGTTTTACAATGAATATTAAGATATCCACTTATGTTTGAAATCATTCTTTTATCAGTAGTAGTTTTATTTACTAAAGTTGTTGTTATTGCTCGACGTGCCACATTAAACTATCTTTAGAATGAATTTTCTTTCCAATTGTGTCAAAGGCACTAGCAACAGTTGATACAACTTGATTTAGAGACTCATCCTTCTTCTTGGATTTCACATTAATGCCTAACCTCTTCATCACTTTTCACATTTTAGACATTTTAATTAATTGTAACATTAATTGACATTGAAATTCAAATTTATTATTATAAAAAAATTGTTTAAACAATCTATTCACATGTGTCCTAATCTGTCTCCATGAAACCAAACCACATAGATTGTCTAGCACATCATTTTTTTTTTGAAAGTGTTCATTTATTTCACTATGATTCAAATAAGTTTCTTTCTCAATCGGTGTTTCTATGTCTACATCCACATTGTTGATTTCAATTTCAATTGGTGTTTGATTTTCAGTTTCATTCAGGGTTTGAATTTCAGTTTCTTTATCACTATGATTAACATTACTAATTTGTGGAATTTCATGTGCAATTAAATTTGTTAATCTATTTTCAGGAATAAAATTTAAATCATTTAAATTGTAACTTGCTACTAGCAAATTATGAACTTCACTATTAGAATAAGTTACATTTTGATGTGAAGAGATACCTGTATCCAATACTGGATTAGAAGATGCACCTAAATTTTTTTCTTCAACCTCTGCATCCATTATGGTGTCTTCATTGTCCTCCTCTTTTGTAACAATTGTTGAACTTGATGCTCCAACATTATTCAGTAAACAAAGTCTTTCTCTTCTTTCTTGTTGTCATTTTACCTCCTCTCTATTTGTTGCAACCTCCTCAGCAGTCAAAACATTCCTTAGCCTCTTTTTGTGTTGGTTTGATCCTATTTTTACACCAAGATTCATGTTCAAATAATTCTTTTTGAATGTCAAATCCAAAACAAGACAAAGGAAGAGAATGTTGATCCAAATATTCTATTTGTCTGGTATGGATCATAAAAAAAATGATTGAAAATTTGTCAATCATTGAGATCAGGCCCATAGTCCTATTTTTTTATTGCAACAATTCGTTATGAAATGGGGGCCCGTTATTTAAATAAAACGAGCACCTGATATTTAAATGAAACGGGCACCCATTTTGTACAACTATGAGTGAGAGCCCTACCTATTGGTTTGGGTTTTGGTTCAGGATAGGCTTGGTGGGACCAAGCCTATGCTTGGCCCTACAAAAATATGGCTAAGGCATTTCAGTATAAAATTTTTGCCTTGCCATAAATTTTTTGATACCTTCCCGAATGAATTTTTCGATATAACGAAAACCCATTTTAGCTCTTATTGTGCAGATTATAAAAATTAAATTTTATAGTGATCTGATAAATTTTAATATTTTAATAATATTTATTAAGCCAACGTGGTACCTAAACTTGAAATAGTAAGGTTAACTAAAACTTTAATAACTTTTTTAATTTTATGTTTTTTGAAAATGAGTTATATGACATCAATCTACATAGAATTTCCTTGAAATTTTTTTTTTTTTTGAAAAAGTGAAGTTATCATCAAATTATGGTGGCCGTATGTGAGAGGTTTTGAAAATGTACTTTATAGTCAATTAAAAATTAATAAAAAAAATATTCAATAAAAAAATAAGATAAAATATTCTCATCAATCTTCAGTGTGTTAGGTACCTTTTCCCCAAAGGATTCACAAAAATACAATCATTTACTTCAAAAAATTATGGCCATACACGTGTGAGGTAAGGTCCTGAAACAGGCATTTTGAAAAAGTAGTTTTTAAACATGCATAATAAAATTCAATTTATACCATGTGGGTATTGAAATAAATCACATATTTGAAAACTAGACTCCGAGTACTAAATTTAATATTACTAAAGTTTTTCAAGATTCAATCTTTATGTGCCTCAAATTTCAACATCAATTGATAGAAATTTTGAAAAACATGGAAAACACTTCCACTTTTTGCCCAAAAGTGGGACTCAACTTCTTACAGCTACCCTCTAACCCAGAAGGCCTTACAACTGGGCATGTTGAATTAAATTCTATCTAAAGCATTATATTGTTGTGTTCGAGTGTGGTTATTGTTGTTATTATTTCTGGTGTAGACTTGGACTATCCATTTTGGGATTATCCATTCTACCATGCATCAAGTGCTATCAGAGCTTGAAGTCATTGAGTGTGTAAACTGATCGCCAAGTTGAGATAGTTTGCACCAGAACCTTGCATTGGTGATTTTTTGCCTTGGGTTTTCAAACATCTTGAAGGATGCATCTGAGAACATTAGAGCCTAGGGAAATTGTAGATCTCTATGATGCTATAGAATCAAAGATTATAGAGAAAGTTAAAGTAGATTTCAGATCTAAGATGGAATTGATGAAGAATGACATGATCACTAAGATCATGAGGGCTATTTTTGGTATGCTGAGGAATTGGTACTAAAGATGGTTATGAGGAAGCTACTAGATCTAGTAGAGATGACCTCAGAGATAGATCTAGTGAAGATATAACTAGTCAGTTGCATAGATCTGGAGCTCGATTAAGTACTAGTTACCGAATGGAAGTTTCTACTTTCTTTGGTACTTTGAGACCTGAGGATTTGATTGATTAGATTGGTGAGTTAGAATATTTCTTTGAGCTTGAAGAAATTGAAGATCCTCTTACAGTAAGATTGGCACAGACTAAGTTGAAAGGACATGCATGTCTTTGGTGGAAAGAATTGCAAAGAGATAGAGAAGATGAAAGTGAAATGAAGATCAACTGGTGGAGGTTGATAGTGACTAAATTGAAAGCTAAGTTCATACCTGTTGACTATGAGCTTGACTTGTTTAATAAATTGCATAATCTGAAGCAAAAAGATTTGACCATGGAAGACCATACCGAGGAGTTCTATAAGTTGACTATTCGATGTGGACACAACAAACTTGGTAAAGAAAAGGTAGATCAGTATGTGAATGGTTTGAGATTCAATATTCAGGATGAGCTTGGTATGCTGAAGATTGATTTGATTGAAGATGCTTATTAGTATTCTCTAAAGGCAAAAGATAAGTTGAAGAGGAGACAACATGGTAATTCTTGAGGGAAGGAGAAGTTAGATCACTCAGTGAAAGATAAATCGACTGTTGAAGATGAAATGAAAAAGAGGATAGATAGGGTTATCTTTAAGAGTATGTTAGCACTTTTTCATGTAGAATCACCATATAGCTATTAAGCTTGACTCTTAGATTCCCAATTTCAGATTCTTATAGGGAAAAGGCTAATTGATAAGGACCAAGTCCTTCTTCACTTTGGGCTCCACAGACCCAAGTGGGTGTACCTAATACATATTAAATCTACATACACAACACTTTCTCACTAAACCTTTTATGCAGACATGAAAATTGGTGGATTATGACAAGGATATTCATCTTTCTTCTCTTTGAACTTGGAGGCTCAGGCAGGCTAACCTATTAGATTCACTTCGATAAGGAATCACCAACATTTGTTTATATCCTTGATACAAACATTATCTTCTCAGTCCTTTCAAACATACATGAAAAGTAAATTGTCTTTTATGTTTGATTGATGATGAAATCCCTGCAAATCAAGGATAGACAAGTGCCTTATCCTAGGGCAAAGAGTTAGATAGAGAAACTTACATTTATAGAAACCTTCTAAATGAAACACAAAAAGAATCCAGATGAATTGTCTTACAAGTCACCCTTTCTTAAACATATTTAATCATCACATTCTTGTAGCAATCCTGAGCTTTCAAAAATTAACCTAAAGATTTAACCCTTTCCTTGAAAGGAACTAAAGACTAAATTCACAAACACCTTATAAATGATGTCCTAAAACTGCCTTACAAATTCAAGACACAAAAGCTTCAGAATCAAAATAGGAAGACAACCAAAAAACATCCAGGGAGTTCTAATGTATTTCAGTAGAAATCAATGTATTAATACATTCAAAATCTGACAAAGATTCCAAGAATTTCAACAATAGAGCCAAGCCTCTCTATACAATAGAATTTTCAACCTCTCCTTACAATGAGAAGAAAAATTAGAGATATACAAGAATTGAGTCAGTTGAATACTAACTGACAACTATCCACCTTAGTACAAAATATCTTCAACCTTCCTCTCATCTGCCCTACAACTGATTCTAAAAATGATCTGATATCTACAATCATTTCCCACAAACTAATTCTGATTCTGCTTCTTGTCCTCAGAATTTCAGCTCACACTACTCTTTACCACTTCACTGAAACTGAAAAACATCATTGCCATTAGGTTGCTCATCTCTTCCCATTTTTGGAAACATATAACACTCATATGTTTTGTCAAAAAATGAATCCCCAGGCTATTTTTCCATGAGCGGCTCCTCATTTTAAATTTTTGCATATTTCTCATATAGTTTCAACTATTTCAATTTTCTGAATTCTTTTCTGCACTTTTAAATTTATCACTTTATAATATTCTACAATTTAGCCACAGAAGCTACTAGGGAGCACCACTTGTCAACATTTCATTGGGTGCTCGGACTAACCATAGCTTAACCACCCTATTTGGAGAATTGGCAATCATGTGCATTCTCAAAATCTCCAAATGATCCGACTAACTGCACTTAACTCTGGTGACTAGGTGAATAACTATATTCTCCAATTCATGCAATGAAACTCTGACCCTGAGTTACATCCACCGACCTGGCAACTGGGCGTTCTCACAATCGCAGAATGAAATCACCTAACCGCCAGCTACTTGGAGATCTCGTGACTGAAGGCTCACTGAATCATGGAATTTTTAGGACCTAACTGCTAGGACTTAGCGATCACGTGACCATAGTCATCTCCAAGTCGCTAGATGTTTGTATTAACTGCCAGTTTATCTACCGAATCAACGACCACAGTTAGCAGACCACCACCTCTAAATCATGCAATGATCCACTAACCACCATCTCCATTCCATGAATACATGACAACTTGCCACATGTCATCTCTGGCCACCGTTAGCGCTCTGCAAAAATTCTTATTTTTGAGCCCGCCAGCACCAAAAATGAGGTGGCTGCACAAGCTTGCGCGGGCAGAGCCTCCATTGCTTTGATTTACATGATGTGTTTGTGCGATTGTATATATTTACCTCAAATTCACCTTACGAGAACAATGTGGGATTAATGGTTTTCATGTTTTATAGACTTTTGTGCATTTTCACTCAAAATATGTGGGCCCACCACCGCATAGAGAGCTCTAGTCAAGCAGGACCACCAAGAGCCTCCGTGGTTCTTTCTTCACATTACTATGGAGTTTTGGGATATCTAAATATCACAAAATTCCCACTTACGCTACATGTGGGATATATATATCTAGAGACCCTCGCGTTTTCTTCTTCCAAGCCTGCATGCATACCAAATTCTCTCTACTTTCCTTTGGTGTTATTGCAGGTGCTTACATCTCACGCCCCCTAGATCCTTTGGTATGGAATGTAGCAGCAAGTGCAGGCTTCCTTGTTTATTTTCATTGTGTGTTCACTGGCATTTCACATTCACCCAAACACCACTATTTTTTTTATTGCGTGAGGCATTGGATAAATATGTGAGGCCTTATTTCAACACTTATGCTTGTATCATATTGGGTGGCACACACACATTCCCCTCTTATGCACAAGTAGCCACTACCTTCTTATGCTGGTCTCTCATCTGGCACTTGCCTCAAGATTTTAACGTATGCCCGCAATTGCATTGCATCATCCCCTTTTGATGTGTTGACAACCGTCTTAGCATTTTACATAGGCCTCTAAGTGCTTGTTTCTTTCTAATGTTATTACACATGTTCACCCATCAATTGGCTGCTCATGTAACATGCTAGTTTCCAACACATCACATACATCTATGCTGGCATTTCCATTAAACTTGAGCAGCATAACATTCTTCTTTCATTTGCATAGCCATCCATCTAATTGTGCAAGGTCTCCATCTTATACTAGCAGCCTCCTCAATATGTGCAAGCTTCTTACCTGGCAGCCACTTCAGCTTTTATTGGCGCACGCTATGCCTTGCACAACAATCCCCTTTGCATCACGATGAAGTCAAAATGTGACTGACAACATCTCCACTAAACTACATAGTGCAGCTACTTCATTTTATTATGTGAAGACTGGCAAGTATACATGCATTCATGTTTGGGTACTTTAAACATTACACGGGCCCATTTGTTTCTTGCACAAGCCTCTCTTCCACTGACACAACACCCCCAATGGTGCCCTTAATGCGTAAATCCAATGGGAGCAAGAACAACCTGCTCCCATCTCTTCTGTAGGTCCTCATTTATACATGGGCCATCCATTTTGTTTAATGTGTGAATCACACACATAGGAAACCCACTAATACATATGCGAGCCTTCTTTACAAATGTCTAGTGACAAACATATTGCAAGAAAGAAGAAAAAATTGGGAACATGCCTCACTGCCGAGTGGTATGCATAGTCATCCCACTCCCATGCATTTTGGTCCATTGGGTTTATGACTTTCATTACCCACTAACAACCTCCCTTTCAAACATGACACAAATGGTTACAAAATGTGCACATTCCTTTTAATTTTTAACACAAGCCTCCCTTTCATTGTGCGAGTCAATATTGGATTACGCTAGGCATCAAATTTACAACAAATAGGAACCCCCAATTGATTACACAGGCAACTCCCTACCCTACGTTAGCAGCCAACTATTTTAAAATGAAAGGGCCTCTCAAAGTGCATCATGTGAGGCTCCCCACACCATTGCAACTTCCTTTTAGTTTGGCACGTTGCCCATTCCATACGCATCACTATGCAATGGACGCATCAAAAAATCCATTGTCTTTGGTGGTATCCATCAGATTCTTCTCCAAAATGAAAATTTCTCATTCTCTTAGCTTTCCTTTCCAAGTATCCATAAGCACCAATAGGTTTAGCACATCTTTCCAAATGTGGATTTCCTCTAGATTTGATAGGATATCAGCCTGGTTTAACATCATGGCGTACCCAGTATTGAACCCTTGAAACTCCATTTTCATGGCACACTTATACACCCTCATCCAATTATTAAACTCACAGCCCATAGCCCATTTTGGTATGTAGCATTTATTTAGAACAAAGTGCATCACAGAGACATGCCATTGATTTTTACATCTTTTACAAAATTGTCACATGACACCAACTAGCAATCCAGGGGTGGCCTAAAAAGCTGATCAGATGGCCCCACAGGAAGGCACCATCAGAAACATGAATTCACCTTCAACAATACAGTACACCGTTCAAAGGAAAAAACTAAGAAAGATCTAAACCTAAAGTTATTCATGATCAAATATGGCCCATTGAAAACCAATTCAGTCTGCACTTGTCAAATCTGCATAAGTCAGCTCCGAAACTTGCCTTTTAAAACTCACCCATTAAAACTCTCAGGGGCTAACAACTTAGGCACTAATTCTCCTTCATACAAAGAACATGAATTCATAATCACCTTGCCAAAAAGATCAGCTGGCTGCCTACAATTAATCACCAAACTTAGCCCACTAGATATATTCAGATTTTAAAACAGTGAAGAAACATAGAAACTAGGTCTGGAAATGGCTTTGGAAACTAGGCTAAACATAACATCAGGATCCAAAAATAGGGGCATTAGTTCTTTGTCATACAAAGAATATAATTCTATAATTAGGGCTCATGATGAATAACAGGGTGCATTTGGTAATCAGGCAAAGATAGGCTCTCAAAATTGCAAATTGGGAAACATAACAAATCAGTGATTTGTGCATACAGAATGACCCTGGTAAAGTATGCTAAGAGATTCATCAGGACTTCTAACTTGGCATACTTTTAGTATTTTTAGAGTAGAATAAAGTAGTAGAACCCATTTAGGCTCATCAATCATGGATCAAAAGTTATGACATCATGAATAGGGGTACAGATCAATCTGTAGATTTCACAACTTGTAAAACAACAAAAGTTGCATTTCGAATCACATTTGCAAACTGAGAAAACGGATTTGTCATGACCAAAAAATTGAAATATAGTAAGTATTTGACCCCTGTAATATGATGTAAAAGGAATTTTCCCCATAGGGTCAACTGGGTCAAATATATGACTAATCAAACAAGCCCTTCCAGAATTCTGAACAATTACACACATGCATGACAACAACAAACCACCAACTTTGAGGGGTTTGAAACCTAATCAAACGGATTCAAAATGACTTGAAAATTGGAACATAGGTTATTTGATATGCATAATAAACATCCTCAAAGTGGCAAGTATGAAACATTTCTAGACACAATATATTCAAAGGCAAACTGGGCTACTGTACTCTATTTGACACTTAAGCAGAATTGTGCAATTTGACACTTGCTCAAAATGGGACTTCACCGAATGAATCGAGATGATAAAACAACATCATAGAATACATGCACATACTAAATGGAGTGAATAAAACACCTATAACACCTTATAGGATTCAAAATGATAGCCGAGTACATATGCATGAAAAGCATTTAGGAGCTTCAAACTGTAAAATTTTAACATGGTACTCAAAATCCATGTTGCATTTTTAGTCCCAATAGTGGCTTTGACTGTGGACACATGCCCCATGTGGGCATGCAGAGAACCATAGAATCTCATGGTAGAAGCAAACCACCCAAAGGGAATCAGACTTCTCACTTTTCAGCTACATCTCTCTTATCCTTTTCTCTTCTCAAACTGGGAATCCTTTTATTGAAAGTAAACACACAACTAAAAACAAAGCGAATGTACAATGTGCACACTATTTATAAATGGCCCATAATCACATAACTGGGATCATCATTTACCTCTGTCAAATGTTTGATTCTCATCATTCAGGAATATGATCATTCTGTAGAAATTGCTTCCAAACAATTGACCATTCTGAAATAAATTTGTATATTTCATGCCACTGTCATATTCTTTGCTGTCATTACATCTATCATCTTGTGACATGAAAAACTCATGCATTTTCTAAAAGGATCCATAATTTGAAAAATGTCCTTCATACTTAAAGCATAGTGAACATTCATATGAAACATGATATTCTTCACTATCAATCTCCTTAACATGTTCAAATAAAAACTCAACTGGCTGCGTTGAAAATGTAAAACATTCTAGCTCAACTTCATGCATACTACACAAACATTCAAGCGAATCATCATAAACTATAACTTGTTGCTTCATATTTAGTTCATCCTGAAAAATAACATCATGCTGGATTGAAAAAAGAAAATACTTATTTTCAGCCTGATAACTTATATACTCTTGCTGATTCACTTCAACATCCTTAAATGACAATGTATCAACACTTTCATCATCATCCCATGTTTGCAAAAATGAACATACCTTTGGCTAAAACAAAAGATCTGATAAAAAATCTGAATCTTCTTTCAACTCCATGTAAAACATTTCAAAATGTGGTTCTGATAAGTCAACAAGCAGTTCATTGCACATGTCCTCATTTTGGCACACATCTTCTTGATGTAGATCATTTCTATAAGAGACATTATGAGTGGTAAAAACTTCCTCTTGACCAAGGATTGACTTCGTGCCATTAACAATATCATAAACATCAATGTCTAGGTCAAATAAGATGACATCCATTTCTGGTTCAAAGGAAAAATTAGACTTGGTCTCCTCATCATAGAAAGTACTTTCTTGAAAAATATCATAAGTTGGTTCATACAAATCTACCATTGACCCACCGACAACAACTTTGCATTCATTCTCATGGTTTTTAGGATCAACAACCTTGCATGAAGAGTCACAAGATGCAAGCATACAAACTAAAAAATTCATGTTATCATTATTGTTATTTGAAAAAAGAGAATTTATCTCTGTTTTATACAAATCAACATCTTCACAGTCATATCCAACACATGATGAGTCTTCTTCCTTTTCACAAGGCTGCATATAAACCATTTCTTTATCTTCACAAAAATTAAGGTTATTACAGCTCCATGAATCCTCTTCCTCAACCCATTCTTCATTGGGACCAAGGACTGAAATTTCTTGGTTGATATCCTTTTGTGCAAAGGAATTCTCACAACAACTTTCATCTCCATCATAATTGTCACTTTGTTGTTCATAAAAATCTTCCTCAAACTGGAATGAGAAACCTACATTATAGTGTTGAAAAGAAGAGAAATCCATAGGCTGCATTGAAACATCATCAACTATAAATTCATCTTCAATTTCTTGACATTCATTGATCTCATCATCAGCACAATAGTTAGCATTATCAATATCACAATTAGATTCAACACTAGCAAAGTAACTAGACTCAGTATCGGCAAGGTCTGATAGAACTCCCTCATTTGGGGCTTCAAAATCATCACCTGATAAATCAGCTGCCCCTTCTTTACTTTCCATATCTGACCGCAAGCCACTTGTCTCTACAACCCCAAAACTGGAACAACTAATTTCCAATCTATTAGGTATGTAACCACTATAAACATCTATCTCTTCCTTTAGAGAATCATAACACCCTTTACTAACCATACTCACATTGACATGAGGGGCAACTGCTATTTTCTGAATATAATCCTCACTCACATTTTGTGTTGGAATATAATTTAAAGCATGGTTAGTAAAATCAGCAGGCATGTAAACACCTCAACAACAATCTTCACCTCTTGGTCCATACCCGTCTAAAACATTTGATACATCATGACATCGATCTTTAGTATATGGAAAACCCCTTGGGACAATTCCATACAACAAATTATTTTCAATATCTATTGCTGTCATAAATGCCTGATGCAGATTTTTAGGCTTTTTATCTCTTAACAAGTAACTCATCTTTTTACCAAATGCCCCTAAATAAAAAACCAAACATACAACATCATTTGGTCTTAATTCCATTGGGATTTGACCCAATACTTTTGCAAATCTAAAATTGAAAGGAGGAACCAGCTCACCATTGTTTATTTGTATCTCCATGAAGCTTTTTATCATTGCAACTAGATCAACCTTTTCACTAAACTGTTCCATAAAAGATGATCTTAAATCTTCCCAAGAAGATATAGAACATTTTGGCAAGAAAGAGAACCAACAACTTGCATCCTCTGCCAAAGATTGGACAAATAACCTCATAATGTTGTCCTCATATTCAATATCAAAATCCTCTGTCAAATCCATGAATTTTCTACAATGCTTTTCAACATTCTCCTCTTTCCCACCACTAAATCTTGGCAATTTTTCTCAGATTTCGGATGGAAAAGAATTTGGGTAACCACTGATACCTTCAAAATTTATAGCTGGATACAACTTAATGTTGAAACTCCATCTATTACACTAATGTAACATCTTATTAGACATGGTTACACTTGAACATACACTAGACTGGAAATAGTCAAAGTGAACTTCTACATGCCTTCATAACCATTTCAATTTGACCACACAAAGCTTGATCAAACTTCTCAGAAAATTTGCATAATACAAAAAAACAATGAAAGCTGGAGATAACAACAACATAGTATGCAAATGACATTCCAATATTTTTCCCTTTTAGCTAGTGCTGATATCACTTTATAGGGAAACCATTTATGTATTCTTCTCCCCAAAAATATGAAGATTACCTGGACCAGAATTGTAGTGGCTGCTCCCTTTTCCTTTTGAATAGAAATGAGAAAGATCTAGAGCATCTTGCATAGCTTCATTAGGTTCTTTTCTCGTAGAGTCGCCACCTCCTTGCAAAGGAAAATATTTTAATTATTCTAGTACTTCTTTGAAATGAACTTTTCATTTTAGCACTGCTACAGAAACCAGAGTCGCCACCCAATACAAATTGGAAAATATTTTTATGACAATTTACAAGGACAAACCCTTTGCCAAATCACCTTCACACGATAAAACTAACTCTATGCAAATCTAGACAGTCCTAACTGGGCTGAAAATTAAGAAGGCAAGGAGCCATGCTTAACTAAAATCTTATTAACTATGCATTTAATACTCAGTCCCCAGTAGAGTCACCAATTTGTTAGCACTTTTTCATGTAGAATCACCATATAGCTATTAAGCTTGACTCTTAGATTCCCAATTCTAGATTCATACAGGCAAAAGGCTAATTGATAAGGACCAAGTCCTTCTTCACTTCGGGCTCCACAGACCCAAGTGGGTGTACCTAATACATATTAAATCTACATACACAACACTTTCTCACTAAACCCTTTATGCAGACATGAAAATTGGTGGATTATGACAAGGATATTCATCCTTCTTGTCTTTGAACTTGGAGGCTCAGGCATGCTAACCTATTAGATTCACTTCTACAAGGAATCACCAACATTTGTTTATATCCTTGATACAAACATTAGCTTCTCAGTCCTTTCAAGCATACATGAAAAGTAAATTGTCTTTTAAGTTTGATTGACGATGAAATACCTGCAAATCAAGGATAGACTAGTGCCTTATCCTAGGGCAGAGAGTTAGATAGAGAAACATACGTCTACAGAAACCTTCTAAATGAAACACAAACATAATCTAGATGAATTGTCTTACAAGTCACCCTTTCTTAAACATATTTAATCATCACATTCTTGTAGCAATCCTGAACTTTCAAAAATTAACCTAAAGATTTAACCCTTTCCTTGAAAGGAACTAAAGACTAAATTCACAAATACCTTATAAATGATGTCCTAAAACTGCCTTACAGATTCAAGACACAAAAGCTTCATAATCAAAATAGGAAGACAACCAAAAAACATCCAGGGAGTTCCAATGTATTTTAGTAGAAATCAATGTATCAATATATTCAAAATCTGACAAACATTCCAAGAATTGCAACAACAGAGCCAAGCCTCTCTGTATAGTAGAATTTTCAACCTCTCCTTACAATGAGAAGAAAAATTAGAGATATAGCATAATTGAGTCAGTTGAATACTAATTGACATCTGTCCACCTTAGTACAAAATATCTTCAACCTTCCTCTCATCTGCCCTGCAACTGATTCTAAAAATGATTTGATATCTGCAATCATTTCCCACAAATTGATTCTGATTCTACTTCTTGTCCTTAGAATTTCCAGCTCACACTGCTCCTTACCACTTCACTAAAACTAAAAAACATCATTGCCATTAGGTTCCTCATCTCTTCCCATTTCCAGAAACATATAACACTCATATGTTTTGTCAAAAAATGAATCCCTAGGCTATTTTTCCGTGAGCAGTTCCTCATTTTAAATTTTTGAATATTTCTCATATAGTTTCAACTATATCAATTTTTTGAATTCTTTTCTGCACTTTTAAATTTATCACTTTATAATATTTTGCAATTTAGCCACATAAGCTACTAGGGAGTGCCACTTGTCAACATTTCATTGGGTGCTTAGACTAACCATAGCTTAACCACCCTATTTGGAGAACTGGTGACCATGTGCATTCTCAGAATCTCCAAATGATCTGACTAACTGCAGTTAACTCTAGTGACTAGGCCAATAACTCTATTCTCCAATTTGTGGAATGAAACTCTGACCCTGGGTTACATCTAGCGACCTGGCCACTGGGCGTTCTCACAATCACGGAATGAAATCACCTAACCGCCAACTACTCAGAGATCTCACAATGGAAGGCTCACCAAATCGTAGAATGGTTAGGACCTAACTCTAAAGACTCACCGATCATGCGACCACAGTCATCTCCAAGTCGCCAGATGTTTGTATTAACCACCAGTTTATCTAGTGAATCGACGACCGTGGTTAGTAGACTGCCACCTCTAAATCGCACAATGATCCACTAACCTCCATCTCCATTCAGTGAATATGTGACTTGCCATGTGTCATCTCTGGCCACTGTCATCGCTTTGAAAGAATTTTAATTTTTGGGCCCACCGGCATGGAAACTGAGGCGGCCGCACAAGCTTGCATGGGCAGAGCCTCCATTGCTTTGATTTACATCATGTGTTTGTGCGATTGTATATATTTACCTCAAATTCACCTTATGGGAACAATGTGGGATTAATGGTTTTCATGTTTTATAGACTTTTGTGCATTTCTCCTCAAAATATGTGGGCCCACTACTACACATCAAGCTCTAGTCAAGCGGGCCCACTAAGAGCTTCTGTGGTTCTTTCTTCATATCACTATGGAGTGTTGGGATATCTAAATATCACAAAATTCCCACTTACACTGCATGTCAGATATATATATCTAGAGACCCTCACATTTTCTTCTTCCAAGCCTACACGCATACCAAATTCTCTCTACTTTCCTTTGGTGTTATTGTAGGTGCTTACATCTCACGTGCCCCAGATCCTTTGGTATGGAACATAGCACCAAGTGTTGGCCTCCTTGTTTATTTTCATTGTGTGTTCACCAGTGTTTCACATTCACACAAACACCACTATTTTTTTTTTATTGTGTGAGGCATTGGATGAATACACGAGGCCTTCTTTCAACACTTATGATTGCATCATATTGGGTGGCACACACACATTCCCCTCTTATGCGCAGGCAGTTGCTGCCTTCTTATGTTGGTCTCTCATCTAGCACTTGCCTCGAGCTTTTAACGTATGCCCCCAATTGCATTGCACGATTCCCTTTTGATGTGTTGACAACCATCTTAGCATTTTACATAGGCCTCTACATGCTTGTTTCTTTCTAATGTTCTTACACATGTTCACCCATCAATTGGCTGCTCACGCAGCATGCTAGTTGCCAGCACATCACATAAATCTATGCTAGCATTTCCATTAAACTTGCACAGCATAGCATTCTTCTTTCATTTGCATAGCCGTCCATCTAATTGTGCAGGGTCTCCATCTTATACTGGTAGCCTCCTCAACATGTGCAAGCTTCTTACCTGGCAGCCACTTCAGCTTTTACTAGCGCATGCTATGCCTTGCACAATAATCCCCTTTGCATTACGATGAAGTCAAAATGTGACTGTCAGCATCTCCACTAAACTACACAGTGCAACTACTTCATTTTATTGTGTGAAGACTGGCAAGTATACATGCATTCATGTTTGGGTACTTTAAACATTGCATAGGCCCATTTGTTTCTTGTGCAAGCTTCTCTTCCACTAACGCAACACCCCCAATGGTGCCCTTAATGCATAAATCCAATGGGAGCAAGAACAACCTGCTCCCATCTCTTCCGCAGGTCCTCATTTATACGTGGGCCATCCATTTTCTTTAATGTGTGAATCACACACATAGGAAACTCACTAATACATATGCGAGCCTTCTTTACAAGTGTCTAGTGACAAACATATTGCAAGAAAGAAGAAAAAATTGGGAACATGCTTCACTGCCGAGTGGTATGCACAGTCATCCCACTCCCATGCATTTTGGTCCATTGTGTTTATGACTTTCATTACCCACTAACAACCTCCCTTTCAAACATGACACAAATGGTTACAAAATGTGCACATTCCTTTTAATTTTTAACACAAGCCTCCCTTTCATTACGCGAGTCAATATTGGATTATGCTAGGCATCAAATTTACAACAAATAGGAACCCCCAATTGATTACGCCGGCAGCTCACTGCCCTACATTAGTAGCCAACTATTTTAAAATGAAAGGGCCCCTCAAAGTGCATCACATGAGGCTCCCCACACCATGGAAACTTCCTTTTAGTCTGGTATGTTCCCCATTCCATACACATCACTATGCAAGGGGCGCTTCAACAAATCCATTGTCTCTAGTGGTATCCATTAGATTCTTCTCCAAAATCAAAATTTCTCATTCTCTTAGCATTCCTTTTTGAGTATCCATAAGCACCAATAGGTTTAGCACCGCTTTCCAAATGTGGATTTCCTCTGGATTTGATAGGATAGCAGCCTGGTTTAATGTCATGGTGTACCCAATATTGAACCCTTGAAACTCCATTTTCATGGCACACTTATACACCTTCATCCAATTATTAAACTCACAGCCCATAGCCCATTTTGGTGTGTAGCATTGATTTCAAACAAAGTGCATCATGGAGACATGCCATTGAGTTTTGCACCTTTTACAAAACTATCACATGACACCAACTGGCATCCAGGAGCGGCCTAAAAAATTGATCAGATGGCCCCATAGGAAGGTGCCATCAGAAACATGAATTCACCTTCAACAATACAGTACACCGGTCAAAGGAAAAAACTCAAAAAGATCTGAACCTAAAGTTATTCATGATCAAATATGGCCCATTGAAAACCAATTTAGTTGGCTCTTGTCAAATCTGCATAAGTCAGCTCTGGAACTGGCCTTTTAAAACTCACCCATTAAAACTCTCAGGGGTCAAAAGCTTAGGAACTAATTCTCCTTCATACAAAGAACATGAATCCATAATCACCTTGCCAAAAAGATCATCTAGCTGCCTGCAATTAATCACCGCAGTTAGCCCACTAGATATATTCAGATTTTAAAATAGTGAAGAAACATAGAAACTGGGTCTGGAAATGGCTTTGAAAACTAGGCTAAACATAACATCAGGATCTGAAAATAAAGGAATTATTTCTTTGTCATATAGAGAATATAATTCCACAATTAGGTCTCATGAGGAATAACAGGGTGCATTTGGCAATCAGGGAAAGATAGGCTCTCAGAATTGCAAACTGGGAAACTTAACAAATCAATGATTTGTGCATACGGAATGACCCTGGGAAAGTATGCTAAAAGATTCATCAAGATTTCTAATGTGGCATACTTGTAGTATTTTCAGAGTAGAATATAGTGGTACAACTTGGTTAGGCTCATCAATCATGGATCAAAATTTATGACATCACGAACAGGGGTACATATCAATATGCATATTTCACAACCTGTAAAACAATAGAAGTTGCATTTGGAATTGCTTTTGCAAACTGAGCAAACGGATTCGTCATGACCTCAAAATTGAAACATAGGAAGTATTTGACCCCTAGAATATGATGAAAAATGAATTTTCTCCATAGGGTCAATTGGGTAAAATATATGATTGATCAAACAAGCCCTTCTAGAATTCTGAACAATTACACATGTGCATTACAACAACAAACCACCAATTTTGAGGGGTTTGAAACCTAATCAAATTGATTCGAAATGACTTGAAAATTGGAACATAGGTTATTTGATATGCATACTAAACATCCTCAAAGTGGTGGGTCATGAAACATTTCTGGACACAAGATATTCAAAGGCAAACTGGGCTACTGTACTCTGTTTGACACTTAAGCAGAATTGTGCAATTTGACACTTGCTCAAAATAGGACTTCACCGAATGAATTGGGATGATAAGACAACATCATAGAATGCATGAACATACTCAATGGAGTGAATAAAACACTTGGAACACCTTATAGGCTTCAAAATGGTAGTTGGGTACATATGCATGAAAAGCATTTAGGAGCTTCAAACTGTAAAATTTTAACATGGTACTCAAAATCCATGTTGCATTTTTAGTCCCAACAGGGTACTTGTTATAATTGTGGTGAAGAAGGACACTGATCTTTTGAATGTTCACACAAGAATCTCGGTAATAGTAGGAATGTTGTGGTGAATGAGAACATACTAAATGAACCTGAATTAGAGAATTTGTTGTTCCGAAGAACATTGCTCGGTGCAAAGGTGGAACCTTGTCAAAGAAGTAATTTGTTTAGAACTCGGTGCAAGTCAGGAGGTAAAATTTGTAATGTGATTGTGGATATGGTAGTACTGATAACCTTTTAGCTAAGGAGATGGTTTAGAAACTTGGTTTTAAGAGAGTGAGACATCCTTATCCTTATAGGATTGGTTGGTTGCAAGATGTTCATGCTCCATAAGTGAGGGAGAAATGTCTTGTTGATTTTTAGATTGGCCAGTATAAGGATCAAGTGTTGTGTGATATTGTGGACATGATTAGTTGTCACATACTTCTCGGTAGACCTTGGCAATATGATTGCAGAGCTATGCAAGACTATGTCAAGAATGTATTTACTATTGACAAGAATAACATGAAGTTTTCCCTGATGCTTTTGCTGGATACAACACTCAGTAGGAGAAACCTAAGCTTTGGTAGCCGAGATGAATTGAAGGATTCTAAAAGGATTGGAGATCAGTATGGAGAACAGACCTATGTGTTGTCAAGGAAATACTTGAAAATATAGAAGAATAAGAAGAAGTGGAAGAGTATGCAAGGTGGAGACTTGAAGGACCTATATGTGAAGAACCAGTTTGGGGTTTATGTGTTAAATCCTGGAAGATGTTCTTCTAGCCTGTGAGAACATCTTTTTGAACCTGGGGTGTTTGATGCAGTGGCATTCTTGGGTCTTCAGAAAATTTGCATGGTGGTGTGTTGAAGTGGTTCTGTGTTGCTTGGTTGCAGCTTTAACCAAGGATCTTGGTTATTGAAGGGGCTTGGTCACTGAAGGAACTTGGTAAAACCTTTGGCACTCAGTGGAACATGTACTCGGCGATGCATGTGATGCTCGGTTGACATGCTTGCTCAATGATGCCTAGTGTGCTTGGTTGTTTTATTAGCACTCGGTAGTTATGGCTTACCGGCTAGAGTTCTCAGAGTTTTGGTTGGCTGACTTGGTGTATTTAATGTTGGTAGCTTAATATGTATTCTCCTATGTGGATCTTGAGGCTGACATAGAGAATTAATTGTTTGTAAGGCTATTTGAGAGCTAACTGTTATTGCATTTAATATTTGTTTGTAGTTTAAGGTAACTTGGCTTAGGAGTTAATTTTTTCTTCCAGCTGACTTGTGGTTGAATAAATGTATTTAAGGAGTGTTTGGGTAGTTTTTTAGAGAGTCAGTTAGGAGAAGTACATCGATAAGGACAATAATTGGATCCTATGAGATCTTGAAGATCAAATTGTTTATCTGATATTATAATAGTAGAGCTAGTGGTTTGCATGCTTGGAGACAAGGAGTTTGCTTGGTGGCTTGCAAGATCAAGTTTAGATCTTCCTTAGTGTTTCCACCAGTTGCTGGTGTGGTTCAGAGTTGGACTAGCTATGAGATTATATAAAAACTATTGTAAGGAATTATATTTGGCTCTAAAGGCCTTACAATTGGGCATGTTGAATGAAATTCTATTTGAAGCATTATATTGTTGTATTCTATTGTGGTTGTTGTTGTTGTTGTTGCTAGTGTAGACTTGGACTGTCCATTCTGGGATTATCCATTCTGCCCTGCGTCATGCAAGCACTATGTAGCACCTTCATTAGCATCGATATTAGTGCTTCCATTAACACCTGAATTGAGGCCCATTGAACATGTGGGTGCCAAGCTAGGTGTTATGTTAAAGTATCCATTTTAAACCTATCACTAGGGTGTCTGATGCAGTGGCATTCTTGGGTCTTCCAAAAATCTCCATGGTGGTGTGTTGAAGTGGTTCTATGTTTCTCGGTTGAAGCTTTAACCAAGGATCTTGGTTATTGAAGGGGCTTGGTCACTGAAGGAACTCGGTAAAACCTCTGGTGCTTGGTGGAACATGTACTTGATGATGCTTGTGATGCTCGGTCGATGTGCTTGCTCGGTGATGCCTAGTGTGCTCGGTTGTTTTACTGGCACTTGGTACTTATGGCTTACCGACTAGAGTTCTTAGAGTTTTGGTTGGCTGACTTGGTGTATTTAATGTTGGTAGCTTGTGTTGTATTCTCCTATGTGGATCTTGAGGCCGACATAGATAATTAATTATTTTTAAGGCTATTTGAGAGCCGACTTTTATTGCATTTAATATTTATTTGTAGTAGAAGGTAACTTGGCTTAGGAGTTAGTTTTTTCTTCCAGTTGACTTGTGGTTGAAGAAATGTATTTAAGGAGTGTTTGGGTAGTTTTTTAGAGAGTCAGTCAGGAGAAGTAGATCGATAAGGACAATAATTGGATCCTGCAATATCTTGAAGATAAGATTGTTTATCTAATATTGTAATAGTAGAGCTAGTGGTTCGCATGCTTGGAGACAAGGAGATTTCTCGGTGGCTTGCAAGATCGAGTTTAGATCTGCCTTAGTGTTTCCACTAGTTGCTGGTGTGCTTCAGTGTTGGACTAGCTATGAGATTGCAGAAATACTATTGTAAGGAATTATATTTGGCTCTAAAGGCCTTACAACTGGGCATGTTGAATGAAATTCTATTTGAAGCATTATATTGTTGTATTCCATTGTGGTTGTTGTTGTTATTGTTGCTAGTGTAGACTTGGACTATCCATTCTGGGATTATCCATTCTACCCTACGTCATGCAAGCACTATGTAGCACCTTCATTAGCATTGATATTAGTGCTTCCATTACCACCTAAATTGAGGCCCATTGAACACGTGGGTGTTGAGCTAGGTGTTATGTTAAAGTATCTATTTTCAACCTATCACTGGTGTGTCTAATGTAGTGGCATTCTTGGGTCTTTAGAAAATCTGCATGGTGGTGTGTTGAAGTGGTTTTGTGTTGCTCGATTGTAGCTTTAACCAAGGATCTTGGTTATTAAAGGGGCTTGGTCACTGAAGGAACTCAGTAAAACCTCTGTCGCTTAGTGGAACATTTACTCGGTGATGCCTATGATGCTCGGTCAACATGCTTGCTTGGTGATGCCTAGTGTGCTCGGTTGTTTTCCTGGCCCTCGGTAGTTATGGCTTACTGACTAGAGTTCTTAGAGTTTTGGTTGGTTGACTTGGTGTATTTAATGTTGGTAGCTTGTGTTGTATTCTCCTATGTGGTTCTTGAGGCCGACATAGAGAATTAATTATTTGTAAGGCTATTTGAGAGCCACTATTATTGCATTTACTTGTAGTAGAAGGTAACTTGGCTTAGGAGTTAATTTTTTCTTCCAGCCGACTTGTGGTTGAAGAAATGTATTTAAGGAGTGTTTAGGTAGTTGTTTAGAGAGTCAGTCAGGAGAAGTAGATTGATAAGGACAATAATTAGATCCTACGAGATCTTGAAGATCAGATTGTTTATATGATATTGTAATAGTAGAGCTAGTGGTTTGTATGCTTGCAGACAAGGAGATCGCTTGGTGGCTTGCAAGATCAAGTTTAGATCTGCCTTAGTGTTTCCACCAGTTGCTTGTGTGGTTCAAAGTTGAACTAGGTACAAGATTGCATAAATACTATTGTAAGGAATTATATTTGGCTCTAAAGGCCTTACAACCAGGCATGTTGAATGAAATTCTATTTGAAGCATTATATTGTTGTATTCCACTGTGGTTGTTGTTGTTATTGTTGCTAGTGTAGACTTGGACTATCCATTCTGCCCTACGTCATGCAAGCACTATGTAGCACCTTCATTAGCATCGATATTAGTGCTTGCATTAACACCTAAATTGAGGCCCATTGAACACGTGGGTGCCGAGATAGGTGTTATGTTAAAGTATCTATTTTCAACATGTCATATTTGAATTTCTTGGTGTGTTCATGCTTAAGATATTCTTTTGATTTAATATCAAAATATATTGGTCATATTTTTGTGATCTTATCTTATGGCCATATATCTCTTATGTCCTTGACTAACACTTTGTTGTTTATTTTTCATGTTCTGTAAGTTGTTCTTAAAGTGTTTATCGAACCCTTGTGGAGGTTAAAGTTATTTTAGCAAAAGATGTTGTACCTGGATGACTAGATGTTATGAGATTTTTATATCATGGCCTCACAATGGTTAAGAAAAATGACATCTAGGGATTGCAAGGCTGCATGGTAGCTTGTGGGTAGCGATAAAGTGTCGTCACTTCCTCACAACTTGATAAATCAATTAATACCTTTAGACTATGGGGAAGAGAGGATGTTACACATGATACTTGATGGTTTTCTTCATTATGTCACCATGTGGTTAAAAAATTGGTATGGTTTAATACTGTGGTTGAGTGAGGTACTAACACCTATTGAAGACCTCTCGCCTCATGTCCTCGTAGGCCTAAATTGTAGTTAAGGAAAATGGTTGCGATCTTGCAATGAAATAAATTGATAAACCAAGTTTGGTAAGTTGCAAACTCATAAAAATTTATGCGAGTTACTCAGATAGCTCGTAGTTTTATGAGGATTTTACATGTATCAAGGAAATTCTTGAAGGAATTTGAATGAACCCACAGTTGGTTGTTGCAAGTAGAATTGTATGGGTTATGAAAAATGGATGATTGTCATGTAGAGCTAATTTAATAGCCTATTTCTGATGTGTATCAGTTAAATTTGTGTGACTCACCATGCTCATTGACCTAGGTTGAGATCAATGAATGAGATTCAAATATTTAAAGGACTATAGCATGGCTAGTTGAGTTGATAGTTGAACCATGAAACATTAATTTTAAAATGATGGATGAGTTGGTTTCAGATTGCAATGAAAAATTTGAGATTTTCTTTTTCATTCCACACAATCATAGTTGGAGTTGTTCAGTTGAGAGTTCAAAGTACACGAATATAATTATAGAGCAAGTGTCTAATGCTATTCAGGGTAATTTTCATGAAATTGTTAGTGTTTTCTCTTTGTTCTTGAGAAAGCTTTTTAGTGGGTTTTTTCTTGTTCTTGTTAATTATTAAATTATATTTAGAATAAAGGAGTCAAAAAAATGTATCTACATCTACTTTTGGGTCTGGTTCTACTAAAAAGAGTCAAACTAGGGCTTATTGGCAAGATTTTGTTTACTTGCTACCCAAGACTACCAATGCTCTAACCACAAATGAGAATGAATGCAGGGATGATTGTTTTAGGTGTAGGAATCTAATCACTAATGCCTTAGGATGGGTTTTGTTTAATTTATTTTTCAATAATAGAATTAAGGGACCTCCCATGTCAATTTTGTGGGATTTGAATTTATCCAAGTTAATAGTGTCAAATATCTTTATTAATGTAGAGTTTCTTAGGGAATTATCTCATAGATATTGCTTGTTAACCAAGGTTATTAGAAGGAAAGACCAAAGATCCCCAATGAGGATTGATAGATTGAGTTTAATTAAGGCTATTGGGATCACATTATATTAAAATTTACTTTGAGAGAGAAAAGAGGAATTATGAAGCCCACAAGTGGAACTTTAGAGGACAGGTGGTGCCTAGGTTCATGCCCAAGGTTGATAGAAAGACTTGTAATACCCCAAAAATGGGCTATAGGTTCATTAATCTCCTATATCGATACATCGAATGAAATTGACATCAAAGTCCTAACCTAAGGCACATCGACACATTATCGAATCTTAATTGATTATCCTAAATTCTGCATTGAGGAGTATTCCTTATTCCTATTTATCCTAATTATCTTTAATTTAATGATTATTTGGTGATAAATCCTATTTATCCTAAAGTTTGATTAATTGAATATTTTGAATATTTAATTAATTAGATTTAATACTGCTACTTAATTATTTAATTGGATTTAATTATATTTATTCCTAAATTGTATTATTTCATTTTGACAATAAATCAAATATCCTATGACTAATTGATTAAATTCTTATTTAATTAATTAATGTCAATTGTCAAATTTAATAATATAGTTTTTGAATAAAAGTTTGATTTAATAATTGATTAACCCATAAATCAGTTGTTATATTTTTAAAATCAGTTAAGTTGAGGATAAATCACTTTATTTATTTATTTAATTCATAATTAATTATGCACATCCAAAAAATAGTTAAACTTTAAATCAGAAAATCAATTCAAGTTGTTTTAAAATTAAACTCAACTCTCTTTTGAAAATGGTAAATTAAAATAAAAGCTAAAGAAAGAAGAAAACTGTATCAAGAGGCTCAAAGAACAGATTGACTTTTCAAGAAACAAAAGGCGAGAAATTACAAGGGAACCTTAGAATGATTCATCTGACCTGATTGAAAAAATCAAATAGGAAAATGATATATAATAAAGTATGAATGTGAGATCATCACTACACAAATGAATAAATAAATTCAATAAGAGAAATAAGAAAAGAGAAAACTTGAAGAAGCCTTGAAGAGTGAAAATGTATAGATGGGAAGAATGCAACTAGAAATCAATGATGTCAAAACCAATTATGAAGAACTAGAGAAGTACAATATCATCATTAAAGAAGAGCTTGTAGAGGCAAGGAAATATATTGAAAAACTTCATGCAAGCAGTAACAAGATTGATGAACAACTAGAAAGACAAAAACCTAAATGTGACAAGACAAGAGTTAGATTCAATGATGTTGAATCTGAAGGTAGGATAGATGAGACACCTAGCCAACAAGAAGAACCTAATAAAAAGGAGAAAACAAGAGATAAGATCAAACCTTTCAAAGGGAGATGCTTTGGATGCAATAGATTTGGTCACATGAAGAACTATTGTAAAGGTAAGAATGTATCCAAACCTTTTTCTAGTTATTGATTTAATTGTTGGGCATATGGTCATAGAAGAAATGAGTGTAGAAAAATTAATAAAATATGGAAGAGTAAAGACTATATTAGACATACAACTACATCCAATAAGATCATTTTGTCACAAATGCAACAATTTTGGGCACATTGCAAGGAACTGTAAGTTGTGCAAACTAATCAAAGTAGGTCACATCCTGTGAGACTACCTGTTACCTATTTAAAGTGCAACAATGAGGGATATATATCCAAGTACTACAGATATAATGGACTACTTGGAAACAAAAGATAACCTATAAAAATAAATAAAATATTGGTGACACTGGAAAAAGATTTACAAAGTATGTGAATGAATTTAATCACCACTTTGTAAAAGAAGGAAGCAAGGTTAGTGACAAAGTATGGAAGGAGAAGAATTAGATTGAAACCAAAGATCGATGTAAAGAAGTAGATGTTACTAGATCTTCACTTGATGTTAATTATTATATTATTACATAAATGGCCAAGCATGGCCTTAGGGGGAGCATCAAAAGAATGCACCAGTTAATTATCTGACCCCTAATATGTAGATTCACAATCTTTGAAGTTGTACACAGTTGCATAGGTGTATGTTGTTAATATATCTAAAATAGAAAGGTCTAAATTTTATTGTAGATAGATCACCCACTGTTGTATGGGTGATTGATTTCTAATTTTTTTTTGAATATACTTCCTAAAAGTGTCATAAATGGTTTAAAAAACTATTTAAGGACATACCTAATCATTTTTGTTCACCAATAAAGAAAGATTGAAGAAGAAAAAAGATATCTTTGAGAATTTGGAGAAAATTTTAGTTTTGGCAGTGTGAAATCATAGACACACCTCATATTTTTGATGTAAAAGAAAGAAATAGGTATAAATTCAGGAAAAATCTATTTAAATCAATGGAAGATGACCCAGAGGGTGTTTTTTGCAAACCCCACATGGTATGTTTCATGTAGAAGATATTAGGGCTTACATACACTACAAATATGAATCAATTGGTGACATAGAGATGCATAGTAAGTTGTTAAACATGTTGGATGAGGATGGAAAATTGAAGTCTTCATTCACGAGACTGGAAAACCTAAACTTTTTTCCTTATATTGAGTTATATGAGTTTGATGAGCATGAATGGATGAATATCATGCTTAGCCAGATCCATGATTAGTTCTTTTGAATTGGAAAGAAAAAAATCAAGATTACTAAAGACCTAATTCACCTAGTCACTGGTCTAGAGAAAGTAGGAAAAATTCTTGTGGCTGCAAAAAACACCAAAAAGGAAGTTGAGACCTTAACTGGCTCCAAATGGGATAAAAGAGTCATGACCATAAATGACATCAAGAAGAAGGATATCAAGTTGATCATAATGATCCTTGGTTACAAAATGTACTATAGCAGTAGAGTGAACTCTGCTTTCATACCTAAATAATCTACATGGCTTAGAAAATGGTTGTTGAAAATGAGCACTATGATGTTTGTGAGATCCTCAAATTGTAGCTATTGGAAAATTTGATAATGATAAAACATGATAAATCAAATACATTCAGATTTGGGTTAGTAATATTGCATATTTTATTTCACATTGTACACAAGTTTCTAGGGATGCATACTCTTGCATGGAAAGAAGATGAACCTATTACTGCCCAGATCAACAAATATTATAGAATGTGGGATAAGAAGTGGGTAGATGGTGAAATATTTGGCATGTTGAAAGTATTTCAAAATGAAATGAAATAAAGGGAAATGATACCTAACGAATAAGTGGAAAAATATAGAGAAACTATCTACTTTATTGTAGAAACTAATTGCTCATGTGTTGAGAAAGTTGAGCCTAGAGTGCAATGGTGTCCTCCAATAGGATATGAGGTGAGCTCCTAGATCCCAATTCTACACATTGAATATATCCTTTCATATGAGATAGATCCCACTAAGGAAATATGGGGAACTTATGAAGAGAAGTCTTTAAGAAAATAAAGAATTGTCAAAGGGTGACTAGAAGAGGAAAATAGAAAAGTTTGTTGACAACATTGCTAAAGAAAAAGGAGTAACTAAAGGACCTATGGTAGATATAAGGAAAATTATCTTAGAGAGGTATACTAAACATGAGAGCTTACATCTTGCACCTCTTTAGTCTCTAGAACTTGTAATCATCTCTGATTCACCTCTAACAGTGGTCGTAATACAAGATCAATCCCCCATCCCTTCTAGAACATTGTAGAGGATCATAATAGTAAAAAATGAAGAAGAGAGAGATACAACATTTGAAAGAAAAACAAGGTCCTGTAGACCCAAGATGATTAGTTTTGGGCCCGGTCCTAAGAGAAAAAAGTTGGTCACCCAACCCAAGGTAGAATCCCATGCAAAGAGCAAGAAAGAAGAGAAAGACGAGAAAAATAAAGAAGATAAAGACAAATCAACAACTAAGAAAGTATGGAAACCTAATCTACCTATCTTGGAAAAAAGGATTATTAGTGAAGGTAAGTTAAATTCACTATCCAGATATTTTGAAAGGTATAATGATAGTGAGAAGATTGAAATAGAAGACATGGTGGTAAATCACATGCTAGCTTTCAAAAAGAACCTAATTGAATTGGAAGGTAGTATTCCTAAGGATTTGTATAATATTTTAGTATTAAGAAAACTGAGAGCTCTAGAAGAAGATAATAAAATGACAATAAAAATAATTGAGGACATGCATCTTATTATCTCACATAATTAGATAGAGAGACTACTCAATTAGTTGAAACCTTATCTATGAACTAAATCCTAATTGATCAAACTAATGGCCAAAAAATATGATTTAGAATAAGAAACACAAAGGGCACTTGATAAATTGTTTTTGGATGAGGGCCCTCATGTGGTAGCTATAAAGAAAGAACATTTTAAACCCAAAGATATTAACATTCCCAAATCATCTAGAGTAACTTAAAAGGAACCACCCATTGATGGGGATGATACAAATCAATTTTACAATAATGTGCAACAACTAGAATTCTTTGTGAAATATGTTCCTATGTATTTTGAAACCTCACAGGATGACATTGACCCCTTTCAAAAGAATGACGATGTTGTTCTTGAGGTTGACAACAATGCAGACCAGAATGCAAAAAATGTGATTGATCTTGACATTATAAAAGAGGAATAATTGATAGAAATCATAGATGTAGGGAAGAATGCTATTACTAAGGAAGAAACAAAAGAGTCTATTTCTATCCCTACTCCTAGTAAGGAGTTATTCACTTCTTTAGCATAATTTTTGGCAAGTAACATCATGTTGGTGATTGCAAATATTGATGACATGGATGAGGATGAGCTCATGAAGCTATCTCTTATGGCCTTTTCTAAGGCTAAGGAAATATATGAGCAGAAAAGCAAAGAAAATCAGGGTAATGGAGATGCCAATGGAAAGAATCAATAAAATTTTACCCATACCTCTCACCTTCTATAATTATGTAGAAAAAAACTTGGGAAATTTCTTGATGACCTTGATATTCACTTCACTTCTTTGGAGAAGGCCATAACCATGAAGGTTGAAAAATAATTCATGGGGAAGAAGTTTGATGAAATATGCAAGTCAATAAAGTGCAACTTAGGCATACTAGATGCCACTATCTTTGGAATAAGGTCATGCATTAAGCATGGGAAGAAGATATATAACTGCTGCATAAATCATTTTAGGTTTGCGCAAGATATAGTGGTAATATTTCATAATGATGAGAATATTTTGGACAACTTGGTGAAGATGTGTGGGTCCTCCTCAAAATTAGTTACTGAGTTGGAAAAGGAAGTGTCCAAATTATTAGATAAAATAAGCGTGCTATACGTTGATAAGTCAAGAGTGTTGGAAAGATTTGGTGAGTTGAAGAGTTTGATTACTCCTAAACTGTCAATTTTGGAGAAGCACCTTGAGGATATAGAGACATCAAAGAAATATTTTGATGGAAATATGCCTAAAGTACTAAATGATGTTGAGATCTAATCTTTTTCATTAAATGGTCTCATTCAGATTGGTCAAACATTCAAGACATCATGGGAATCAAATGTAAATATCTTAAAACCTCTTTCCAAGACATACTTCGCATCATGTAAGTTTTGATAAGAAGTCCCAAAAATTTTTTCTTGTATATAAAAATATTTTTTTATATAGCTTTTCCATTGATGTCAAAGGGGGAGTAGTAGCTTTGAAAAATATAAGGAGTATATAAATAGTAGTTTGGTATTGGACACTTAGTCATTTTCATAAAGTGTTTCCATCAATGTCAAAGGGAGATATTATTGGCAAGTTTGTAGTGCTTGAAGGTGTATATGTTGTTATTATTGGAAACACATACCTATGTGATGATCGCCTAAAGTGGAAATAAGTTTTTGATACTCAGTTAAGTGGAAAATGCCTAAGTACAAATACTATTTCCAGAATATAGTCATACTTGGTCAGCAAGAATGAAATACTTATTTTTATGGTCTATGAACATAAATATATGCTAAATAAGATATAATAAAGCTTTATTTTGTTAGGATTCAATAATACTAAGGGGGGGGATGAATCAATATTACAACAGTTTAAATTGAACTTAAACCAATTGTAAACAAACCATAAGACTGGAGAAAATAAAAGTACACAAGCAAACAAAACACAACTCATAACACCATTGTTTGTTTTTGAGGAAACCCTGGCCAAGGGAAAAACCCAGTGGGGATGGTACCCAAAAATATGCATTAAAGTATAATGTCCCTGTTAGGAGACCTAGCCATGTTAGGAGATGAGTATTACACAGTACATTTCCTTGTTAAAGGAATTTCAACCCTATTAAAGGTATACAAAACCCTGTTAAAGGTATATTGAGCTTACAACTCTTACAATCAATACTTCAGTTACAAAGTGTTCTCAAGGATGAACAAAACAATCATCTTCTATGCTTTGATAGTTCCAATTTTAGTTCTCAATAACCTCTATCAACCTCTGATCTCACATCTTCCATAAACTATCTCTAATAATTCTATCTCTCTATCATATAACTTCGCTCCAAAACAATTCTTCATTTATATATCTATTCTATCATTTAGTCGGCTCTCAAATACAATACAAAATAGAATAATTAATAATGAAAAGAGTAAATACTAAGTCGGTGATCTTGTATTACCAAAGTTTTGGTAATCCAAAATATTTATCTATCTTATCACGTTACTATTTCATCTTATATTCCCTTAATCATCGTGACTATTCATATGCTCTATTTCACTATTCCTTTGTCTTCGCATGTCTTCAAATCATTGTAACTTTATAATAGCAATAAAAAAACACAAGAGACCTTAACTAAAGGTCATAAATATCCCAAAATGTCTTCCTTTAAGCTCACAAGTCATCCTCTATCATATACTATCTTTGATGTCCAAAACAGTACTACAATACTCTGCAAATCTATTTCCATACTTAGTCATTTTGAAGACTATATATCTAAAAGTGTACTTGACTCCAAGAGATCACCATATTAGATATGTTTCCATAAATGAAAACCCTAAAGTTCTCCATATCACTCTCCAAACATCACTTTCCAATAATCTCTCCCTTTGGCATTGATGGCAACACTTAGCAAAAAATGACTAAGTGTCCCAACAAACACTAATTGTGATCTTCTTTTTCTCTTCTCTTCTCCCCTATTACCTTTTTCTTTTTCTTTTCTATATACACATATATATGTATATTTTTATTTACAATTTTCTTCTAATTTTCTTCTTCTCCCCCTTTGACATCAATGACAAAGGTATACCCCAAAATTTCAAAATTTTACAAAAACTGTAGGACTTAGTGCTTGCTCACCAGTTTTAGAATATCTTGGAAGGAATCTTCCAAGGTATTCACTTCTTTACCCCATGATTCCATCAAAAATTTACTGACATGTATCCATCCATTCAATGCATAAGATGAAGTCTCTGTTGCTTTCAATTCTATGGGCATATAATTGATCATTGATTCCCCAATCTTCTCCATTTTAGTAAGATGTACCTCAAGAATTGATAGCTTATGAGTGATTAGACTCTTCAGCAAACAAAATCTTTTCATTAATCTCCCTTTCTCTATATCCAATATACTCATCTTATCAAAAGTATTTGATGCCTACTTGTCCATTTCAAGTACAGTTTGTGAGGAGGTCTCACAACTGTCCATCATGCTATCCAAAGTAGCCTTGTCCTTAGCTATAATATCTTCAATGTTTTGAATGTGTCTGATAGGGTTTATACAGTAGGTGTATAAATTCCTTCCACATGTGACACAAATTTTTGCCTTCGATGTAGTTGATCTAAGAATACCAAAATTCCTTGAAATAGACTGACATACTTCCTTTGACTTCTTCTCTAGATATCTTTTCTCTCCCTTCTCTTCTGTGATCTTCACTAGGGACTCAGTGACTATCAAAGTTATCTAATGGTATATTTAGGTTCTTTGCATCATCTTTTCCTTGAAAAAAAATCATTATAGGGAGTATTTTATTTACTATATCAACTTCCCTAGAAATTACCTTAGCCTTTTTGTCTCCCTTTTGTTCAGATCTTTCTTTTGCCTTTGTAAATTCCATGAAGGATAGTCACATTAGTTTATCCCCATCCATGATATCAACATGTGTTCTTATCAACTTATCCATACTTACCAATAATAGAGTGGTGGAAGTATCAGGTTCTTGTTTGATTTCAACTCTTGCCTCTTCTCATTTTTCTATGTCTATCTCTGCTCTCTATATTTTGTTTCTTGTTTCTACTCTTCCATTTTCTGTCCTTTCTCTTCCTATTTTTATTCTTTTTGTCATTCCTCTTCCTATTTTTCTTCTTCTTCTATCACTATATTATCTTGGTTTCCTCCAAATGGATCATTCTCATCAAGTGAAGTGTCAAGGGTCACAAGGATACCAACAATAAATAAATATGGTTGCTTGTCAATACTTCTCTCCATATTAACCTCAGCTACCTTAGAGATTTCTCTAATTCCTATGGGTATGGGCTTGGTAGACTTAGGAGGTGGATTTTTCTCAGGAATATCACTCATAAGTATCTAATCTAATGCCCTTTGAGTATCTTCAATAACCTCATCACACTTTCTACCCATAATCTTCACAAGTCTAGCTTTTGTTCTTAGCAAAGGTTTGAGTTCCTTGAGTGCTCTCTCTCTCTCTCTCTCTCTATGGAAACTAGATGCAACATTTTCGCAATGGTTTGATTTGTAATTGCTTCATCTTTAGTTTTTGCATGTTATTTTCTGATCTCTAGTTTATCATATAAATCCTTAGGTACACTACCCTTAATCTCCAATAGGTTATTCTTGTAAACAAGTAAATATTTGATTACCATATCTTCTATCAATTCTTGATTATTAAATTCATACCTCTCATAGTATCTATTTAGTGTTTTAAGGTTACCATCTCTTATGATACTTTTGTGCAATATTTTTATATCTAGTTTCCAACGGTCCTTTGTTTTTTTTTGTTCTAACTTCTCTTCTTTCTTCTCAGTTTCATTATCCTCTTTTCTCTTTGCTTCCACTTAAACCTTTTTTTTGTTAGGGTGATTTGATTTGGTTGATCTGGTGGATCTTCTAGGTGTATTCACAGGTGTATCTTCTTGTGTTGTCTTTTTTGGAGTGATATATAGATCAATTATAGTGGAAGTAGGACTTACTATGTTTTCTTCTTTGGAAAAAAGTGGGTCTTAAATTATCATGCTTTTTGATCTATAGGTTCATTCAGTCATCTTAGTCCTTACCTCTATTTTTTCTTCCTTTGATATCTTGGCCTTACCTTTCATATCACCAACCATTTTCTCTATCTTTCTTTTCATTATGCCTCTATCACGTTCTTCTCTAACTTCACCGATTTATTTTCATATGTGCCACATATCTCCTTAGATGTGTCAACTTCAAATGCCAAGACATGTTCTATTTGCATAACAAGAACTTCAAAATAGACTTTGTAGCCCATGGGGTAACACCATTCCTTTCTTGGTTCAAGTGCTTCAAAACATACACAATAAGTTTCAACCATGAAACATATTGTATCCTTGTATCTCTCAACCAAATTGTTTTTTTTTTTCTTGCAACCCCCTTTCCTAGGTGGGAACTTGAGGACCAAATTGTTGGACCGATAACTTGGGGGTTGTAAGAAAAAACACCAACATAAATCTTCATGAATTTTAAATCTTTCTTTCATTTGTCTCTGTAGAATTTTGATCATGCCAAATAGTTCACCATCTACCCATGTGTTGTTTTATCTTTGGTAGCTCTCTGATATCTAAATACCAGTAGGTATTCTGTCCTTCCATGCTATAGGGTGAATTCCAAGGAACTTATGCTCAATATGTATATATATGTGAACTATAAGTGATACAAATATAAAAGCCTTAGATTTATCCTTTTTGATTATCTTCACATTTTCTAAAAAAAATTGTGCTAGAATATCACATATATTGTATTTTGTGTTCTCTTTCACCATCCTATAGGCCATCATAATGACTCTTGCTGAGACTAAATTAGGTCTACTATTGTAATAAAGTTTGTATCCTAGAAGCATTGGAACTAGTCTTACATCCTGTTAGAATATATCATTCACTGTCATAGCTCGCTTGTCCTATTTTGAGTGTGTTAGGGTTTCAACATGTTTCTTTATATTCTTTACTACCACAGGAATAGCTCTAGTGTTGTCCAACCTAGTAATGTCAGAGATTAATTCACTACTAATCTTTACAAGTATCTCTCCTATCCAAATGAAATTCTCATGAACTCTGTTAAGTATAATCTTGAACAATTCTACTTTGCTGAATTCATTTATGTGGGTTAATTTCATAATGGTTAGGTCATCTAGGTGTTTGAATTCATCCTTCATTTTACCTTCTTGTTCAATCATCTCATCTATTTCTTTGAATATCTTTTCATAGCCTATTGTCTCATACTTGCAATGAATGTATGCCCTAATATGTTCTACGTGTAGGACATTGTATGGTGTCTGGGAAAAATATCCTTCAAGGTCATCCTCACAAGACTTAAAGGGGTGTTTCTTAAACTTGTATCTAGGTCTATCCACAACATCATAAATCACTAGTGCATCCATAACTTTATGTTTGAGTAAATTATCTAAATACCTTAAACACACTGATTTTAGAACTTTCTCTTCAATCGATCATGCTGTGTAGCTACTTGGTGGTTCAATATGCTCTAAAATCTACTCTCCTTGGTTGCTTCTCATCAAATGGTGAAGAAGTAATTAGCTTTAAGGTCTTTTATTCATCACCAAGTGAGTAAATGCACTTTACTCAATTAGCTCAACTTCGCATACTATCTAGTCAATCACAAATCTCATGCTCATAGGATATGAATATTTAGATGTTGTGATGATAGATATAAGCTCCATAGTGTTTGCATACACCATAACTAAGATCGCATGAGATCACTCCTAAAAATAAGGGGTTGGATATAATCAATTTTATTCATCCAATGCTCCCCCTAAGGCCATGCTTAGCCTTTTAGGTTGATGTAACAATGTTAACATCAGGAGAAGGCACAGTAGCATCTACTGTCTCTCCTTAAACCAATGCCTTATTGAATTCTTTGACTTTCCATGTCTTACCACTATTCTCATCTACTAGATTCCTGAAATGATTCTTGAATTCATCCATATACTCATAAAAACTTGTACCACTATCACCAATATTCTTCTTTGTAACCATAGGAGGTGGTATTCTTCTTTTATCCATTCCATCATACCTGAATTTTTTTTCTATATGCCCTAAGTTGTTGCATTTGAATCGTGTAGGAAATATTCTATCCTGATTAACTTGCAGTTTACAAAACCTTGCAATGTGCCCAAGGTTATTGTATTTGTACCATGTGATCTTGGCTATTGATTCTTCTTTGATTTAATCTTTCTTGTTTCTAGATTGATCAAGTTTCCTACATTTTTCTTTCTTGTGTCCAAATGTATAATAGTTATAACAATAACTAGTAAAGGGTCTAAAAGGGCCTTTACCTCTACAATCTCTTTTCATGAGTTTGAGATTGTTGCATCCATAAATTCTACCTCTGAAAGGTATGAACTAATCTCCAAGTTCTTCAAAAGTATCTATTTCTTCAATCTTCACTTCATGTGATTCTTCATGAGTCTTAGAACATTCTCCTTCATTGTATGCAATTCTAGTCATATCTCCTTTAGGTTTCCGTCTCTCTCTTTTTTCATCAATCTTATCATTGCTCATATGTATTTTCTCAATGTGTAAGTTGGCTTGAATGAGTTCATCTTTAATGATCTGATTATATTTCTCTAATTCTAGGCATTTTTCCTTGTAGTGATCAAGTGTTGGAGATTTGCTAGCAAGCCAGTGCTGACTGTATGTTTGTCATTGTTGACAACATATGGTAAGTAGCATGCTTGGAAAACTTATGTAGTAATATTTGAGTATATATAGCATGGACATGTTATCAACATGATATCATGGACACAGAGGTTAATTGTTAGTACAGACAATTATGTAGCAGCTTGAGTCAGCAGTGTTCCTAACAGAGTTATAGACCGTGTTCTATGAGTGATTGTACATACCGTTATCATGGAGCCTTGCATGCTTAGATATATGATGGAGACATGCTAGTGATGTTATATTCATGGACATAGAGTCTAGTGTACAATAGAAGTGAATTTATGCAGTCGGTATTCACAAGTTGCAGTTTCATGTGTTTATTTAGAAGAGTCGATAGAGATTATATCAATACATGATTTGCGCGTATCATTTCAATATGTGTGCTTGGATTAGTGATTTTAGAAGAGTTATGAATGTTTTTTTAAGAGTGCATGATGTAAATTATCTTGAGGAGAAAGTTTTAGTAAATTTGGTTGAGCCAACAGTGTGTAGCATGCGTCTACACTTATTGATTTGGACAGGTCCCAGTTTGTGTTGCGTGCTTAGTAGAGCCGATAGAAATGTTATTGGAGAGTGTTATTATTTCTCTAATATTATTTTAAGGTGGTTCTAATAAGCCAACTTGATTATATAATTTAGAGAGGAGATATTTATAGGCAGTCATTTGTGATTGCTAAGACATGGTTCAGAGTTGAAAGAAAAGAGCAGAGCAGAGAGTGCGAAGTGTTGAGCCATTAGAAGAAGGTCTGTGTGACAAAGTAAAGAGTATATGCTATTCATTGGAACTGATCAAGACATCAGGTCTACCTCATAGTTCACCAAGATCTAGATATAGTGTGTATTTTTTATTCAGAAGGTTGCAGCCTTCACCCCTTTGAGCAGTGAGCTCTTGGATAGTGCATCCTCACCCCTAATAGGGTCAATCATAAAAGACTCCTAACTGGGTCCAAACTTTGACTAGGTCACTCTACTTATTGCATTGTAAAGAACAACTCCTAACAGGGCTGTAAGATCTTCTAATGAGGATCATTATACACCAGTGCATTTTTTTAATGGGTGTCAATTCCCACTGGGGTTTTTACCTATTTGGGTTTCCCCGTAACCAAAATATTGGTTTTGTGTTCAAGTGTTCTTTCATTTTGTTTATGCTTAATGTTTAAGTATACTTACTTGGATAAAGAATTGAAACTATTAGATAACTGATTCACCCCTCCCCCCTCTCATTTATCTCTTGGGACTATTCCTAACATCAAGTTCAATATGCATTTGTCCTATCTGCATGATCACTCCTTTTAAAGTCTCTTCAAATTTTTATCTTGCATCCTTTTCATGTTGGATCTCTTTAATCATCAAAAAATTAATTTCTTCTTTTTCTTCCTCAAGCTTCTTTAACTAGTTTGATGTGTCATTGTCTAAATCCTCCTTGATATTTTCCATAAGGTCTTGTCTCTGATTTCTTGAAAGTTCAAGTTGTTCCTTTAGTTTCTTGATAAAACCTTCTACTCTTCTTAATTTGAATTTCAATTTTCCATTCTCAACCTTTTCTTTGTCTAGGTCTTTAAGTGTTTCTTCAAAGTTCTCTTGCAAAATTTTTGAATCCATTATGATCTCCCTTAAGCTATTAGACTTTACCTCCAAGGGCCAGTAGCTCTGATACCAATTGTTAGAAATGAGTAATATTGAGAGGGGGGGGGTGAATCAATATTACAACTCTTTAAATTGAACTTAAACCAATTGTAAACAAACCATAAGATTGTAGAAAATAAAAGTACATAAGCAAATAAAACACAACTCATAACACCATTATTTGTTTTCAAGGAAATCTTGGCCAAGGGAAAACCTTGGTGGGGATAGTACCCAAAAATATGCACTAAAGTATAATGTCTATGTTAGGAGACCTAGCCCTTTAAAAGCTGAGTATTACATAGTACATTTCCTTGTTAAAGGAATTTCAACCTTGTTAAAGGTATACAAAACATTGTTAAAGGTTTAAAAAACCATGTTAAAGGTATACAAAACCCTATTAAAGGTATACTAAGCTTACAACTCTTACGATCAATACTTCGGTTACAAAGTGTTCTCAAGGATGAACAAAACAAGCATCTACTATGATTTGATAGTTCCAATTGTAGTTCTCAATAACCTATATCAACCTATGATATCACATCTGCCATAAAATATCTCTAATAATTCTATCTCGCTTTCATATAACTTCTCTCCACAAAAAGTTTTTCATTTATATATCTCTTCTATCATTCAGTCGACTCTCAAATACAATACAATATAGAATAATTAATAATGAAAAGAGTAAATACTAAGTCATAGATCTTGTATTACCCAATTTTTGTTAATACACAATCTTTATCTATCTTAGCATGATACCATTTCATCTTATATTCCCTTAATCATTATGACTGTTCATATGCTCTGTTTCACTGTTCCTCTGTCTTTGCATGTCTTCAAATCACCGTAACTTTTTGATAACAATACCAAAACAAAAGTGACCTTAAATGAAGGTCATAAATATCCCAAAATATCTTCCTCTAAGCTCTCAATTCATCCTCTATCATATACTATCTTTGATGTCCAAAACAATACTATAGTACTCTACAAATTTGTTTCCATAATTAGTCATTTTTAAGACTGTATATCCAAAACTGTACTTGACTCCAAGTGATCACCATATTAGATGTGTTTCCATAAATGAAAACCCTCAAGTGCTAATATCACTCTCCAAACATCACTTTCCAACACATTTATGATCACTTAAGTTTTGGCTTTGTCTAGACAAAGTTACTGGCTTCTAAAGTTGTGCAAACACAATATAGCAGTATAACATGGAAGACAAGAGGTCACAATGTTTAAGGGAGTAACACATGGATTGTAGCAGTGTTACTTGGGATTTGGTTTGGGTCCTACCCTATCTTTTTTAATATATGACTGCGGACTATTTATTTTCTATTTAAATATGTGTTGGACATATTTTTTGTTGTATTTGTGAGCTGACTACAAATATTATGAGATCGAGTATATATGCTTTGAGATGAAAATTTGTGAGGGTGTGAATGCATGGACTGGTATGTCATAATAGTGCATAGGATGCTGCAAGATATTCTTGGAACTAATTTGACATAGCAGATGTTGTTTAAATTCATTTTTTTGTTATGAGATACTTGTGTAATATTGGATAGTGAGTCCTTTGGAAGAGTAGTGAGCTCAATTTTGTATTCACCCCTAATAGGGTTATAGGATATTAACAGGGTATATCCTCTAATAAGGACTTGTACTAATGTGATATTTTTCTCCTAACAAAGAAAGGTCTCCTATCAGGGACACAATACTTTTAGTGCATCATTATGGGTACCATCCCAACTAGGGTTTTCCCTTGACCAAGGTTTCCTCAAGAAAAAATCATGGTTTTATGAGCTATTTATTTTATGTGTATGTTATTATTATTTTAGTTATTGCATGGCTAAGTTTGTATTGGTTTAAAAGTGTTACAATACTAATTCAACCCCCTGTCAATATTGTTTGATCATAATAGTATAAGGATCATCCATTTGGAAAATTGATAGATGATAAGGATATTGATTCTCAATAATTATTAAAGGATGATAATTTCATACACACTGTAGAGTTCAAAATTTTCTCGATCAAGTTAAAAGTTAGAGAGGTTAAGAGGTTGATGGATCAAGAGAGAGAAGCATCTATCTTGGATTAACATCATGTTGCACTTTCCACTTGGCAACAATATGATCATGATTTAGTTTTATTGACAATTGAAGAGGCTAGAAATTTTTTTATGGAAAGTGGTATGCTATTTCTTATAGGGAGGTATTTGTAGTATATTATTATTATTAATTAATTAGAAATCAAATTGACCCTTTTTTCTCCTCTAAGTATGAGTATGGTAATTTATTGAGACAGTTAGGTTTTGACCCCAAATAAAAAACCCTTAGTATTTGGGCATTAGCCCCTGCTACACATAATCCCCATATGATTGACATTGATGAAGAAAGGAAAGGTGATACCATCATTAAGACTATTTAGAATATTTATTTCATGGAGATTGCATAAGTTCTTAACCATGTGTTAATTTTGAATAAGGTAATCATAGAGGACATGGATAAAATTCATAAGGAGATGTAAATTGAATTGGTGACCTTTTCTAAGAAGTATGATGAGATCCTCATTGAGAATGCACAATTGAAAGAAACATTATAGATGTATATTTAAAGGTTTCATCTCCACCCATATATAGAGCCTATAGATGAAGAACCAATTGCAGGTGAGGAAGTCATGTCTGAAGATGTACACAATAGGTTTGAGGATTATACTATCAAGATTGAATCTTTAGAAGAGGAAGTCTAGAAAAAGAGTGTCAGTGTTCTCACATAGGTTCTTTAACATATGGTTGACAAGGTCAAGTCTAAGGTTGATTTTGTCCATGTTTCCTACTCTTATTTAGTTCAATCTAAGAGGATATGTGATTATTTTATTTCATACTCAAAGCCTTTTTTCATTGAATGGTCAACAAGGTTAATTATTATGATCTAATTGGATGTTGCAACAAGATATAGGGATGATCTACCTCTTCTTATTGATGACGCCAAAGAAATGATCAATTTGGTAGTTTCTTTACTGGGATTCTTCAAGGGAATAGAAAATTAATCAATACCAAATTACAATCCTTGGCCATTGGAACTCTACTCTTTGACTATTCCTACAACCAAGACAAACCATAGTAACTTCCTATTTCTTTCCTAAGAACCACATTTTTTTAAAATCTATTTAACTCCTATTTAGTTCTTGATTCAAGTATAGTACTCATGCTATTTATTTTCAAGAATTTTCCTCCATTACTATTTCCTTTCCATATCTATGTTAGTATGACTACTTGTGAGTCCTAGTGCACATACAATGCTCACTCATTTAAAGTCCACATCCCTAGGTTGATAAAGAAATGAGCCTTCATGATGCGTAATATAACTACTTAGGCTGGGGTCCCATGGAACGGGGATTTCTTAAAGGAAGAGATTAGATTTTTTTAGATGCATTATTATGATTCAGGAAAAATAGTAGTGATTTCATGAGTATAATATGAGGTGATAAATTATAATGTTAATGTTAGGCATTAAATCTTCCCATATTTATATATATAAATCTCTACATGTAATGTTAAAATAATATTATATAGAAAATACAATAGTAGTGCTTTTTCTAATATTTTGAGTTAGCGGGTCTATTGGGAGTGAACTTTTTCTTCCTATTGAAGATTTTAGATTGGCTCAAATTTGTGCTTTCAATAATACTATCAAAATAAGAGGCTCATTGAAATTAGTGATTACTATCAAAATTCCCTTATTTTCTTTTTCATAGTAATCTTTGACTTTCTAGTGGCGGTTGGTAACATAATATATGGGATATGGCCTATAGCTTGTTGCAATATTCCTTGTGTCTATAAAAGTAATACCAAGGCCAATCTTACAGGACTTGAAAATTATTAGTAATGGACAAGTAGAATAGTTTATGTAATAGGTTTTTTTGCATAAATAGAAATGACAAAGTGTTCTATTAAGTGATGTGTATGAATACTTATAAAGAAAATAATTGAAAATATCATTTGAAAATTGAATTAAGGATTTTTTATTTCTCTAAATTTATGTCGTAGCACTGTTAGGAATAGTCCCAAGAGATAACTGAGAGGCAGGGGGTGAACCAGTTATCTACAAGATTCAATTCTTTATCCAATTAAGTACAAAAGAACATTAGGCATTAACACAATATAAGAACACTTAACACAACACCACAATTTTGGTTATGGGGAAACCCAAATAGGTAAAAACCCTAGTGGGAATTAGCACCCACTATAAAATGCACTAGAGTATAATGATCCTTGTTAGAAGATCTTACAACCCTATTAGGAGTTGATATTTACAATGCATTAAGTACAGTGACTTGGTCAAAGGTCAGACCTTGTTAGGAGTCTTTTATAATTAACCCTATTATGGGTGAGGACACACTGCCCAGGAGCACACTGCTCAAAGAGGTGAAGGTTGTAACCTTCTACTTAACAAGTACACACTTTATCTAGATTTTTGTGAATTGTGAGTTAGATCTATTGTCTAGATCAGTTCCAATGAATAGCATATACTATATTCTTTGTCACATAGACCTTCTACTGATGGCTCATCACTTCGCACCTTCTAATCTGCTCTTTTTGTTTTCAACTATCTGCCATACTTAGCAATCACAACTGACCGGCTATAAGTATCTTTCTATAAATGATATAATCAAGTTAGCCTATTAGAAGTTCCTTGAAATCATAGTAGAGAAACAATATAACTCTCCAACAATATCTCCAACGGCTACACTAAGTGTATCATCAGAAAATGGAAGCACTTCCATTTAGGACTAGTTTAGCCCTTTGAGTAGGTGGTCTGGGGTCATGTCAAGCACCTTGAATGGGTATTTGATTGGATCTATCTTTTTTCCCCCAGTTCTTCTTTTCTCCCTCCTGTTTCCAGCCTCTTTCTAGCAACTCTTTCTGAGAAACTGAGAACTTTGACTTTCTGGGTCAAGGATGATCTTGTGGGTCAAGGTCGACCTCAAATTTGACCTAGGTCAAAGTTGATCTAGATGCTAACCTAGGTCAGAGTTGACCTTGG